>CAWUFW010009663.1:0-600000 GCA_963921515.1 Calotriton arnoldi
CAAAATATAAATAAATATTAATACATTAATTCACACAATTAGCACTATAAAATAAAATTAATTTAACATTATATTACAAATATTAATAAATATATTAAAATTAAGGGGCCCATTACGATACCCGGCGTAAAAAAATCCGCCAGGCATGAAAGCGGCAAAAATCCGCCCGCACACACCGCCTGAACACCGACCACGCCATTACGATTACACAAACCGAAAACCGCCATCGGCGGAAAAATCATACAAAATACCGCCCGCCATCGTCCGAGTCGGAGTCAAACCGCCCGCCACGGACGGAAACACGCACGACAACACAAAACCGCCCGCCCACACGGCCGACACACCGCACGTGAAATTACGATCGCACCGCCATGAGCGCGGAAAAACAACAAAATACCGCCCGCCAGCGCAAACAACGCCGATGAGAATCGACACGGCAGAAGCCATGGCGCCCACGTACCTGCACAGAAACCATCCGCACACAAAACCAATAGCACACAACATGGCCAACAAGTCCACACAGCAAAGCACGCACAAATACACAAGCACAGTACACATCCCGAATACACCCCCGGACAAACAAAAAATACAAAGGCCAGAACCCCAGACACAACACACCTGAAAACAACAGACCATGAGGACACACCCACATAGGTGAGTACAAAAGCAGCACTCCCACAGACCACAACCCCTTGCTACATTGCAAACCAGAGAGGAGAGGAGAGGACACAGTGACACAGCAAGGACAGCAGCACACCACAGAAACGCACACATCACAACCACCACCACCACCACCAAACACCGGCACCACAAACCCCTGCACATTACACAACACACACCGCACCACCACCACAAACACCATGGCACCACAAAGGATGCCCAAGTTCACGCCCATGGAGCTGACGGTCATGGTTGACGAGATCATCAAGGTGTACCCACAAATCTATGGGAACATGGTCCAGCACACACCACTAGCCACCAGAAACAGAATGTGGACCCGGATCGTAGACCAGGTCAATGCAGTCGGGACCCTGCCCAGGAACAGAACCGAGATAAACAAACGTTGGAATGACGTAAAGAGCCTGGTCAAGAAGAAGGAGGGCAAAAACAGAGAGCTGGCTGCCGTCACTGGCGGAGGGAATCCCGCGCTCTTTAAGACCTTCAAAGCGTGGGAGGAGAAGGTGCGAGTCGTAATACATCCGGAGATCCTCGCCGGATTAGCAGGGGAGTGGAGGCTGGTAAGTACAAACTAATGTATACCAGCACACCGCTATGCACACACATGCGCAACCACCATGCCACAGCTCCCAGGGACAAACACCCCCATGTCCAGCACACAATACACAACACATCACACGCACATGCAACAGACACTACCACACACAGGCCAAACCGAACAACTGTAAGATGCGTGGGGACATGTGTACACTAAGCCAGCCACGCAACCACCAACAGGTCCACAAATATGCCAGAAGCGCCACAACGAGCACCCACCACACCCATGTGTCCGCCACAGCTGCACCAACTGACAAGTAACAGGTAAGTGGCAGGAACACAAAGTGCAGTGGGTCGGAGGGGGACAGCCCAAGTACAACACACACCAGGCCCCAGTCCCACAGCACAGCAAGGAGGAGCATCCCCCACACCCCACACCCACGTGTCAGCCACCGCAGTGCACAACGACAGCCGAAAGGCAGACATCACGGTCCACAGCAATCGGTGTCAGTGGGTGTACAGCCACCCCACGACCCACTACACCCCCCACCCCCACAGACCTGCAACATGGAGCACCCCCCGCTAAGAGCCATGTGGCATCCAGTACAGTGCACGCACGAACAACTTGCAGGTGGGAAACTGGACAGGGCTGGATTACTGGAGGCATGAGGACCATAACACCACCAACACATGGGACATGTCACGTAGCACACGAACACGCAGCACCGCCCACCGTCACGAACAAGTGAACAATGTGCACACGGACATGAACAGCAGACTCACACCCCACATGACCCATCACAGACATAGCAACACCCAAGGAGCCACGTCTGCATGCACAAGCCACACTGAATATAGTCCCACACGGCAGCCACTGTGCAACTCATCACACACAACCGAAACACCATTGAAGTCCTGTCCATGTAGCCCCTACTGCCTGTCAACCACACACCCCACAACTACGCCTATGTAAGACAAACAACACTAGACGCAACAGAGCGGAACAACAGAAATGCACACGAACACCACTGAACCCATCAAACACACAGACACACCATGCACATACAACATACCATCCATCCCATCCGTCAGCCCCAGTCTCATGAAAGGCATGTCATCCGCACAGCTGCCACACATACAGCAGTCACGCTAAGACACATGCCCATGACCAACCATGTGCCAGAAGTCAATTAAGCGCACGACACACTGTGAGCAACAACACACAACATGGGCCACACCCCCCGAGCACTGCAGTGATGCACATGGCACAGGGCAGCACGCACACCAAGGAGATGGGACAACTGCAATACGTTGGCTGGCACACAACTATCACTCACTCATAACGATGCGTCCAATGCCATGTCCAGTAACCACAACAGACAGCAAATATGCAGGGCATGTCAGGCATGCACACACCTCAGACCATGCACTGTCATGCTGCCACAACACATGTCACGTTCGGCACCCATGGCTCACAGCATGTACCCCAAAAGCATATCCCCTCCCAAATGCGAATCTGGGGCATGGCCCCCATGTTGCCATATGCGTTCCTAAGCGTTCCATTTGAACTCCAAAAGCAAAGTACAAACCAGACCCAGGATGGGCCAGGAGCCCGCATACACCAGAGTCACAATGAGTAGGGGCAAAGCAACACACCCATCGGCATGGCCAATCCGTCCCATGCCACATGTGCACAGCACACAGTCCCATTGCCTAGCACACACACCTACAGATGCCACAGCCACACACTCGCCTCCGGGAAACCCATGTACGAGATTGCACGAACTGCCAATGTCAGACGACTAATACATACTTCGCCAGGTGCAACACAATAACAAATCTCATTCTCTCCACAGGTGACGAACTGCTGGACGCTGGGGATGGAGACAGCAGCCAGCACAGCCAGCCTACAAGCCCCCAACGAGGACACACGGATCTGGAGGATCTGTCCACCTCTTCGGACACGGACCACCAAGCTGGCCCATCTGGCGTGGCAGGGCCCAGCCGCTCCCCAGGACCCCTCCTACCCACCAACCCATCATCCAGGGATGCTGAACAGTCCCAGTCCCCTGCTGCCACTGTCGTTGCGGCCACACCCACGGTCATTGCGGCCACTACCACTGCCGCAACCGCCACCATCGCCGCACCGACCACCACCGCCTCCACCACCACCACGTCTTCGCTGGCACCAGCCCCAGCGCAGGTGGTGGCCCGGCCGACTGGATCCACCCTGGGAGCCACAGCGAGGACCGTGGTGAGCAATGTGGCTAGTGGGCAGGCCGGTGGCAGCAGGACTGGTAGGAGGAGCAGGGTCAGGGAAACGCCAGCCTCCCCTGGGAGCCATGCCCTGCCTCAAATGGACAGAGTCCTTGGGGCCTATGAAGAGGCCCAAGGACAATGGGCCAGGTCTGCTACTGACACGCGGGAGGTGCTGGGGGTGCTGAGGTCCATGGACGCCCATATGGGCCAATTCGTGTCCCGTATGGACCAACTCGTGGACCTCATGGGCCAGCTGGTGGTGGCGGTGGGGTCACAGGCAAGGCCAGCAACACCACCTCCGCCACCACCTGCTAGGGCGCAGGGTCGGCCAGCAGTGTCCACTTCCCCTGCGTCCACAGCCAGTGAGCACACCTCACCCACCACCAGCAGGTCGCCACCACACACCCCCTCCCAAACGTGGAAGGGGCCGTCCGAAGAGGAAACAGATCTCCCGGGAGGACTTCGCACGCTCCAGTCGCAAGTGAGGCAGCCAGCCAGCCTTCCGCCAGCCTTCCTTGACCAGCCACTGCATTGACTTGCTCAACGATCCCACTCCACACAGCCATCTGGATGGCATGTGTGTGTTGGACTATGGACATAGAACCAGTGGGTACACCCTGATCATCACGCAGCCATGACCGACAGCTCATTGTCACTGCACGCACCACTTTTGTCATCACCTTACACACAATCACATGTCACAGTTTGTAATAAATGCACCTTTTTCACTAACTGCTGTTTGTGCCCTGTGTCTTTATTGTACGGAATACAACGGCCACCTTGGGCGGAAAGGCACCTGATGCGTGGCATGGAAATGGAATCCGGAGGGCCTGTAGGGACCTAGGGGTGGGAGACAGAACAGGAGCACATTCAATGAGTGTGTCACACACCCATCACACAGTACATGTCAACAACTACAAGCAATGTACACACATCGCACAGAGCAATAGGGCACAATGCCACAGCCACCAACAGTGGCATACTACCCTGGCCATGGAGCGTTGACACACAGCACGCAGTGAACAAACGGCCACCCTGACACAGCACACACACACCTGCACAGATACAGCCACATCATCCGTCGTACATGGACACTCACCGTCAAGTGAAGTAGCGGGCGATGAGCTGCTGGCGCACATTCCCAGCTTCCTCCTCTCCGCTGTCCACCTCACTCGAGCTGTCCTGGTCTGCGGGCTGGGGCCCTGGTTGATCTCCGTCATCCACAATGAGGGGGATCTGCTTCCGAATGGCCAGATTGTGCAGCATGCAGCACGCCACCACTATCTGGCACACCTTCTGTGGGGAGTACGCCAGTGCACCCCGGTGCGGTCCAGGCACCTGAACCTGGACTTGAGGAGGCCAAAGGTACGCTCGACCACACGTCTGGTCCTCCCATGTGCCTCATTGTATCGATCGTCTGCTGGGGTGCGAGGATTCCTCAATGGACTGAGCAGCCATGCCCCATTCGGATACGCAGAGTCACCTGGGTGTGAGGGACACAGAGAACCGTTGCTATTCCAACTGGACAGGGGACAGCATCGCACAACCAGCACGCTACACCACTCCACATACTCACCGACAATACAGCCACGATCCTGTTGCAGATTGGCCATCAGTCGTGGCAAGATGCTGTTGCGCATTATGTGTGCGTCATGGGCCGAGCCTGGAAACTTTGCACACACGTGGGTGATCACCATGTCCGCAAGGCACACCACTTGCACATTCAGGGAGTGCGTGTGCTTCCTGTTGCGGTACAGGTGCTCAGTGGCCTGTGGTGGAACAAGGCCAACATGAGTGCAGTCAATGGCTCCCACGACGTGTGGGATTCTGCCAAGGGCATAGAATGCACCCTTCACTGCCGCCAATTCACGAGCCCTGGGGAAGCGGATGTACCTGTTCCGGTACAGCATCATGGCTGCCAGTACATCCCTCAGCACCTTGCTGAACATGGGCTGGGACATCCCTCCTCCACTGCCCACTGTGTGCTGGAATGACCCAGTGGCGAAGAAATGCATGGCGGCCATCACCTTAGCCGTGGGGGTGACAGCAGTCGGATACACCCTGCGGGGACGGAGATGGGGCTCTAACATGGCACACAGTCGATGCAGAGTTGGCCTGTCCAGCCGAAACTTCCTGATTACCTCTGTATCGTCCATGTCCGCCAGCAATTGGTATGGGCGGTCAATGTTCGGTCTCCGCCTGGGTTAAATGGCAGAGGACACATGTCAAAGCAACACGGCACATAGCAATTTCGCATACACATCACTGACATGACTGAGCAAGCACATGAGCCACAGCCCAGCTGTCAAGCTGGGACGGCACGGCCACAATACACTTACACAGGTCTCCCAACAATGGCAATGGCAAGTGAGACATACCACTGCCATGTGCATGCACATGGGGATCTAGGCCCCAATGATCATGGAGGGCCCACATGTACGCGTGGGTAGGCTACACATGATTGTTCACTGGTCGCCACCCCCAGTCAGTGTTTCGAATGGGAAGGTTGTCGTGCTGGTGGTATGTTCGATGTGGCGGATGGGCGGGCCTAGGTGCGGGCTTACATTCCGGACATGGGGGGTAGTTGGATTGGCGACTAGTTGCAGTACACACGGGACACGTCTCTTCCTTTCCACATCTGGGTCATCCCTTGTACTAACTGACAGTGATACAGTCATCTTCGCCCCAGCCCTCATGTCCTCCCTCGCCCCCCAATATGCATGCTCACCTGCGAGGCTAGCGCTTGCACAGGCAGCCCCAAGCTCGCACCAGAGAGGGCAAGGAGTGTATGTGTGGGTCCAGTTGCACGAGTGGGCTGTCTCAGGGTATGATGTGTGGCGGGACGCCGTCCACCTGCGTGGTGCCCCAAATGGAGACCCGGCCTGCATGGACTATGCATCACAGTCTTCGCCTTCCGGATCCGCCACCTGCGACACCCAGTGGCTGTGGCTGCCCTTGCGGCCATGCCGCGTCCGTCTGTGGCTGATGGCCCACACATTCACTCTTTGGCCTCTCTGGGGAGGGCTCAGGGGTGGTGGCGCACGCGCTTGCACTTAGTCGCAATGGCATGTGGCGTGGTTGGTATGATGGGCAATGGATGGGATGGTGCGAGCCACCTCCCGTGACGTCAGTGCTGCTCGTGCTGTGGTGCGTCCCCCTACACTTCCATTTGACTTTTGCCATGCTGGACGTTGAGGTTCTATTGCCTGCGTGATATGACCAGGAGGAGCGCGAGGAGACCTCTCACACACCATGCTCCACTGCCATCCCGTGCCCTGTATCGCCTGTGCGGATTGACTATGTTGGGGTTACACCTGGTCGACTGGGGCTGTGTGTGCCTTGTCAAGGGGCATGGCGGGCGCACAACAGGATCCAGCTCGTCCACAGAGGGTGGGCTGAGGTGCGCCTGGTACCGCTTTGTACGTGTGCCCGGCTGCTGTGCACACACGTGTTCACTCCCCCGACAGGTGTCCTCTCACAATGCCCAGGGAAGCGGTGGTGTACTGTTCATGACCCCTCCCAACACGGCGTGCTCCAACTTGTCATGTGCGCATCTACCCGTCGCACCCACCCACCTGAGCACTGCGTCCATACGACTTCACACGACACATGTGTGTCTTCCACAGTAGTGCTACTCATTTGCGTTGACATCCAATACCAGTGGACTACATGGTCATGTCACGACTGCCGTGTACTTCACATACTCTCATCCTCTCTCATTCGTACTTGTGAAATGAGTCAGCGGAGACAGTTCTGGTTTCAAACATTATATTGAGTCTTCTGTCCTCTGTGATGCAGTATAGTGGACACTACTGGCAGCGGAATACATACTGAGGATATACTGAGCATGATTACAAATGGGATAGGGTGTGGGGTTACATCTGCTTGGCCAAGGCTGTGCTAATGTACATTTACGTATAGCTGCGGAGCTGCGGACTTTGACACAGACGGTATACATGTAGCCTACCAGACCGCTCGGCATCATGGGCACAGTCCATCTCAGTTCCATGTGACAGGTTTGCTGCGGTTGTTCCTCATGCACGCGTGCATGTGAGATGACATCAGGGCATGTGCTTGCGTGCATGCAGCGGCGTGCCACTTGTTGTTGCACTGTGGTGGTTACTGGACATGTCACAGTCACTGGGGTCGTGTTGTTGTTGTATGCACTTGTCGTCCATGCAAAGGTCCTGGTATGGGATTCCCGGGGCGGGGGTGGGAGGGGTGCAGCACCCACAGACTCCAGGCGACCTATTCATGTCCACTGAGCGGTGTGTGTGTCCATGTGCGCTGGATCCATGTCGTGTCCTGGTTGTTCGTGCAGTTCCGTCCATGTGGGTGCGATGCACAGAGCCCATGCCACTGCCTCCCACGATGCATGCGGTGTTCCTGGATGTGATGGGGAACAGTGTGCATGTCCCGGTCATATCCGATGTCATGGCGATGTCGTTGATGGTGTGGTTACAGTTGCCGGTCGTTTGGTATGGCTGTTGTGGTGGTGACTGGCCAGTCCGTGCGGAAGCTGAGCATGGGTGCGGGGTTGGACTTCATAGGTCACTCGGGAACCTGCGTTGTGGTCCGACGTATTTGCAGGTTGTCAGGTATGCGATGCCGTCCAGCAGGGCTTCGATGTCATTGGTGGTGTCCATGTTTGCCAGCCAATGAAGCGGATGGTGGCTGTCAAGGTGTTGTTCGTAGGTTGTCCCTTGGAGGACCATGATGGGGCATGCTGGGTGACATTCGATGTAGCTGTTCTCGATGATCCGTCGTGTGGAGGCACAGTGGTTCCATTTCAGTGCGCGTGCGATGTTGGCCACATACGCCATGCCCCCATAGGCAGAGCAGGCCCTGTCGTGTGCGTCCAGAGGGAGGAGTAGTGGTAGCAGGTCCGCCTTCAGACATGCCGGGTTGGAGAGGCATATCTCGACGGGATGCTGGTAGGGACACCTCCGACAGTAGAAGACGGGCATGACGCAGCTGAACAATGTGATGCGGTAAGTCAGTCGGTAACTTACGTTCAGCAGGGACAGGAGATCGCATCCCAATGTATGGAACAGGTTGGTTTTGTACAGCTTGAGCTCTTCGGCGTAGTTGGGTAGGTGTGTTGCGGTTGCCATTTCGCAGCGGTTCGTAGAGGTGGCGTGCTCCGGCTGTGTGTGCAGTCTGCAATGTGCACGCTCCGGGGTTGCTGTGAGCTCTGTGTTGTCGTGGGGAGACAGGACTTGTGTTCTGTTTGCTTGTTTGGAGGACACGGGCCCTCTTCCCACATGCTTCTCAGACAGTTCAAGGTCAGTGCTGTGTGACTCCTTCCAATTAACTTGCATGTGGCCGACATGGGGGAGTGTTTTCTTCTTTCTTCCCCGTCCGTTGTGTGCTTCTGTGATATGCGCTATCTGCCGTGTGGTCGGTCTCCTCGGCATGCCTGTGTTGGTCTATTCTTGGACAATGGCTGTATTCACCGGCTTCTGTCGTGGGGCTGTGGTTTCGGAGTTGGAATGGAAGGTCATTCAGTGCTGTCTGCTCTCCCTTGTGTGGGCGGCAGCCTGCCTTTCCGCTCTGCGTTGGGCCTTGTGTGTGGATGTAATTCTTGGGCCACCTGTTGTCGGTCACCGGGCTCTTTGGTGTTCCGTTTCATGTGTCTTGTTCATATGTGCAGGGTGGTATGGGTTTTTCAGTGTGGTACTGGCGTTCCTCTTCCCGAAGGGGCCCTGCTTCTCCTAGTTGGTGTTGCCGCCGCTGTGTGCTTCGCCATGTTTGTTACACTGGGGTGTGTCCTGCTGTTGCGTGACTTCACTGACATGTGTGCGTCGGTTGTGTGGCGTTGGGTGTTGTCCGTGAATTGGGCGTTGGGTACATGTCTGTGGCCGGCCTGTCACGTGTCATGTGCGTTCGGGGTGGGGCTGGTGTGTGTGCTGCTTGGTTGTGTCCCTGTGTCTGTGTGCGACGCATGCATGGCGCTGCGGTTGGCCTCTGCGTTGTGCGCATGTGTGGCGGCGTCATCGGCGCTTTGGGGCCGTGACGGGGTGGTTGGTTCCTAGTCCCAGGTGGTGTGTACACATGTGTTCCGCGATGTTTGGATTTGGCCTGTGTGTCATATGTGGATGCAATGGTGGATGTGTAGTGTACACGCGCTGGTGGGGGGTTGTCCGCTTTTCCGCCCTTGCACTGTGTGCGCTGTTTGCGTGCACTTGTTGTGTGTGTGCCTACCTGCGTCTCCGCGGTACGTTGCGTCCTTGGTGGTGCATCAGCAGAAGCATGGGAAGGGCCTGCAGTGCTGGATTCATGCTCGGGATGCCGCTTCTTCGTTTTCCGTGCTCTGCGTCCGTGTTACCGCCTCTCTTTCACGTGCGGTGTCTCTTAGCCGTGGGAGCCGTTTGTTTGCGGCATCGTAATTTATACGCCGGGCGGGACGTGTTTCGTCGGACGGTGTGTGTCAGTTGTGCTGCGCCGCTACGTGTACGGGCGCACTTTGATGGCGGACGGTGTTGCTGGCTTGCCGGCGGTGTTTGGCCTACTTTACGCATCGTAATTGGACGGGCGTGTGGACTGCTGCGTGCCGGCGGTAACTGGTGGTTTTTGCATCCGCCAGCACGGCGGTTGTGCTTCCGCCCGCCATCGTAATGAGCCCCTAAATTACTTCCCACCCTACTCCCCTATCAACCGACAACCCGCTCCTAAAAAAATAACACAATTAACATAATTACCAATTAATTAATAATAATTAACAACCAATTAATAAATAATTAATAATAAATTAATTCTCACAATTAACAATATAAAATATAAAATAAATAAATATTAATTAATAAAAAATATTTAAAAAGTAATTATAATTAAATTACGTCCCACCATATTCCCTATAAATCCACAACCCGCTCCTAAAAAATCACACAATTAACATATTTACTAATTAATTAATCAATAAAAATTAACAGCCAATTATTAGTTAATTAATTATAAATTAATTCCCACAATTAACACTTTAAAATAAAAAAATACTAATAAATAAAAATTAATATTCAATTTATTATAATTAAATTACTTCCCACCCTATTCCCCTATAAACCCACAACCCGCTACGGAACTAAAACGCAATATTTAATTAAAATAAAATGAATAACTTCTAAAAATGTAACACATATATTAAAAAACAAATGCAATACTTAGACAAAAAATAGAGCACATACATTTAAAATACATACTAAAATACATAACACTAACTAAAAAAACGTATTTTTACAACTATATTTTTGCAAACGATATTAATTACTTCGATATTTTAGAAAACGATATTTCTTACCTGAAACTCGATATTCTTGACCACGATATTCTTGCAGTCGATATTTATGTATCTCGATATTTTGGACTCGATATTAGAGCAAGTCGACATTTCCTACTCGATATTCTGACTCTTTACCGTTGCACAATTATGCTCCAACTTGCATTAAACATTTACACAAAAATGCATCATTTGTGGTAAAATATTTACAACAAACACACAAGAACAAAGGAATGGGAGTGTCTATTGTTCACCGTGCTTTTGTTATTTGCAATATTTTTTAGTTCGAAATGTGTTTTAGCATAAAAAAATCCATCCAAGGATGAATTTAGTGTAAGAAATTGTGGTAAATAAAACATTTACATTTTGGGTAACTATGAATAGTTTTGCTTAATTCTGGTGAAATTTTGCAGAATTATACAAAAGCAAATTACGTGAATTTCGCACTCCCCTGATACATATGTGTATAATTGGACATATTTCTTCGAAAAACGTGAATAATTTACAGCAATGTTGAGAAACGACACTGATGCTACAATTTCAAAATGGAGACTGTGTTAGAGAAGCAAGACTAAAGTGTAGTTACTTAAGATTATCCACCATTGGCACTGGTTTCATGAAAAATGAACACAGGCAAAAATGTGTCCCGACTTGAAATGTTCGATGTTAAAGAGGTACTCAAACTCAGTATGAAAGGATATAAAAACAGAGATAGACAGAAGCACCCTACTCATGGGAACATAGCATCATCACATGACGTATCAGATCTACCAGCAATGCCTTTTTATACCTTGCAAATGCCTTTTGGGCAGCAACTGCACTAGCGGTGACAAAAGTGGGAATTTTAAACCATTGAAAAATGGCCAAGATTCCAAAACAGAATACATAATATGGTCTTCTGTGAGAAAATGATATACCCACTGAATGGCTCAGTGTCACAATTTGAGAAAGTGTGGGTAGATTTCTACAGGCAAAAGTCTAATCAATGTTAGAAATAAATAGAACATGTGCATGCATATTATAAGAGTTACCAAAATTCTTTGACAATGGCATGCAGAATGTTGGACTTGGCCCTTTTTGCAGGGTTATCCCCAAACATTTTGCTTTTTCCTCCTATTTTTTCCTGTCCTGTTGTTGGCTATAGGACTCTGGGCACTTTACCACTGCTAATCAGTGCTAAAGTGCATATACTCTCTGTGTAAATTGTGAACATGTTTGGTTATCCATGATTGGCATATTTGATTTACTGGTGAGTCCCTAGTAAAGTGCACTGAGTGTGCTAGGGCCTTTAAATCAAATGCTACTAGTGGGCCTGCAGCACTGATTGTGCCACCCACATGAGTAGCCCTGAAAGGGTATCTAAGACCTGCCACTACAGTGTCTGTGCACAGTTTTAACTGCCATGTCGACCTGGCAAGTGCACCCACAAGTGGGAGGATTTTTTCTTGCACCTGAATAGGGCATGTCTCCCTTGCACAATGCTGTCTCCACCCCCAGTGGTCATACTGCACCAGTGAGGACAGAACTGGTTTGGAATGGGCTCAGAGACCCTTGCACAAAGAGAACAAAGACATTTTGGGGTATAAGTGTTACACCTAAAACCCCAGAACTTTAGATCACTTCTGGAATAAAGAGCACATTTTTCAAGGAGAAGAGCTGAAGAGTTGTGAGGAGGAATACTGCCCCTTTGCTGTGTGCTGTGTGGTGTTGGCCTGCAGTTGCTGTTTCTGCCAAGGAAAGGACTAAGGGGTCGATTACGATGGCGGGCGGACAAAGTCCGCCCGCCATCGCATTGGCAAAAGGGACCGCCCGCCATAGGTGCGGCGGTCCCGCTATACAAATTAGGATGCGCCCACCACACTGGCGGGCGCATCCCGTATTTTTACATTGCGGCGGGCGGTGCTGCAAGCAGCACCCACCGCAATGTAAAAATACATGTTGTGCATCTGCATGTACAACGTGACAGGCACCGTGCGGTGCCTGCCACCTTGTACATGCAAATGCAGGGGGGTACCGTAGCTACTCCCCACGTGCAGCCCCCCACATCCCCCCGGGGGCCCACAACGGGCCCCTGAAGGCATTCTCCACCTGTCTTTTTGCGGCGGGATCTCTGCCGCAAAATACAGGCATCGTAATGCCCACGGCGGTGCCTGCACGGCACCGCTGACATTGCCCCATTGTACTGTGTCCCGCAAGGCGGGCGGAAAAGGACCACCTTGCGGGACCACGGCGGACGGTCTTTCCGTCTGCCGCGATACCATTCCCATTCCCACCGCCATCCTAATTTGGCGGTGGGAATATTCAGGTTGATGGCGGGCGGATCACCACTGCCGGGCCGGCGGTCCTCACCGCCGGCCCGGTGGTGGCGATCCGCCAGCCATCGTAATCGACCCCAAAGACTGGAACTTTGCTGTGACTCTGCTTGAAGAAGATCTCCAAGGGCCTGTGTGTGCTGGCCTCCTGTTCTGAAGTCTCAGGGACACAAAGACTTCACCCCCAACTGCCCTGAAGTGATGGCGCAAACCTCTCATGAATAAACCCTTATGTGAGCAACTACTGGAAGGGCTAGGTGAACCAAAATGTGAGATAGATAAGGAGTAGTTAATATGTTGTAAATATATTATTATCTTAATGATAAAAGTAATAAATAGATGAAGATTTTGATTGATGGTTCAGGGCTGATATATGGGTGGGACCAAGAGGGTTAAGGCTTCTGGTTCCAGGGCCCAATTGTCAGACGGAATTCATTAATTGTCAGACTGAATGCGGTGCTTCCCAATCAATGGAAAAAATTTTATCTTCGCTGCTCCAAACTACCTCTCCCATTAACTAATTCTTTTGTGGACCCACTAACACATCCCAACACCAAAAAACAAACTTGCCAATCACTCAATCAATCAATCAATCAATCATGGTCTTGTATAGCGCGGCTACTCACCCATTAGGGTCTCAAGACGCTGAGGACGGGGGGCTACTGGTAGGACTGGGTGGAGGATCATTCAAAGAGCCAGGTCTTGAGGTCCTTCCTGAATTGGGTCAGCGACGCGGATTGCCTGAGGTGGAGGGGCAGGGTGTTCCAGGTCTTGGTGGTGAGGTAGGAGAACGACTTTCCTCCGGTTCTGGTCTTGTGGATCCTGGGGATGGAGGCAAGTGTGAGTTGGGAGGATCGGAGTTGTCTGGCGGGTATGTGGAATGTGAGGCAAACATTTCCTTTCTCAATGCTTGTTTCTCTCTAGATGGGAAAGGTAAGGAGTATAGTTCTATGCTACGAACATCTGTACTCTGGGGCTGGACAGGAGACTGGGGTGGGCTCTCCCACACCCGGTCCTCCTTCCTGGGGCTCTGCACCCTCCCACCTGGAGCGGTACCCCCAGCATCTAGAATTGTTAGGGCAACTGTGGCAGGTGTCCCACCCAATTCTCCCACCAGTTCAGGGGTATTATCCTGCAACTGGTACACCAGTTTACGGTCTGTAAACTTAGGCTGCACAGCTGTCAGGGGTGAGGCTCCCCTCTCCCTGCCCCCATCCTGGGGCTCTGCACCCTCCCACCTGGAGCGGTACCCCCAGATGACAAACCAGTAGGGATACTGTTAGCAGTCGCCCCTAACTTCAGGTCAGGGGGGACACCCTGAACCTGGTCCTCCAACCCAGGGTCTATACCCATAGGCTGGACCTGTGTCTGGCAACCCAGGACTTCCGGGGGAGTACACTAACCCCCCAAGGGAAACACACTCCTCATGAGTTGTGCGAGAGTCTGCCTGGCACAGGTCTCCAGCCTCCTATCCACCTGATAGAGCATGAAGACCCCCCAGGCCAGAAGTGGCCTCACCAGGGTCATTCCTGGGGTGCTCTGACCTCAGATCTTGCAACCCCTGACCCACTGGTCCTTCCACTGGGGACTGCGACCCCCTCACCCTTTTCTCTGGACTCATGCACCCTCCCAACTGGAGCAGTGCTGCCAGACACCATGCATGTAATAAGAATATGACTTTTCAAAAGATTACAAACAACTGGGTCCATAGGAAACTATGGATGCGGGATTTCTCTCAAAGTACCTGTAGATGTGCCAAAATTCACAAGGCCAAACGGTTGCAGAGAAGGGAAGCGTTGAGAAACAAAGAGATGGGTAGGTTCCTGAGACCTTGGGGAGGTGATGCGACAGTCCCGCTGCACGCAGGAGAAGTGATGCGTCGAATCTGGTCTGTAGGGGGAAGTGATGCGTCGACTCCAAGATTGTTCTGGTCTGCGGGTAATGCGTCAGTTTCTTCTGCTGCGATCCTTCATTGTGTCGGTTCTTGAAGCCGTGACAGGCGCTACGGCGGTTCTGCAGTAGTGCGGCGATGCATGGAGATTCTTCTCGCACAGCGGTGCTGCGCCGGAAAAACAGCTGCAAGAAGAGCGATGCGTCGATTTCTTCAGTTCTTCTTTTCTTCCAGCTCCCAGCAGCAGGGCCAATGTCCAGAGGCCCACAACTGTAATAGGCACCTCGTGGCAGGTCAGAACTCTAGGCAACAGAGTTCAGGGAGCTGGGGGTGAAGTCTTTGTGTCCCTGATACTTCAGAACAGGAGCCAGCACACACAGGCCCAGGTTCACAGCAAAGGTCCATTCTTTGTCCTTTCCTTGGCAGAAATAGCAACTGCAGGCCAGCCCTACCCAGCACACAGCAAAGGGGCAGTACTCCTCCTCACAGCTCTTCAGCTCTTCTCCTTGGCAAAGGTTCCTATGGAGTCCAGAGAGATCTAAAGTTCTGGGGTTTTAGGTGTAATACTTAATTCCCCAAAATGACTTTGTTCCCTTTGTGCAAGGGTCTCTGAGCCCAGTCCAATCCAGTTCTGCCCTCACTGGTGCAGGTTGACCACAGGGTTGGAGACAGCATTGTGCAAAGGAGACAGGTCCTAATTAGGTGCAAGGAAAACTCCCCCCACTACTGTAAATTCAGCCAAAGTCTATTCAGCTCAGCTCTGAGTCATCCAGGAAGGGCCAGGCACACCTCAAGCCCTCTAGTGGCTTTCTACAGTGAATGCAGATCCCCAGCCCCTGTCACTCCAAAACCAGACAGTCAATACAGAAACAGGCAGAAGCACACAGAATGGTTAAACAACAAAATGCCTACTTTCTAAAAGTAGGAAAACAACAGGGGAGTTAGGCCCAAGGGACAAGGCTCAGGCAGGGCCGTAATATATAATTGAGAAAAAAGAAATGAGCCTGTACCTTGCGTTCTTTATTTACTGAACTATTTCACTAAATAGTCAAACCCATTGCTTTCAGTTTGAACTGGTAGTTTATTTTAACCTTTTTATTTTAGCTAAATTCTTGTTTTTCGCTACTTTTTTTGTGTGAAAAAGACAAGTGTCTGGTCATATCAAAAACTCTATACAACCTTATTTACAAAAAACATAAATAAATAAATGTGCTATACAACATATAATACATGAATAAAATACAATACTTTAAGAAAAAGAAACAGTGAAACATCCAATACATATATCACAATTGATCATACACTCTGGATTCTGATCCTAAAAACTCTTATAGTATCTATATCCAGTACCCCAAATTAATACAGGGGAAATTGAATTGAAAGTATTCTCATTATTCACAGATTAGATTTTAATCATTATTCCTCTGTAATCTGTATTTGTATGTGCCTGTGCCTGTGCCGACGCGTTTTGAGTCCTGGGCGTTCAGTGCCAGGAATCTCATCAGGGCATTTGAATTATAACAGCAATGGTGATTTCTGTAAAGGTGTGTGACATAAACCAGTGATTACTAAAAGCTCCTTTCCATTTCACCTTAAGTTTGCTATCTTCATTGTTTAAACTCAAGATCTTTACCTGAGAGTTCTTATTTATCATCACTTGGAAATCTACGCTTCATCAAAAAGAAGTTTGCTCTCGATGATTAGGGTTTCTATTAAAAACAGAGAGCACTGTCACTATTATACATTTTTTGCACACCGTGTTTTTGATATTTCTTTTGTTGGCAGTTATGTCCTACCTTATCTTTGTCTTTTTAGTCCATTATTAGTTTTTGAGGCAATTACATATACCGTCCTGCAAATAATAAGAATGCTTAATCAAACTCTTGCAGGTTGTGATGTTTGTCATGCTTCATTAACGTGTATTATGGCTTTAGTCTTTTTCCCTTTTGAGCCGGGCATTTTCTGCTTAATACGCTCTCGGCCTTTGGAAAGCTTCCTCTCTTGTAGCGGCGCTCGCTGGTTTCAATTAACTCGTGTTCTCTACATGAAAGTTACAGAACGTTGTTATTCATTCCGGCATTGGCATGTTAGGCGGTAATCTATTCTCTTAGCGTTTTGGGCTTACCTACTTTCCAACTAGGTTAGACTACAGTCGCTTTCATTTCCTGTTGTCTCTCTGCCTTCGTTTGGCCAGCAATGGAGTTCAGCCATGCAGTTTGACCTGATGTAGTTTCTCCCTAGATGTCCTTGGGAAATGTAGTTTCTGATATTTGTCCAATAGAAAACGATCACTTGTTAAACCTGTATGTTGCATTCTGGGTAACATGGTTTTCAAGCCTTTGATAGCTCTGTCATGCTATTAAGGCCTGTCATTGTACAATTATACTTGAGAATTAGGTAAGCCTCTTTTTGAGTAAAGCACTGTCGATGTCAATTGGATATTTTGATGCTTTGACCACCGCCAAAACAGTCCATTTGAAATCATTTTCACCATGCGATTTCTCTATAAAGTGCTCTACCATAGGAGCAGTAATTACTTTTTTCTTTATTCGCGATCTATGTTGTGTGATTCGAGTATTGACCTGTTGATTCGTTTTGCCAATATATATTTTCGAACATGGACAGATTATGGCATATACTGCATTCTTGGTTTTGCAGTTAGTGAAATCCAGGTGTTTCCATTTGATGTTATTATGGATAAATTCTGTGCCTTCTATTGTGGTACTGCAAGCGACACAATTACTGCATTTTCGATGACCTTCAATTGGTTTGAGGTTCCATAGATCACTTTTTTTTCCCGGTAAGGAGATATCCGCACGCACTATTTGCTGGCCAATACTTTGGCTCTTTTTCATTGCAAACAATGGTTTCGGAAAAGGGCATTCAAGATTTTCAAGGAGGTGCCAGTTCTTCAATACAATTTGTCTAAACTTATTCGTATCGGGACTAAATGTTGATACACACACTAGTCTTTCTAGAGGTTTTTTATCCTTTACTTGAAGGAGGCTATCACGGGGTGTAAATCTTGCTCTTTTCAATGAATGTTTCAGCAGCTTTTTAGGGTACCCTCTTTTTGTCATCTCGCGACAAAAAGTGGTGGCATGTTTTTCAAATTCTGGTTTCATTGTGCAATTCCTTCTGATCCTTAGTAATTGCCCATAAGGGAGATTTTCCTTAAGGCCTCTTGGATGTGCACTTCTGTGATGCAACATAGTATTTCTGTCTGTCTTCTTTCTATAGAGAGATGTTGTTAGATGGTCATCTATGGGAGCCACTTCTACATCTAGAAACGTCATTTTAATCTTACTCGATTCCACAGAAAATTTGATGTCATAATGTCGGGCATTTAGCCATTCATGGAACGTGTTCAACTCTACCTTGCTCCCCTGCCACAGGCACCAGATGTCGTCAATATATCGTTGCCACTGTAGTATATTACCTCGAAAGGGGTTATTTTGTTCGATATACCTTTCTTCATATTGAGTCATAAAGAGGACCGCCATCTCCGGTGCATAAGGACATCCCATGGCGGTCCCCTCTACCTGCATAAAGAATTGATCATTGAATCTGAAATAGTTCTTTTTAAGGGTGACCTCTGCTAGTTGCAATATGAATGAGGTAGGGACCCTATGGGGTCGCTCTCTACTTTCCAAATATAGCTCCATCACTTCTAACGCCTCATCCTGTGGTATCTGTGTATAGAGCGATATAACATCAAATGTCACCATTATTTGTGTTTGATCATCAAATGGAGTTCCCTCAATCTTGATAATAAAGTCTGTGGTGTCTCTCAAGTATGACGGGACATCTTTAAGAAAAGGCTTCAGGAAGAAGTCTATATATTTCGAGATTGGCTCTAAAATAGAGTCACAACCCGAAACTATAGGTCTTCCCGGTGGATCTTCTGAGTTTTTATGTATCTTCGATACGAAGTACAGTATGGGTGTTCTTGGAAATTTCTTAGTTAAAAAGTCATACTCTTTTGGTCCCAAATATCCTTCTTTTAATTCTGACTGTAATATTTCAGATATTATAACTTGTATACATTGTACAGGATCTTCTTTAATAAGTCGATACCAAGTTTGGTTATTTACTTGGTTTCTCCCTTCTTTCAAGTACATCTCTCTGGGCCAGATTACTACCGCCTCACCCTTATCCGCCTGTTTGATAACAACCGATGTATCTTGTCGGAGGCTTTGAATAGCTGCTTGCTGTTTCCTATTTATATTTCTATGTACATATTTCTTTGTCTGTTCCAATTTGTTTATAGATGATACAACCGTTTGTTCGAACGCTAAGATTTGTTTGGGAATATTTTGTGTAGGATTAAATTTAGACTTATTCCTAAGACCTGTCGTTTCGCTATTAACCATGGGTTCGTGGCTGGCAAAGAAAGCTTTCAGTCGAATCTTTCGGCAAAATTCAATTGCCTCAAGTTTTAGTTTTGTATAATCAGTTTGTTTATTTGGGACAAATTTAAGGCCCAAATTTAATATAGTTTCTTCCTCTATCGACAGTTGCTTCTGTGATAAATTGACTATACTAGAAGTTTCTACGACTTGTAAGACTGATTCCTGGTTCTCATTTCCCATTGTGGTTTGTACTTTGCTTTTTGTTGTCGGCCGCTCCTGTCTAAAAAAGCCACCTGTTTTTTGGGGGCACCTTCTCTAGGACCTGATTCTCCTGAGGAATCCGATGATGAGGTATCTGAAAAGGTCGAAAAACGGTTTTTGGAACGTCCTTGATAGGTTGTGAGTGCTCTGCGCGCCTCAACTGAATTATAATAATCCTCCTTAAGGAATGGATAAACGTGTTCGATATTGAACGTCTTAGTGTCCCTTTCAAATTTGGCACTTTTTATATTTATAGTACTATCCTTAAAAACCTGGATGTCCTTTTCAATTTTCTCCAACAGAGGGGCCGATTCCGATTCCGGCCGGAAATCTCTCCGACCGAGCCGGACCCGGAGAGAATTCCGACCGAATCGGACCCTAGCAGTCCGACCGGACGAGTACGATGCATTCGCATGCTATCGGACTCGAGTCGGTCGGACTCCCATTGAAGTCAATGGGAGCCGGTCATACAACGTGTACGCGGGCTCCCATTGACTCAATGGGTGCGAGGCGAACAAGGGCGCCCCCTACAGCGGGTACGTGTCCATGCGCATCGCGGCGTACATGCACAGGTAGGGGGACCCATGGGTCCCCTGTGTCGCGACTCGCTCGCCTACACGTACAGGGGGGTCCGACGCGGACCCCAAAGTCCGGCTCCGACAGCTTTTTCGAGCCGGACGGCGCGAGTCGGTCGGACTGCTCGCGGCGCGCATCGTACTTACCCGGCCGGGAAACGTCTCCATAGTGCGGTGCGAGTCGTGTCCATGCGAGTCTGTCGGAGCATGTTGAAGCCGCATTCGAGTCGGTCGGCGATTTTGCGGGTGCTTGCATCGTACTCGCTCGGCCGGACCCGTGTACGATTCGGTCGGGAAACAGGGCTCCGAATCGGATCCGGTGAATCCGAATCCGATTCGGAGCACTACCGGCCGAGATCTGAATCGGCCCCAGAGTCTTAGCTTCTGTTACAGACTAGTTGTCTTTAATTGCCTGTGTTAATCGCTCTAATTCCTCTGCTTCTTTTAAGCATAGTCTTTGAGCCGTCTCTATCGTGTGGACCATAAGGTCCCTACTACACTTTGGGGTTGATTCCGATTCGGGCTGGAAAACATACCGACCGACTCGGTACGGGAATATAGTCCGACCGACACGTACCGGTGCCGTCCGACCCGGGTAGTACGATGAAATGCATGTGAATCACGACCGACTCGTACGGAACTCAAGCCGAACGACCGACCCAGACGGAAACAAGCTATCCGGCCGGGAAACCACGCGAATAGAACCGACCGACACGCACCAGGAATGAACCCGAACGAAACGTACCCGCGAACTCCGACCCGCGCAGTACGATGCAATGGGTGCAAAATCAGACCGATTTGCACGGAGCCCAAGCCGTACGACCGACACGCATACAAAAGCCAGCCGAACAAACACAATACTCCGCGACCGACACGTACGTCGCAAATGAAACCTAGCTGAAACACAGCGGGAACGACTCGGAGAGGCGCGCACGAGACAACTGCAACGTCCTACTCGGTCAGAAGAACGTCTCCTACATGCACAATAATTACAAATGAAAAAATACAAAAAAAGAGGGCCAAACAAGCAATGACAAAGCCAATAAATACAGGGGGGGGGAAATGGAACAAGGACACACCCCCAACTCCACCTACATAAAGGCCACAAATCCCTACCATGATCCTTTGTAAATTCCACTGACCTGCCAGCACAGAACACCATCAGACAGCAAACACAGACACACACACAGCTCATCCAACACAAAAGCCACACACCATTAGCACCTCAACAAATAGCACCCTCACACACACCCAGCAAAACCTACACTCACACACCCTCACTTGCACACACACACACATCAATAACCACCACCACCCATCACCATGCCCCTAAAGAAGAATCCAAAGTTCCTAGATAGTGAATTGGAAGTCATGGTAGACGAGATCCTGAGGGTAGAGCCACAGTTGTTTGGCACATTGGCCCAACAGACCCCCATGGCGCAGAAAACCAAGATGTGGGCGAGGATCGTCGACAGGGTCAACGCACAATCACCATGTTTGCGCACAAAGGAAGACATCCAGAACACGTGGTATGATGTGCGCAGGAGGGTCAGGGACCTACTGAAGAAGGATTACATCCTGAGCCAGCACACCGGCTGGCCCTCCTGCCAAACCAGTATACCTCAGGCCCTGGGAGGAGAAGGTGCGGGCCATCCTACCACCAGTGAGCGTATATGGACTAACAAACATCCCAGAGCCTGGTGAGTACACAACAAATATACACAATATTGTGTGACAATACACACACATCACTGTCAAGGGGATAGTCAAACCATGCACCCCTAGCAAATCCACAGCAACCAAAAGATAATCATCCCAAGATGTGTATGTTAGTCAGATAAACACAATACATGCCATGTCATAGTGATATGTAACTGTGTCATGACATGTACAAACCCAACAACAAATAGAGCTAGGCAGTGGCACAAATCTAACCAACAAACACTGTCAGATATTTAGCCACCACTAGAACACCACCTCACAGGGAAGCTCACTGAAAGGAAGGAATCCTGTGTATGCTGGTGAAGTCAGTGTAGCCAAGAGCATGATGGGAGTCGTAGTAACAGATAATGGGCAGCCTCACATTTGGCCCATGAAACACCACTCTGAACCATGCTCACAACACAGGGAGTGGAAAAGGACTGACAAGATGGCTGACACTGGGTACTGCTGTGGGGAGCACAAGGCCCTGTGGGGAACTGTGCACCAACAAACAACAGGACCACACTGTCAGCCATCTTGCCATTGCTGTCACACTCACACACAGTGAAGTCCACTCAAAAGGAAGGAAGTATGGGCATGCTGGGAAGGGGGGTGTAGGCAATAGCATGATGGGAGTTGTAGTCACAGATATTGCTCACCCTCACTATTGGCCCATCAACACCACTCTGAACCATGCTCACATCACAGGGAGTGGATAAGGTCTGACAAGATGGCTGACACTGGGTACTGCTGTGGGGAGCACAAGGCCCTGCTGGGAACTGTGCAACAACAAACAGCAGAACACCACTGCCTGACATCCTGAAAGCCAACTTGCACTCCCTGCAATGCAAGCATGTTGCATGGTGGGATATCTGGCTGGGTGGGAAGGAGGACTGACAGCACTGACCATAGTTACAAGCAGCTCTCCTCACACCCCCCCTCAACACAAACTCCACATAATCCACCTGGGAGAATGCAATGCCTCACACTCCAAATGAAGATCCCACAAAGAACCACCACCCTGGGTAATGCTGTGTGAAGCACAGGTACACTCTTTGGACTTGTAGCCAAACAAACGCCTGGACAACACTGTCAGCCTTCCTGTCAGCACAGGCACACTACCCCACAGGGAAGCAGAGTCAAAAGGAAGGAAGTATGGGCATGCTGGGAAGGGGGGGGTGTAGGCAATAGCATGATGGGAGTGGCAGTCACAGCTCAACATCCCCCACCCACATGGCCCAGCAAGCTCACACTGAAGCATGCACACCTAACAGGGAGTGAAAAGCCACCTCAAAGATGTCTGACACTGGCCTCAGCTGTGTGGAGCACAAGGCCCTGCTGGGAACTGTGCACCAACAAACAACAGGACCACACTGTCAGCCATCTTGCCATTGCTGTCACACTCACACACAATGAAGTCCACTCAAAAGGAAGGAAGTATGGGCATGCTGGGAAGGGGGGTGTAGGCAATAGCATGATGGGAGTTGTAGTCACAGATATTGCTCACCCTCACAATTGGCCCATCAACACCACTCTGAACCATGCTCACATCACAGGGAGTGGATAAGGACTGACAAGATGGCTGACACTGGGTACTGCTGTGGGGAGCACAAGGCCCTGCTGGGAACTATGCAACAACAAACAGCAGAACACCACTGCCTGACATCCTGAAAGCCAACTTGCACTCCCTGCAATGCAAGCATGTTGCATGGTGGGATATCTGGCTGGGTGGGAAGGAGGACTGACATCACTGACCATAGTTACAAGCAGCTCTCCTCACACCCCCCTCAACACAAACTCCACATAACCCACCTGGGAGAATGCAATGCCTCACACTCCAAATGAAGATCCCACAAAGAACCACCACCCTGGGTAATGCTGTGTGAAGCACAGGGACACTCTTGGGACTTGTAGCCAAACAAACACCAGGACAACACTGTCAGCCTTCCTGTCAGCACAGGCACACTACCCCACAGGGAAGCAGAGTCAAAAGGAAGGAAGTATGGGCATGCTGGGAAGGGGGTGTAGGCAATAGCATGATGGGAGTGGCAGTCACAGCTCAACATCCCCACCCACATGGCCCAGCAAGCTCACACTGAAGCATGCACACCTCACAGGGAGTGAAAAGCCACCTCAAAGATGTCTGACACTGGCCTCAGCTGTGTGGAGCACAAGGCCCTGCTGGGAACTGTGCACCAACAAACAACAGGACCACACTGTCAGCCATCTTGCCATTGCTGTCACACTTACACACAGTGAAGTCCACTCAAAAGGAAGGAAGTATGGGCATGCTGGGAAGGGGGGTGTAGGCAATAGCATGATGGGAGTTGTAGTCACATATATTGCTCACCCTCACAATTGGCCCATCAACACACTCTGAACCATGCTCACATCACAGGGAGTGGATAAGGACTGACAAGATGACTGACACTGGGTACTGCTGTGGGGAGCACAAGGCCCTGCTGCGAACTGTGCACGAACAAACAACAGGACCACACTGTCAGCCATCTTGCCATTGCTGTCACACTTACACACAGTGAAGTCCACTCAAAAGGAAGGAAGTATGGGCATGCTGGGAAGGGGGGTGTAGGCAATAGCATGATGGGAGTTGTAGTCACAGATATTGCTCACCCTCACAATTGGCCCATCAACACCACTCTGAACCATGCTCACATCACAGGGAGTGGATAAGGACTGACAAGATGGCTGACACTGGGTACTGCTGTGGGGAGCACAATGCCCTGCTGGGAATGGTGCACCAACAAACAACAGGACCACACTGTCAACCATCTTGCCATTGCTGTCACACTCACACACAGTGAACTCCACTCAAAAGGAAGGAAGTATGGGCATGCTGGGAAGGGGGTGTAGGCAATAGCATGATGGGAGTTGTAGTCACAGATATTGCTCACCCTCACAATTGGCCCATCAACACCACTCTGAACCATGCTCACATCACAGGGAGTGGATAAGGACTGACAAGATGGCTGACACTGGGTACTGCTGTGGGGAGCACAAGGCCCTGCTGGGAACTGTGCAACAACAAACAGCAGAACACCACTGCCTGACATCCTGAAAGCCAACTTGCACTCCCTGCAATGCAAGCACGTTGCATGGTGGGATATCTGGCTGGGTGGGAAGGAGGACTGACAGCACTGACCATAGTTACAAGCAGCTCTACTCACACCCCTCCTCAACACAAACTCCACATAACCCACCTGGGAGAATGCAATGCCTCACACTCCAAATGAAGATCCCACAAAGAACCACCACCCTGGGTAATGCTGTTTGAAACACAGGGACACTCTTGGGACTTGTAGCCAAACAAACGCCAGGACAACACTGTCAGCCTTCCTGTCAGCACAGGCACACTACCCCACAGGGAAGCAGAGTCAAAAGGAAGGAAGTATGGGCATGCTGGAAGGGGGGGTGTAGGCAATAGCATGATGGGAGTGGCAGTCACAGCTCAACATCCCCCACCCACATGGCCCAGCAAGCTCACACTGAAGCATGCACACCTCACAGGGAGTGAAAAGCCACCTCAAAGATGTCTGACACTGGCCTCAGCTGTGGGGAGCACAAGACCCTGCTGGGAACTGTGCACCAACAAACAACAGGACCACACTGTCAGCCATCTTGCCATTGCTGTCACACTCACACACAGTGAAGTCCACTCAAAAGGAAGGAAGTACAGGCATGCTGGGAAGGGGGGTGTAGGCAATAGCATGATGGGAGTTGTAGTCACAGATATTGCTCACCCTCACAATTGGCCCATCAACACCACTCTGAACCATGCTCACATCACAGGGAGTGGATAAGGACTGACAAGATGGCTGACACTGGGTACTGCTGTGGGGAGCACAATGCCCTGCTGGGAATTGGCCCATCAACACCACTCTGAACCATGCTCACAGCACAGGGAGTGGATAAGGACTGACAAGATGGCTGACACTGGGTACTGCTGTGGGGAGCACAAGACCCTGCTGGGAACTGTGCAACAACGAACAGCAGGACACCACTGAATGACATCCTGAGAGTCAACCTGAACCCACTGCAAGGGTGGCATGCTTCATGGTGGGATAACTGGGCTAGGTGGAGAAGGATGGCCAGATGTCCACCAAATACAACGAATGCTGGCCATGCACACACCTCAACATTCACATTGAAATGCCCCAGGTATGCAGGACAATGTGCTACACCAATATCAACCTCTAACTGTGACAACTTAGGACAATGCAATGTACATGCCCGCATCCAGAGGTACAGTCACAACTGTCAGGTGTGTGAACCATTGATGCCTGTAGAAACATAACATACAATGTGTGTCTCTTCCAAATACAGGTGATGATGGGGACACAGCAGCAGCAGGCGAGGAGGAGTCATTGTCCCAGGCTCCGGGGGACACTGAGCTCACTGGTGTGGAACAGCCCCTGCCCTCCTCGGATGGCGAAGAACTACCTGGCCCCTCCGGTGTGAGTCATCATGCAGCACCAGCAGGACCAACATCTGCACCCCCTGCACCCACCCCTGAAACAACTGCCAACACACAGATCACCCCCGCCGACATTGACAGACCAAGGACCACCAATGACAACAGCACAGGGCCCCAGGCCCACCGTGGAGCAACGGACAACAACACCACTAACAACCCCCAAGGGGGCCTCGGGTCACCTGTGCGTGCCACCGCAGGTCCTGCACGTGTCGCCAAGGGTGATGGGAGGGGTGGTAGACATAGGTCGCTGTTTGCAGAGGGGTCTGGACTGCATGATGACCCACAACTGGCACGCATTGCTGATGCGTACCAGAATAGCACCGGAGAGGTCAGACAGGTAGTGGGGATCCTCAAGGACATACAACAGCAGCAGGCTGCCCATCATGCCCGCTTGGACTCCCACATGTCCCATGTGGAGACACACATGTCTCGCATGGAGTCCAAGTGGGACACATTGCAAGAACTCACAGCGGTGCATAGGGACATATTGACATGCCTCCGCCAGATTAGCACCAACATGGCCACACCTCCCTGTGTGCCCACAACATCTGGTGCTGCAACAACTGACACTGCCACAGGGAGGGAGGAGGACTCTGGCGGAGACTCCCCTGCACTGCAGCAGCCTGCACGTGAGGGTCCCCCCCAAAGAAGAGGGGTCGTCCGAGGAAGGAAAACTGAGAGGTTGATGGCCACGTACATCCCCCAGGAAGCCAACACCTGTTCCGGAAATTCTCCTTTGTGTGCAAACTTTTCACCCTGTCGAATGCAACACAACTCTCCCCATGACATGGGGAGTTCAAGTTGGACTAATGTATCATATGACTGTGGACTTCACTCAGGACATTTCTGCTACCAAGACTTGCAACTCATCTGGGAACTTTGGATCACAATCCCAATGTACAGCACCCACCATCCTGTGCACTATACACACACACATTTTTGTAAATAAAATCACTAGTACACCATACTTGCCTCTGTTGTTATTCCAATGTGGATACTGTTATGGTGATGATGATCTGCTAAATTACACTGTGTATGCTAACTGCTACAGCAAGTACAACACCGTCATGTGAGTCATGGTGATGTGACACATATGAGGGAGACACACCACTAGGGCTACACAACACAGAGACACCAGGGCCATCGGACTCATCGCCTACAGTGATGTTGCCAGGAAATACTGTGGAATGCACAGACACCACACCCATTCAGAGTCTGTGTCAAGTAGCCCACAGGTGCAGTAAGCAAATGTCAGTCAGATGTGTGACCACAGACAACGCACATCCCAAAGTGAAGCACAGGTTCATTACACATTTGCAACATGTTGTTTCCACTACAAATGCAAGGTATTCCCACGTGGCAGTGGCCACACAGTCAACAAGTGCAGAAGATATGAAGTCCAGGGGTGTGTGGCCCATCACCTGTAGGGAAACGACTGCTGCCACCCTGAAAGCTGAATCATGGTGTCGGGGGATCCAAGTTGACCAAAGTACTCAGTAAGCACCCTGTGAAGGACAGACATGACACACAGTTAAAACCACTGAAGAACAGGACAGAACTGCAATACTCATGCCCAATACATGTCACAAGACAACTACACAAAACCAAGTTAGCATGTCAACACTGTTGGGGAGTATAGACTACCTGTAAGGGCACATTGCTGCATGCATGCATCCAGTCAAGTAGCACATGGCCACACTCAAACAGCACCAGAGCACCACCCACACATATCATGCAAACTCACATCATTCACATTACATCTCCCTGGATACTCACATTCAGCTGAAGAAGTTGGTGATGAGCTGTGTGCGGACATCACCATCATCATCATCACTGGCATCGTGGTCCAGGCCAGGATCCTCCACAGGTGGCGGACGTTGGTCATCGTCATCCAGGATGAGAGGCAACTCCTTCCGCACTGCCAGGTTGTGTAGCATGCAGCAGACGATGACAATCTTGCACACCTTTGCTGGGGCATATGGGAGGGCCCCTCCTGTCTTGTCCAGGCAGCGGAAGCGGCTCTTCAGGAGGCCAAATGTCCGCTCGATCACTCTCCTGGTCCGACCATGTGCCTCATTGTAGCGCATCTGGGCTGGTGTCACAGGGTTCCTGAGGGGTGTCAGCAACCACGGCATGTTGGGGTATCCGGAGTCACCTACGGACAGACAATTGCACATTAGCTGAGTTGGAAAAGTGGGCGGAATACAACAGAGCAGAACACACACAATGGTACAAAGTCAGTACACACCGACAAGCCAGGCACGCTGGTTCTGCATCTGTGCCATCATCCTCGGGATGCGACTACTCCTCATCACGTAGGCATTGTGTGCTGAACCAGGGAAACGGGCACACACATGTGTGATGCTCATATCTGCAAGACATACCACCAGAGCATGGATTGAATGGTAATGTTTCCGGTTCCGGTATGCCTGCTCATGTGCCTGTGGTGGTACCAAAGCCACATGTGTCCCATCAATGGAGCCAATGACATGTGGCATCCTCCCCAGGGCACAGAAGTCACTCTTGACGTCAGTGAGTTGTTGACGTGTAGGGAAATAGATGTACTGGTTCAGGCATCTCAACATTGCCTCCAAAACATCGCGCAGCACATGGCTGAACATAGTCTGTGACATCCCACCGGCAGTTGCCACAGTGTGTTGAAAGGTACCTGTGGCAAAGAAGTGTAGGGCTGCCATCACCTTCACCTTGGGGGTCAGCGCTGTAGGGTACGGCCGGCCAGGTTGCAAATGTGGTGCCAAGCGCACTGCCAAATCCTCAATCAGCTGCCTGGTGAAGCAGTACCGTCGGATGCTGTCACGTTCCACCATCGTTACCAGGTCAGGGAATGGTCTATGGACAGCTGGAGCCCTGCAGTGCATAGGTTGAAGAAAGAAAGATTGTCAGTCACCCCTCATATGTGCCATTCACCATACTCAATTTCACATGATACATCATTACGAGACACAAGTACTTGATGTGTGTGCCGTTCTGTTCGGACATAACTGGCACCTACATGGCCATCATCTAACTTCTCAGTACAACATGTGTGGACAACAGGTTCCAGGTTGTGCTATGGGAAACCATTAGGCTGTGTCACAGTACCCATTTACTGCTGTCACGTTCCACACAAACACCACAGTGACATGTCTGGACATATGTGCCACAGGCATCACAGCTCATTGACAGGTAGATTCCCAGTGACCCTGTCTTGCCACATGGACACTGGCATGACATGGCATATCATGTACACGTCAGAAAATGAAACATGACTCCCACAGGTAGTGGCCCCTGTCGCCTCCGCAGGACAGACATGGACGCCAGTGACGCACAACATCAAAGTCCATGCACAAACTACGTTGATGTGGAGACTGTCTCCCATCATGCACATGGAATCAGAGACATCGGAAACACAACATGCACACAAACTGTGGAGGGCCATCACTATTGTGGCAATGGGTCACCCTGTGACGTACATGCCTTCCCCCATGGGACCCTGGGGGTATGTGACATGTCATACACATACACAACCTGGAAATGTGACCACGCCACATGCTCCGAAATGAACTGTTGCACATCACAGTGGTCATGTGCACAACACACAAAGGACCCTGTCCCCATGAACACATGCACAGCCTGGGTGTGGCTGCCCACAAGTGCCACCACAGAAACCACATGTTTACCCCCATACACAGAAAAGGTAATGCAGCCTTACATGCCTTAGGAAACAGTGTGGACTGGGTGTGGTGTTTTAGGTGTGCCCCAGAGTCTCTGGCAGGTATATGTGGCTGGCATAAGTTCACCAGTGACAAGCATGGTGACATATGCGAGTGACCTGTACAGGGACGCGTTGTACAGCAATGGACCGATCTGTGTGCCCGGCCGTCCCTTTGCATCTGTTGGGAGCGGGTACGCGTTGTACAGCAATGGACCGATCGGTGTGCCCAGCCGGCCCATTGCATCTGTTGTGGGCGGGTACGCATTGTACAGCAATGGACCGATCGGTGTGCCCGGCCGGCCCATTGCATCTGTTGGGAGCGGGTACGTGTTGTACACCAATGGACCGATCGGTGTGCCCGGCCGGCCCATTGCATCTGTTGGGAGCGGGTATGTGTTGTACAGCAATGGACCGATCGGTGTGCCCGGCCGGCCCAATGCATCTGTTGGGAGCGGGTACGCGTTGTACAGCAATGGACCGATCGGTGTGCCCGGCCGGCCCATTGCATCTGTTGGGAGCGGGTACGCGTTATACAGCAATGGACCGATCAGTGTGCCCGGCCGGCCCATTGCATCTGTTGTGAGCGGGTACGCATTGTATCCTGACATACACGTTGTACAGCAATGGACCGAACAGTGCGCACGCATTGGCTGGGGCCTGGCATGGCAACAGACGCGTTTTCGAAGCATCAACGAGTCTGATGCAGTGAATTCAGTTGGCCAGCCACAACAATGTTGCAAAATCATGGGTGTCATGAAGTTGAAGTTTTGAAGGATGCTGTGGGCGTGTATTAGTGCTGCTATTCCATGGATTGGTCAGATTCAGAAGATGCAAACGACTTGGACCTATCACTTTGGACACATGGGACAGTATCTGCCTCTGCAGCACACATATAATGCTGGCTGTTCCCCTGAGAGCTCACTTGCCTGCACTACATGCTCCAGGACGACATCTGCCACCAACACTGCTGCTGTCTCTGCATCCTCTGGCTACTGCAATGGCACGTACTGTGGAGAGAGCCCCAGCCTTCAGCCTTGAGGAGAACCAGGCCCTGCTGGACAGCCTCCTTCCACAGTACAGCAAGCTGTATGGGTAACCAGGGGAGCAGGTGAGTGTGCTGTCCACTGCCTTACTAATTTTGCATGTTGTCTGACTAGCAGGACTTACAGTGTGCACACCACTGGCTAGCATGCTCACTGGGTAGTTCTGACCCCCCAAAGTGTGTAGTTACATGCACTGAACAGGTACAGTGCAGTAACAGTGCATTCCAACAAGGTTTACTTCCCATGCAATGATACCATGTAGTAACTGCTGGCAAACTGTTCATAGCCATCGTTGCACTGCCTGTGTACATCATATGCCCCAGTGATTGAGACATGTATATCCAACTGTGTGATGCACATATGTGTTGCATGTGTAGTAATGGCATTTACACTTTGGCATCCTCACAGGTTGATGCCCACCAGAAGCAGGAAATCTGGCTGACCATCGCCCGGGCAGTAAGATCCGTGGGGGACTACAAGTGCCGGATCCGCAACTGCCAGAAGAGGTGGCAGGACCTTCGAGGCTGGACCCGGAGGATCGCAAGGGTCCAGCTGAAGCTGTCACCTCCTCGCAGGAGGGGCAGACACCGGACCCTGACCCCCCACATGCTCAGGATCCTGGCGGTGGTCTTCCCTGACCTGGATGGGCAGCTGAAGGCCAGACAGCAGCAAGGAGGGGGTGAGTCCATGACTGCACTGTGCACTTTGTCTGACATGCTATGTGCCCTCCTCTGGCCTGGTTAAACTTCCACAGTACATCAGTCTTGTGGTCCAGGACCCATGTCCCTCTATTGTGACATGCCCACTCCTCATCTGATACGCATATGTGTGGCCCTTACAGTCAGGAAATTGTGTCACTTGGGGACTGTGTCATTGCATTTTGCTTGGCTCAAGGTGGGGGTCAGCATTTGTTCCCGTGACTATGTTGTGGGATTCGTGGGTGGGTCAATTGCTTACACAATGCCCAAGTTCTGACATGTAATCTGGGTGTAACTTTGATATGTGGTCCACTTGCTGATCTGATTCACCACATGTCCCTGGGGTATTTGGCACACCCCCATGCTGTGGGTGGGAAGAATGTTTGGGCCTCAGGAGTATGTATATCAAGTGTGTCACACATGCTTAGACACCTGCCTACTGTCCAGGACTCATCCCTCTTACAGGTGGAGCTGGACAGTCATGCCTACGCCAGGGCATACAATACACTCTGTACTCCCACTCCCGTGGATCATCTGACATGTTGTGATCAGTGACATGTTCCCTCAGGTGTCTGCCTCTGTGTCATTGTGCTGTGGCTTCGTTGTCAGGACTACTGGTATGTTTATCGGTTAGGACTCAGCATGCCATCTGAGATGTGACCATGAGAGACAATACTTCTGTGACTTGTAGGTGTTTGATCACTTGACTGTGCACACAGGTGTATGCGACTGTGACTTTCAGGTAGCTGTTATTCATTCACAGCACACTGTGAGGTGCTCAGGTTCTGAGAGTTGTGTTTCATGTCCCCCATATGTCCAATTGGCATGACGTGGACAAATACTAGTTCAGATGATGTGGTGTGTGGGGGATGGACATGTGCACTTGTCAGTTACATAACTTGCATTCCCCATGTCCTAGGATTGTGACACAGTGCAGACTGTTGTTGGCTGGCTGCCATGGCCATGTGAATGGAGACAGTGATGTATGACTTTGCACGCATGCCTGTGTCATGGCATTAAACTTCCTAAGAGTGATCCTGCATGGGAGTGACATGTGCAACATGCACCCCATTGTGGCATGGACTATCCGGACATGGGTGCATCATGGTATCTGGTGCTGGTATGCATCACATGCATTTCTATTTAGACTCTGGCCATCCCTTTCTCCGGACACCTGCACTGACTCAGTGGCAAGAGATGTGATGTGTGCATGTTCACATACTTCACCGTGTTCCCTGCAATGTCCAACAACTGTGTAGGTGGTGCATGTGTCCACACTGGGGTCTTACCATCAGACAGGCACCAGACAGATGGGTGCAAGGGCAGGAGGGGTGTGAGTCCCATGGTTGACCATCAGACTGACAATTGGCTTCTCCAAATCGGTGTGAGGAGTTTTGGCAATGTTCAACTAAGGATGCCAGGGCTGGCTCTGTAAGTGCTGTACTTACTGTGGTGTGTGCGGTCAGTGCAGGTGACTGATGTTTGTCTGCTTCCCTAATTGTTTGCAGATACATCCACGGCCACAGGAGGGGACAGCTCCACGGACCAGGAGGAGCTGCGGAGCCAGACTGGGTCAGCATCTGACGAGTGGTCAGAGGGACCCAGTGGCACGGAGGGTGAGGGGAGCCACACCGAGGAGTCCTCAGCACCATCCACCTCAGCTGAGGACCACAGCAGCTCGGAGGATGACGCCCTTGTGGAGGCGGGTGTCAGCAGCCACCACACCCCAGCTAGTCTGTCTGGCCCCGCCACCACCAGCACCGCCCTCCCATTGGCTCCAATTCCAGAGGTCCATGGAGGCTCCCGTGTTCGGGAGCGTGTCTCCTTCATGCCAGGCACCGCACCCCCTGCCCCTGTGTCCCCTGCTGCCCTGAGTGAGGAGTCTGTGTACCTACTTCGGCAGCTCTATGTAGGGCAGACAGCAATGATGAGTGTCCTCCATGCACACACCACTCTGTTGACACAGCTGGTGTCGTTCATGGAGGGCATCTCGATGGGTATGTCTGCCCTACAGAGGAGCAATAAGTCCATGGACTCCTCCCTGATGGCAGCAGTGTCCCTCCTCCAACAGTCCCTCCCCCCTCCTACCTCTGCCCCATCCACACTTCCTGGCACCCTACCTGTCCAAAGCACATGCACACCTGCACAATCACCCAAACACACAGGCACGAGCAGAACAGACACACCCAAAAGAAAGGCAAGACGTGCACACAAGCATCCTCAGGGGACAGATACCACACACACAGGGGATGGGGAACAGACACACACACAGGCATCCACAGTCACTCCGCAGTCCTCCAAATCCTCTCCCTCCAAGACCCCTTCCCTTGCCTCACCTGCAACCCCACCTACACAGCAGCTCTTCCTCTCTGACCTCGGCCTCTTCCCCTCCGATCCTGCAGATCCGGCATACCGGGGGAAGAGGAAGTCCACCCACACAGAGGGGAGTGCCCCTCGCCCCCGGACACCCTCCCCCAGGCGCAGGCAGACTGAGGACCCCATTCGGAAGTCCCCCCGGACCAGGAAGGGCAAGACGCCACCACCACCACCACGCAGCTCCACCACCCAGTCTCTCTCCTCCATCCCCCAGGCCACCACTCCACAGGTTCCACTGCCACACCCTGCCCCAGGTTCCCCCACACACCGATACCGCATCCCCAAACTGCTTAGGCCCTCCCCCCCTGCCACTTGCTCTTCCACCCCCAACCCAGACACTCTGCCTGTTTGTGCCACTGGTGTGGAGACCGGGTCCCCCCCCTCTGTCCTGCCCACCTCATCTGCCCACCCTTCCACTCCCTTGGAGGCATGCACTGCAGTGGAGTCCACAACCACCCCGTCTGACTCGGGCACTGCAGTGGGGACCCAGTCCACTCCATCAGACCAGCCCACTGCAGTGGTTGCAGCACCAACACCATCTGACTTGTGCCCTACAGTGGTGCCGGCCCCCCCTGAGTCAGACACCTCCACTGCAGTTGCCGGTGACACTCCTGCACCCACCACCCCTTCACTGCCTCACTCTGGCATCCCCTGATCCTGTCCCTGCGGTGCCTGGCCTGCCCCTTGTATGCCCCTCCAAGGGGGATGTCCCCTGTCGTACCAGTGCAGGCAAGCAATGGGTGACAAGTTGTCACATATCACCCTGTTGGGACTGTGTATTTGGACTGGCCATTGGCCTTAGTTTAATTTGGACTTCTGATTTTTGATTAACATTTGCTGAATAAAGCCTCTTTTTGTTTACTTGTGGTTTTTCTTTTGATGTACATGATGTAGATGAGTATCATCATGCATTTGCAGTTGTAATAGTGTTCTGATCAGGAAAATGAAGTGTTGCTGTGATGGACTCCATGTGGTCCATGGGATATGTGTCCTGTTGTAGTCTGGATCTATAGCATCCTCTGCTGCAGTCTGAGGGTGTGATGTTCAGCATATGACACAGGGATCTACGTTTTGCATTTGTAAATTAACATCTTTGTCTTACAGTGATGCACATCTGGTGGGCTTACCACTGTTCAAAGTTTCTATTTCCCTGACTGTGTGCCCATCTCCACTGGACATGCAGTTTAGCACACCAATCAGTGTATACAGTGCACCTTGCTTGACACATGTTTTGGGTGTATGCAGATGACTGACGTGACACTCCCGTACCCAGGCTGATGTGAGCAGAGCCTTCAGTGTGTTGTAGTTGTTGACTCACTGACCGAGTGTTCTGCTGACATGTTTGAGTCGTGCACAGACAAGGTTTGGCACAGCGGACCTTCCACAGGAGTGGAGTGCCCTCATGGCAGTGTGTAATCCCGTGACATTGCCTGGGCCCGTGTTTTGTGTTGTGTAAGCATGTCTGTGCGTGTTCCCTTCCCTTTTCCTACACAGGCTGTGTCCCTACGGATGTTCCTGTTTCTGATGCTTGCTGAGTTGTTCTGTGTTCATCCAGCATCTTGGACCTAGTTTCTCCGGGATGTGGGTGCATGGCAAACTAATGTTCATCAGGTTGTCATCCCAGGTTGTCTTTGTTGTCAGGGCTGGGGATGTGGGCAAATGCAGATGGGACACATTCTGGATTCCCCTTGGCACTTGTTGGTTACACATGTCATGTAATTTACAGTTTGTGGTAGCTTTCAGTGATTGTGACACGTTGTGTGTGTGACTGCTGCCACTCCTCAGGGTCAGAGCTGCAATGTTGGAAGTTGTGTACGTGTGTTCTTTGTGTGTCACCTTGGCTTCTTCATTGGTGTGTGACTATGGCCAGGATCCCATTGATTGTGGTGGATTTCACGTCATGCCCATGTACCGCGTAGTGTACAGTGTGTCAGACATTCACGAGTTTTGTTGACTGGCCATGTGTGATGGGTTTCTGCACCTTAGTTCCCACCACCACCCCTGGGATTGTCATGTGTGCATGTGCAATGTCACCAGTCCATGTGAGCTTCACTGCTGCACCTTGGTGTAGATCAAGGTGTGTGGTGTTGAGTGTGTGCAAATGTGAGTTGTTGCACGGCTAGACCCCTACCTCCATATTGGCCTTGGCTGGCAGGCCGTGCTGATTGATTTGTGCTTGTGTAGGTGTGATGGTAGTTTGTTGCTCAGGACACATGGCTGTGGTTCACAGTGTGAATGACATCTACCTTTGTCATCACAGTGGGATTATCATGCAGGCTAGTGTCACCACAATGTGGGGTCCCTGGGGGTAGTGCTGTGGTGGGTCTGTCTCTTGCTGTGTTAGTTGCTGTTCCTACAAGCTTGTGTGACATGTGTAATTTGGGCTCCCTCTCATCTAATAATGCCTCTTTGCCCACATAGGGGAATCCGATCCATGAGTAACTTTTGTATGGCACTGTATACACATCTGTGTAATTGGAATTCATGTGTTGTGTGGTTGCCTGGGGACACTGGCACACACCCCCATCACCTGTTGTGTTTGATATGCAGTGTGAGTCTGCCTGTTTGTGTTTGTGCATTTGCACCACTGCATTGGCATATCTTGAGTGTGCTTTTGGCTGTATGTTGTTTGGTGGCTTTCCCCTGCTGTCCCTGGGACTCCTAGGTCATCAGTCAGCACAATAATCATGGTTTGTATGTCCCATTGCTGCCATGGTATGGTATTTGTTCACCTGACATCTACAGTCTCCACAGGATATCTACATTTGTGTGTCCATTGGTGCAGATATGTGGGTCTGCATTATGATGGTCACTTCTGTCATTGTCTTATTTGTGAATGTTGACAATGTGAGCCCCCATGGGTGATGTTTGTATGCACATGGCCAAAACGATGTTTTATTGCCACGGCTCTGTTTGCCTCACCCAATCTATGTTGCTATGGGACACAAGCACTACTATGCCACTGATGTATTTGTTGTTGTGTGACCAGGAATCATCCATGCAGTTTGGCTTTGGCAGCTTTTACCATGACTACACTTACCTTTTGATCACTGTGGTGATGGGGCTTTGGGCCCCATTGCCACACTGTTCAAAAGGTGCATCAGCTATGGACCCCACACTTACCTTTTGGTCACTGTGGTGATGGGGCTTTGGGCCCCATTGCCACACTGTTCAAAAGGTGCATCAGCTATGGACCCCACACCTACCTTTTGGTCACTGTGGTGATGGGGCTTTGGGCCCCATTGCCACACTGTTCAAAAGGTGCATCAGCTATGGACCCCACACTTACCTTTTGGTCACTGTGGTGATGGGGCTTTGGGCCCCATTGCCACACTGTTCAAAATGTGCATCAGCTATGGACCCCACACTCACCTTTTGGTCACTGTGGTGATGGGGCTTTGGGCCCCATTGCCATATTGTTCAACATGTGCATCAGCTATGGACCCCACACTTACCTTTTGGTCACTGTGGTGATGGGGCTTTAGGCCCCATTGCCACACTGTTCAAAATGTGCATCAGCTATGGACCCCACACTTACCTTTTGGTCGCTGTGGTGATGGGGTGTTCAACCCCATTGCCACAGTGGCCATGGTCGGCTTGCATTGTGGAGGCCACACACATTTATGTGTGACACATGTGCTAGGGGGTCACATTGTATGTTCAATGTCATGTTCAGTGTTGTAGGCATTTGACACAGACTACACACGCTTGTCATGGTGTTGGGGGGATGTAATTTTCAGACATTCCTTATGTGGGAGTATGCTGGTTGTGTCATGCATTACCCGTCCTATGAGTAGGGGTGGAGGTAGTGGCAGGCATCCAGCCCCTAAGGGTGGGGATGGTGGTAGTGGCAGGCATCCAGCCCCCTGAGTAGGGGTGGTGGTAGTGGCAGGCATCCAGCCCCCCTGAGTAGGGGTGGTGGTAGTGGTAGGCATCCAGGCACCCCTGAGTAGGGGTGGTGGTAGTGGTAGGCATCCATCCCCCTAAGGGTGGGGATGGTAGTAGTGACAGGCATCCAGGCCCCCATGAGTAGGGGTGGTGGTAGTGGTAGGCATCCAGGCCCCCCTGAGTAGGGTGGTGGTAGTGGTAGGCATCCATCCCCCTAAGGGTGGGGATAGTAGTAGTGACAGGCATCCAGCCCCCCATGAGTAGGGGTGGTGGTAGTGGTAGGCATCCATCCCCCTAAGGGTGGGGATGGTAGTGGTGACAGGCTTCCAGGCCCCCATGAGTAGGGGTGGTGGTAGTGGCAGGCATCCATCCCCCTAAGGGTGGGGATGGTAGTAGTGACAGGCATCCAGGCCCCCATGAGTAGGGGTGGTGGTAGTGGTAGGCATCCAGGCCCCCCTGGGTAGGGGTGGTGGTAGTGGCAGGCATCCAGCCCCCTAAGGGTGGGGATGGTAGTAGTGACAGGCATCCAGCCCCCCATGAGTAGGGGTGGTGGTAGTGGTAGGCATCCATCCCCCTAAGGGTGGGGATGGTAGTAGTGACAGGCATCCAGCCCCCATGAGTAGGGGTGGTGGTAGTGGTAGGCATCCATCCCCCTAAGGGTGGGGATGGTAGTGGTGACAGGCATCCAGGCCCCCATGAGTAGGGGTGGTGGTAGTGGCAGGCATCCAGCCCCCTGAGTAGGGGTGGTGGTAGTGGTAGGCATCCATCCCCCTAAGGGTGGGGATGGTAGTAGTGACAGGCATCCAGGCCACCATGAGTAGGGGTGGTGGTTGTGGTAGGCATCCATCCCCCTAAGGGTGGGGATGGTAGTAGTGACAGGCATCCAGCCCCCCATGAGTAGGGGTGGTGGTAGTGGTAGGCATCCAGGCCCCCCTGAGTAGGGGTGGTGGTAGTGGCAGGCATCCAGCCCCCCCTGAGTAGGGGTGGTGGTAGTGGCAGGCATCCAGCCCCCCCCTGAGTAGGGGTGGTGGTAGGGTGGTGTTAGTAGTAGGCATCCATCCCCCTATGGGTGTGTATGGCATTGGTGATGGCCATCCCACCCCTATGGTTCTGCTGTTGCTAGTGTATGTCATTTGTGCATCCCTATGTGTGTGTCACATATTTCGGGTACGTGTCGTTTGTTTGTGTTGTTGGTGTTTGACTTACCGTCTGCGGCGTACGCGTCCGTGCCGGTCCCGGTAATAGATGTAGAGTATAGGTAGGACCTGCGCAATGGGATTCATGCTTGGGTCGTCTCGTTCGGGTTTCTCGTGTCTTCGACTCGTACTTGTAGCAGGCTTGTTCGTCTCGTAGCCGTGGATCGTCTTGTGGCGTGAAACGGAGCTTATGTACGGCTCGCCCGGATGCTCAAATGTCCCGAACGTAGCGACAGGTTCGGCGCGTACGGACTGTGCATCGTACTCGTCCGGCCGGAAAGTGCTTTGTATTTGCTTCCGTACGACTCAATTCGGCGTTTACGGATCCGGCTCGGGCAGAGGAACAGGAGCTGGATTGGGTAAGTACGGCTCGCTCGGAATCTGGGTTGTTATGCGCATCGTAATTGTTCGTTCGGACGAGTGTTCGAATCGGTCGGGAAACACGCACTCAGCTGTTTTTTTTTTCGGACGAATACTGTTAGGTGCGCTTCCGGCCGAGATCGGAATCGACCCCTTTGTGTTTATAAAGCTAAAGCCTCTTTTGTATTCACTATCCTCTATAAATATAACGGCTCAAAGACTATGCTTAAAAGAAGCAGAGGAATTAGAGCGATTAACACAGGCCATTAAAGACAACCAGTCTGTAACAGAAGCTAAGACTCTGTTGGAGAAAATTGAAAAGGACATCCAGGTTTTCAAGGATAGTACTATAAATATAAAAAGTGCCAAATTTGAAAGGGACACTAAGGGGTCGATTCTGATGCGGGTTGGAAAAGCTTCCCGACCGAATCGGTTGGGAAATGGTTTCCGACCCACTCGGATCGGGAAAGTCCGACCGGCGGAGTAGATGCATCCGGATGCTTCCAGATACGATTTGGTTGAACTCCCATTGACTTCAATGGGAACATTTGTTCCTAACCGCATCAGAATTGGGCCCTCGGTCGGGAAGACACGTTCCCGATCCGATTTGGAAGGAGCAAATGCCGTTAGGAGGCCTTCCTAACCGCATCAGAATCAGGCCCTCGGTCGGGAAGCTTTTCCAACCCGCATCAGAATCGGGCCCTAAGACGTTCAATATCGAACACGTTTATCCATTCATTAAGGAGGATTATTATAATTCAGTTGAGGCGCGCAGAGCACTCACAACCTATCAAGGACATCCAAAAACCGTTTTTCGACCTTTTCAGATACCTCATCGTCGGATTCCTCAGGAGAATCAGGTCCTAGAGAAGGTGCCCCCAAAAAACAGGTGGCTTTTTTAGACAGGGGCGGCCGACAACAAAAAGCAAAGTACAAACCACAATGGGAAATGAGAACCAGGAATCAGTCTTACAAGTCGTAGAAACTTCTAGTATAGTCAATTTATCACAGAAGCAACTGTCGATAGAGGAAGAAACTATATTAAATTTGGGCCTTAAATTTGTCCCAAATAAACAAATTGATTATACAAAACTAAAACTTGAGGCAATTGAATTTTGCCGAAAGATTCGACTGAAAGCTTTCTTTGCCAGCCACGAACCCATGGTTAATAGCGAAACGACAGGTCTTAGGAATAAGTCTAAATTTATTCCCACACAAAATATTCCCAAACAAATCTTAGCGTTCGAACAAACGGTTTTATCATCTATAAACAAATTGGAACAGACAAAGAAATATGTACATAGAAATATAAATAGGAAACAGCAAGCAGCTATTCAAAGCCTCCGACAAGATACATCGGTTGTTATCAAACAGGCGGATAAGGGTGGGGCGGTAGTAATCTGGCCCAGAGAGATGTTCTTGAAAGAAGGGAGAAACCAAGTAAATAACCAAACTTGGTATCGACTTATTAAAGAAGATCCCGTACAATGTATACAAGTTATAATATCTGAAATATTACAGTCAGGATTAAAAGAAGGATATTTGGGACCAAAAGAGTATGACTTTTTAACTAAGAAATTTCCAAGAACACCCATACTGTACTTCGTACCGAAGATACATAAAAACTCAGAAGATCCACCGGGAAGACCTATAGTTTCGGGTTGTGACTCTATTTTAGAGGCAATCTCGAAATATATAGACTTCTTCCTGAAGCCTTTTCTTAAAGATGTCCCGTCATACTTGAGAGACACCACAGACTTTATTATCAAGATTGAGGGAACTCCATTTGATGATCAAACACAAATAATGGTGACATTTGATGTTACATCGCTCTATACACAGATACCGCAGGATGAGGCGTTAGAAGTGATGGAGCTATATTTGGAAAGTAGAGAGCGACCCCATAGGGTCCCTACCTCATTCATATTGCAACTAGCAGAGGTCACCCTTAAAAAGAACTATTTCAGATTCAATGATCAATTCTTTATGCAGGTAGAGGGGACCGCCATGGGATGTCCTTATGCACCGGAGATGGCGGTCCTCTTTATGACTCAATATGAAGAAAGGTATATTGAACAAAATAACCCCTTTCGAGGTAATATACTACAGTGGCAACGATATATTGACGACATCTGGTGCCTGTGGCAGGGGAGCAAGGTAGAGTTGAACACGTTCCATGAATGGCTAAATGCCCGACATCATGACATCAAATTTTCTGTGGAATCGAGTAAGATTAAAATGACGTTTCTAGATGTAGAAGTGGCTCCCATAGATGACCATCTAACAACATCTCTCTATAGAAAGAAGACAGACAGAAATACTATGTTGCATCACAGAAGTGCACATCCAAGAGGCCTTAAGGAAAATCTCCCTTATGGGCAATTACTAAGGATCAGAAGGAATTGCACAATGAAACCAGAATTTGAAAAACATGCCACCACTTTTTGTCGCGAGATGACAAAAAGAGGGTACCCTAAAAAGCTGCTGAAACATTCATTGAAAAGAGCAAGATTTACACCCCGTGATAGCCTCCTTCAAGTAAAGGATAAAAAACCTCTAGAAAGACTAGTGTGTGTATCAACATTTAGTCCCGATACGAATAAGTTTAGACAAATTGTATTGAAGAACTGGCACCTCCTTGAAAATCTTGAATGCCCTTTTCCGAAACCAGTGTTTGCAATGAAAAAGAGCCAAAGTATTTGCCAGCAAATAGTGGGTGCGGATATCTCCTTACCGGGAAAAAAAAGTGATCTATTAGCACAATGGAACCTCAAACCAATTGAAGGTCATCGAAAATGCGGTAATTGTGTCGCTTGCAGTACCACAATAGAAGGCACAAAATTTATCCATAATAACATCAAATGGAAACTCCTGGATTTCACTAACTGCAAAACCAAGAATGCAGTATATGCCATAATCTGTCCATGTTCGAAAATATATATTGGCAAAACGAATCAACAGGTCAATACTCGAATCACACAACATAGATCGCGAATAAAATTACTGCTCCTATGGTAGAGCACTTTATAGAGAAATCGCATGGTGAAAATGATTTCAAATGGACTGTTTTGGCGGTGGTCAAAGCATCAAAATATCCAATTGACATCGACAGTGCTTTACTCAAAAAAGAGGCTTACCTAATTCTCAAGTATAATTGTACAATGACAGGCCTTAATAGCATGACAGAGCTATCAAAGGCTTGAAAACCATGTTACCCAGAATGCAACATACAGGTTTAACAAGTGATCGTTTTCTATTGGACAAATATCAGAAACTACATTTCCCAAGGACATCTAGGGAGAAACTACATCAGGTCAAACTGCATGGCTGAACTCCATTGCTGGCCAAACGAAGGCAGAGAGACAACAGGAAATGAAAGCGACTGTAGTCTAACCTAGTTGGAAAGTAGGTAAACCCAAAACGCTAAGAGAATAGATTACCGCCTAACATGCCAATGCCGGAATGAATAACAACGTTCTGTAACTTTCATGTAGAGTACGCGAGTTAATTGAAATCAGCGAGCGCCGCTACAAGAGAGGAAGCGTTCCAAAGGCCGAGAGCGTATTAAGCAGAAAATGCCCGGCTCAAAAGGTAAAAAAACTAAAGCCATAATACACGTTAATGAAGCATGACAAACATCACAACCTGCAAGAGTTTGATTAAGCATTCTTATTATTTGCAGGACGGTATATGTAATTGCCTCAAAAACTAATAATGGACTAAAAAGACAAAGATAAGGTAGGACATAACTGCCAACAAAAGAAATATCAAAAACACGGTGTGCAAAAGATGTATAATAGTGACAGTGCTCTCTGTTTTTAATAGAATCCCTAATCATCGAGAGCAAACGTCTTTTTGATGAAGCGTAGATTTCCAAGTGATGATAAATAAGAACTCTCAGGTAAAGATCTTGAGTTTAAACAATGAAGATAGCAAACTTAAGGTGAAATGGAAAGGAGCTTTTAGTAATCACTGTTTTATGTCACACACCTTTACAGAAATCACCATTGCTGTTATAATTCAAATGCCCTGATGAGATTCCTGGTACTAAACGCCCAGGACTCGAAACGCGTCGGCACAGGCACAGGCACATAAAAATACAGATTACAGAGGAATGATGAATAAAATCTAATCTGTGAATAATGAGAATACTTTCAATTCAATTTCCCCTGTATTAATTTGGGGTACTGGATATAGATACTATAAGAGTTTTTAGGATCAGAATCCAGAGTGTATGATCAATTGTGATATATGTATTGGATGTTTCACTGTTTCTTTTTCTTAAAGTATTGTATTTTATTCATGTATTATATGTTGTATAGCACATTTATTTATTTATGTTTTTTGTAAATAAGGTTGTATAGAGTTTTTGATATGACCAGACACTTGTCTTTTTCACACAAAAAAAGTAGCGAAAAACAAGAATTTAGCTAAAATAAAAAGGTTAAAATAAAATACCAGTTCAAACTGAAAGCAATGGGTTTGCTATTTAGTGAAATATTTCAGTAAATAAAGAACGCAAGGTACAGGCTCATTTCTTTTTTCTCAATTATACTTTCTAAAAGTGGCATTTTCAAACACACAATTTAAAAACCATCTTTACTATAAGATGTGTTATTAAATTCTGAGTCCAGAGAGCCTAAACGTTATTTCTCTATCTTGTCCCAATTGGAAGTTATACTTGTAAGATGTTAAAAAGTATTTCCCATTCTATCCTATGAGACAGATAGCCTTTCAATAGTGAAAAAACGAAATTGGCAGTATTTCACTATCAGGACACGCCACACACGCCAGTACATGTCCTACCTTTATCATACACTGCACCCTGCCCGGGGGGCACCTTGGGCCTACCATAGGGGTGCTTTACATGTAAGAAAAGGGAAGGTTAGGGCCTGGCAAGTGAGTGCACATGACAGGTCTACATGGCAGTTAAAAACTGCGCACAGACACTGCAGTGGGAGGTCTGAGATACCCTTTCAGGGCTACTCATGTGGGTGGCACAATCAGTGCTGCAAGCCCACTAGTAGCATTTGATTTACAGGCCCTGGCACACTCAGTGCACCTTACTAGAGACTCACCAGTAAATCAAATATGCCAATCATGAATAACCAATCATGTTCACAATTTGCAGAGAGAGCATATGCACTTTAGAACAGATTAGCAGTGGTAAGGTGCAGAGAGTCCTATAGCCAACAACAACAGGTCTGGAAAAAATAGGAGGAAGAAGCAAAAAGTTTGGGGATAATCCTGCAAAAAGTGCCAAGTCCAATACAACCCCCTTCCAGCCTAAAGCCAGGATAGACCAATCCATACCTCGATGGGCTTCCATTATTGGGGCGATACAACATGGAACCTACCCCGCAACAGCAGGGGTCTATTCCTGTTCTACGCCTTCCTGAACCTAGTTGGATCCCTCTAGCCATACTCTCAGGGCCCACCAAGCTGATTCATGGGGAACCCTTCTCCTCAACTGTGGAGCCCATCTGCACAGTGCCTAAACTTACTTTGCTCACAGATGTGTCCCAACAGACAGTCAGTACCCACATGGCCAACACAGTGACTCCTCTACCCCTCCCAGGGGCAACTCTGTACACCTGGACAGCCAGCCACAATGACCACTGACAACTATCAGTGATGAGACCCAGGCCTCATGCCTTTCAGGCCTCTTTAACCTCTGTGGCATTAGAGAGTGGAAGGCAGTAGCCCCAGATGCCTGGTACCCTCTCTTCACTCTCCCTCCTGCCAAGTCAGGTATGGCATTCTGACACTTGCCCACCAGCCCAGGGTCTGTACCCTGCAGCTGGACAGGAGACTGGGGTGGGCTCTCCCGCACCCGGTCCTCCTCCCTGGGGCCCTGCACCCTCACACCTGGAGTGGTACCCCCAGATTCAAGAATTGTCAGGGCACCTGTGGTAGGTGTTCTGCACAATTCTCCCACAAGTTCAAGGGTGCTAAGCTGGGAACACACTGTGATCATGAGCCAAAAACCAGCACCTGTAATTGTTAAGCATTTGATGACATTGGAAAATGTGAGGAAGATAATGTCCTGATTACTTACTAGTAATCTTCAAGTTTTAGCCTTCCTTGCCCACCTCTGTCTTCCCTGTAATAGTCCTTACATACATGAGGAAATACTACTAATCCTGCAACCCAACTCCAAGTTCCCCAAAACAACAGGATGCTTTGCATAGTGTAAACCAGTACAAAAGGAAGTAAACAACAGAACAGCATACAAGACATGAAAGACGGTGCGCAGTCAAAATATCGATTTTTTTATATCGACCTACACTAATATCGAGTTTTTAATATCGTGGGGACAGAATATCGATGTCAAGAATATCGGTGACCAGAATATCGACCTTAAGGTAAGTAATATAGTTTTTTTTATATCGAAGTAAGTAATATCGAAGTAAGTAATATCGTTAGCAAAAATATTGTTGTTAATAATATCGATATTTATATTAGTGTTATGTATTTTAGTTTGTATTTTATATGTATAACATTTTTTGTAATGTATTTTTATTATTTTTAAATATATGTATTAAATGTTTAGAAATTAGTAATTTTTTTAAAGTACATTTTGCGTATTAGTATCAGAGCGGGTTGTGGGTTTATAGGGGAATAGGGTGGGAAGTAATTTAATTATAATTAATTAATTAATATGTTTTTATTTATTGTTATTGAATATTAATTTATTGTTAATTAATTATTAATTGGTAATACATTTTTTGAATTGTTTAATTTATCATTATATTAATTATGTTAATTTTTATGTGTAGCGGGTTGTGGGTGTATAGGGGAATAGGGTGGGAAGTAATGTAATTATAATTAAGTAATTAATATTTTTTTATTTATTGTTATTGATAATTAATTTATTGTTAATTAATTATTAATTGGTAATTACATTTTTATTAATTGATTAATTTATATTATATTAGTTATAATTAATTTTTATATTTTTATTTATTGTTATTGTTAATTAATCTATTGTTAATTAATTATTAATTGGCAATTAATTTGTATTAATTGATTAATTGATAATTACATTAATTATGTTAATTTTTATGTGTAGCGGGTTGTGGGTTAATAGGGGAATAGGGTGGGAAGTAATTTATTTATAATTAATTAATTAATATGTTTTTATTTATTGTTATAGTTAATTAATTTATTGTTAATTTATTGTTAATTGGTAATTAATTTTTATTAATTGATTAATTGATAATTACATTAATTGTGTTCTTTTTTATGTGTAGTGGGTTGTGTGTTTATGGGGGAATAGGGTGGGAAGTAATTTAATGTTATTTAAGTAAATATTAATTTAATTTTATTGGTATTTATTATAAATTTTTTAGTTAACTAATTATTAATATGTTATTTATTTTACAAAAATTATTTAATTAATAAGTATGTTAATTTAACCCCTACGCTATCCTACATTTTCCACACTGTTACGCTCACTGGAGTGGGAATAGTAATTTTAACCCCTACGCTATCCAACACTTTCCCTACTGTTGCACTCACTGGAGTGGGAATAGTAATTTTTACCCCTACGCTATCCAACACTTTCCCTACTGTTGCACTCTCTGGAGTGGGAATAGTAATTTTTACCCCTACGCTATCCAACACTTTCCCTACTGTTGCACTCACTGGAGTGGGAATAGTCATTTTTACCCCTACGCTATCCAACACTTTCCCTACTATTGCACTCCCTGGAGTGGGAATAGTAATTTTTACCCCTACGCTATCCAACAGTTTCCCTACTGTTGCACTCACTGGAGTGGGAATAGTAATTTTAACCCCTACGCTATCCAACACTTTCCCTACTGTTGCAGTCACTGGAGTGGGAATAGTAATTTTTACCCCTACGCTATCCAACACTTTCCCTACTGTTGCACTCCCTGGAGTGGGAATAGTAATTTTAACCCCTACGCTATCCAACACTTTCCCTACTGTTGCACTCACTGGGGTGGGAATAGTAATTTTTACCCCTACGCTATCCAACACTTTCCCTACTGTTGCACTCACTGGGGTGGGAATAGTAATTTTTACCCCTACGCTATGCAACATTTTCCCTACTGTTGCACTGTCTGGAGTTGGAATAGTAATTTTATTACCTGCGCTATCTAATATTTTTTGTATTATTTTAGTTAATGTAGTATATCATTAATTTTAAAAAGATTAAAAATAATTTAAATTTTTTTAATTTGTCATATATATTTATTTAAATTGTATTTATATTATTGTTTTATGTGTATAGATGTATTTATAATTTATATGATATTTAAAAAAAATTATGTTATTAAAATAATTATTAAAAATTATTACTATGTATATATATTATATATTATATGTATATGTTTAATTTATTTTTTCATTACATATATATTACTTATAATTTTTAAACATTTTAAAATATGTTTAACTATGTTTATTTTAATTATATGTATAATTTACTTTATTTTACATTATTTTTTTAACTTAAATAAAAAACGATATTTTTAACAACAATATTTTTGACATCGATATTTTTTTCTCTATATTTTTGTACTTACCATAATGTATACAGGATGTCGATATTCTTGACTTCGATATTCTTGCGTCAATATTTCTGTAGGTCGATATTCTGACCTTCGATATTTTGTCAGTGATTCATGAAAGACATCACAAGGAGACTATGAACACCGACTTGAAAAAATTGAGAGATAATAATGCAAGGCATCGTCTACTTGGTTGCCTGATAAATTGAAGAAATGACAATATGCCCATGACTTAGAATTTTGCCACACCACTAGACTCCACACAAGCCAAATCAGCAAAGCAAATGCCAAGAAATGTCAGAGTGCAACACATCTCCATAATCCATGAGGAAGACACAAACCAAGGACCCAACCAGGGAGAAGACTCCGCCCCATCCAGAGGCAGAAGCCCTAACTGTCCACTGTGGGGAATGACCAAGCAGAAGAGAAACATAGGGAGAACTCCGGGAACAAAGGAAGAACAATCCCACCAGAGGAACTGCAGGAGAAGGGATCAAAAAAATCCCGCCCAAATGAAGGGCCACTGCTACAGCCACCGTAATGTGATCCTCTTCAAAATTAGGGGAAAGGACCAGGAAGCAGCTGAATAAACATAGGATCAGAGTACTCTGCAAGGCCAAGGGGGATCACAGAAACTGAAGGGGAAAGAAGGACTGGCCCATCAAAGGAAACTGGATGCAATTCAGTACCCAAGGGCAGAGCACAAACCAAGAGTCTGTATCAAGGCAATGAAGAATAAACAACCCTGAGCTGGGGTCTGGAAACCAGTCCAAAATTGCCAAAGAGTCCCCCAACACCACTGAAGACACTGTGGCAGACAACTATGTGGCAAAGAACATTAGAGCTATCTGCAGGTCAAAGGCAGTGCGAATAACCAGCATCGGCAACACTCCCTCTGTTCACTGCATAAGAGGAGGCAGCCTATGTTGACCTATACATGAAGTAGGAGACTTGAAAACCAAAGTAGTACCCCCACCAGGCCAAGGAGCGACTACAATGCCCCAGAAGGATACACAAACAGGAAGAGAATAAACTGAAGATCAGGCATCCTTGAAGCATGGGCATAAATGCATATTACACAGGAAGCCCTGTGCCTGGTGTAGAACCAAAACCTGGAAAGTGAATCAGCAGAAGCAGCCTCACCTACTTAGTTCATGCCATATTCATTCCTGTTGCACCCCATTTTCACTCACTTTACACCACATTCACCCTGTGGTATGCCTTAATCACTCTTTGGGTGCCACATTTATCCATGCTGCACCTCTCACTCACTCGCTCCACACCATTTACCCCTGCTTCACATCTCAATCTGCAAGTCACTACTTTTGCATTTCATATTCACCCAATTGCATGCTCTTTACACCCACATTCTCTCATGTCGTCCACATTGCTTAGTCCTTTTACACCACATTCACCCATGCTGAATAACTTGCTAAATCCCTTTATGCAAGCTTTATCCTTGCTGCATGACTCACTGTTATGCAGATTTGTAGAGAGTGCTGTCACCCAGGAGGGTATCCTAGCACTGAGCAGGTGTGAGTCTAGCCACACCTAGGGTCTAGAGGAAATACTTGAAAAGGCAGGTCTTTAGCTTCTTTCAGAATTCAAGAACTGAGGAAGAGGCTGTCATGCGTGGTGGCAGGTCATTCCACACTTTAGAAGTGAGGTAGGAGAAGGCTTGATCGCCGTATCTAGTTTTTCATATGCATGGGATTTGTGTAAGTAGGAGGCTGAATGAGTAGAGGTGATTTGTGAAAGCAGTTGAGATTGTTGGGGTATGCTGGGCAAGTGTTATGTATTGTCTTGAAAGTGTGGATGAGGAGTTTGGATTGTGCTTGTTTTGAATGAGGAGCCAGTGGAACTCCTTCAGGTGTGGTCTGATGTGTGTGGGGTGTTGGTGGTTGAGTGATTCTGCCCACCAAGTTCTAAATGGTCTGCAGCCTTCAGGTGAGTATTTTGTTGATCCTGGCATATAGGATGTTCCAATAGTCGAGCTTGCTTGTGACGAGGGAGTGTATGACGGTTTTCCAGGTGCTGATTGGGAACCATTTGAAAATCTTCCTCATCATCTTCAGGGTATGGAAGCATGAGTTGGTGATGCCATTGACTTGGAGGGTCATGTTGAGTTTGCTGCCGATGATGATCCTGAGGTTCTTGTTCTTGTCGGTTTTGCTCTGTTGACCACCAAGTGGAGTCCCACACTGATGTGCTCTTCCAAAGGATAACAATGTCAGTCTTGTAGGTATTCAAATTTAGGCAGTGGGGGCCACATTTATCAAGGTTTTGCATCGCCCTAGTACCATGAAAGGGGCACAGGGTGACGCAAAACCCAAGTAATATTTATCAAGCCAGGCAAAGCCCTACATGACTTGATAAATCTAGAGTAATGCAATGGAGCACAAATTGCTGCCATGTGTTGCTCTGCGGCAGGGAGGTATTCCATGGATGGAGCATGGGTGTTCTTACGCATCCACCCATGGATATTGGTGTACTCCGAGATTTAACATTAGTGGTAGACTGGGAATGCATCTACATTAAGCCTGGGTGTAGTTCGCGAAGTAGCGCTATGCAAAGCTACGCAAAGTGCAGTTCGCACTACGCGAGCTACGCGTAGCACTACGCGAACTGCGTAGTGCACTGTTCGCAATGATTGCACAGTGTCGGATGCTTGTCCGCACTGTGCAATCATTGAAAACGGCATCTTGCACAGTGCGAGCTGTCTTTTACTGCCACTCGAGTAGATTTTTACTCGAGCGGCAGCTTTCTCAACGCGGACTGGTAATTTCTCATCGCGAGCGGTCGCGAGCATACGCGACCACTCGCAATGAGAAACCTGACCTCCCCGCGTTGAGAATCTTGCCGGGAGGTTTATTTTACACGCTCGTGATCGGCAACTTGATGTTGCTGATCGCGAACGAGGAAAAAGTCTCGCCGGGATGTCATTTTGCTTGCTTGCGGTCGCCAACTTGACGTTGAGGACCGCGAGCAAGCAAAAAATGACCGCTGCACTACGCTACGCGTGTTTGCACTGTGCTACGTGCAATTCGCGTTGTGCGAAGTAGCGCAAACTTCGCAAACTACGTGAGCGTAGCGTAGTGCTTTGCCCAGGGTTAATCTACATGCTATTCCTCCACAGGTGAGGCATAACACGAAGAAATATCTTTCTCTCTGCTTACTTTTTCCTCTTTCTATGTGTGGTGCATTCTGCAGCACACATAGAAGAGGAAAATGCCTTTCATGATTGTTTTTGTGCAATGACGCAAGGGTGCCTGCATTGGCGTTAGGCAGCCAAAAGTGTGCCAGTCCTAGAAAAGGACAGGAGAGCGGTATAATGATAAATACAGTGCATCCCTGCCATTTCCCTTTCATGCAGCACAGGATGTTGCTTAGTGCATTGTGCTGCATGAAAGAATGATAAATCTGACTCGTGGCCTTCATCCAGTGGCCGATTTCAGTCATGTAGGCATCGAACTTAACCCGGGTACTGGGTGTCATGTCTGTGGTGGAGAAAATGAGCTATGTGTCATCGGCATAGGAGAGGATGTTGATTCCATGAGAGCGGATGATGTCAGCTAGAGGGATCACTTTATGCGTTGAAGAGGGTTGGGCTCAGGGAGGATCCATGCAGAACACTGCTGATGAGGTCACAGGCATCCAAGGTGTATGGTTCCAGACTGCCTGACTCAGTCCTTCCATTCAGGAAGGAGAGGAAGGAGCAGACCCATTATACAGCATGTCCTTGAAATCCAATGTCGTGTAGGCATTAGATGAGGATGGGGTGGATGAGGCCCAATAGTGGATGGATGTCATGGTGCAGGTGTTTTTTTCTGGGGTGATGAGTGACCATGTTGCAGAGGTCCATTGTCCTGGCTCATTCTCCTTTTGTGCTCCAGTAGTTTGCAGTTGTGTTTTATCAGTCTGAGTTACTCCATGTACCAACCGGCCTGGGGTCTGGTCTTGTTGTATTGCTGTGTTTGAGGGGGGCAGGAAGTTGGTGCAGGAAGTGATCCAATTATTGATGGCTTTTGGCAGGTTCTTACTGTATTCTGGTTGCTGGGTGTTGATAGCGGTTTTCCAGTCCTTGTCAGTGATGCTGTTCAACGGGCTGATCGGGATGGGAATGCTGAAATTGACAAGGGCCTGGTCTGTTCAGGGGACTGGTGTGAGCTCTTCAATTTGAATGTTGTTGAAGTTGGTGAAAATAGGGTCCAAGAGGTGTCTGGCGACGTGGGTTTACCTCTTTACTTGTTGGGCTAGGCTCATGCTTCCAAACTCTTCATTGAGTGCTCTTGAGCTGGGGCCGGTTTGGTCTCCCAAATGGAAGTTCAGGTCTCTGATTATGATGTATTTGCTAGCATCAAGATCCAGTGGTGCAACAAAGTCTGTGATGGTGTTGGGGATGTTGGTGCACATTCCCGGTGGTCTGAAGATGAGAGTGCCACTTAGGATGAAGTTGGCTGTGATGTGGAGCTTGAATGACTGTATCTGCAGAGTTTCTATGGCCCCTTATGACTTACTCTTTCATCTTTACCTTTAGTGATGTCTGCAGCCATAAGCCTCCTACACTACCTCCTCTCTTTGGCAGATGCTAAACCCTCTGGTACCCCGTACCTCATCTGTTCACCTCTATTCTCCACACTTGCTATACCAACGGTGTCTCCCCTGTAGCTCTAAAATTCTCCTCCTGCACCTGCAGTCTCCTGAATGTGCAGTATATCTCCCCTCTGTGGCCACTGGTCTCCTGTATTTCCCGTCCCTGCTATACCTGTGGTGTTTCCTCAGTACTTCCAGTCCCTTTCCTTTCATATTTGCAGGCTTCTGCGACTCCCACTGCAACTCTGCTTCCATCTAGTTCCCCCATACAGGCATGCAATCATCTATTGTTCCTGTCTCCAAAAATGAATTCTCTAGAATGTGCTGCTTGTTTCCCCTCTGTACTCTCTGGCTCTTTTCCGTACCTGCATCTGTGATGATGTTGGTGATGTTGGTGCGCATTCCCAGTGGTCTGTAGATGAGAGTTCCATATAGGGTGAAGTTGGCTGTGATTTGGAGCTTGAATGACAGGACTTCCATGTTGGAGGATGATGTGTCCATGTTTGTGGTGCTGCTGATGGGTGTTTTTGTGGATGATGGCGATTCTGCATCCAGGCTTGTGAAGTCTGTATTGCCTGGCAATCTTGTAGTCTGGGGGGATGGCTGTGTCAATGTCAGGTGCTGAAGCAGGGTTCAGCTAGGTTACCATGAGGATAGGTAGGTCAGGGGCATTGCCGTGAATCAGGTCCCATATTTCTGTGGTGTGTTTGGTGAGTGAGTGGTTGTTAAGGAGCATGCATTCGAGTGTGGAGTGTTATGTGAGTGATTGCAATACTGTGTGTGTGAGAGGGTGAGGTGTTGCATGCTGTCGGTGCAGTAAGTGTTGGGTCATGGTAAGTGCATAAAAATGTGCAGGAAGCGCAGGAGAATGCTTCCTCGGTGTTGTGTGGTGCTGCGCGGCACAGAGTGTGGGGCAGCAGCTGGGATTGAAGGTGCGGAGTATCACAGCATGGTAGCGGTGGGAAGGGGAGGACTAGAGTTTCTGGTGCTGGATGCGGTCCAGGCTCAGATGTGTGCAGACTGGCTTGCCTTTGGCATGCATTTGGCACACCAGTGGTGCACCCACTGCTCGTGTCTGCTGCACGTCCGCGCTATGGCAGCCATTATGTAGGTCCTGGGATGGGAGAGGAGTGATGTCATTTCCTGTGCAAATGCATGATTTGAAATCCGCTGATGTGACTTCTTGTGCAGATCGATGATGGGAAATCCACTGATGTCACCTTCTGTGCAGATGGATGATGGGAAATTCAGTGATGTTACTTCCTGTGCAAAGGGATGATGAGAAATGTGGCTATGTCACTTCCTGTGCAGATGGATGAGCTTTATGTTACATTCACCATTGATTCATACCTCATTCACTCAAAACCAGATTCCCTCATGCTGCATGCCACATTCGCTCCTTTCATGCGATTCAACTGTATCCTTCCAACACCGCGTTTTGACTGAATGTAGGGTGGCACACTTCTTATGAGCTCCATCTGGAAGTCCTGGCACAATAATTCAGGTTCAAAAGTTCCTCCCTTCCTTCTCCTGCTTGAGCCACCATCCATCGTGATGCACCCGATCTGAGGCTTTTGACATAGCACTCCCGCATTATCAGGGTTGTAAGGACGGATCCATGTAGTTTTTGACTATTGGAGGGCTGCATTGCGATTCCCACTCCCTCCTCACTGCACAACAAAGACAAGACTAAACCGCCTCAGAGAGAGCTGATTGGCCTCTTATATGTCCTACGGTCCCCCTCAACAGCAGCATTTTACAAGCACCCCTTGCTTTCCTAGACCAGCCCATCTTTCGCCTCCTCTAGCAGCTACAGCAATGCTGAGCACCAAGGGAGTTTCAGGAAACCAATGAAGGAGATAGGGATCTGGACAACAAGGAACATTGGCTGCATCAGGAAAACAGGTTTCTGGTGGGAACATGTAGAAGCAGTTAGCCAGGGGAGCATTTAAAGAGTGGAGAAGAGATATCATGTTGCCTCCTACCAATGACATTGTCAGAAGGAACATGGGTATTTTTTGGATGCATAGTGCCTCCGTATCTATGGGAATAGTAGATTCTGCGATTTTCATTTTGTGTAATGCGCCCTAAGTAGAATTTACAGCAAGGACATTTTTATTCATATGTTACATTTTCCATTGAACAATTTGCGTACATCTTTAAAGCAATTATTCTGTATAATAAGTGATCCATATTAGGACCAGTATCAAAATAATACAGTTATTACATTCTATGTCTGCTTAAACAAATCAATTTGTTAAGTTTTCCTTTCTTGTAAATAAAATCAGTTGTCTTCTTATATTCATGCCAAAGCGATATGCACTGTTTTCAACATGTTCCAATGTTTGATAATGATTTTATTTTTTTGATTCCATTGTCTAGTATGTAGAATTAATGAGTCCAAACTGAGGTGGTGTGGCATAGTGAGCAAAAGAACGATGGATTAAACCCAGATCTCTTGACTGGAGGTGAGTGGTTGAAAAGTTTCATCACTCCATCCATCATCTTGTTGTGTTTGCTATGTTCATCTTAAGTGGCAAAGGGTATGCCCTGATGTGGGTCTCATGCTTGCTGTGCCACTGGATTCAAGCTAGCGTGGCTGATGAGGGGTGATGCCCCCAAACTGGTCCCAGAATGCTTGTTTCTGTTCCAGGGAGGACTTGGCCTGGCAGTTCAGGCTGGACTGTTCCCTTGGGGAGCAGGGTCAAGACTGATTTGCATATGGCTGGGTCCAAACTGGGGTGGCATAGTGAGCAAAAGAATGATGGATCAAACCCAGGTCTCTTGACTGGGGGTGAGTGGTTGAAAAGTTTCATCACTCCGTCTATCATCTTGTTGTGTTTGCTATGTGTTCCCGAAGAGGCCAAGGGTATGTCCAGACGTGGGTCCCTTGCTCGCTGTGCCACTGGATTCAAGCTAGCCAGGCTAATGCCCTGAAACTGGTCCCAGGATGTTTTTTTCTGGTCCAGGGAGGACCTGGCCTGGCAGTTCGGTTGGACTGTTCCCATGAGGAGCAGGGTCATGAATGATTTGCATATGGCTGAGTTCAAACTGGGTGGCATGTGAGCAAAAGAACAATGGATTAAACCCAGATCTCCTGACTGGGGGTGAGTGGGTGAAAGGTTTCATCACTCCATCCATCATCTTGTTGGGCTTAGTATGTAGAATTATTCGTTTTACTCTATCCATTGCATTTGATTATTTTCTCGATTTCCAAGCATCTTTATGTGTAACTGCTTTAATTTTGGGCGCAATTTCAGCAGCACAAGTTTTGTGTAGCTATATTTTGCATACATTTGTTCTTCTATTTCTTGAAATGTGCCATTCCAGTCTTAGGGGCCGATTCCGATCTCGGCCGGTAGGGCTCTGAATCGGATTCGGCTTAATCGGATCCGATTCGGAGCCCTATTTCCCGACCGATTCGTACGCGCGTCCGGGCGAGCGAGTACGATGCGAATTCGCCGACCGACTCGTCCGGGCATCCCGACCGCTCCGACCGACTCGTTCCCGGGTCGAACCACACCGACCGACTCGCTCGGACTCGACTCGCACTGCGCAATGGAGATGTTCCCCGGCCGGGTGAGTACGATGCGCGCCGCGAGCAGTCCGACCGAGCCGCGCACTCCGGCTCCAAAGAGGAGTCGGAGACGTACTTTGGGGGTCCGTGTCGGACCCCCCTGTATGCGTAGCCGTGCGAGTCGCACACAGGGGGGATCCATGGGTCCCCCCTACCTGTGCGTGTACGGCGCGAGTCGCTTCGACGCGTACCCGCTGTAGGGGGCGCCCTTGACCACCTCGCACCCATTGAGTCAATGGGAGTCCGACCGACTCGAGTCCGATGGCCTACGTGCGTATCGTACTCGTTCGGTCGGGCTGCCAGAGTCCGATTCGGTCGGAAATCTCTCCGAGTCCGGCTCGGTCGGAGAGATTTCCGGCCCGAATCGGAATCGGCCCCTTAATGTCTGACAGCCCAGAAGGATTTCTTTGATTCACCTAGGAGGAGACTGCTTGCTTGTAATCTGTAAGTCAGTACCAGTTTTTCTTAAACCATGGTATCGTTGTATCCAAAATAGCAACTTTAGGTTGTCCAGTTTGCAAACGTAAACCATATGGTACCCTGAAAATTCCTTATATATTTACTGAAAACCGTCAGTATCCCATTGTACCTCTTCACACTTCAAACTCATCATCTACACAGCGCCACCATGCCCCAGTATTATCCACTCATTATTATTTAATATGTACAATTGTTCTTATTACAAGCTTTATCTGAACCTTCTTAGTGGGCATAGATGACGTGGCATCTTTCAAAACTTCCTTTAAGCCATATTTTGAATGCATTTCCTCATATAACTAGTGGGACCAGAATAGTTAATAACCACATGATGAGCATATACAGCAAAAGTGCCATTTTACGCTATGTGCCAGCTCAAATCTCATTAAGGCTTGGGGTCGATTTCCTGAGACTAAAGAAATGCTGGATGGCATTCCTCTGAAACACATTTCAATCTATTCTTGGTACATATAATGATAAAAAAGTAGTATTGCATCTGAAGTAAATAGATGGAGCTTAGAAAATTAGACAAAAGTCAGTCATTTAATAGGCCTGAAAACGGGGGGATGATAAAATGTTTGTGTAGGAGGCTGGCTTGGTATATGGTGCACACTTATTCAAGTGTAGCACCCTGCACCAATCCAGACAACCCTTATGGTGTTTTTAGTGGTTTAGACAACCTTAGAAAGCTGTCTAGGTGGTAGCTGTGGAGAGCAGCCTTCAGGCTTAGTCTAGGAGGAGAGTAAAGTAACTTGTTTCACCAGTATCTAATCTTATAGTGCTGATTAAGTGAAAAAGAACCACACAGTGTAGTTATAAAAATAGTTATTTATTACAGACACTCACCAACCCAATGCAATATCTCCTACCTGGAGATATAATTACAATACACACAATACTTGGATAATACAACAGGTAAGTAGCACAAAATAATGTGGGCTCCAGAGGGAGACCAAACCACATACAAAAATAGTGGAAAGCCACTAACGACCAAAGTTGAGAGTGGACCCAGAAGACTTAGAAGTGCTGGGGAACCAAGAACCCACCCGAGGTAAGGACCCAGGAACCCCACGGAGACCACGTGCTAAGTGGATACACGACTGCGTACTCAAGGTAAATCAATTTGGAAGTCGCGGTTGCAATTCTTAGGAAAAAGGACCCTTCCCAGAGGACTTGGAAGACACCCTGTGGAAGATGGATGGTTCGAGAGTCACCCCATCCATGGATACCCAGGAGACCAGGTTACAAGCCCCAGTGACGTCGGGAACCACTGTAGACCCCAATGGAGGACTTCAAGCAAGATGCTGCTGGCAAAGAAGCTGGAAGAGTCCGGTGGAAGCCAAGGGTGGATTCAAGAAGAGTTGTACCTGCAAGCATAGTGGACTAAGTCTATGTCACTCAGGAGTGACCAGGAGGCGGATGTCAAGTGCCCACCAATGTCGGCTGTTGCAGAAGAGTTGACAGTGCCCTTGTCTTTGCAGTTACGTGGACCATATGACGCTGAGGACGACCAGGAACGGTGTACGTGCTATCCCACATTGGATGTCGATATCCAGGGGGTCAGTGTCCGGCAGGAGCACCAGCAGGCCTTGGCAATGGCAACATGTGTAGGAAGATGAAAAGGTACAGTGTTGGGACCAGCAAGGTCCAAGAGACTCACCACATTCAAGCAAGTCAGAGTAGTCCCCAAGCATGCAGGGGAACCTACTGGAATCAAATAAGATCCTCAACAGGGCCCGAAGATGTTTGGAGACGAGAGTCGCCCAGCCTTAGCAACGGCCAGCCGACAGGGTGCACAGGGACTCGGTTCCGGCAGTGTTGACGAGGGATCCTGGCCTCAGACTGAAGACAGTGCATGCCTCAAGGAAGTTGTAGAACCATCTCCTGTGTTACCGACCTGGTTAGAGAACAGAATCAGCAATCCGTCAGCTGTGTAGAGGTGCTTGCGGATGCAGCGGAGTGACTCCTTCACTCCAAGGGAGATTCCTATGGGTGTCTTTGATGTCCACAGGACCTGGAAGGGACATGTATGGAGCGACAACACTGACGGTGCAGCGGGCTTGCAGAATGAAGAGATCAGGAGCAGACAGTCTTCCCGGTTGCAGTCTCCGTTCCAAAGACAAAGTCCGATTTGGTCAGTCTCACGCGGTCTGCACGACTCGATCAGAATGTCTAGACGGTTGAAGAGGACGCGGAGTTTGATCTGAATCGAATCCCACGATGAACCTAGGGACCCACCCTCAGGCAAGCCCTTAAGTTCCCCTAGGGAAAGGGTTGGGATGATTCAGGGGTCCCTCCCAGAAGAGGGGCTGGACAGTGGGGAGGATACTCCCATGTCCTTTGTTCAGTGTTGCACCAGTGCGGGAGCCAATGGCTCTCTGAACCGGTTTGAGCTGGAGTATGCAAGGAGTGCACCAAATGTGCCCCTCAAGCAGTTTCAGTGGCGCTGGCAAGTGCCCCCTCCCTGTCCCAATACACTAAACCCTGTCTGGGAGGTGGTCACACCTCCTTGCGACAGGATACCTATTGTTCTGTCTTCCCCTGCTCGAGCTTGGCTCAGCAGCAGGATGGCAGAATCATGTCTCAGTTCGGCAGCAGCCCTAACTTACTGTCCGGTTATGGAAGACTGGTGCCGGGAGCACTGAGGGCCTCCCGAAGGAGATTTAAAGTGCATGGAATCATACCTCCCACACCGTCTACGGTGTGGGGGTATGATTCCAACATGTCTGATACCAAACATGACAGGGTTCGTTACAGCCGGTTTAGAGATGGTCATTGCGTAATGACACATGGCCACTCTATATCTCGTAATGGCTGATGCACTGACAACCCAGGAGAATGGACTCCGAGAACCCTGCCTTTAGGACTGAACGCCTACTAGAGGAGTGACTTAGAGGTTTTAAGTGCAGTGATGTTAGCTATAAGGAAAATTATATCTTTTGTGAGAGGTGCAAGTACCAACTGACACAGGCTGCAATGGCAGGCCTGTAGTCAGAGTTTGGAGGCTCCCTTATGGGTGGCATAATACATGCTGCAGCCCATGGGGGATCCCTGGTGTACCTAGGCCCTAGGTACCTTAGTACCATATACTAGGGTACACCAACAGCCAATTAAGAATGTACCAAGGTACTCACCATAGCCAATTTAGAGAGGAAGCACAGTGACTGGGTCCTGATTCGCAGGATCTCAGTCAGACTAGTGAGAAAAACAGTATAACACCAGCAAAAAGTGGGGGTAATCATGAAAGCAGATCCTACTTTCCTACAGTTTGTTTACAATGGAAACTCCAAAATGGATATCAAAATGTCGTAAATCATACATTCGTAGGAGGTTTTAGATTAGGCACCTTCAAGTATTTTGTCATGTTCCTATTTTATGGCTTTTAACATTGTTTTCGCTCTGGCAATTGCATGTATTATATGTTGTGGTCTCTACTTTTTAAGGAAATTTTAATTTTCGAATTAAATAACATAGCTGAAGTAACAGAAACCTGAGCTGTACAATTTATGCTTAAAGACTGACATGACATTTGCTAACAGTGGTGAAAAGAAAGACGAATGAACCACATAAATGTACAAATTATGCACATTTTACACCTCAGGGTCCAAGGACCACCATCCATACAAATCCAGAACAGTATACTGCCAGTAACACTTTGCTTAACAAACCTTCTTCAAACGCAACTAGAATAGAATATGCAACCCCTCCCAAAAAAAAAGAAAATACAAACCCTTTCATAATGTATCCCAGGAAACCAACCCTTTCCCAACCACTGATATGTTGGAAACAATCTTAACACGCTGAAGGACACTGGACCCAAATTCGCAAGCACACTTCTGTCAGTCACACTGTCACATCAACACATTTGTGTGCATTGTGTAGTCCTCCTTCACACTGATATTCGTGCACTGATTTGGCAAAATGTGTTGTATGGCTCCTTCATTTCCCAGGATTCATTTGGAGGGTGTAGAATCCGAATGCCATAAGGAATTTCCTGTGTTTGGCAAGGCATGTTCGGCATCATTGCCTGTGCACGGGCAGTCACCCCATGGCAGGTCTGACCATAGGGCGTCCATCTTTACTGGATGCTGACATGGGACAACTCAACATCATGTTCATATTTTAGGTTTCTGCATGCATCTATGCTTTGATTGCATGTGCAATTCATACATATATTTATGAAACACTTGATAACATCAATGTTTCTTAAACAACACACCATGTTGAAACGAAAGGTCACATCTCTTATCAATAAGATTGAACACCCACATAATTTATCCAAGGTCAGCATGAAGGTATTGGATAACTACCCTCCTGAATGCATATCTTCAAATAACGGACAACTAATATTCCAAGTCGATAGCAATGTACCTCTGATTAACATTTTCATATCTATCCGATCATCCATTATAATTGTGTGACATGCTTACATTCTTCATAAAAAACATTTATGGATTTTGCCTGTCCCAGCTTATGACGATATAATGAATATATCTTATTTATGTATCCCTTATACGTGAGTTGCATTTTTCTTCATATTAAGAATATGGTATTTTGTGCATGGTGGTTTAACACCTTCCAGGATTTAATTTACATAAGACGAAATATTTCTTTGAAATGCCTAAGATTTAGAGTGGGTGATGGAGGACTGCTGTGACAAATTAGAGCAGTTATTAAAACACGGCTTTCAAACTAAATACATACCCATCACAATTTGAGTATGCCTGACCTATTCTTATAAGTGTAAATTAGAAGAATAATGGGAAAATTCTGATGGGAAAAGACATTAACCTCTTTTTGATGACATAATATGATGAAGTTTTCTCTCGCTTGCAAAATCATTTCAGACTATTCGTTTTTTAGTTTCTGTAATAATGCCAAAATATATTTCACTAATTTAGTAATATTTACTTGGGGAGAGACTCACAAAATTAAAAATGTAATCACAAATTTTCTTTGTGACTGTAGAGCACTATCAATTCAAATCCACCATAGTTTTTGTAATGCAGTTATATATAACACCCCACCTTGTTAGTGCATGGAAATATCTGTGAGAAAGCGTTTATAAATCACTGCAGATAGAGATGTGCTAGTGAGCCTCCATGCGGTAAAAACTGTTGCAGAAAATCTGCATGGTTGGGAGTGGCATAAACACACAACCGAAACCGATCCTCCTTACCAACTAGTGGTCAACTAAGAGAATAAACAGGAGACGTTGACTATTTATTGTCCACCTCTTATTTTGCTGAAAAGTTCATTAACCATTGAACCCTACTGTATCAGACGGTAAAGTGAAGGGAATGATTTACCGGCGTAGTTGCAAGAAGATTAGGTCAAAAAACACCCATGCCAACATTATGTAAAAATCCTAAGAAAGGGGTAATATCGCCAGTGTCTTTAAGATTTAACACAAATACCGGCCAGTGGCTATCGCTACATCTCAGAACCTAAGGTCGTGTATCAAACCCAGACCCATTTCCCTCAAAGGCTTTGTACTTTCAAAGGTATATTTTGAGGTAACAACCTAAGTGGCCATGAGTCTGCTCAGAAGTGGATCCTTGATCACTGTCCAGTAGGATCAAAGCTATACCTCACTGACAAGGCCTGAGCAAGCCGAAACCGAGCTGGGGACGCTTGTGTTTCCATCTGGAGGGGACCCCACATAGCAGTTCAAGATTGCAGCAGCGGCTCCTTATAAGGGGCTAAGTGGTGTAGCCTTGCCTCTGCTGCTAAAGATATAACTGAGCAGCGTTCTTCAAAACATGAGTTTTGTGTTTTCATGAACACTGTCAGTTCTCAGGTCAGCCCTCTTAGCCTCCTCTCCAGGTTCTTGATGACATGAGGAGGGGAGCTGAGGAGGCTGAGGCACTACAGAGTATTGTTTCAAAATACAGCACTTTGTAGCTGGATGTCTGGATTGTGTATGTGAATGGCGTAGTTTAACTATGATCCCCTCACACAGGCAACATCCATTTTATCCAAACATACTGCACATGCCTCTGGCAGCACTGTATATCTGCTAAAATGCAGCTATTTGTTCACACATCAGTGAAACCCTGAATCCAATGAGGAGAGACACAGTGCAGCAAGGACAGGATCCCAAGCACTGTCTCAGCTTCTTATAGTTGTGTGCTTCCAGTCCTATCAAGAAATTGAGGTATGCCTACACCTTTTCAAACCTGTCCTTGCTGCTCTGTTTGGATCCTCATTGGAATCATGGCCTGCTGGTTCTAATGCCCAGCACCAGATTACTGGTCTACTGCCGTCATGGAGCCTCAGGGCTGCCACCGAAGAAAGCAAGATAAATACAAAATGCTATTTTTTTCTGAGCATGTGTATGTGTGAATGTGTTTGTGAGTAACTGACAGTGACTGCGATTGAGTTAGAATGTGTGTGAATGAGCTTGACAGTGTCAATGAGAGTGAAAGTTAGTGAGAGTCTGAGTTTGAAAGATGAATAAGTGTAAGTTAGTGCGAATGAGTGGGTGAAGGAGAGTGAGTATGTTAAAAGAAGTATGTGATTGGAGAGTGTGAGAGGTCGTGGAAGGGTATTAGGTGTGTAGCTATAAAGGTGAAGCAAGGGCAGTTGCACCAGGGCCCACCTTTATTGAATGTGAATGAGTGAGTGTGTTTGGAAGTGAGAGTAAAAACCAGTGAGTATGAGTACGCTTGTGTTTGAGTAACTGGGAGTGGGAGTGAGTATGAGTGAGAGTTACAGTGAGAGAGGGGGAAGAGAGTGATTGCAAGAGGGAGTGAGTGTGAGTGAGAGAGGGAGTGAGTAAGGGTGTGTTTATTTGCATGTTTATAATTGTAGGTCTGTCTCTCGTAATGTCATACTCAATATAATTCAGGGCTTATAGTGACACCCAAGGTAACATGCTGCTGCTGGCATATTGGAGATATATTTTGCTATGGGAAAGGGCACCCATGGCCTTTTAGCCAAGATCAGATCGATTTCCTTGACTTAACAATCAAAACTGAGGCAAATGTCTTATATACCACACTATTTAGGAAACCACTTGAGCGCAATACTCTATTGGGATATTCTAGTTATCATCCAAGAAACCTGCAAGATAATCTTCCCTATGATCAGTTTCTCAGGTTACGTAGGAATTGTGCCCATAGGGAGGATTTCTTTATGGAATCAGATTCACTCATCAACAGATTAAGTGACCGTGGTTACCCCAGGGGCCTTTTGAGAAAAGCGCGCAAAAGGGCCTGGTACTGCCACAGAGAAACACTTTTACAGGTTAACCAAGAAAGAAAAACAGCTAATGACTAAGGGGCATATTATCAACAACCGGCGATAAATATCGCTAAGCGCACTTAGCGCTAGGATATTTATCGCCGGCGATCGATGAATTTTATCGCTGAGATAGCGTGCTATTAGCAACGCTTATCTCAGAATCAATAAAATTCCTGAGCGCAAGCCGCCAAATGTCCGATTATCGCTGAAATCCAGCGATAATCGCACGACATTTGGCGATAGCTTGTTGATAGGGCTGGGCATACTTAACCATGATATCCACCTTCCATTGGATATCATGGCTAAGTCAAACTAAAAGCATGCGTAAGGAAAGTAGCGTTAACCAAGGTTAGCGCTTCTTTTCTCATCGCTATGCTTGTTGGGGATTCCCTTGATAATTGGAGAAATGTCGGTTAACGACATTTCTCCAGTTATTTTGGGACGGAACGCCCACTTTGCATCTCATTAGAGATGCAAAGGTGGCGTTATGGAAAAGGGCGATAGGGCAAGGATTCACACGATAGCGTGGCCTTGCTAATACAGCGATAAAATTATCGCCGCTTTTCGTCTGAAAACAGACGCTAAAGCGGCGATAATTTCTTATCGCCGGCTTGATAATATGCCCCTGAGTTGTTTGTGTCACCACATTCGGGAACAGGAGTAATGAAATAAAGAAAATCATCAATCGTAATTGGTCACTTATATCAGATGAGATAGGCACCACTGAACTACCACTTTTTGCATTCAAAAGAAGAAAGAATATCAGAGACGATGTGGTTAGCTCATATCTTAGGGCGAAACCTTCTGCCAATATACGTACACAACTGATGTTACCACCTCTGCAGGGCCATTTCAAATGTGGGCCCTGCAAAGGGTGTGACATGGCGGTATAGAAGAAGCACTTCATGTATGCTGGGAAACAATTTCTCCTCCAGCACCATACAACCTGTAACACCAAAGACATGATTTACATCATCATGTGCCCCTACAGTAAGGTATATGTTGGCCAAACTAAACAAAAGGTCAAGACTAGAATCCTTCAGCACTGTTCAAGGATACGTTGTCGAGTACAGGGGGCACCGTTGGTCGACCACTTTACTGAAATGCAACATCCGATTGATAGTCTGAAGTGGTGGGTTCTAGAGAGAATTCTACCCAATCCCAGAGGTGGTGATCTAGCTGCCACATTAAACTTACGTGAATGTAAGTGGATACATCTCCTCAATTCGGTCAACCAGGGTCTGGGTGAATCAGAGGAGATCTCCAGGCAAATCTCCCTACTATGCACAGGCTGAATACAATCACAGACTAGAGATAATACAGCGCAATACTTTAGACAGGGGTTATACCGTCTAGAACCATGAATATTATGGGTAAATCAATACACAGGACGTACTGTTACATGTAATGTTGTTATTGTAACAAATGATGATTGGAACTGTATACAGACAAGTCCACGTATTGTGGACACACACTTTTTATCTGACACACCAATTTTGGAATGATACGGGTTTATTTAATATGTCAACAAGGATATGAACCTGCTTCCACTAGAACTGTTTCCAATTGTGAACAAAAGGACAGAAATGTGAATTTGTATATATCCAATGATTTGTTTATGTACACCAACACGCCACATATACACACATTCATTGAGGACGTGTGTACACATCAGTACATGATACCGTACATATTGCCCTTGATTGTATTGTTCCATTCCATGCCCGGTACAGTCCATATGGGCAGGGACTACTCGACTAATCATGGGCGCCTATGTTATCCTGTATTTGCCCCCAAATATATACAAGTAATCAGGATAATCCCTCTAAGTCTAACAACAATAACCACTACAAATCTATTCGTTTTCTCTGTGCACTATTTATTCCTTTCGAATCACCCTTTCTTTCTTTCCTGATTAGCCAAATATAATCTACATTTTGTCACATAGACGGGATGAGTTATAATGATTATCCCCGTCTTTGATCGATTCAGTTTCCTTTTTGTTTGAAATTACTCTCTACGCGACGCGTGAGACAAGCTTTATTTACTATACACCAGTATAGTAACACTCGGAGGTTCTTGGGTAGCAAATTCTCTGACAATCAGGCCTCATAGGTAATGCGGGAATGCCAGAGATGTCGGCTCGACTATGCCCATACCTTTGAAGCCTGCGTTCAAGTTCCCTTTACAACGCGTACCGGCACCGCATTTTTTGTTGTTTTTTTTTTGTTGCATATTTATATAGCGCAAACTCGACCCGAAGGTATTGGAGCGCTTTACACGAGCACCGTATTTACATTACACATTCAGGCACAGGGAGATTAAGTGATTTGCCCAGAATCACAGGATGTGGACGCGACCCCGAGGCTCGAATCTATTTCACTGTGAAGACGCATCGGGCAGTGTGCTCTCACAGTTGACTCCGAGCGCAAATGCCGGAGGTAAGTTTTCACTACTGGTTATTGGAGATTTTTAGCACATAGATACCTAAGTGGGATGACCATAATACTCCTTTATTTTATTGTATTTTTCTTTCCTCATGTTTATGCAGAATTTGAGGAAATAACCTTGAAGTTGTTGGTTAAATACAGACACCGGCATCAACCGTGTCTGGGTGACATGTGATGAATACAACATTGTAGGCAGTGCTTAATTTGTGCCGGTGCTTTCCGGTGCTTAGCACCGGCACTTAATTATCAGGGCCGGGTCTACGCATCTGCTGCGCACGTCACACATTGATGTCTTTGAAAATGTACCTTACTGTACTCGGTGCAGCCGCAGCGTGTTCACGTCTCCCGAGTGTGAGTCACGGCGGTTAAGTGTTGCGGCTGCCTGTGAGACTTCTTAATCAACTGCTTAGCCTGCCCTGAGGCAGTGAGGCTGCCTGAGCCCAAGAGAAGATTCATAAATTAATATATATATATGTTGATCAGGCGGCCGTGGCTCTTAGTTCAGTGCAGTGTTGAGTTGACTGTTGCCACTTGCTGGTGGGCGGGCCGCGGGACAAACACACACTGATTTATTTGGGCGGGCTGGATTTCTGTTCTTCTGAAGGGGGTAGGGGCTGTGCGCGCAGCGCGCGTATATTGTTTTCACATGGCCACGCCCCAGCATAACCACCGCAGCTCACCACGAGTCATCCTGGACCACGTCGTTGAAGTCAGCCCGATCCGACCGACGACGACGTTGGGCAGTCAGCCTGTGCAAGCATCGCCGCATCGATCAGCCAGTAGTACAGTACTGTGACTGTCTGGTAGCAAGCAGCACCAGGCCGCCGCCTAATCGTACTAATCAGTTATTAAACTGAGCAAAGGCAGTGCAGCCAGTGTGTGTCCCTGCCGGCCGGCCCACCACGAGTAACGGTAAGAAGTTAAGCAGTAAACACCTAACTTACAGTACTAGTAGCTAAGCTAACTAACTATTCCAATATACTGATAAATATGCTGTGCCAAAACCAACGCTGTTTTTTTTTTTTTTTGCTAGCGTGGTGGCGTGACAGTCCGGTTGTAACTAAGATCACGGCGTGGTGGGAGGCAGCTCGCCTCCGGCGCCTCCATAAGAGATACGATTATTACTAAGGATCATGTGATTCATTCAGATTCACACTGAATGCGAGTGCCTGGCCTAGTAGTAGCCGTAGCCGCCATGCTCGCCGGGCGCCGGCCGTAGCGGTACAATCTCGATATAGGGCCTGCTGGTTTTAAGACAAGTATGTAAAAGGTCAAGGCCCCACCCGCCCAGGACCCAGCCCCTGGCTCGCTGACTTGCCCTTGTCCAAACATCGCAGCTGGCACGCAACCGGGCACGAATTAGGTTTCCAAGTCGACGACGAAACACAGTTTGGTTTCACACTTTCACTTTCTCAAGTGTGGTCACAGTCGCACTCAACAAACGGCTCCGAGTAACCCAGGGCCTTCCCTAAAAGATAACAGGCAGCGCATTCCCTCTTCCTTCCATCAGCATTACATTTATAACAAGCATTTGCAATGCAATCGGTCTCGCCTTTGGGACCTTATAAGTATTTATCCATGCGGCCATAGACTGAATACAGCATTTCTAACGGACAGTGTCTACAAAATGCACCAATAATAAGGAAGGGAACACTGCAAGATCATTTCAAGTGGCCTGAAAGACAGATGACTACCTATGCTTTGACGGACTGAAAACGCAAACCAGAATTCCTAAGAGTGAGAGACCTTTCTGATCGTAGCAAATCCTCTTGAATGGCTAGATGAATTGAACGGTGACTCTTTATAGGAGCCTTTCCAAGCCGTCTAATGTATTGGAACTACCCTCCTCCCCATGAAAGAAAGGACAGGGGTCCTTCGCATACAGTTTCATCACAGCTGATCAGTTGGACATTGGGGCAAACAGCTAACAACCTTAATGGACGTGACAACGAAGGAAAATAATCATTCACACGGAGAGAGTGCACATGTATCCATACATAGAAGGATTGTTAGGGAAGCAAAATCCACTGCTTTAACCCCTGAGGCCCAAAACCTGATTTTAAATCATAAAAAGCATTTGCGACATTAATGGCACTCCTTAGTTTGTTAAATTGTATAAATACCTAGAGGCGAAACAATAAGCGAGCGCAGACCTATACAAATAATCAGTAACATAACATAACACATGACATAACTTTAAATGGAACTGTAGTGACACGCTAGATGTATTGACTCTGTACTGTTGTTACCTGTGCTGCTTGCATTCTCATTGTTATTAAAATCTCCTTAATCAAACAGTTTACAAGAAACATTTCACACTACTTCACAAACAAAATATGGTAATGTGACACCGGGGTAACCCGTCTAAATACCTGCTCCTCAGCTTCAAGGGTACAGCCTTTAAAGATAGGATCGCATCCCATATAACACGCCTGGTTGCATTCAAGCACGGATGAATATATTCATTAGGTTTTTTAACCATAAGTGCACAAGTTTTCACCGCTTGTATAACACCCGGGTTTGTGTTGTTTCTTAAGTGCTCCCAGCTTTAGTGAAACGGTAAAATGGAGTCAGAGAGATAACCTTACTCGCCTGCCGAGGATCACACATCGGGGGTCGCGGTGGGGAAGTATGCATTAGAAATAAAGTTAGAATCCATGTTTCTATTGGTGGAGAGCGGCCTACCCGACTCTTCCTACAAAACAACCGAAAACATGGCAAGCCAACATTTCAAACAAAAAGCGATGCAGCTGCACAGTGATAGAAGCGCTGCAGTCCCAGCAGCGCTCCTCCAGTGAGGATGAGAGTAGCTAAGGGCAGAGGGGATACACTTGGACAGCGGTTACCTGTCCTCGTTCTTTCCTTTGTTTCTTCCCCATGCTTTCGCCGCTGTTGGTGCTTTGTGCCCGTGACAGGCTGGAGAACAGACTGTCAACAGCCATAGCTGTGGGGACACAGGTTCCAAACAAATGGAAATGTGCAGTGACGTATATAACGTGACAGGGTACACGCCGGGTGTCTCAATTCCTTTGAAAGCACCACTGTTAATGGGCAGCCAGGTTCGAGTCTCTCTCTCTGAATTGGGCAAAGCACCTAATCGCCCTGAAAGAAAATCATGTTATGCACTCCAATACCTTCAGGTCAAGTTCACGATAGAGAGGAAAGAATTTTACACACTTAATTTAAGTTATTTATCACTGTGTTTTTGTGACGGGAATCAATGTAAGCTGACGCCACAGACAGCTGTTCAACAAGCCCAATCCTACTAATAAAAAGCCCAAATTAAGAAATTGCCTCGCGTGTAACGCAAAAATGAAACCATTACTCCAGAGCAAATAAATTCGCATTGCGAGTCGCCGATTTATATTTCTGCCTTACTAAATGCAGCATCCAACCTGCAATACACCACCGCGCCCAGCGCTTATTTGTAGCACAATTTTTGACGCGATGCAACTGCTCCAATTCCGGACTCCGGGGTGGGGGGAAGCAAGAAGGCACCCGACTGCAGGGGGGGGGTCGGGACGGTAAGACATTGTCTCGCGCAGAAGGCGAAAATGAAACCATTACCATTACTCCAGAGCATTGCGAGCCGCCGATAAATTTCTTCCTTACTAAACACAGCATCCAGCCTGCAATACACCACCGCCCATTTGTACCACAATTCGACGCGATGCAAGTGCTCGTTTTAACCTGCGGGTGGGCGGGCGTTAATAAGGCACGAACAACGGAAGTGGGGGGGGGAGGAAGGCTCGGACAGCGGAAGGGGTGGCACGGAAACAAAGTAGTGCTCAGCAAACACGCAGTAAAGGGGCCAATAGCCGTGGAAGGAGACATGGCCGTCATAAGGCGGGACTAGCAGCCTCTAAACCAATCAGAAGGCAGCATTTATACAGGAGAAAGCCACAAGCCAATGAAAAAGTGGGCGGGGGAGTGGGCGGGGCTTCCCTCACCTATAGTGTATACTGCATGCCTCGCAAAGCGAGCAGCGCATGCGCTGCGCCGCTAGGCGAGACCTAATAAAAAACAGGCAATTACAGCAGCCAGAGATGTTACAATACCACATCTGCCCCAGATCGTACATGAAATAATCAGTCTAAATCCATGTCACACTCTCAAAATAGCACTTGCCAAGCTGATTTTATTCGACCTGCACCCCGTCTTGTTTTAGGAGATGAAGATAAGTCCTCAAAGGTAAAAGAGCCTGGAGTTAGCCACATTGAAAAAAGTTCTGAGACTCCACAGCTGGAAGCAATTCTGTGAAACACACTACAGTCTATGTAAGTGTTTCACTCCCCCTCCGAACACAAAGGGTTAGCTGAAGTCTCACCCATTCCATTAATGACTGGTCTGTTATAATTAACCCTTGTTTTCTTCCGCCAGCACAGCCATTTAGCTCACCGTTTTCCTTTGTGAATATTTGTTATTATACAGCAACAGAAACAGTGAACATTTAAAACTTCCCTTTTGGTGGAATTAATTTGAGGGTACATTGCACTGCTGTTTCTGTTCATTCGTAAACGTGCACAACACTCACCTTTCTGAGGTGCTCATTGAACTGTATTTAGTTACAGGTGCCCCGATGGCAGGGTACAAAAACAATTATGCATGCGTCTACGAGTTACTAAAATCATAAACTGATGATGATGGTCGGTCGGTCCTGTAAAATAACACTCCGTCGGCCCTCCGAATTTCTGAGGCGTGCCGAGTCACAAATAAATCTTGACTGAAATAATCGACTCGAGCGCATGGCATGCGCTCCAAAAGAATTTTATTAAAGAGGAGTTTGGGCTCACTGGCCCAAATGCTTGGCGGCGAGACATCTTTAACTCCGTTTGAGAGGCACCTGGGCACGCCGCTGTACAGCTGCAGTCTTGAGCACTTCTGTGAGAGACTCCTCACTGCAGTGCCACTGAAGATTTCATTTATTATGACACAACACTGAGAGGCCCATTGTTGGGTGTGCCTCCATGTCCTGTTCGATAATTCTCCAAATATATTACACACAGAGGTGTTGTCGGATTTTATTTATGGTAGCCTAGTTTTGCCCATAAACTGGGGCATTACATTACATTCCGATTTTGGTATTTAGCGCAGGCAAAATCCGCAGGTCCTGGGATTTCTTTTGCATATTTCCCCGATAAACTGCTCCACGTTTTACAGGCTGGAATTTAGCATGGCGATGCGGATGTCGCGATAAAAGACCATCTTCTCCTCTCTGTTTAATTTCTTTCTCGCTCTGGCTGAGGCCGCATATTTACTGGTCCCTTTCCACACTCTTCTCATGCCTGACCACCACCAGTGTGTTTCATTTGTAACAAATTACCTTCATCATTTTTAGCAGCTCCAGTTAGACAGTTGCACTGTCCAAATTGTAATCACTTAAGTGTATAACTAAGACTCCAAGCCAAACTCTTCCCAAAAACATATCCACCAAGGACAGTGATTGATCATATTGCACGTAGCCATGTTCCCAGTAGGAAATTGTCTTCCGGCTGATATGTACTCCTGAGCGAACTTCGAAGAGGGTAGGGAGGAAAGGGTAGGCAGCAGAGAGAGAGAGAGACAGAGGTAAAGAGGGGTGAAGCCGTGAGGTCAGATACCAAGAGAGAGGGATGATGACGGAGCAAGAGATGGGTGAGGAGAGAAGGAAAGATATATAGAAAGACAGGGTGTTGAGGGAGGGATAGCAGGTAGAGCGAAAGTAAAGACAATCAGAGGTAGAGGTAGACAGGGGGGTGTGGGGGTAAGAGAGAAAAATAGAAGCGAGTAAGAGAGAGAAAGAATACTGAGGACTCTGCTATTATGCACCCAAACAGGATGTTACACGTCTGTGATTGTTCAACAACTTTGAGCGATGTTTGTAATTTTTAGGACTGACAACAAGGTTGTGGTGAAAATGTACTCTATTTTGCTGCATAGAAAAAATATTTCTCTAGTGTGGCCTGCAACAAAACTCTAGTCCAAATTATCTATAATACTTTAGGCCTTGGATTCCTGCTCCCAAATGTCATTACATTGAAGTTTATTTTTGAAATGTGTAAGTTTGATGTGTTAAATAAGTCTGCACAGGTGCTCACTCCCGACCATAGATGTAAAGTTATCCCTCACTACACCTAATAGTAGCTGGAACACACAGCTGTTGCAGGAAGCTCAACAAAGAATCCCTGCCAGCACAGCATCTCTGGGATAGGCTTGGGAATCGGGATAGCTTGCAGTTGTTTCACTTTCTTAACATTAAACACACAGGCCTGGCCAACATGCTGCCTGCAAAGTGCCCTTGAGGCCTTGCTTAACCCAAGGCACGGACGGGTCTGCTTTTCCTATCTGGGTAAGTGAGTTTTCCCCATTTTGAGGGAGGCCAGCTCACCTTGCCAGCCCATTCCTGAGATTGCCTGAAGGTAAAGTGCCAACCATACCGAATGTGACGGCAGGAGTTGGGTCCCTATTAGCAGTGCCAGTTGAAGATGTGGGTGGAGCTAATAGAGTAAGTGGGTGGGGCCAGTGGAGGGAGTGGGTGGAGCCAGAGAAAAGTAGGTGTGGCCTCCGACAAACATTTTAGCACCTGCACTTCATATTTTATAAATTAAGCACTGATTGTAGGCTCAAATAGCCATTACCGATCTCCGAGCGTGTCATGCTGGAGGTGAGTGATTTTAACTCTTCACAGGCCATGATTTCACACGGAGGAGGATTGGTCACCCAGGGATTTCACCCAGGGATTTGACCTTAACAGTTTTTTGCAATTAATTATTTCATTGATACAGATTTGCGGTGAGCAGGTGTGCCCCTGATACTTCTTGATAACTGAACACTTTATTGAATTATTGAGACACGTGGCTCTACAGGTAGGATCCTGGTATCATGTATCCTTATCTCTCAGGACCTATTCATGTACCTAACCACTGATAGGTCCCTATTATTTATAACATGAGGAAGATCTCTTCACCTCCAGCACATTTTGAAGTCCTGATTAGCCCGGTGGGCTCCTTGATTATTTAAGCTGTACATTCAGTTGAGCTTCATTAGTCATGTCAGAAGGTGAGCTCATTCTCTTGGCTTCGCTTTTATCTTCACGCACACACTGATTTCTAAAATACACCTACTTCTCTTCCTGAACAGGCCATACACAACTGTTTCTTTTTATAAGCAAAAAAGGAAACAGCAAAACCATACAAACACTATAGAGTGTATGTGACGCACCTCCCTCAATATAAGGGACAATAATCCTTATTTATAGACCCTCCTGTAGTTAAACTAACATTTGAGCATTATGCTCAAGCGGTGTGCAACACCACTGCCCCTGCCGTTTCCAAGGAGCGATCAAAACGACCAACACAAACTTTTATCAACTGTAGGTTGCACCACCAAATCCAAGTATCCAAAAGATAAAAATAATTTTTAAATGTCCATCCAGTATTAGAAATGTTCAGATTTCTTTATTCTTTTATTTGAGACAAAGCACCAGGCAGCCAACGCGTTTCGTTCTTTTAGACAAGAACTTCGTCAGGGCAATTGAACTGTTATTATTTGTTTTGAACAGAAGAAGGAATCGTCAGGCTAGCTCAACTAAGAACTCCACACATGACGTCACCTTTCTTTTCTCGAACACAAATTATATACAATGGCTGTTGTGCCTATTGTGCTGTATTGCCGGGTGAATTTTCAGACCTAGCGGCAATGAACTATTGAATGGCTGTTGTGCCGAAAACGTGGCGTCTCGAGCAGCAGGATATGTATAAATTCGAACTGTTTCTTTGTCCTGAAGAAGACCCTACAGTGATATTATTAATACACACATGTTTTTAGGGGTCGAAACATCGACGTTCATGATCTAGCGTTGTTGCCCAACAAGACCCACACAATAAAGGAGGTCTTGCTAGGGTTTTTGTTGCTACAAATACAACGCTACCAAAAAGACAAAATGATGTTCCATGTATTGTGTTCTCTATGTAAATTTTGTAGTGTTGTGATGTGTACAGTCACAATCTATCACTTTTGTATGTCACTATTGTAGATTATCACCCATGTTTGTTATGTATAATTGATATGTGTCTTGTTATGTCATTATCTTTAAATACATGATTTTTTCAATACATTTATATTTTCTCAAATTAATTGTCTTTCTCTTTCAGGTTGTGCTATTAAATCATTTGTTGATAGTTCCACCCCGAGGAGGACACGAAATGAAATGTTATAAGGTGGCAGAACTACTGTTCATATAACGGTCCTGACATATAGGCAGTAATTCTTGGCATGGCCCCTGTGGAAGACTGCTGGTACTTGCATACTGGTGGAAATTCTTAGCATGCGGGCACCTGTGGCAAAATGCTTTTGCTGGGACTGTGGATATAATTCTTGGCATAAGGGAGGGCACTAAAGTCAAAGTGTAGTCCCTCAATCACTGGAAGAAATACTTACAAAAGGGGACACTTAGGGCAAAATGGTGGTGCTAGCATTCTTGAAACAATTATTTGCTTTAGAGATGGCAGCCATGGCTTATTGGGGCCTAAGGAGTGGGTTTGGGGAAGCAAACCATGATTAAATGCAACCTCTAAAAAGCTGTGGGTACTTTTTGACTTATGGTCCATCCATGGTATATGAGCAAAATCAGAGGAAAAATTCTGGTAATGGAATATTGTATGCAATTATTGTAATGTGGGTACTCCTAACAAAATGCTGGCATTGGCACAATGAAGGTAACTCTTAACATTTGGGCAACTCTCAAGGCAAATTTAGAAAAATGGGGTGAACTCCTGGTAAGTATTACACGTCACCGCTTTTAAAGATAATCAGCTTCCACTGCTGGATTGACTGTCCCCATGAGGAGCAGTGTCTGTACATAAGGCGGGCCTTTGTCTAGCGTGGCACTGTGGGTGAAACAATATTGGGTGGAAAGCTACCCTGAGAGATTGCCAGTGGCTATACTATTTGCAAGCATTCTTCCTATCAAATTTTGTGTAATTTATGTTTCTAGTTTAAAACGTTTCCAAGTTAGCACCTGTGTTGTACATTACAGCACATAGACAAAGTTAAAAAACTTTGGAGAAAAGACAACTTTTCTCAAATATTATGCCTGCCTCAAGGAAGTATACATTTTTGACAGAAAGACCTGTCTACTTTCTTTTAGAAGATACTTGTTGGAAATTACTATATCTTGTGTGGTTTACCCCAATTGTAGCCCTATCTTCTTTGCTGGATTTAGAACTTTTGTGCACTTTACTTCAGAAAGTTAACTTTCCCTGCCTGAAGCACCTGGAGGCAAATTTACATTCGCTCTCCAGCAGCTGCCTATACATCTGCTTCACATTAATGCATTGTGAAAATTCCCCCCAGACAGGGATATTTGCCTGGGTTTGGGATGGTGTTTTTGTCTTCCCCTGGCTGGAAGACCTGTTGGGGTGGGAACGAGTAACTGAATTAACTTGAAGGGATCTGTCCTGTCACAGGTAAATGTCCGGTCACATCTGGAGAGAACCAGCCTTTGTCCCCCTAGTTAGGCTGGCAGGAAACCCAGTGGGAGTAAAACTTCCACCAGAATCAGTTTTAAGTGACCACAAAGAGGGGACTACTCATTAACATAACATAACATTACATAACATGCACATTTGTACAACATAAGTTCACCCCCAAAGGAGCTGTTTGGCGCTGAATAACAGATGCTTGTTGATACCCAACTTGATGGTACTCATTTTATCGAACTCAGAAAGGATGAGATGCTGAGTGGACCCCCCCAGGATGTTAACCTGTGACCATAAGGTCGCACAAAGGCCCCTTGCAGTGGATGCATTAGTCCACTGGGCCACCAGACCCTGGCCACAGCTCTGGATGAGCATACAGGCTCTGCACAAGTGGAGCAGGGTTGCCCCAACTTTGATTTTGGTAAGATAGTGCACTCTGGAATTGTTTGCAGTAGGGCACAGTGGCCAGGAGTCACTCCCACCCACTACGTGTTGCGAAGCATAAAAGTAGCACCGCAATGCACCATTCTCAAAACACTTTCTGGATATGCAGAGCAACAGAAGAGGACTAGACCCTGCTTGCTGTTACCTTAGAGGAGCCATGAAGGACTGAACCAGTTCTAGACATGGACTCCAAGAGTCAGTGGGTTGACCTCCTTTTAGCTACAAAGGCACACAAAGCTGGAAAAAACACTTTTTCGGGAAAACCAGTTACCCAGTTTCAACTGGGCCTGGCCTGGAACCTGATATCCCTTGTCAGGAGTAAGCCTTATAAGTCCCAAGAGCTTCCTCTGAGGTATGGGAGCCTTAAGTGAAAACCTGTTGGAAAATAGACTGACTTCTGCAAATCTGGGACTTATAGAATGATTTTACTTCCAGCCCTCTGGAGGACCATGACCAACATCCAGAGTAAATCTTGTGAAGTTGCTAACTGCATTGGCGGAAGAAACAGGTTTGTCCTTCTGGGAGATTCTACACTGTAACAAATTTGTTTCAGCAAGATGTTGGTAAGAAGGTATCAGGCCTCATGGAACCATGTTTGGACACAGTCTGCCAATGTGCCCTGCTGTAGGGATACAAGATCTAAAAGAGATACAAATGGCCCAATTTATATGTTGATGGGAAGGGTACTTCATCACTATGGTGACAAAGTACCCTTCCTGCCAACATTTTGGTCTAAATGCCAAATTTAAAAGTGGGTGCAGTGTAGTTTGGCTAAAGTGAAAATGACTCTGTCTATGCCATGGCCAAACTTCTCTGAAAGCTCGGCAGAGTAGGGATTAAAGAAGAATTGGATATATGTCTGCCCATATAGGGGACTGTTAGAACTGGGGGTCTCTAGTTGGCAGAGGTAGGTACCTTTGTCCAAATAGGGACCCTTGCTTCTAGTCAGGGTAAGGGGGTACACTCCTGAAATAACCCCTGCTCACCCCCTTGGTAGCTTGGCACGAGCAGACAGGCTTAGTTCAGAGGCAGTGTGTAAAGCATTTGTGAACACATACAGTAATCCAGTGACAACACTACAAATGGACACCACACAGGTTGTATTATAAAAATAAGTATCTTTTATATAGATTTACCACAAGACCATAAACGACAAAAATAATCCACAATACTGTACTTTAAAGATGGTAGAATTAGCTTAAGTCTCTTAAAATGGAATTGCGACACTATGAGTTCAATGTACCTGAGATGCGTAACGCGATACAACAAAAGTGGTGCAGGGAAGGTGATGCGTCGGTTCCTTACACGCAAGAACGGAGATGCGTCGGTTCCCTACTGATGCGCAGGGGACGGTGATGCGTCGGTTCTTCTCGGCATGGGGAGGTGATGCGTCGGTTTCTTACTGCGCTTCTGTGGCGATGCGACAAGCAGCGCCGTGATGCGATGAAGATCTGGTGCAAAGAAACAAAATGGCGTCTTCTTGATGTTGCGACAACGAAGGGGTGATGCGTGCACGCCCGACGGCCGTGCGGCGATATCGATTAATCTTTGGAGCCGCGACAGACCCTGCAACACGCTTCCCTGGCGATGCAACGGCCTCTGATGCGAGGTCGACGATCTTCTCCTGGGATGCGGGGCGCCTCGTGATGCGATGCGTCGGCGTCTGATGCGAGGTCGATGCTCTGCCCCGGGGATGCGACGGCGTCTGATGCGACGGTGACACTTTTCTCCGGTGCTGCGAGGCGCTTTGAAGGATGCGAGGGTGTCAGCGGCGTGCTTCTTCGGGGATGCGCCGGCGTCTGATGCGACGTCGACACTCTTCTCCGGCGATGCAAGAAGCAGCGGCTCCCAGCGACAAGCAAGTGTGTCAGAAGGTCCAAATTCCCTGCAAGGGAATACAGGGGAGCTGGTGGGTGAAGTCTGTTGTTCCTGAGACTTCAGCAGGAGGCAAGCTCTGAAATCAAGCCCTTGGAGATCCTTCACAAGTTGATGAAAGTACACACAAAGTTCCCTTCTCCTTTCTTTGGCAGACAGGCAACCACTGCAGGCAGATCCCTCTAGCTTAGGGATAGTCTTCTCCTCAGTTTCTTCTTGGTTCTGCTCCTCAGCAAAGGTTTCTTCTTGTTTCCCAAAAGTGATCTAATTTCCTAGGGGTCTGGGTCCCCTTTTTATACACCCTTTCTCTTTGTTCTCTGAAGGCAGAGAGGCCTTTGCCTAGTCCAAAACCAGTTCTGGTCAGTCCTGGAGCACTTTGTTTATAGGACTCCTTCTTTCCTTTCAGAATGTGGGGCAGGGTGCTCTGCCGCCCAGCAGGAGGGGGAGCCAACATTGTGGAAGGCAGGCACAGCCCTATTCAGACCCAGGTGCAACTCCTCCCTCCACTCTGGATGAAGATCTCTCTATTCAGCCCTGTGCTGACTCACCCTGTCTCCTGGAGCTACCCCCAGCCCATGTCACTCAAACTGCAGACAAGGAATACACAACCCAGCAGAGGCAGGCTTGGAAGTTTAGGCAAGAAAATACCTACTTTCTAAAAGTGGTATTTTCAAACACAGAATGTTAAAATCAACTTCACTAATAGATGTATTTTATCATTCTGAGTTCAGGCATACTAAATTCGTTTCTCTACCATGTTCCCTGGGTCAGTTAGGATTATAAGGTGTAATAATCAAACTGCCCATTCTGGCCTATGGGGAACAGGTAGCCTTGCAATACTGAAAAACAAAAATGGCTGTAATTCACCATTAGGACATGCCATACACACCAGGGCATGTCCTACCTTATACTTACAATGCACCCTGCCCTAGGGCCTACTTTAGGGGTGACCAACATGCAGTAAAGGGAAGGTTTAGGGACAGGTAAGTGGGTGCACTCACCAAGTCGACATGGCAGCCCTAGGCTGCACACAGGCTCTGCAATGGCAGGCCTGAGACACACTTTACAAGCTGCTTCTGTGTGTGGCACAACCAGTTCTGCAAGCCCACCAGCAGCATTGGATTTACCAGCCCTGGGCACACTCAGTGCACTGTACTAGGGACTGACAAGTAAACCAATCATCCAATCATGGAGTCACTAATACATAACACAATTTATCATAGGGAGCACTTGCACTGTGGCACTGAATAGCAGTGGCACAGTGCCCAAAGCATCTAAACCAGCAAAAACAGATCAATAACATTGGAGGCATCCTCAAACAATGGAAGGGAGACCCACGCCAAGGATGCCAGGTCTAACAGGGACATAAAGAGTTATTTTACTGGCCATCACTAGCAGGAAACCATGGCAGTAACGAACAATAAAATCAATAAAATTTCCTCCTCGCCATGAGAGGAGACTCCCAAGGCAACGGGGGCATTTTTTGTTTTTCAAAAACAAAATTCCACTTTGAAATTTAGTTTTGGGGAAAAAAACATAACTTTTCCTCACTGCTCTAGCATGTTTGATGGAGCCATACGTCAAAGTTACAATGCATTCATAGGACCTGCCTTAATGTATGTTGCTGTGAATGCTAGAAACCCCTGACAGACATATTGAAATGTGCCTGTTGAGACTTCCACCAGGGCATCATTGCTGCACCCTGGCGGCGAAAGACCTGACCACCTAAAATTAAATCGGGCCCAAAATCCCAGCCTAGAAATTGGAACCCGGCAAAGGCGCTGAAAGTATATCCCCAATGTGAAGAGTTCTCTGGGCATGAAAATGAAACTTTTCCCACTCTGAGCTTTTCCTACCAAAACCTGACCTTGCTCAATGTCTATTCAACTTCTTTGAGACCTTCCCAGATACATCCTTCCGCATTGTCCCGCTGAGAGATTTTGACATACATTTTGCAGGCTAAAACAATAGGTACAATTTTTGACCGGCCAACCCGCTTATCTTGGGATCTATTGCGGTAAGCCACAAAGTGCACCCAGTACCCAGTGTACTGCGACCATAAACCATCATTGGTGATTAGCGCTTTTTACCATTAGTTTCACTTACAAATTTAAAAACTGAGATCTCTGGATCTCCTCATTGGAGTTTGTTGTTTTCGTGTCATTTTCTTCTTTAAAATATTCCTTCAAAATATTCCTTCAAACTCCTCATCCACGCACACAAGGCACTCCACAAGACTGGCCCAGCCTACCTCAACGGACGACTCCTCTTCTACGTCCCCAACCGCCAACTCCGCTCCGCCAACCTCTCCCTCACCACCGTCCCTCGCATTCGAAGAACTACCACCGGCGGCAGATCCTTCTCCCACCTCGCCGCCAAGACCTGGAACACCCTTCCACTAAGCCTACGACAGACCCAAGACCTGCTGACCTTCAGGAGGCTACTCAAGACCTGGTTGTTCGACCAGTAGCAGCACCCCCCCCCCTTTTTTTTCTCCCCAGCGCCTTGAGACCCTTGCGGGTAAGTAGTGCGCTTTACAAATTCTGTGATTGATTGATTGATTGACCCTATTATTGTAATATGGATTGGTATTTTGTTTGTTTTGTGGTTTGACTTTATTACTGGTTTGGTATTGCATAAATACTTTACACATTGCTTCAATGTAAGACTGTCCAGAGGGCCATAGCTACCAGTGGGTGAACTCAGGTTAAATTAGGGACTTTAGGGTATATTGTTATTATTCCTTGAAGTGAGCAACTGGCCACTGAAAATAATAATTCAGTTTCTTACACTAGGGCTTTCTTTTATAAGTCATGGGTGACTGCATAGGAGCATCTCTGTATCCCCCATGAGATATCCCATGACATAAAGATACCCAAAGTGCTAGCTTGCTTTACCTTAGGATATGTACTAATGCAAATCAAGATTTGTGCTGCAAATGAAATCCTGAATTAAGACTTTGTGCCAGTTTGCATCACTTTTTTATGACACTGTGCCATTCTAAAGCCTTAGTAAATCTGGCCTTTAGTATCTTCTTTTGTTCTCCTGAACTTCCTCACATTTATTTGACTTTCCTGTCCATACTCTTTAAGTTCTATTGGATATTCGTTGATCTAGATTCTGCCTTCTGCTTTTGTCTTTACTCCACTTCTTCTGTTTTTAGCCTCCATTTCTAGGACTCTTTCTTCAATTTATACTTGTCATGCCCCATCTCTATCAATCCTAATTCATCACTTGTCCTCCTAACAAGGAATGGTTCTGATTTCAGTTGGTTAAATACTAATTTGCTTTCTTTTGGAGGCATCCCTCTCAATGTGTTGTTTATCTGTGAAGCATGCTGATGCCTCATTGGTTATTCTGCTCTATATAAAAACATAAAATAAAACAAATAAATAAATAACTATGGGGAGCTGACTTTGGAGCTGTTGAAGCTGCTTGGATGAGTGATCTCATGTAAATCCTTGCACGAGCTGTAACACGGTCTATGATGGACTTAGTGAAATCAATGGGCTTGTTCGGCCTTCTGGACTTGAGCTTTTAACCTAGGCTCATTCCCAGCAGTCCCTAGAATATTCAACTGAACAGGACTAAACTATAGCTGGGAGGTTGGGCTTCCCTGCTTTCTTCATTTCTTGCTGGCTGTTGAACTTCTTCTGGGTCATGCAAACAATGCTGGAATGCCTTGCTGAGCTTGCATGATTGCACCTATAGCATTGCATACAGCCTACAGTGGGGAAATTGTGAGCAGGGTTAATTTATTTAGTTTATGGCTTACTATCGGGTTTCACACACCCTATGATTCGGATGACCTATAACTCAATCCACCTAGTTTTGCCATGACTCCATCCCGTTAACCAGGTCACAGTTAAATCACTGAGCGTGGCTCTGTGGGGCATAGTAAATATGGAGTAATGCAAGGCAGTGCATGTTCCCATGCCTCCATCCATGATTTTTGGTGCACTCCCAGATTTTCTAAGACTAGTAAACATCGGAATGTCTCCAAATGCTACGCCTTCCATGGGAGGCACAACTAGGATAAATATGTTTATTTCTCATTGTTATTTCTTCTTTCAACACATAAAAGGGGGGAAATGTATTTAAGGATTGTTTCTGTGCTACAATGTGTCCCTTCCTACACAGAAAATCTTTCCTGTAAAGCAGTGTTAGACCTCGCCCTCTCTGCAGGCTCACCACCAAACTTTTTGCCTTTACCCTCCCCTTTTTCCTCAATTTGTTTTTGTTTGCTTTAAGACGCTGTGCACTTTACCACAGCTAACCAGTGCTAAAGTGCCTGTGCTTTTTCCCCTAAACATGATAAAATTGGCTTATACCTGATTTGCATATTTAATGTGCTTATGAGTCCCTAGTAAAGGTGTATTCCATATACCCAGGGCCTGTAAATTAAATGCTACTAGTGGGCAGCCTGCAGTACTTAAAATATTGCCCACTTAAGTAGCTCGTTAAAATATGTCCCATGCCTGCCATTGCTTACTGAATGCAGTTCAAACTACCAATTCAACCTGGCAAAATAACCCCTTTGTCAAGCCTTAAGCTCCCCTTTTATTGCATATGTGTCATCCCTAAGGTAGGCCCTAGGTAGCCCATAGGGAAGGGTGCAATGCAATTAAAAGGTTAGATATGTACTTTTAGTTTTTACATTGTCCTGGTAGTGCAAATCCCCTAAATTCATTTTTCACTACTGTTAGGCCTACCTCTCCCTTAGGATAACATTCGGTAGCCTTATTACAGTTAATAAGCGCTAACTTTTTTATTGCCGACCGAAAGGCATTTCGTATTTGGTATCTATGAAATTGTAATTAAAAATCCTTTAAAGATAATGTCAGATTTTAAATTACAATTTTGAAAATGGCACTTTCAGAAAGTTTACATTTTCCTGCCCATAACTTTGTGAATTCATCTCAGACAATCACACAATAGAGGGTTTAGGTCTACCTGTATGGACCATCTGCTGGCCAGAGGGGGTGGTGGAGCTGGGCCCAGCACCATTTGCGACTGAATTGTCTGTGCTCTGCTTTCACACAAAGGGCTTATCACCACTGTATTGGTTCTGCAGCCAGCTTGGAGCCAAGGCAGGGGAGTCAGGAAATTCTAAGCACTTCAAAGAGAAATCTCTTGAAATTACTTCTAACTTCGAAGAAGGCACTAGGTAAAAAACATAAGGCCATCAGACTCACTCTTCAGTTCACTTTCTAGACCCTAGAAAGGACTCTCAGAGAACTGCCTGATGCTGTGACCTGCTGTGTACTCCACAAGACTTCTTTCCTGCCCCTGGAAGGACTGCCTTGCTGCCTGGAACCTGCCTTGAACTTTCAGAGGCCAGCCCTCTGGTTTGAGCTCTGCTTCTTCACTGAACCCAGGACTACCAGAGTGACTTCAAAGGCAGGTTTCCTGGCCTCATGTTCAGGGCCACAGGAAAAAAACAGGCCCCCACTATCCTGAACCTACACCTGGACCCAGCTTGAGTGTGTACTAACCCCGCAAGTTCCTTGGTGGTGGCACTAAAGGTGCCTAGATAGCCAAAATCCAAAACTTCGGGCTTAAAATGTTTTTGGCTACAAGCTGCTCCGAGAACCGAGGGAAGACTGGGTCCAACCTGCTAGTGGTTCTGTCCAAGGTACATCACCGATGAAATTGACTTGGTGGCTGCTCCCGCTACATTTATCTGCCATAGCAGCAAATCCTGTTCAGCATTTCTTCACCAAAAGGGTATCCAACCCTTTAGAGCTCTGAAAATTTTCAGCTTCCATAAAAGTGACTAAGTCCGAACATAGAAATTTTCACCGCAACTTCATCCAGCGGCTCTATGACGATGAAACTCCCTCCTCGGATATTACCTGCAGGTTTGCCCCACTGAAATTTACCATCTCAGAACATTTTTTCTTGAACATTCTTCCAAAGTTAAAGGTAAACACTCACCAGGCAAAATCCACTTCTTGTATCCAAACTGGGGTCTTTTGCAGTCTGCCATATTTTTCTATGTTGACCTGGTCTCGCACAGCTAGATGTCTGCAGTTGGCACTTTGATGTTTAGGCACCAGTTTCTACTAAAAACTTTAAAAAGTCATAACTCCAATTCTACTGATTGGATATTTGTCAGTTTAGGTGTCAAATAATTTATTAAAATGTACTCTATTTTTCTAAATTAATATGGGATTTTCTTGGGTTGTGTTTTCACTTTTTTACTGTTTGTGTGCTACAAAAATACTTTACACATTGCCTCTGTGTTAAGGCTGCCTGCATTTTGTGCCAAGCTACCCATGGCTAAGCACAGGTTCATTTATTGACTTTTTGTGGTTCACCCTACCAGAGATTGTGGCTGTTTCTTGATTAGGGCTTACACCCTAGTTAACCAACATCCCAATTGCTCATATTGGTCTTCAGCCATATGTATCAGGACTTGTGTTTGTGCAGTACCATCCAGTGATTTGTGTTGAACAAAAATCCCAGATAAATAATTAGACACCAGAGTTGATCTCTTTTTAAATAGTTGTTTTCTCCCTTTTGTAAATGTAAGTGCCCTACCATCCTTTTTTCACCATGGATATGGAACTGTGCAACCTTGACACCCTCAGCAGGGCTGAGCTGCTGAAGCTTTGTAAACAGAATGGCCTCAAGGCAGATAAAAGGCTACCAAAGTGGATCTCTAGGTAGCCCTCAGAGGCTGTAATGAAGTGCCCTCAGGAGATGATGATGTTGAAAATTAGGAGGGAGGAGCACTATCACAGGAGGAGGAGATCAAGGACCCAGCCTTAGGTCCTGTGCTCAAGGAGAGCCTACCACAACCCCAGTGGATGCCCAGGATATCCAGGATGGGGCAAGAAGCAGTGCATCTGCCAGGGGCTTGTATAAAGAGGAGCTGGAGGACAGGAAGGTGGGGAGGGAGCTCAGACTTCAGCTGGCCACAATGAAGCTGACAGCAGAGGAAAGGAGGACGGAGGCAGGAAAAGCCTTGGCAAGGAAAAAACCTTTGTTGGCACATGAGATGGAACTGCAGGAGCTGGAGCTTAAAGTCAGACAGATCCCAGAGTCCAGTAAAAATTGTGGAAGCTTCACTTCAGTGCCCACTGGAGTGTTGAGGGTCCGTTTTCCACAATAACTGGTTATCAAATATGTGGTGGGGTAGTGGGCGATGATATTGACATGTTGTGTTTGCCTTATGTGGGAGCTGTGAGGGTGCACAAGGTCCCAGAGGAGTACTGGGGTGTTGCTTGTAGAAGTGCATGCCTACAGTGGGGAGGGAACCATTTCTTATACTTGAGGTAGATATCCAAGAAAGTATGTCTCCATGAAAACCATACATGTTTCCAAATTTGGGCTGACCATTGAGAAATACCATCAGAAGTTCAGGGACAGCCACAAGCTCCTAAACCAGTCTTTGGTGGCTTCTTAGATTACTCCAGCAAAGCACTGAAGTGCAGGGTAAGGGGCAGCAAAGTTGATGATTTTGTTGTGTTGTATAACTTGATTCAATAGTTGTTTTGCAGAGCTGTGCCAACACCTTGGGCCGTATTATAGAAAGTAGGGGTGAGCAGAACTCATGGAGTTTCACTCCCTGTAGTTCTGTGGACTCCATAAAAACTATGCAAGATTCCTTCTCATGCTGATTTTCAGGGCTGGGAGATTGTTCCATCCTGTACAATCGGCATGAACTTCACCACGCAGCGTGTCAGAGGGCGATGCTCACTTCTGCCACTCAAGTGAATGGTCGTGACCTGCAGCGACAGCACGTGTTGAGAAATCTCACCGGGAGATGTTCTAGCTCCTGAAAATTGCGCTAGAGAATGCAAACTTTTGCTTGCGAGAAAGAACTCCAATACACAGTGGTTGGTGTAGTTTCGCCGGAACTCCACGTTCCAAGCATAACGCAGAGTGGGCAATGATCCACAGAATCTGCCAGAGGACCAGAATATTTTGTCGATCCCTCATAGAAAGAGCCCAAGGGGCGCATCGGTCATTTGCATCCAATTTGTGAACCCCTCTGGCACTTTGGAATTACAGAAGGGGCCACAGACGCATGAAGCAACAGCCTTATGTCAAGATGACATTCCCTCATTTGCATGGGGCCATGCCCCCATGCAAATGAGGGAATGCCATCTTTGTCTCTGTGCTGGCACCATATTATAGACGCAGGTACAGAGGCAAACATGCCTTTAGGAGGTGCACTGAAAGTGCGCCACAGAAAGATGGCACACTGAAAGTGTGCCTCCTAAAGGCTACCATCTGGAGGGGAGAAAGAAGGTCCCCTAGAACCCCTAGACATCCCCTTGCAGGCGGTTGTAGTCACTCACTGAACAAGCCTGCAAGGGGACCTCTCTCACTTTATAAAAGTGCAGGAGGGTTGCAGCCTGCACAGTGAAACACAGAGTGGCCTTGAAGCATCTGCTCTGTATTTCACTTGAATGTGCTGCCCCCCAGGGCAGCACTAGTTTACCCTGTAATACGGTGCTGTTTCTCTCTTTGCGCATGGCACACGTATTTAAAGGTGCACTGTAGCACAAACAGGGAAAATGTGCTGTATATGTAATATGGCCCCAGGTAGATAGCAAGCTGACTGACCCCTAGGAAGCCTGCTGAGGAGGCAGACTTCTGGGTCAAGAACGTCCAAGAAGGTACTTGGGGTGACCCAAAGAAGGGTGGTTTAGATTCCCCCAAGCAGGTGAGAGGGAGGTCAAGGGAGACACCGAAAAGTCTCAGACTAATGGGGAAGGAAAGACCTCCTATACTCCTTCTGAGAAGAAGAAATTAGGTTCTAGTGGATGAGGGCCCAGGGCGCCCCATTTCCAGCCCCACTGCTTTGATTGTTGTCAGCTAGGACACAAGCAGTGGGTCTCTGACTGTCCTAAGAAACCACCCACTGGTGTTACTTCTACAGGGTTAACCAATATGGCCTGAGGGTTAAGTAGCACCCAGGAGCAGGAGATAGATCATGCCATAATCTCCCTTAGTTGAGAAGTTAGACTGGTGAACTCTGAGGGTGGAAGTCGTCACTTCCACCAGGTCAAGGCGAATAGGATCATATCTCACAGAGAAGGGTCTTATTGGAGTATTTACCACCCCCAATGTACTACTCCACACAATCTATCTCACATAATGTACCAGGATAGTAACTAATAAGAACACGACAAAAAAGAGAAAAAGGTGAACTCAAAGCACTACTGTGTTAAGACGAGAACCCTCACTCACCCTAGGGTGACATGCTTCATCATGGGGTCCCCTCTTCACACTGGGACCTGGTGATGGTGTCCCCACCGGCAAATGGAGTCTACTTCAGGTGAGTATTGTGGTTCACATTGTTCTGCATTTATTGTTTACCTTATGATTTATCATTCAGCTCTCGCCAGCTGCAGCACCAGTGCTCTGTGAATTCTACAGCATATGAACTCCTGCTCCAACTTTCCTGTTAGAAGCAACACAGAGATTCAATAAGACTCAATTACTCCTACTATTTATTCTCAAGAAAGTACAATCAGGAATTACAAACTATAGTTATTCAGTCACTGTAAGTGAATTGTACTGAACAATACCTGCTGTAAAAAAACAGTTGTTTTAAGAGATATATCTTTCTCCTGAAAGTCAAGTTATGAGACATAATGCTTTTAAGTTTGAAGTGTGGTAACATCAGCGTACTGTGAATACAAGGTGCTGTAACTTCAATTCACACTTGTCACAGAAAACTTGGAAATGTTGAGACAAGCCTGATATGTATGTTTATTAGTATTTTCATATGAGGTTGTAAAACATAAATAAGAGTTCATTGTATGCTAACTCTTCTTAATAATAGAGAAAGAGCATTTTCTGCAGGAGAATAGCAGATATCTGTTTTAGAGACAGAGAATGGCACAGGTATATTTGTACATGTCACTGGGGTTCAGTGAAAAGTTTAAATAGGAGATAGTCTTGGTTTCATTTCATGTTCCGTATTCAACAATATATCACTGGCTATTAAGTGGAAAGGTGTAGCTGGCAAAAATATATTAAGCTATCAGAGATCAACAATCGAATGTGAGAGGCTTCGAAGACTTCATACCCTGACCAGCTGCTTCCTTTTCTGTCATTCCATCATCCTTTTCCCTGCTTGGTGTTGTGGTAACACATTCTACATTAGGCCACCTATTACTATTCACTCCTGGTGCCTCTTGGGCACGCAGATGGTGGTTTGCTTGTCTGTGTGTGATTTCTGATACTTATTTCCTGTATTGATAAGGGGTTATTCTAAGGGTGCTATTAATTACAGACAGACTGCCTTACTTCATATAGCACAGTAAATGTGTACAATGTGTTTCTATTATATTTTGTGTATTATATTTGGAAACCTGGGACAATTAGTACTGGCTGACTCCCCACCATGTAGCTCATTTTTATATTAGGTTCTTCACAGTCACTAACTACTTTCTGTTATCCTGTTTGGCTGTACGAGCAGTTGACTGCTTAAACAGAAGCATCCTATGGCCTAACTGATTACATTGGTGGTTCACCAAGTATTGCTGTCATTAACTCACCTCAGGAATGGCAGAGCCAAATTACCACTAACTTGTAGAGCTGAATCTTGTTGCAGTGACATCTTGGAGCCCACCAGTCTCCTTAGCCATCAACAATACAAAACATGCCTAAGACTATGCTTGATACTGATGGCAAAGAGGGGTGAAGGGATATAGGGATATGAGAGAAGGCACACAAGAGACTCTCAGTCTGTCACATCAAATGGAGACTCGCTCAGATGTTCTGCAGTCTCTAATGAGTGAAAGCTCTTTTGTACTAAACAGAACGCAAGCCTACTATTGCTCTCTTCTATCACATCAATTTGAATTGCAAGTAGGCTTTCTTTTGCAGAACATTCACATAAACAGTGGCATTCTACATAAACTGACAAATACCCAAGAATCACTGTAGCAACAGGTGCCTTACAGCAAACACCCAACCTATCTATGGCAGAATACCTTTATCTTGCTAGAGCCAAGGGCATTGCCAAAAGACCAGTCCTGTTCTGATGTCCTATATATAATTGTTAATGCTCCATAACTTGAGGCACCAAACTGAAGCAAAGGATCAATTAGGATTAATAAATCTGTGAAAGCCCAAGCGACAGTACTTACAACACAATGTTGGAGGCAATGAAGTGGTCCCATAAGTAGGTGCCAGGGGCAGTTCAAGAATTCTACAGAAGTGTTACAATCTAAACAAATAAATCTAATTGTCTAAAGCTAATCACTAACCTGAGGCCTCTGGTGACTGTGCTGGAAGAGGATGAAGAGTTCTAAAGATGCAAGGAATTATTTGATAAGTCCCAAGGATCCGTGGAAATTTTGTAAAGAGGTTACAAGCTGCTACAAGCAGAAATGTTTGGAAAGCTTAACTTAGCCTACGGCTAGAAGATTGTGTTAGCTGGAGAGCCAAGAACACATGTGAAGAGCTGAGCCCACGCAGATCCTTCCTCCCAAATACAGGGATGAAAGCACATAGCAATTCCTTGAGTGTGGCTTTAATATACTGTCGGATCCTTGAATTCTGAAGTTGAGGCTGAAATCTGACAATAGGCCTCAAATCCTGCAATGAATCCTCATATCCCTCTGGGGCATACCACTGGGGTGTACTATCACAGCTTTTTGGGTGCCTGCATGGGGAGAGGATTGGATGTGCTGGTGATGACACCCTATACATAAACTTGGGAGTGAGCTAAACTATATGGTTCCATCTATCAGCTAAAACAAAATCTTAATGTATGTATTATTTAATTAACTGTTTTATAGAGCTCAGACATGTAACTGGTATAAGCTTTGCAGTGCTATTATCAGTGATGAAGGCACTTTAAAGAAACAATTGAGTCCCATTTTAGAAGGTGTACAGGTTGATATTTTAATACATTATTTATTGGGATTTTCAGATCCAATTAACTGGTGGGACAAACTGCTGTCAACAGGGCTCTGCAAATTTTTGGAAGAGGGGTCTACTGGGTGCATTACTGATGTGGAGAGAAAGTCTATTTAAAACGCTTCTATAGGGAAGCAGATTTTGACCTGTGACACTTCCCAGTTCTACTTGCTTTTGGATCACTGTTTTTTTATCTATCTATGAACAAGTCCCCATAATGGATCCTCACTCACTGTGAGCAATGGATTTGAACTGTAACCTCCACTGCATACCGTCTAAAAAAAGGTCCGCAGTCGTGCAGCTAGAATAAGAGGTTATGCATGACCACGTGTGCTATGATTGAATGTTGACATGCTGAGCAAGGAAAATACGTTTGTCTCACTTGGCCTGGCATATGCATACTGGTAGCTCTGTGGAAGATGTAACCCAGAATAAATTGGTTGAGACGAGCAAGGACAGTATGATGCAATTGGTGATAAAATATGCCTAAATCATAACTTTGAATTGGTGTGATGGAGCAGGGTTTCGCAAACAGAAACCTGCTAGAATTAACTCCTCCATAATACTTATTAACAGTGTGCAATGAAAACTAACACGCAAATCACGTGAGCTACATGGGAAACCGCTTTACGCATGCGTGCACTAATGTGAACTAATACATGAAAGAACGAGGTCGCAATTTACATTGCGTTTCAAAGGAAACCAGATTAATGCACATTTAGGCCGCATTTCGCATCTTGCATTTTGCTTTGAAAACGATAATAAATAATGCCGCTTTGCATGAAGCTTATGCTAATAATATATTAACAAGGAATAGTGTAAAGGTGGGTGGTAAACAGTGAAGGATGCATTTTCATGTAATTAATAATGTATGTGTTTATTTCGTCATAGTGAGCCGAATGGGCCTGTATTTTCCTAAATTGTCCGGATAGATGAGGGGCTGAAAAATGAGCAAGAATTACCTGACAAAACAGACAGAAATGCTGAGCGCTGCGGATGATGAATTTAAGCTCATGGTTGATCAGCTCAGAGAACATTGTTTGCGTGCCAAAAGATGAGACTGGCCGTGGGATCCAAGACTTCTTCCGCAGACGTGGCTGTGAATTCTGTGCAAAATTAATGAAATGTAGCAAGAACAAAATTGTATAGAGTAGTTAACCAAAATCTAATTGGAAAGGAGGTAGAACAATGGGCATGAAGAATTTTGAGTGAAATCACAGTGGTGTGATACACCACCTCCCCAAGCATCCAATGAGCAGTCGAATTCTGTGCAATGTTTCAATTAATATGGGTTGGACATGTAGGTTTTAGGGTATAACTGGGGTGCCTTTGGGGGTGTGGTTAGAGCTGCAGCGGTAGGAGATTGAGAGGGGAGATGCGTCGCTGTTCGTCGGTTTGCAGAGAGGCCTAGCTGTTCCTGTCCTTGTCCTGTCCCGTTCCCGAAATCTTTGTGTCATGACTCTATTTCAGGGGACCCCCACTACTCCCTTGGCCAGGGGGGTGGTATTTCATTGATCTTTGGGTTTGTATTATCTTCTGACTCATAATTTGCGTAATCAGTTGCAAATGTAATTTTGTCTTTGAATATTATGTGTCTTCATCTATCCACTCCGTCATAAGTATTATATTGTTTCGTATTATTTTGCTGAAACTTATGTCTCTTCATCTAGCCACTCAGTCATAAGTATATTGTTTCGCATTATTTTTCTGAAACGTATGTCTTTCTTTCTATCCACTCCTTCATATGTATATCGTTCATGGATGATGAGTATGACACTGTTTGCATTTTGTTAATTGATTTTCTCTCCTTTTGTGGGATTCATTGTTTGCATTGCAACCTGTATGCGATGAGCATTTATCAATTACATTTATCTGAGATAAACTTTATTAATCTTACCGCGAGTCTGCGATTATTTAGCTGGTTAGATAGTTAGTTAGTTCTATTATTACCATCAACTACTCAACTAATTGGTCCGTCGGCCGAGAGGAAAGAGAGTTGATATATAGGTCTAGTTATGTATTTAGAAATATTAAACGTGAATTTGTGAAGGAAATAATTTTTCACGACATTCAAACTTGACCATCTAGTACAAAAGGGATTTGTGAGTTGGGTGAATGTGCATGGGCCATTTGTATGAAATATTGATGAGTTTCGATCTCTGATAAAGTGTAGCGCTGGATCAGGTTTTCTGGTAGCAGAGGACGGTTTAATTATTGATTGGTTTGGTAACAATGATTGATTATTGATTATATGTTTTTAACAAGAAAAGTTTGTGTCCTGTTCTATGTTGTCTAGAAGTACAGGTACGGAGGTACCTGAGGAATCCCAGGATGGAAATTTAGCCTGAAGTAGGCAGAAGAAGAGTGTGGATAAGATATCACACTGCAGAAGTACTTTGTCTGTTGGCATAATACTATACGGCGGAAGGCTGTAGGTGTTATATTTAGGAAAATTTTTGTATATGATTAGAGTGTCTGAAAATAGTGAAAGGTCCACTTCCGAAACTCTGGCCTTATCCCCAGAGGAGTACCAAGACCTCCTTTACACCAAAAAGTCCTCTTGCGAAACTTTGGCCTTATCCCTAGAGGAGTACCAATTCCACCTGTAGCTTGTTTGGGAATAAAATAACGCTGGTCGTTGTTTTACTGGAAGTTAAAGAATTTCTCGTTTTGAAGTGAAGAACTATCTCTTTATTTAGAGGAACAGACAAGGTACCATTGTTATGTGTTGTTACTAACAAGAATTTTGATTAAGAAAACTTAGAAATACATCGCTGTATTATTTTGTAAAGGGAGGGTCAGTAGAAGGAGCAATACTGACGTCACAAAAAGGCAGCACTGGCATTGGTCAGGCAGTGAACGTGAAGTAAGCTCTGATTGGCCAGTTGGTGTGAGCCGTGCTGGCATTGGTTGAGATAGCAGATACGTTGAGAGCTGTGATAGGACGGTTGGTGTGAGTCGCGCTGGTATTGGACAAGAACTGAGAAATAGAATAAGTAGAATTACGGAAAGGTTTCCTTGTTGTTTTAACTGAGAGACATTAGCGTAAAGGGTCAGAAAAATGAAGCTGCTTATGAAAATAAAGAATTTCTTTAAAAAGGACAAACCAGTAGTGACTAGAGAGGGAATTCCTATTCCACCGCCGAGAACGCCTGCTTCCTATATGATGTTAGAGCGAGGATACCATACGTGTGCGTGGTTAGAGAATTGGGTGGAATACACAAGGGATGATGGTGTTATAGCTTTCCCACAGCATGGTTCATTTAATGTAAGGATTCTGCAGAATTTGATAAATCGAATGAATTCATTAGAGCCAATTCCCAGACCTACCCAGTATGAAGCACTAGAGGAATGGGAAGTAGAAGCATTCGAAAGAGAGAAATATCGATGTGGTAGGAGATATAGAAGTTTAATGACTAGATATCCTTTTGAGAGAAGAGAAGATACAACGAAAAGATGGAGGAGCGCTGTGGTAACTGAGGGTTTGTACCCAGTTTTAGTTGCTGAAGATCAGACAGGAGGCAAGTGTAGGGAAAAAAAGAAAAATATAGAAACTTCAATTTTAAGACAGGACCCGATCGAATCTGATGATGAGTTGTTAGAAGACATTATGGCGAAAAGACCTCCGCCATATCAAAAAAATTCAGTTGAGGTGACTCCGAGTGCACCATTAATGGGAACTCCATTAACTCCACAGATTACGGACATGGCTAGAATAGTGCGAGAAAAAGAATTGGACATATTAAATAAGGCAAGAGTAGAGCAGATCCAGAAAATAAATCAGTTGAGTCTAATTACAGAAGCCTTGACGGTACCGGTAACAATTGGTCCCGTAGTTCCATTGTATGGAGAAAAACAGAATATATCAAAAGTACACACATTGGCAGTTCCAAGGAGTAGCGACAGGAGTGGATTTGTGACTGTAGTAGATGAGGATGGACAGGCTGACACGAATACTGCATTGTTAGATCTTCCGGTTTGTGAGATGATAACAGAAACCCCTAGAAGAGGTATACAAATAGATCCAAGGAGAATAGGGATAAACGTCATTCCAACGACAGGGAGTTCAGCAGGTCCTTCACCAGAGGAATTGAATGATTGGATAAAGGGAATGGAAAAGCAAAAACCTCAACCACAGAGTATAAATGTGAGCCAATTGAAAGTGGATTTGGAAGAGATGATTATTGGTACGATAAGTCCAGATAGATTAGGGACCTACTGAGATGAAGAGCTGTTGTTTTTGTGTAAAAGTATCACTTGGAGAGCGAGGAATCTTCATGAGAAAATAGCAGAGGCTGCTAGTGAATATGGAATAGATATAGAGAAGTCAAAGGTGCTGCATAAATCGTACAGATTGGCCTTTACCGAAAAGGATTTGGAGAGTTTGAATGCGTCTGGGAAAAGATAACAGTTATAAGAGTTGATGAATATTCTGAAAAAATGGGGAGATGTAGAATGGTGGAAAGGTAGATGGACAAAAAAGAAAGAAGAGGCAGCTGGCAAAGGAACGTCAATGTTTCCGTTAAGAGAGACAGAACAAGTTGAAAGGGCGTGTCCGATGAGAGAAGTCCCAGGTGGTGGATATGTGCACGTTCCCTGGACTAGACAGGATATATTGTCCTTTACGAATGATTTTCCCAGATTAAGAGAGAAACCAGTTGAGTGGTACAAACAGGTAGAGAGGTTTGTGAAAGTTTCAAAGGTTTTGTTAAAAGATTTAGATGGTTTGTTTGAGATTGTCGTACCAGCTGATTTGTGAACAGAATGTAAAATTACTGTCGATTGGCCAAAAGAAGAATATCCTAGAGATCCTAAAACAGGTGCACCATCTGATGAGGTGATGAGAAAGTATAATCAGGTAATCACCTTTTTGAAAGGAAAAATTTCTCCAAAGGAAACAGAGTGGGTTAGGATAGCTAGGACGACCCAAGAACCGAAAGAGTCAGTACATGCCTATTATGAAAGGTTGTTGCAGGTATTTAAACAGTACAGCGGATTTGAGAATATTGGAGACAAAGATATGGGACATTTTGGGTATTGTTTTGTGTTTGGTTTGAAACCGGAGATTAGTAATATGATTCAGCAGCACTTGATTTGTTGGCAGAGCAAACCCATTGACGAAAGTTTGAGGTATGTGAAGTATTGTAGTGATGACATTGAATCAAGACATAAAAAATTAAAGGAGAAAATGATGTGGGCACAAGTGAAAGTAGCAGAGCAGCAAGAAGTAAACAATGGTTCTCAAACAGGTAATCAAATGAAAGGTCAGAATCAAACTGGTCAGGTATACAGTGGAGGTAGAGGTAGAGGTAAATTGAGCAAAGAAGAAGCTAAGAAGAAATGTCCTTGTCATGCGTGCGGAAAGTATGGACATTGGAAGAACGAGTGTAGATCTGTTCAAAAGAATAATGGGGTAAATCAAAATTTAAATCCACAGATGCAGAATGAGGTGGGTGTGAATCAACAGCAGCAGCAGGTAGTTGTTCCACAGTTACAGGTGCCACAAGCTCCTATGCCCAATAATGTGAATGCTCATATGCAGAGGTGCAGTGCAAACACTGGATTTCACGGAGGTGATCAAATTGGTAAGAATCAAAGTGTGCAAATGGTTCCGCAATATTGGTTGCAGTGCAATGAGAGTGATTCAGACTCATCTCAATGACGGTGCCTGAGGGGGGAGGAAGAGTGCGTACTTGGTGCATCCTTGGCGGTAGATCAGTCAGGTACATTTGCTGACGGAAAGGTGGAAGGTAATGATATTACATTCCTGGTGGACCCGTTCTACTGTGAGAGCAGCAGAAATTCCGAACCTACCCCTCTCGGGAGAAACTATCCAAGTTGTAGGAGTCTCAAACAAGCATATTAGAACGCCAGTCACAAATCCAATAGAAGTTCATATTGGAAGTTTCAGAGACATGCATCGTTTCGTGGTATGTGATTCGAGTCCAGTAAATCTCTTGGGAAGAGATTTATTTTGTAAAATGAATTGTACCATCTATTGTACGCCAGATGGTATTGAGTTTCAGACACCTGATGAGGATATCAGATTCAAGGTGATGTTAGCGAAGCAAGGGACAGAAGTGGATGAGTTGTTTTCACTTCTCACAGAAGAGAGTTTGCCTGAAGAATTAAAAAGTGCAGTAAGGATGGATGTATGGGATTTTACAGGAAAGGAGATTGGCCTAATGTCAAATATAGATCCGATTCAGATTACGGTGAAAGAGGGTGCCATATATCCAAACACTCCTCAGTACAAAATGAGTCCGGAAGTAATTGCAGGAGTCACTCCTGTGATTGACCAAATGGTTGAACAGGGAATTCTGAAAGAAATAATGAGTAGTCCTTGTAATTCGCCTATTATAGGAATTGAAAAGCCCAGTGGAAAATATAGAATAGTGCAGGATATAAGAAAAATTAATACAATTGTAGTACCCTGTTGTCCAGTAGTGCTGAATCCAGCAGTAATCCTTTACCAACTCCCATGTGATTCTGAATGGTACACAGTGATTGATCTGTGCCAAGCATTTTTCTCGATTCCTTTACATCCGGAAAGCCAGTATTTGTTTGCATTCCGGTTTGGAGACCATGTTTTGGCATGGTGCTGAGTTCCTCAAGGGTACACAGAGAGTCCTTCAATTTTTAATCACATCCTGAAAAGATGTTTGGAGACTTTAGTCATGCCAGGAAATTTAGTTTTGGTTCAGTATATTGATGACCTACTGGTGGCATCAAAGACACAAGAGGCATGTGTGACAGATACCATTGCCTTACTGAACCATTTAGCAGAAGGAGGACACAAAGTGTCACCAGCAAAATTGCACTTTTGTAAACAGGAAGTCCAGTACCTAGGACACAAAATAGAAAATGGAGTCATAAAGGTTACACCAGAAAGAATTAGTGTAATTAAACAAATAAGTCCACCAAAAACTCAGAGAGAAGTTCGAATGTTTTTGGGAATGGTTGGATACTGCAAGCAGTGGATCGGTGGGTTCTCACTGATTGCAAAACCTCTACAGAGGTTGACACGAAAAGATGTGAAAGATCTGATGGTGTTGGATGATGAAAGCATGGAAGATTTTACTAAATTGCGAAACAGTCTTTGTCGAGCACCTGCAGTGGGAATGCCAGATTATGCAAAGGTTTTTGCATTGTACTGTTGTGAAAGAGATGGGTGTGCACTTTCAGTTTTAACTCAAAAACATGGAACGGCACGACGTCCAGTAGCCTATTTTTCTGCTCCTTTGGATTCAGTGGCTGCAGCATTGCCAGGCTGTTTAAAAGCAGTAGCAGCTACTTGTGTGAGTCTGGAACGGAGTGAAGCAATTGTGATGGGACATCCAGTCAAGGTGTATGTGTCACATTCAGTTGAGATCCTTTTGACACGTACAAGGACACAGAATATGACCTCTAGTCGGCTGACTATGTATGAAAGAGTGATTTTGGGTGCTGAAAATGTGACTGTGGTAAGGTGCACAACCGTAAATCCGGCAACCCTGTTGCCGAATTCATATTATGAGGAAGTAAGAGAAGAGGCGGATCATGATTGTTTGGATGTGACAGAGTTGTGCACGAAACCCAGGCCCGATATTGAGGATGTACCATTAGAAGAACCAGATTGTGAGGTGTTTGTTGATGGATCATGTTTAAGAAATGAGAAAGGAGAATTGTGTTCTGCCTATGTTTAAAAGGGGTAAACTCCGTCCAAATTGCTGAATTTATAGCTCTGATTAGAGCGTGCAAAATTTCCAGAAGCCTGAGGGTGACCATATTTACCGATAGTCAATATGGTTTCGGGGTTGTCCACGATTTTGGACAGCTATGGATGTAAAGGGGATTTCTGACTTCTTCAGGTTCTCCCATAAGAAACAGCAAAATTGTAAAAGATTTATTGGATGCTTTACAATTGCCCAAAAGTATTGCAGTGGTCAAATGTTTCGCACATAAATCAGGAGATGATTATGTGACGAAGGGCAACAGATACGCGGATCAAGTAGTGCGTTTCTATGCACAAAATTTAATTGCTCTAAACAGAGGGATAGAAAAAGAAAATACCAATTGCCATCTTATGTTTTCTTCTTCATTAAAAACTTGGGACGAAATTAGACAGCTACAGGAAGAAGCAAGTGATGAGGAAAAGGTAACTTGGATAAATTCAGGCTGCAGGAAGAGAGCAGAGGACGAAGTGTGGGTCTATATAGACGAAAGACCAGTCATGCCAGACAGTTTACTATCCCAAATGGCAAGGGTATACCATGGAATTTCACATGTTGGAAGAGATGCTATGATCATGCTCTTCAAGCAATCATGGTATAACCCAAAGTTCAGGGCCATTGCAAAGAGTCTCTGCCAGAGGTGTGTCACCTGTCAGCAGCAAAATCCATGCAGAAAGACAGTTGTTAGTTGGGGATGAATTGGAAAGGCAGCAGGACCATTCACCCGACTCCAGTTGGATTTTATTGAGCTTCCCCTGTGCAATGGGCTGAAATATGTGTTGGTTGTTGTCTGTTTGTTTTCTCGCTGGGTGGAAGCCTATCCAACGAGAAGGAATGACAGTTTAACAGTCGCGAAGCTACTTCTAAGAGAACTGATAACTAGATTCGGATTTCCAGTCACTTTAGAAACAGATAGAGGAAGCCATTTTAACAATGTGATAATTCGGATGATTTGTGCAGCATTACAGATTGAGCAGAAGCTGCATTGTGCCTATCGACCCGAAGCATCTGGAGTGGTTGAGCAGATAAGTGGCAGAATAATAAGCATTCCTGGCAAAAAGACGGGTTTGAGTCCTCACGAGATTCTAATGGGAAGAGCAATGAGACAAGCATTTATTCCAGCGAACAAACTGATGAATATATCTGATGATCTAATGCTTGACTATTGCAGAGGATTGGCTGATCTGGTGCGTTCTGTGTCTCACCAGGTTGGAGAAAATGCCACTACGACACAGCCAAATCAAGATCATGATCTGAGTCCTGGAGAGTGGGTTCTCGTCAAGAAACACGTGAGGAAATCATGTTTAGAACACAGGTGGAACGGACCTTAACAGGTGATTCTGGTGACGACGACAGCAGTGAAGTGTGGTGGCTTGCCAAATTGGATCCATGCGAGCCATACCAGACAAGTCCCAAGTCCACTTGAAAGACAAGAAGAGCAGCAACTGGTAAACCAAAGACCAAAGGCTGAAGTGTGTGAAGCTGAAGAATCTAGAGTAACAGATTCTGAAGAACAAACAGATGATGAACAGCCAAGCACAAGTCAAGTAGAGTGGGCACCAGTTATTGGGTCTCATGAGACTGCTGTAGAACCAGAAGAAAGGGAAGTTACTGATAGTCAAGAAGAAGAACAGATAGAAGAAAGGCCAAATAAAAGAACCTATGAACCAGGTGAAAAAGTAGTTCATACTAAAAGCCCGAGAAAAGGTGACAATTGGCCAAGTGGAATGAAAAGACTGAAATACACTCTTGTAAGGAGAAAGACAAAAAGAAGACCAGAGCAAATTAATGAGGTCTCAAGTCAAGCAGAACACGAAGAGTCAGGAGAAGATTTAATACGAAAAACAAGGAGAGTAAGAATTCCAAGCAAAAAATATACAGCACCGGAATGGAAGTACTAGATCTTGGAAGAAATTGAAAGCTCAGATCCAAGTGAAGAAAAAGACGGTAAAGGCACTGAGCAAGTGGATGAAAGCAAATTAAAACCACCTTAAAAGAACTGTTAAAAATTAAGGTGAAACCTTGCCAGACGAAATGAATGGAAAGACTCAGAAGAAAAAGAAAAAAAATAACTAAATAAATAAAAGAAAGGGGTAAAAGAAGAAACCCTTGAAGTGTAGGATTATACTACTTTTCAGAAAATTGTTGTTTTTTTTAGTAAATTTAGAGTTTTTTATAGATTTAGATTTCTTAGTAGAAATACAAAAATGACCGAAGCAAAAGTGACTGAACATCCAAAATCTAGCCTAAAATGTAGATGTATTAAAGCTTGCTTATGTAGTGTCTTTTTACTGACATTTATGTGGATATTATTAACTGTCATTGTACCTATTCTAATGGTAACTAATAATGGAAACAATACTAATGATGTAATAAGCGAAAGAGTGAGTGATGTTACTAAAGAAACACCTAATACTAACATAAAACAGATAGATGGAAGTATTTTCCATCATGATAAATCAATTAGTGATTTCTCGTTAAATGTGTTTACAAAATTGTTGTACGAGTATGTTAATACAATGAATGTGAGTGATTGTTATGTGTGCATGCAATTACCTTCGTCTGTCTCAGAGGGGGTGACCTATCATCACCTAACTTTAACATATGGTGTGTCTTGCAGTGTTTTAACCAGCCTATTCTACGTGACGGGGAAGCTGGAGTATCATTATTCCAATATAGATTTAGGGCCATATTATCAAGAACGGGCGATAACATTATCGCCGCTTTAGCGGCAGGAAACTGCTGCTAAAGCGGCGATAAGGGGCTTGATAATATGCCCTATAGAAGCCCAGGTTCTGGTGTGAAGGACATCAAACCTGGGCTTCTATTGGAATTCTATAGGGCATATTATCAAGCACCTTATCGCCACTTTAGCAGCAGTTTCCTGCCGCTAAAGCGGCGATAATGTTATCGCCCGTTCTTGATAATATGGCCCTTAGTATTTTCAGAGATACCTATTATAAAGGAACTAAACAAGGTTTTAAGTAGTAAAAATGCACGTTATATGGGAGAATTCTTCCATATTACTAAGACACTAGATATAGGATATGTTTACAAAAACAATTTAACATGTAGTTTGCCGGTTGAAGAAAAAGTGTTCATAGATATGGTAGACTATAGAAGAGAAAGTTTCCAAAGGAAAGCTGCTGAACAGAAGTCACAGGTACCACCATGGGCATTTAGAGAAGGAAATTATGAGAAAGGCGAGACATATGCTGCAATGTCCCTGGACTGGTATAAAAAGGGGAAAATCTGCTTGCTTAGAATGAAAACTAACTATAATAATTATTTCATTGGTTCTAGTGAATGTGAGCATACTTACCAAATTACTGGAGGTTGGGGATTGAAGGGTGGAACTGATCCTGTTTTCCCAGGAATCTATTATGTGTGTGGTAAGAAAGCCTATTACAGGTTACCTGCACATTGGTTTGGTAGTTGCTATTTTGCAATTGTTTTCCCAAAGGTCTACCATGTAGACAAAAGTAATAACAGAATCAATGAAATAAAACAAGGACTAACGCGTAAGAAGAGAGCTAGTTTCTCAGAAATAGTAGGTGATATTTTTGGTGCACTGATACCATCAGTTGGAGTCGTTCTGAATTTGCATAAAATTCGAAAATTGTTCACAGTGGTTGATCGTTTATCAACAGATACTGCTGGTGGCTTGTTGATGATTGACACTGAAATTGTTGCAATCAGATCAATGGTTTTGCAAAATCGACTTGCCCTTGATATCTTATTGGCAAAAGAGGGAGGAGTCTGTGGCATGTTGAAAATTCAACACTGCTGTACTTATATCCCTAACAAAAGTAAAGGTATTGAGTGATATATTAAGAATATTACGAAATTACATGAAGACTTGACCCAACTGGAGGTTGACGGTGTCTGGGTGAGACTTGGTAAGAGTTTCTCTTCTGTAGGTAAATGGTTTACTACCTTTGGAAGTAGTTTATTAGGAAAAATAATAATGCCAATGATTTCAGTAGCTGGAGTAGCTTTAGTGATAATAACGATATATAAATGTTGTGTCAATGTGGAAGAAAAGAGATGACAGAATCAAACAACAAACAAAAAGCAAGGAAGAGAAAAAGAGATGAGATAGAACTAGAAGATATGAAAGGAGATTACTATGACAAAATGAAGGAGTTAGATGAAAAGATGATGAAAGAGAAAAGAATACTGATCTTTAGATAGATAAAGATGGCACTTGGTATGGTGGGTATTTTATGATGGCTCCAGGAAGCCATCAGAGGGGGGATTGATGGAGCAGGGTTTCGCAAAAAGAAACCTGCTCAAATTAACTCCCCCATAATACTTATTAACAGTGTGCAATGAAAACTAACACGCAAATCACATGAGCTACATGGGAAACCGCTTTGAGCATGCGTGCACTAATGTGAACTAATACATGATAGAACTAGGCCGCATTTTACATTGCGTTTTAAATTAAACTAGATTAATGCACCTTTAGGCCGCATTTCGCATCTTGCATTTTGCTTTGAAAACGATAATAAATAATGCTGCTTTGCATGAAGCTTATGCTAAGAATATAATAACAAGGAATAGTGTAAAGGTGGGTGGTAAACTGTGAAGGATGCATTTCCATGTAATTAATAATGTATATGTTTATTTCGTCATAGTGTGCCGAATGGGCCTGTATTTTCCTAAATTGTCTGGATAGATGAGGGGCTGAAAAATTAGCAAGAATGACCTGACAAAACAGAGAGAGGTGCTGAGCGCTGCGGATTATTAATATAAGATCAAGTGTGATCAGCTCAGAGAACATTGTTTGCCTGCCAAAAGATGAGACTGGTTGTGGGATCCAAGACTTCTTCCGCAGACGTGGCTGTGAATTCTGTGCAAAATTAGTGAAATGTAGCAAGAACAAAATTATATAGACTAGTCAACCAAAATGTAATGGGAAAGGAGGTAGAACAATGGGCATGAAGAATTTTGAATGAAATCACAGTGGTGTGATACACCACCTCCCCAAGTATCCAATGAGCAGTCGAATTCTGTGCAATGTTTCAATTAATGTGGGTTGGACATGTACGTTTTAGGGTATAACTGGGGTGCCTTTGGGGGTGTGGTTAGAGCTGCAGCGGTAGGAGATTGAGAGGGGAGATGCGTCGCTGTCCGTCGGTTTGCAGAGAGGCCTAGCTGTTCCTGTCCTTGTCCTGTCCCTTTCCCGAAACCTTTGTTTCCTGACTCTTTTTCAGGGGACCTCCACTACTCCCTTGGCCAGGGGGGTGGTATTTCATTGATCTTTGGGTTTGTATTATCTTCTGACTCATAATTTGCATAATCAGTTGCAAATGTAATTTTGTCTTTGAAATTTATGTCTCTTCATCTATCCACTCCGTCATAAGTATTATATTGTTTCGCATTATTTTGCTGAAACTTATGTCTCTTCATCTATCCACTCAGTCATAAGTATATTGTTTCGCATTATTTTGCTGAAACTTATGTCTCTCTTTCTATCCACTCCTTCATATGCATATCGTTCATGGATGATGAGTATGACACTGTTTGCATTTTGTTAATTGATTTTCTCTCCTTTTGTGGGATTCATTGTTTGCTTTGCAACTTGTATGCGATGAGCATTTATCAATTACATTTATCTGAGATAAACTTTATTAATCTTACCGAGAGTCTGTTATTATTAAGCTGGTTAGATAGTTAGTTAGTTCTATTATTACCATCAACTACTCAACTAATTGGTCCATCGACTGAGAGGAAAGAGAGTTGATATATAGGTCTAGTTATGTATTTAGAAATATTAAACGTGAATTTGTGAAGGAAATAATTTTTCACGACATTCAAACTTGACCATCCAGCGCAACAGGGATTTGTGAGTTGGGTGAATGTGTATGGGCCATTTGTATGAAATATTGATGAGCATCGATCTCTGATAAAGTGTAGCGCTGGATCAGGTGTGAGGGCGAAGGCAAATGCTGTGTCCTTTCCTATAATTTTTGGGTCATAAAACCTATCCAGAATTAGCTTCATTCTTTAAGCATCTATTTGAAGACTTTTAAAACTGGATGCATATTGTGCTGAGCCTCCTTAAATGAAATTCATAATATGAGCTACTCTGCGGGACAAGGTAATGACTCAGCTGGCCATGTAGGAGTACGAAGGTTCCCCTGAAGAATAGACCCAGTCTGAGAGATTAGCCTTATCATGGCAGAGATGAAATCTCCATAAGGTTCTTCACTGTGTCTCCTTGAAAACCACTGTGAGGATACTTCAACAGGGGACAAAGAGAGAACAGTTATACTTTGGTTCCAGACACTAAATGGGTGGGACAGAGATTTGCCCACACAAAGACATTGTTTTCAATGTCCCTTCAAGCTGCCATTTTTAAACTTCCCGGAATGCTCTGCAAGGGGTTTGGACAGCCTGTAAGTGCAAGTCAAGGTGTAATTAAATGACAGGGCTTTTCTGGATTGGGTAGGAACGCACATCTTTTATAATCTTTTAAAAGTCTCCACCTCTGTTTTTAAAACAATGCCCATGGATGAAACTTTGAGAAGAATAAGACCAATTGAAGAAGAAGTACGGGCCCACAACATGGATGAAACTCTGCCTGACTCTGGACTGTACTCTTATACTGGACGTGTACCTCATGGACTTTTGTTGGGATGTGTCTCCAAACAGAGTTACCTTGGCTCCTGGACACACAGGTAACCTGTAACTGGCTCACAGCATGATGACAGGAGTGTGACATTGAAAACAACATTAAAATCAGCACATGGGGCCTGAGAAATCCTAGTGAAACACTGTTCATTTGCAGCAGCACTGAAATCACAACAGTGAGTGTCCCGAGGCTTAGGGAAATCTGCAGCACAACTTTGGGTTTACTTTTGGGGAGCCCTTGGTCAGTTGAGTCACCCTGAGGGACCAGAATACGAGAACACCATTGCATTAATTCTAAAGTTTCCCCCACAAGAGATTGAGGAACCACAGACATGTGCCCATCTCCATGTGTCCAAAGATGCTCCCCAGAGACAAGAGTGTACATCACTCAATGTTCACTGCTCCCCAAGTGAGGAGTGAAGTCCAGGGAGAGCAGGAGACAGCAGTCTTCTCTGACTGCTGCATGTAGAACAGTGGTATGCAGTGAGAGATAAGAGCACCGAACAGCCAAAGGGCCACTTTATGGTCCATGAAACAGGTGCCCATATGCCCTAGAGGAGGACTAGCTGTCTCAAAGAGTGAAAAGTCTTCAAAAGTTGAAATAAAATTATAGAGACAACTGGACCATGAACAGATGCACAATTCTGAAGTCCAGGTTCTCCAATGGGCCACAGACTTCAGACCTAAATTCAAAAATAAAGGAACCTATTGGTCGAGGGAGCTTTCTTCTCCCATTGTGCTGTTTGAGTACATAAACTCAACGCTGAGTCGAGCTTAGAGACTTGATTCCTGCCTGCACTTAAGAGAACAGAATCTCCTGTCTAGAGGCCATAGGGGTGTGGCCCCAGCACTTTAAAAGGCACTCTATACTCCGACAAAGAGGGGCGTGTGCAGGATTCGCCTGGGAGAAGACCGGGCCAAGAGCGGGCTCATCTGCACCCATCAGAGCCCGGAGGATCCTAGGCCACCCCTCTTAGGGCCAGATGTAGGAAGCGAAATAGCGATCGCAAACGCTGAAATTCGCAGAATTTCAACGTTTGCGACCGCAAAATAGCCCTGTGCAATGTAGGTAGGAAAAACCTACTCGCAAAATAAGGAATTGCAAATTTTGCGATTCCCTATTTTGCGACTGCCTTTAAGGAATCGCAAATTGCGATTCCTTAAATACAATGCAGGAAGCCCAGAAAGTCTGCAATTTGGGCTTAAGGAATCGCAAATTACCACCAACTTCAAGGTGGTGGTAACTTGCAATTACTTTGAAAAATGCACTTGTTTGCATTTTTCAAAGTGCCATGTGGCGCACATACATGCTCTTAGGGCATGTATTTGCGCCACATGTGCACACATACATATTTCAGGGGTGCAACAGGGTGTCCTTTTGACACCCTTGCACCCTTGAAAATGCATTCGCAATTTGCGAGTACCTAATGGGTACTCGCAAATTGCGAATGTCTTCCCATTCATTCCTATGGGCCTCTAGGCCCATAGGAATGAAGGGAAGGTATTCCTTAATTGCGAATCGCAATTTGTGATTCGCAATTAAGGAATATTAAGGAATCGCAATTAATATTGCGATTCCTACCTACATTCCATTTTGCGAGTCCTTAATAGCAATTCGCTAAAAATTGCTATTAAGGACTCGCAAAAATGAGTTTACCTACATCTGGCCCCTAGTTGTTTAATTCAAGTTTACTTTGGCCTACTTTGAGTTGGATCATTAATATGGAGAAGAGAAAAGTGATTACTGAAATCCGGACTGGTAAGGAGGCTCCGATTACAGCATCTATTACTAATGTTGAACCAATGCTATATACACAATAAATTTGGAGGTTGAGTGTGTTGAAGTGATGTTGGAGAGAGGTTGAGGAGAGGTTGGGGGCAACACATAAGGCATCTCAAATTATGTTGATCAACACAGCTAATGAAGGGGACTGCCAGTGGTCATGTCTGGCAATCACTGACTTGGGTCCATTAGAAATTCTTGTGTTCATAGGGCCCCATTGACAATTACTGAGAAGCCTATTCTGTAAATGTGGCCATTATCTGCTTTACTTGAAATCCTCACAGAGTTTCTGAGCAAATGTTCCACATGCTGATTATCCAACTGCATATTTTCTTGCTCATTAGCTCTCACTTTAAATGTTTTGAAGAATGCTAAATTCCTTGTTGCCATTCTGCTATCATCTCTTCCCGTAACTGCAGTCACATGACCCTTTTCACTTCCATATGAGCAGGATGAAATCTACTGTTCAATGTTTTTATTTGCTGTTGTTTTACTAATAGCAAATCTTATTTCCTTAGCCTTGTTATGAATTCATCCATGGATTCATCCTCTCTTTGAAAAGCTATATTGAAATTGTATCTTTCACTATCCAAATTACTGCGTGGAACAAATCTGTCATCCAGACATTTCATGAGACTATTAAGTCTTCCACATAATCATCCACTAGATTAAGCAATAAATCTTTTGCTTGTTCATCCAAATATTTCTTGCATTTAGCTTTGAAGAAATGCTCAAATCTTCTTTTTTATTTTTCCCATCTTTGCACAATGGTTTGCTGATCTGATATGTCAATAGATAACGGTCTCCAAAAAATGATACTTGACACATTTTCTACATTTTCCTCATCATTATACACCATTACAGGGCCTTTTTCTGCCAGGAAAAATAGACTCCTCGTACCACCTGCCCACAAATTAAAGGACCAACAATACAATTTGTTTACCACAACTTGAGTCATTTCTGTAGTCAGGACTAAACTATTATGTCAAAGTCTTTGAAGGGATGGTAAAATTATTTCTGTACCCCTTGTACGTCATGCTGAAGGGAATCGAGCTCTCTCTGACTGAGGTTACTGGGTTAGTTCAGTCTGTGGCAAGAGATGAAGGATCAATGACAAAAAAGGAATCAGATGAGGTAGTAGAGGGAATGGTGGGGCAGACGACACTGTTATAACTCCAATATTACAGGAAGGAGCTACCAATAAGCACTCATCAAACAACAGCCTGGGCGATATAACGGCAATTGTAAGTCCCTCTGTACATTCAGTTCCAATCCCCGCAATAACTCTGAATCTTGCCCCACAATTGAAATTGAAGACAGCAAGTTTGTCTACAGCTGTCTTGCTTTAATTATCTCTTGATGCGACCCAGCTGGTGATAGTTCTTAAGAATGTACCCATGCTACGTTATCACTTAGCATAAGACTGCTTCCAATTAAAAAACGAAGTAGTACATTGGATGGAAAATGTTTGGGAAATCCTGGGTATCTTTTTACCAAAATCATTGGCATTCGATGAATACCGTAGGTTGAAACTGAATGAAAAGAGAGGAGGGATACTGTATTGTTATCAAATTTAGAGACCCAAGTGTGGTTGACTATTATACAGATTTAACTGTTCTGCTGTATCTCAATTCAAAATCGTGACCCTGCCTCTATGCCACTTCTAAAATCCTGTGAACTGTTTGGTTCCCCACTCAACAGAAGTGAAGAGTATAGCCCCAGGCTCTTTTAAAATTTCAACATCTAATGGATATGCTGCCCTGGGAACTCTTCAACAAATCTATTGACCTTTTAATGAATCTGATTTTTTAATTCAATCACTTTCTGCTGACTCCAAATCTGACTGCATACCCAAATCTACAAACCCAGAAACTACTCCGCTTGATATATCAGACATGGTAGCAACTACTTCCAGAAATGAGGTTGGCATTACTGCCCCTATATTCCTCTTGGGAGCGCTTACTACCAAGCATGTCATGATATCGATAATATCATTATGCATTCCCCTGTGAATGGAAAACTAGACCTGCCCAGTTGTGTTCAAGCTACATTAAAATTGCAGGATGTAAACTTGGATTCGTAGAATGTGGCAGACTTAAGTAACAACATGGTCAACACAGATTGGGTTGATTTGAAAAGTAACTTTGATTTTGTTTGCCTTAAAGAAGCCCGGGCCTCTAAAAATAACACACAAGAATGGTTATGTTTCTTATGCATCTCCCACAATTGCAACTAGTGTTGGGTGCCCAAAGGGTGGTTTATTAACGTTGCTTTCAGTCAACTTACATGCTAAGGTTTTGAAATTGATAGTGATTTCCCTCACTTCCAGATTATTTGTATTGTTCTTATTGGGTCATAGAAAATTATTTTGATAAATGTTTATTGTAAAAGTTTTAACCAACACAACAGGATCACAACATGGTAATTGTGAAATCAAATGAGATGGTTTTAGAAATAATTATCATGGTGGCTGACAATGAGTTTAATTTATGTGGGTGTTTGATTGCAAGGTTTGACTCTATACAGTTTGCACCAGTGCATCATGTAATATTTGACCAATGATGAAGGAGATCATTTGCACTCTCAACATCACACATGTGGGGAAAAATCATGCAATGAGAAAATATAACCACATTTTTGCACTTTGACCGTGTCATTTTGACTCCCTGCACACACGTTACTTTCACAGGGCAAGATTTGAGCAGCATGATTGATGATATCATTCTAAAGGAAAACGTAGGCTTGTTGTTTTTACATTTTTACATTTACCAATAAGTATCAGCGACCAAAATCCACTGGTTGGCCCCTTAGCTTCAAGTAGGGAAGTAGTCCATCGTACCACTATGCTGGTAAGCATGGACAGCCATAAAAATAAAGGTATATAAGCTTAATGGGGCTTGTTTGACCCAGTTCTCTTCTGAAGCTAAATATGGAGGAATTTCAAATTCTTCTGAGGAATGATTTCCACAGGGATGAAAAAGTCCCTAGTGTATTTTTTGAGACAGCTACATAATGATGTCACAGCAATAATTAGATACAGCCCAGTGGGTGTGCTCACATCTAATCATGATGGGGTGAGAATTCAGACAAGGTTGTGTTCTGGAACCTTTTCTTATCTCTCCTCAAGAGATCGATAGTGCCGTACAATCCCAGACTGTATAGAAAAAGTCAACTGCGGGGAGGGTGCACCTTGCACACACAGCTTAGGCAGGAAGGCCCACCGCTACATTTGCTGAGGGGTCAGATATGTGACGTAGAAATAGTTGATTTGGACCATTCAAAGGTATGATGAAATTGCTATTTCTCTGGAGGCCATGCAAGCCACCCGCCAATTATCGTCATCCAACTCTCCCACCCAAACCTCCCACCTGTGTTGCAGGATGAGGAAGCGATCCAGCGCGTTGACCACCAGGGAGCAGTAAATTGTGGAAATGGCTCCCTTGCTCAATCCCCTAATCAGAAGTTTATCTTCGAGAAGATTATATTCAAGGACTTGGGTATCTACCCAGATGTGGACAATCACGGCATGGCGTAGTAGTTGAAGGTAGCATAAGAATTGCATGTGTGAAAGGTGGTAAAGGTTCCATGGTTCCTGAAACATCAGTGTCTCCCTTTCGCGAACATCATCCAAATAAGTAATCCTTATTCTGTCCCACTGTGTGAACACCCCTGAAGGCCCAACACCTCCTGGAGCCGTTACCCTGCCACAGCGGGCATCATTCCTGTGAGGTGATGATCCCAGTGGTTAAAACACAAGGTCACTCTCCAACAGAGTATTGTCACTCTTGTGTAGGAAGGAAGAGAGCATGGTATCAGACTACCATACAGTAGGCCGAGGAAACTGTCAAGGCCCATGAGATTTAATTCGATGTAATAGGTGGGGTCACCCCAACCCCCATTAATCCAGCCATTTATTGTTACCATTTGCGCATATGCTATCATGGTTAAACAAACACAACTGTAGTCACACATCCCAAATTACACAAGAATAACAGTTAGCTTCAGTAGCAATGGTTGGACTCAGGAATACAAAAAAAGGTAAGTGCTTTATTCATCCATAAAATGTGTTCTTCAAAAAACAACGTCCAATGGACAAATTATACTGTTGTGCGCCTGCAAACTCTTGCCAATACATACTTGCCTTAAGATAAACTGCCAGGCATATCCCCTAGGAAGGGGCCTCTAGGGGGCAGGCCAGGCCCCAAAAGGACAAACCTAGGGTGGATTGGTCCTTGGAAGGACTGCGCTTAGTATTGGGAGGGTCAGCTGGGTCAGTGGGAGGGCAGGATTCATTTGGGGGGGCTGGGTTTCATCACTTTTGAAATCATGTACCCATGAAGGGTGGTGATGGGAATAGGGAGGGGGATACCTTTTTTGCCTACTTTTCCTCCCCTTGGAAGAACTAGGATGGGATGGGCAAGATGATGTTTGAGTTTCAGGAGGGGGTGGGTCATTGGCAGGTCGGGTACCCTTCCTTTTTCGGATTACTTGAGTTGTAGGTTGGGTTTTAGTAGTGGGCTAAGTTTGTTTCTTTGGGGTTGATTTGGAAGGGTATGGTAGGTGTGGCAGGTTCTTCTTCTTAGGTTTATAAGTGGGTGGGTCAGTTTGGGTAGGTAAGAGGTCAAGGGCTATCAGGTTTTGGAGTTAGAGGGATGTGACATATGTTATATGTCTGTGTCTGCTGGTATGGTGCCTGTAGTGGCTGTGTCTGTTCCTGTCGTGTCTGCCTGTTTATCTATATTGGAGGTATGTGCTGCAGTGAGTGTGGAGTCTGCCTTTAGGTCAATGGATGTGGCAATGAGGGTGTCTCTTGTCTGCTAAGTGGGGGTGTGTTTATCTTTTGCTTTATGTCTGTGTGTTTGTGTGGCCATGTTTGCATTTGATTTGGGTTGGTATGGGAATAGGGATTGTGGATGGGGAAGAGGCAGGAGAGTGGGTGAAAGATCAAATTGGGTGAAGGCTGCTGTGAGAGTGGATGCTAGAGCTTGAATTGATCTCTGTATGGACGACATGGCAGAGTGAATACCCTCCAGATATGACACCATCTGCTGATTGGTATGTACCTGGAGTACAAAGATCTGCCTAATGAAGACAATGGCCTCTACACTCAGCACTCAGGGCAGCAGGGGAGACAGAGGCAGGGGATGAGGTGCCTGGTGCAAAGGATACTCCTTCCTTTTTAGTGGAATGGCCATGGACAGCTGGCTGGGGAGCATCAGAGAGGGTGGAGATGGTGGTGGGTGGTAGACTGATATGGAGTAGACACAGGTCCAGGGGGATCCAACACCACTTGGGGTGGCTCACAGGAGGTTGATTCTGACGATTATGACATTGCTGTCATGTCTGTCTGCTCCTACATGCAACTCCCATCACCCTCTGTGCCAATGGGTCCCTATTGTTCACTGCCAGCACATGAACCAATGTGGCCAGCTGCTTCATCAACAGGTGTGACACTGCCTCCTTTACTGTCCTGGTGTGATGCTGAAAACATATTACAAAAAATTAACTTAAATTGCCTATATTTACTGGCCACATAGGTCGAAACACAACTCTTACCACAATTGCATATTTCACAATATGTACATGGATGACTGCATTAGTTCGTATATAGCCATTAGCACATGCATGAAAGCTACATGACCTGTGCACACTCCTACATAATGTTGTCATAACCACAGTCTGCTACAACTTCACGTGAGACCTTGTTCAAGATTTAACCTCATGTATGTACCAGCAGATATACTGACTTTTACTTCTGATGCCCTTGTAGTATACCATACTTACCTCGTGTTATCAAAGGGAGAAGGAAAGCAAAAATGGCTATCCCTGCAAGGCTCAACAATCAGCAGATGGTGAGCTGTCCCTAATCCAGACCATATTGAACAGCAGACCACCTGCTACAGTGAACCTATTTAAAAAAAAAATTACTGTCAAGATGAAGGGGACATGGAATAGCCCATTCCACTCAGTTCCAATGACGGTTGCACATCTGTCCACTCGCAGTTAATGCAGTTGTAAGTGCCACATGCGTACCTCAAATAGAAGTCTCCTGTACAATACAAGACTTGAATGGACAAAATATGTCTCCAATTAGTGTTTCATGTCAGCACAGAGGACCAATATACAAGAGTTTGCCTAGGAATATACACAGTCTACATTGGTGCATGTGAGCACAGCTTATTACTCAGCCAATGACAATGATTGCAGATTAGTGAAAGGACACGTGGCTTAAAATACCTCCAGGCCCAGAAGAATTCTTTACCATGTCCATAACAGAAGGGAAAAACATGTAACGTTCAACCTTATGGCAGCACTAATCACAAGCCAGTGAATACTGCTGATGTACGCATCTCACCCCAACATGTCAGCCTATCCCTTTGTGATAAATTTAATTATGCAAAGATTCATCCTTCATAGATGCACATATGTTCATCACCTGACTGAATCTGCCCTTCTCAGAGGTATGCTAAGGTACAATTCCAGATAGGTCAGTTATTTTTCAAACTATGTATGTTTTTATATCAACATGTTGATCTGCCTTGTGAAACCCATCAATGTCATTTGGAATGTGTGACTCACATTCATGTATTTACACCCCTGTTACTAGGTGACCCCTGCTCTGTAAGTCTATCACAGACATATGTTGTCATCTACACATAGCCCAAGACATGCAATTAGCTAGATATCAGATAGGATGCATTCAGTCCTTCACCTGCCAGCTTCTATATTGGGCAACAGATAGCACCAGTTTTGTTAGCTCTTTCACAACACACATAATTCATCACTTACCAAGGCCTGAAAGTGCACATTGTCTGCTATCTGAATGTTTTCTATGGCATGTCTCAGTCAAGTGGTCCTACATCACTTACCACAGAAGTGGACATGCTTTAATACAGAGACTAGGATAACAAGTAGTTCTTTTTGGGATCACTGTTGCGCATGACCACAAGACATAGTGTATGTTTTCTGAGACATTGTGTTGCCATGTGGCCATACTACCACGGAATTGTACAACTGGCAGTACCCTGACTATTTTAGCCTTATATGTCCCATAGTCAATGGACATTACCATGCACCTACTACTATTGTTGCATATGCTAAAGTTTACACATTACGGGGCAAATTTACAAGCCCCTTGCGCCACTTTTGCGTCACTTTTAACATGGGAAAAGTGACGCAAAAGTGGTGCAAGGGGCTTGTAAATCTGCCCCTACATGTGTCCGGAGTCTCCTTAAACCTAAAAGTGAGAATAACTACCTGGAAAAAATGCATATATAGTATTACACAATATTCACTAAGGCCCATACTCAGCCCCTCCTTGCTGCTGTCCGGCTCTCGATTGCCCATCGAGGTTGGGATAGGCCACTGCCAGATGCAGGCCATTAGGGAGGTCAGGGTGCGGAGCATGCCCCTTCTACCTAGAGGTGACAGGCCCAGCTGCACTTTTCAGTTCCAGCCTCTCAAGTCCTGCCACCGTTTTTGCGACAGTGAACACTGTGCTGACGTGTGACCCCTAGGGACTGCACCTTCCGGGCAATGGTTATCCACAGGAACACCTTCTGATGGGTGTTGACCTGTAAGGATGCAATGGAATAAGACACTTAGTAGAAATGCACGATGTACACCTACTGCTAGGTCATCACATAGGTCATAAACAGCTAGCTTAAGCATTAAACAAGTTAGCAGACTTAATATGTTTGCACTGCACATGGTGACCAAACAAAGAAACAAAAATTTTAATCATGCCCAGTTTCTCTTGGCACAAACCTCCCTCCATCCTGACCTTGCCATAATTGAGTACGCCACCCCTCTTACTTCACTTTGTATGGGATCAGTCCACAGATGGTATGGAAGGTTTTCCCAGGGGTAACCCAGCACACCATTGTGTCCTCCTGACAAGAAAAGTAGCAGTTCTGCCCTGGACATACACCTGACTAGTATGTACAATTTACCTGATTCACACTGTCTGAAACAACACTGCTCTCTTGTCAATAAGTTGAGTTAATGTTTTTTGAAGAAAATGTAAGGTAGAATTGGTGTGTAACTTGATAATCACACTCTGAGGAACAATGGACATGTGTCCAACGCCATGGCATATTTGCTAATCCATAGTCCAGTGAGACGTGATAAGGCTACAACAGAGGCTATGTATAGCAACAGGTGGACTACTCTGTACATCAGTACCATTGACCACATAACTGTGCTTCAGCTGGGGTAATGGACCATACAGGGATTAAATCCTTGTCTTGGTTTCGGCCCTGCATGCTCGAACTACTGTTCAAACATGACCATCATATAGCCTGACTTCACATAACAACCTATACTTCTGGTGGCCATTCTATATCTGACAAGACCATCGTTAATCACTGTGATTTGCTATGCGAGGTGTTGTGATATGGCTGACGTGATGTTAATGTGGCCTTATGTGTGTTGAGTTTTTGTTGTGACTATACAGGTTTCATATTATCCACATATGCAAATGGAAGATTACAATCACCTTTTAAGTTATGACTCTACCAGCACATCTTTAACAAAAAAAAATAGCACATTTAGCATTATCTAAAAGTGATGTCTACATGTTTAAAAAATACCCACACAACGTATGTGGTCTATAGTGAGGTATGAATATGACAAGTATGATGTCAAGTACACAACAGTACTGTCACACATACACCACATACACCAGTTGTGCCATCAGCAGGTACATGATGCTGTATCTAAGTCCGAACTGAACATGGATTATTACTGGGAATGTCTGTCGCAGACTTTAGGCATACAGATCTGTTATGAAGCTTGCTTGCACAGTGAAGGAATGGAAGTTGCTAAAACTCCAATTGACTTCTTTCGTATCTTGGGGTGTTTGTTTTGCAATATATGTGGCATCATTTGCTCCATCCCAAAGTGGTTGAGGGGACAGACCATGCTAGTTTTCTTTCACGTTACCTATATCCTAACATTTCCAATCATACATTCATACAATTGTAATCAGAAGCCTGCCTGGGTCTCATTGCCATAATCTGCCCTATGTGAATGGATACCTGACATGTAAGTAAGTACTTTCTGCCTGAATAGTTCTCACCTGCTCCTCTGGTGTGACAAACAGCTGCTTATACAGGGGAAGGACCGCATCTACCAGGGTCTCCAGCTCCTCAGGGGTGAAGGCAGGGGCCCTGCTTCCTGTACAGCATGCCATTGTAGCTCCCAGAGGATGAAAACAGCATCAGAGAAATAGGGAGGTGTGAAAAACTGCATTTTCTTAAGGCAAGTGTGTTGCATTGCAAATCACAACATATATGTAGACCGCATAGGCAGTCTTCTGTGTAGGCGGTCAAAAGGATTGGTCTGCATCGGCTGCATCAACCGACTTTATCCAATGGCTGTGATTGCTGTGTGCAACTCCGCCCACCGCGCATTTCAAAATTGCCAGTGGTCCGTGATTCAGCTTGTTCCATTTGGAATGGAAGTTTACCGCGTCGGTCTTCACTGTAGGCAGACACATCCAAGGAGCCGCGACTGTCACCATAAAAAATAACAGCCTATGGCTGTGTCCACCTGGGGTTGGAACCACCTACAGCAACTTTTAAATTAGGCTGCGGTCGGCGCAAATATATTTGCTAATGTTGGGGGTTTGGCCTCCATCATGTTTGGATTGACATTATTATTGTGTGTTAAAGGAGCATCTAAGTAAATCACCCACACTCCCTCCACAAGGTCACCTTGAGAGGAGCCTAAAACACTAGTTGGCTGTTTAAACAAGTATGAAAGTACTGCCTACAGCATTTTTTCACCTCTTTTTCATAGGCAGTAAGCAGCACATGTCCATTAAGAGGTGCGAATACACCACAGAACATTAGTGAAAGCCACTGTCACCCAAAGTTAAATCTGAGTGATTGTTTGCTTGAACCATTTGGACTGTCTACTGCTTGAATTGGCCTCTCTCAAATCTGTCACTGACAAAATTTGAGTCTATTGGCCTTTTATTCCTGGCTTTTACACAAATTGCCTCATTTATGGAAATGGTATGTAAGCTGTTGTATGTATTGTATACATGTTTTTAAATGCTGGTTTGCAATGACATATACTGGAATGTGTGGTCACATGGCCTTTTGTATTTGTCTAATTACATGTTACTTGGGACAATGTGATATAACACCTGATGTGTAAATACTCCACACATAGGTACCGTGATGGAGCAAAAAGACAGCCTCCCAACTATAGGCCCTTTCCAGACCTTCAAATCATGGAAGAGTGAGACGTGATCCGCGAACACCGTCTCAATAAGCAGACCATAAATCAGACAGTTAATTATGTAAGTCTACAATGTACCTCAACAGGAACACATTGAGTGATTTCCTGGAACATAAAACAGATTTAGATGGGGAAATTGGCACCTATCCCCATTAGGTTAGCATTCATTTGAGGACAACATTGTAACTTTTTCACAATGATTATTATGGTCCTGCTCCATCTCTATGCTGAAATGGTTTTCTTCACAATATGGAATGTAACATAGCTATTCCCAGTGACTTGAATCAGACACTATGTAGATGACACTTGAGGATTAGTACATTGAATTTCCAAATTATGCACAGGACATTCTTACACATCATTTGGGAATATTTTGTTGGTGTTATTGCTGTTATTGCTGTGTGCTGTGTATCACCAGACACATTGAAGTAACAGCCTTACCACAAAGCATTTGTGAGATTTTATGTACGCATTTGGCATGGTGTCAGTAATGTGCCCATTATTTCCTGCTCAGCAGTCTATGGTAAATTCAGCTTAAGTGGGCAGGCATGTGTCAGAGCATAGCATTGTGTATGCACAGCATAGCAAATTTGACTTTACACTCCATAGTTAGATAGAAGACAAATGATTATTGAGGTATATCACAGGTGCCTGTTTTTGAGAGCTCGAAGAGGTTGAAGGCCTGATGGTAGTTGTGGTCAATGCAAACAGTCCTCCTCCCACCCACCCCACCTGGATCAATAGCTCCCTGCCAGTGAGGGGAATATCAGTACAGAGATGGCTGACATGTGGGTATGGAGACACAACACAGGTGCCTGAGTGGCTTATGGTAGGTGTAGTCCATTCCATTTGGGAGATCTGATTACTTGATGAACTGGTTAGCATTACATACATGGTAACTACTGACGCTATTTATGGGCCATATTTTAGGATGTTTACAGATTTTGTTGCTGGGATGATGACTTAATGGGTATGCACTTACAGCCTACATGTACACATTTGAAATTAACATAGCTTTTGATAATTTCCATCTTATGTGCAGGTATACAGGTTGTCAGCATTAATTACGCCTATCAAATACTTTGGCTACTGCATTCTTTAAAAACAGATTTACAAGATTTTGACCATTACAGTAATGTGTGCTAAGGTGTAATGGATAACTTAAGGCAAATGTTGAGGTGTAACTTACCAGACTCCATTCCCTCTGGTATTCCAAGCAAGCTCTCTAGAGGCAGGATGGCATGCACCTTCTCCTTCCTGGCAGCATGTTGTAATGGTGGAATGGAAGGGTTGCCGCCAGTCTGCTGGGCGGCCAGGTGGTTCCTGTTGGCCAAAGCCTTGAACTTCTTCTTGACGTTGTGCCACCTCTTTCTGATATCATTCTTTGTGCGCAGGGTGCTGGCTACAGCGTTCACTTTGTTGACTATCCTGTCCCACATCTGATTCTTCTAGGTGACAGAAGCTTGTTGGACTTGGGTTCCGAATAACTGAGGCTCGACTCTGATGATTTCTTCCACAAGCACTGACATTGCGGTGTCAGAAAATCATGGTTCTTTCTTTTTTGACATTGTGTGTGATTTGGTGAGTGTGAATGAAAATGTGAAATCAAAGGGGTGTACAAAAAAATTAATTACAAACAATATGTGCAGTGCATGGTTCTATGAAAGTGCATGATTGTGTGTAAGAGCTGGCTAATGTGACACTGAAGAAAGTGATACGGTATGTCCTGCTCTGCTGAAGTGTGATAGCAAAGGATCATGGTCTTGTATGAGGCGTTTTTCTAGCTGGATTGGTAGGTGTGTCTAGTCTTTCAATTGACATCAGCTCTGTTGTTATGTCAACGCATACTATGGTTGGTGTTGTGATCCTTTGCATACATTTCTCAGAGGCACACTTGTCATGAGGCCTAAAAACCACCATGGAACCGCCAGGGAGTGGGATGCATCATAATCTGCTAGGCGGTACTACAGATGCATTAGCGAAATTGGAATCCCTATTGACAGCCTTTCTGCCCAACACGATCCATGTGGAGCTGACTCCGACCGCCGTGGTCGGAGAATAGACTTGAATACATTATAATACGGTGGATGGAGAAACCGCAGGATTCAGCATTCAGAATCTCACGGCGGCCACGTTAGTCAGGCGGTCATTCTGACCAATATCAAAATGAGGGCCAATATGTCTGACCCACGATGATGCACTTTGATTCCTTGGTTGCTATATGTTAAAGAGGAACTTGCCAAGCTATGTAAACCAAAATTCTTCAAAAAACTGATTTGCCTTAATTCATCCACCAAAAAACTAATTAAGAATCTCTGACTCACCCCTAATGACACTGAGAGAGAACAAACAAAACATAAGGATCCACCTCAAAGGAGGTTCACAAGAGTGAGTTTCCTAACTTGATAGGATGCACACAGTGTTTGCTTAAATACCCCTCACACACAAAAAGGGCCCTTGGTATCATGCTTCATCATAGGGGTCTTCCCACCCGCTGCGGGACGGGGCGTACTACGACCAGCGACTACGCGGGAGCACTGTTTTTACAGTACTATGTGTGGTGTAGGGGTAGTGAGAGGAAGGGTCAGGAGTGAATGCGAAAAGTGAATTAAAAAGGACCTGGCCTTGTGGGCTTAAGAAACTTTAATAGGTCGTGGAGGCTGGGGCTGTTAAAAAGGTGGTTCGGAGATGTCCTGCGTGTAATGTGCGGATACTCCTGATCAAGTCAACATGTTTCGAAGTGTCAAGGCTTCTTCATCAGGACTAGGAATGATCCCTTCAGTACTCACTATGTTGCTATCAATGTGTGATGGAAAAGTGTGCTATATACAGAACGGTGAAAAAGATGCAACATATCATGCACTTTATATTACCCAGTCAGTATTTCTAAAATGTAAATCTGAAAAAGAGAGAGCACAGTTAGTAATACAATTGCGTCTCCCAATGCGCAAACACGTTAAGCCTGTAAATATAAAAGTGACTGTAGTGTCATTAGCCTTAGTTGTAACTTGAAACCAAGTGCCGTGGCCTGTTAGGATAAAAGGGACAAAACAAGACACACATTCAAAAAACAGAAAACACACTCTCTATGCTAGAGATCAGAGTAACCGCAAATAAAGGTGGATAGTATGTAAAACAAACATCCATAGGTTGATACATACTGGGATATGTAGGAGACAGTGCTCCATGAGCCTTTTGAACGGGTGGGAAGGGTGTTGCCACTGTATTCTGTTTGGTAAAGAAAGGGTGGGAGAAAAAAAGGTTGTAGTCCAAAGCTAGTGAATCAAGGGAATCCTTGGAGACACTGTATATCGCTGGTTCCTTACACGGCTATGCCGTACTTACGTAGTAGTCAACACTGCTTTGCTCAAGATATCACCAACCCGCGGCTCCGTGGTGTGAGTGAGTCCACGAGGGAGGCTCTATTTATGTGGCAGTTAATTGGCACTTAGTAAACACAAATGTATGCACCTGTGCCGAAGTTCGTAGGCATCCGGAAGTGGATGTCCGATCACTTCCGGTGGCCGCGATATAATGCAGACTAGAGCGGTAGTGTCCAGGACGAAGTCTAAATGAAAGTAACTGCACCTACCGGGATCTCAAAACGTTAGAGCGATGACCCGTTTTTTCTGTGGAGCAGGAAGTGATTATTATTTCGAAAGTACCAATATACTGAATGTGTACATCGCAACGGTGTTCACGATCTCTTATGGCTGCAATATTAAATGTAAAATTGAGCGTAGTGAGTCTGAATACTCATTCAATCAAAACATTTAATTAAAGTGGGTTTTGAGTGACAGTTGTTGGGCGCAATACCCAAGGGGGTATGCATAGAGAATCCTGCTACCACACACATGCGGGGAGGATCTGATCTCATTAGTGAGGCTATGGTCTAACCACGTTCTGTTACGAGCGCAAGGGCTCGTGGTCTGATCGTGATTACTGATGTTTGGCCCATTGCTTGGGGGGGTTTTTTTGTGAGAGAAAAGTGACACGTCCCAGAACCTAATAGGTTCTTGTTACTAACGTTCACACAATGGGAGGGTTAACTCAGGAGTACGTATGGCTCCAGGCGTGTGGGTGCTCCTGGTGGCTTTCCCTCTGAGGTGATGATTACTTGGAGATAAAGAAACTTATAATGATTATTTAAAAGGGTTTAAGAAGAGGGATGAATAAGTGGTAGGCTATCCTCCACGGGGGCTCACTGTGGCATGGATTTGTAGAGTCTCCCAAAACCAGGAACAGAGTGCCTCAATGATATGGTCATCTCTACATTAGGGTTCTCTGAAGTATAGGGACTTAGGGGTTTAGGACAGTTGAGCCCAAGGTATGTCGTCGTTAAGACCGGTTAGGTGGGTGCCCAGACGGAACACCCAACGTTGTTCCTTTTCCAGCAAGCCATTCTCGTTGTGGAGTTGCTCAATCACAGTCCACTTTAAGTCATCCACGCTGTGCGACATAGTTAGGTAGTGAATTGCCATCTTCGTGGTGCTCTTCTTACAGCGAACATTACTCTTGTGCTCGCCAATACGGATCCTTATTGGTCTTGATGTCATGCCGATGTATTCTTGTCTGCATGGACACGTGATCATATATATCACGTTTCTGCTGTTACAGTTTGTGAATCCTCTTTGTTCCCAGACTGAGCCGTTCGTGAACGTGATGTTTTTACTTCTTTTCGTGAGATTGCATGTGCTACAGTTACCACATGGGTAATGACCCTGTACAGGTGTGAGGGTGGTGGTGGCCAAATTCCTCACAGGTGTCACTCGGGGTCTGGTATGGACCAAGATGTCCTTCAGATTCCTGCCTCTCTTGTGGGAGAACATGGGTTTAGGAAAATTGAGACTTCCGCAATTGAGAATTCTCCAGTGTCTATTCACTATTTTTGACACTTTATTGGAGTGGGTGTTGAAAGTGGTTACGCAAATGGGTCTTGTTTCCTGTTCTTTGGGAATGCGGATTTCCAAGAGAGCGTTTCTGTTGTTGTTTCTTGCCCGTTTCAACCCTCTCTTCACAATTCGTTCTGGATAGTTGCATTTAAATAGCTTGCTTTCCAAATCGGAGGCTTGCTTCTTGAAATCTGTGAGCTCGGAACAGTTTCTTCGGAGGTGGAGGAACTGTCCGTAGGGGAGGTTGTCCCGAAGGTGTCTGGGATGGAAACTGTTGTATAGTAATAGGCAATTTTTTGCCGTCGGTTTGAAATGTGTGGTAGTTTTGATCTTACCACTGTCCGGATAGATATTCAGGTCAAGGAACACCAGACTTGTGTTGGAGAAAGTATGAGTGAATTTAAAAAATGTGTTTTGTTGGTTGAGCCATACCTTGAAAGCTCCAATGGATTCGGCGTCACCTTTCCATATCACCAGCACATTGTCGATGTAACGTTTCCAGACAATAATATTGTCATGGAACGGGTTGTGTTGATGTAGTATCTTGTTGGTTTCTAGGTGGTGTACATAGAGACCAGCCAGACTGGGGGCAAAAGTGTTCCCCATGCTGGTCCCGTGCTTTTGTAGGTAGTGTTCCCCCTCGTACAAAAATAAGTTACTTTTCAGGGCCAGGGAGATGCATTCCAAACACCATGTTGCGAGGTGTATGGTAGTCCCATGTTGTGGTAAATAGTACTTCCTCTATGATGTCCAGGGTTTCGTCGTGAGGTAAGCTAGTATACAAGCTTTCGACATCAAGTCCCAGTAGGAAGTGTTGCTCTGGGTCAAAAGGGAGGTCCTCGATAAGTTGTAACACGGCCTTGGTGTCTTTGAGATAGGTGTCAGTTTTTTTAACTAAAGGCCGCAGGAATGCATCGGCAAACTTGGAAAGGGGTTCTAGTATGGAACCGATCCCGGACACAATTGGGCGGCCGGGGGGGTATTCCAAGTTCTTGTGGATTTTCGGGATGGTGTAAAAATATGGTGTCTTGGGTGATTTCTGAATGAGGAAATCAGCCTCCTTCCTTGATACCCAGTCATGTGCTGTGGCTTCTTCGACCATCCCCACAATCCGTACCCGGATTTCCTCTGTTGGGTCATCAAGGAGGATCTCGTAGTTTCTACGATCTTCCAGAAGTTTCCTGCATTCGGTGTCGTAATTTTGAGTTGTTTGAATAACAATTGCTCCCCCTTTATCAGCAGGCTTTATAACCAAATTGGTATTGTCAGCCAATTGTTGTAATGCCTCTTTTTCCAATAGTGTGACATTCTGGAATGTTTTTTTACCCTCATTTGGTATGCTGGTCAGTTCCTCCATTACTGCTTTTTCAAAAGCAAGTAATTCAACTGGTAGTGTGGCGTCCAAAGGGGTGAAAGTGGACTTGAGTCATAATCCAGTGTCTGGTGTCTGTTCCTCTGTTGTTTCTTGGTTCGCAAAGAAGGCCCGTAGTTTTAGCTTTCGTATAAACTCCTTCATTTCTAGGCAGAGTTTGAACTTGTCCGTCATGTTGGTGGGGACAAAGCCAATGCCTTTTTCCAGGACATGTTTTTGGGGTTCTGTAAGTGTGTACTCTGTCAAATTGACCACTAATTGCCCCTCCTGTTGGTTGATGGTTGGTTCGCTGTCGCTGTCATACTCCTCGTTGATACTATCGCTACGTCCCCTGACTCGTTGCTCCAGTGGACCTGGTTGCCTCTCTGGTTCCTTCCTCTTGGTGGTCCAGGGCGTGCTCCTAAAAAAGGAGGTGGTCCATATTAGTTAAATTCTTGTGGTGGTGGGTTCCAGTGTTGGAATGGTCCTCCCATTGGTGGCAGGCCGTAAGGGTAATATGTGTAGCCAGGTGGTCCTTGGTAATGGTCCCAACCTCTTCCTCTTGGTCTGTAGGGTCTCTGATATTGTGCTCCTCCTCTCTGTTTCCTCGGGTTGCTGCCTCGGCTGGAATACGAGTCATTTGAGCCTGCATCGGACAAGTCACTGTCCGATCCTTGTTCGCTGTAGGTTTTTTTTTATCACATAGTCATCCCGTATGTAGGGATAGACACGTTCGTGGTTGAAGGCTGCAGTGTCCTTTTTCAGTTTCTTATATTTGCTCTGTTTTAATGAGATTTCGTACTCACTCATCTGTTGGTTGAGTTCATCCAGCCTCTTCTTCAAAACAGTTGTTGATTGGTAGCTCTTCAGTTGGACCTCGAATTTCTGTATGTTGATCTTGAGTTCTTGAGCCAAACGGGTGGCTGTCTTGATGATAAGGACCAGCCAGTCTCATGTGCAGTGCCACAATATTAGTGACCAATCCTTTTAGAAGGATTTGTCATGCTGAAATATGAAAGGTTTGTTTCGAACTATTAGGCCTTGAGGTGCCGCGTTGGCCCTGAGGTATTCTGTCATTAACAGGCCATGCAAAGCAGTCTTTATCTGGGTTCTCATCAGGTCCGCCAACTCATCCCAGTCCGCATTGCTCGGACCCGGATCAGTGCTGTTTAGTCCCTCAAAAGGATTGAGGGCTGCCAAGATTCTGTCCATTTCTTCCTCATCAAAGGTGAGGCCTGCTGTCTCAGCCATGTTGTGAGTGTCTAAATGAGTGTGTGTCTCCTGAAAGAGTGTGTGTGTGTGTATGAAAGGGATGTGTCCCTACAAAGAAAAGAGGGGGATAGACGGTACACTGGCCAGTATCACCCAGGGACCAGAGTTACTGGGTTACTCCCACAGCTGCACGCTGTCAAAATAGCTACAAAAAACAGGATTAGGGAGTGAAGAGGTAGTGTCCTTCGTGGGCACTGGAGGTGGATGCGTCCTCCTCTAGAGATTCAAACAAAACATAAGGATCCACCTCAAAGGAGGTTCACAAGAGTGTGTTTCCTAACTTGATAGGATGCACACAGTGTTTTCTTAAATACCCCTCACACACCAAAAGGGCCCTTGGTGTCATGCTTCATCATAGGGGTCTTCCCGCCCCACTGCGGGACGGGGCGTGCTACGACCAGCGACTACGCGGGAGCACTGTTTTTACAGTACTATGTGTGGTGTAGGGGTAGTGAGAGGAAGGGTCAGGAGTGAATACGAAAAGTGAATTAAAAAGGACCTGGCCTCGTGGACTTAAGAAACTTTAATAGGTCGTGGAGGCTGGGGCTGTTAAAAAGGTGGTTCGGAGATGTCCTGCGTGTAATGTGCGGATACTCCTGATCAAGTCAACATGTTTCGAAGCGTCAAGGCTTCTTCATCAGGACTAGGAATGATCCCTTCAATACTCACTATGTTGCTATCAATGTGTGATGGAAAAGTGTGCTATATACAGAACGGTGAAAAAGATGCAAAATATCATGCACTTTATATTACCCAGTCAGTATTTCTAAAATGTAAGTCTGAAAAAGAGAGAGCACAGTTAGTAATACAATTGCGCTTCCCAATGCGCAAACACGTTAAGCCTGTAAATAAAGGTGGATAGTATGTAAAACAAACATCCATAGGTTGATACATACTGGGATATGTAGGAGATCGTGAACACAGTTGCGATGTACAGATTCAGTATATCGGTACTTTCAAAATAATAATCACTTCCTGCTCCACAGAAAAAACGGGTCATCGCTGTAGCGTTTTGAGATCCCGGTAGGTGCAGTTACTTTCGTTTAGTCTTCGTCCTGGACACTACCGCTCTAGTCTGCATTACAGCGCGGCCACCGGAAGTGATCGGACATCCACTTCTGGATGCCTACGAACTTCGGCACAGGTGCATTCATTTGTGTTTACTAAGTGCCAGTTAACTGCCACATAAATAGAGCCTCCCTCGCGGACTCACTCACACCACGGAGCCACAGGTTGGCGATATCTTGAGCGAGGCAGTGTTGACTACTACGTAAGTACGGCATAGCCGTGTAAGGAACCAGCGATATACAGTGTCTCCAAGGATTCCCTTGAATCACTAGCTTTGGACTACAACCTTTTTTTCTCCTACCCTTTCTTTACCAAACAGAATACAGTGGCAACACCCTTCCCACCCGTTCAAAAGGCTCATGGAGCACTGTCTCCTATATATCCCAGTATGTATCAACCTATGGATGTTTGTTTTACATACTATCCACCTTTATTTGCAGTTACTCTGATCTCTAGCATAGAGAGTGTGTTTTCAGTTTTTTGTATGTGTGTCTTGTTTTGTCCCTTTTATCCTAACAGGTCACGGCACTTGGTTTCAAGTTACAACTAAGGCTAATGACACTACAGTCACTTTTATATTTACAGGCTTAACGTGTTTGCGCATTGGGAGGCGCAATTGTATAACTAACTGTGCTCTCTCTTTTTCAGACTTACATTTTAGAAATACTGACTAGGTAATATAAAGTGCATGATATTTTGCATCTTTTTCACAGTTCTGTATATAGCACACTTTTCCATCACACATTGATAGCAACATAGTGAGTACTGAAGGGATCATTCCTAGCCCTGATGAAGAAGCCTTGACGCTTCGAAACATGTTGACTTGATCAGGAGTATCCGTATACATTACACGCAGGACATCTCCGAACCACCTTTTTAACAGCACCAGCCTCCACTACCTATTAAAGTTTCTTAAGTCCACGAGGCCAGGTCCTTTTTAATTCACTTTTCGCATTCACTCCTGACCCTTCCTCTCACTACCCCTACACCACACATAGTACTGTAAAAACAGGGCTCCCGCGTAGTCGCTGGTCGTAGCACGCCCCGTCCCGCAGCGGGGCGGGAAGACCCCTATGATGAAGCATGACACCAAGGGCCCTTTTGGTGTGTGAGGGGTATTTAAGCAAACACTGTGTGCATCCTATCAGGTTAGGAAATACACTCTTGTGATCCTCCTTTGAGGTGGATCCTTATGTTTTGTTTGACTCTCTAGAGGAGGACGGATCCACCTCCAGTGCCCACGAAGTACACTACCCCTTCACTCCCTAATCCTGTTTTTTGTAACTGAGAGAGAACAGCCAGAAATCATGACGAAGACAGTGATAGACTATGAATTGCTATTAATTACAAATAATATGGAGCCCTACTTGAGTTTTATCCCCACTTCTCAACCTAGGTTTTAACTCAGACGGCTTTGTTTTAACATGGCACACTATCTGGTAGGTTAACCTAAAGGTGCTTATTGAACATTTGATCTTGCACCATGCCTGTGTGATCGAATTTCTAATCAGTTTAGACTTCATTTTTTGGACTTTTATAAGCTGTATGAAAGAGGAAACAGTTTTCATTCCCATACTGTGGGGACTCAATATAAGGCAACATAGAGTGCCACTATCTTCAGCTACTTCTTTCCAAATCCGTCTATTTTGCAGTGCATAAAATCATCCAGACTGCAGTAAGGCCAAGAAATTTGATAGGACCATAAAATGTACATTGGCTTGTTGTTCATAATTTAACTGTGCATGTATTACGTGCTGATATATCTATGTTCACCTTTTGTGGCTTTCAGCTGAATGAAGAATTATTTGATCTTTGAACTTGATCAAAGCTTAGTCCACCAACCTCAAGGCTGTGAATGAGTTGGCTGCAACTGTTATAAAGTTCTCATGTATTGAAAAGTAAATTAAATACCATTTAAGAGGACAGAGAAAGTGCATACCATGACTCCAGGACTAAATTGAGAACACCTAAATACCTTCTTGAGAGTTTTAAAAACGATATATTCAACACAGAAGGTTTAGAGCCTGGGTTCAGAATTTGCAAACTCTGACAGACCTTCATTTCTACAAACTCAGATCACAGTTTGCAATCTTTGAGAGGAGTTCACTGACCAATTAATTTGTAGATTGATGTTGGGTCTCCTGCTCAGGGTTCACTAGCTCAGAGAGAGTCTGCAGGCTATAGATCTTGTGGACTAATGCTGGTCCTCTGCTTAGATCAATAACTCATGGGTAAATTTTGGGTCCGCTGTCAGAATTTGCAGACTACACTCAAGGTCTGTTTGTGTTGAGTCCACTGACTTACCTTGAAGTCTATGAAATCTAGACACATTTGGACACCATTTAAATTATGATAAATACATTAATTACTCATAATATATTTTATTTGGGCTTGGGTAAGATTGTGTATTAGGAGGTGCATTTATAGTGAAGTGATAATCAAGACCGAGAACTCAGCACACCTTGTAACAATGGCTGGACTTTCACTAACGTCCATGGACTTGTAGCAGAGTTTGTGAGCTTTGAGGGATATTTAAGACATTTTCAGTTGCTGAAAACCTTCTACACCTTAAAAAAGTTTGTTTTCTTAAATATCAGAGTTACGTCCACAACATCAAGACAGCATAGAATCTGCTAGTGGGTGTCACAGGAGTTTCCAATTTACTGCCATGTCTGACTTAGCTGAGAAGGAGTTTCCAAAACCATCATGTATGTCTAAATTTGAAGAGGAAGAAGAAGTTATCTACTTGGGCAAGGCTGTGGAAACAGAAAGAAAGAACATAAGACTTGAGGATATACTTTTTTAAAGTTCACACAATGCAGGGCAACAAGCAAAGTTGCTGTGCTGCATAGCGCAATATCAACTAAGAACTTCAGCTCTCTCCATGCACTAGTGCACTTGAGGCTTCCTAATGTCAATCAGGTACCCTTGCACCATGGTGCAATGGTGCCTGCATTATACCTCTGCACCATGGTACAAGGGTGTCTGCATTATAGGCAGTATTGTTTATGAGCAGGAAGGGATGCCTGTGTGCACAAACAAATCCTTAGAGGCATATTTCTCTTTCTATGTGTGGAAAGAGGAAGCAACAAGGAGAGATAAAGATATTTCTCCTCATTACGCCTCTGTTGGGTAGGCAAATCATTTTGGTTTTGGTGCAAACCAGGTTTACAAGTCTTTGCAAATCCAGGTTTATGTCACAGTATATGGATGGATACCTGGTTTCTAATGTAGTGTTTATAAAGTATTGTTTATGGTGGTTTTGTTGTATACATGTTGTAAGCATCTTTTTTCATAAATAACTAATTTACTGTGTATTGTTTTTCAATAATTTTTATTTTTTTATTTTACTATAACTTGTTTCAATTCACAGTGATAGTCATTACATATACTTTAAAACATTAGTTTATGTATTTTATTAAAATATGCTCTATAATACATTTTCACAAATATGCAATTATTTACATTACTTAGAATTTCTTAACATTATGATATAATAAAAGGAGAGAAAAATAATTGGTTATATATGCTTATCAGTAGGTTTTAATATTTTGATAAATTAAACATTTTTGTACTATGGAGACATTTATTTGCATTTTTAACATGTGTATAATTTTATAGACATATACACATTTTTTAACATTGATTTCTATGGAACAAACGTTTTTTTCATTTTTATTTATATACCTTTCTTTACACTTACATTGATTTTGACATTTTTTCTTCATCATTTTTGGGCTGTTTATAGAGCTTGCAGTCGCAGTTTTTCACTGTTGGTGTCCTGTTCAAGTAAGACTATTTTAAACTTATTTTCTAAGGGCTTTATTATAGAAGAGAAGTTAGTGTATTTTTTAATATAGTGTAGTAGATGGTTTACATTATTGCGGTAGGATTTATTATGGAATGCAATCTTTAATTCTATTTTAAATATGTGTCCTATGAATTAAACATTAATATTATGTTTTTATTGTGCTTTGTATAAGAGTTGTTGGTGCTTTTTCATGATTTTTCTTTGCAGGTTTTTTATTTTTGGATGGCGACGTATATTTTAAACTGGATGTATTTTTTTCTAAGGAAAAAAAGATGGGCATTTTTAATTGAAATTGTTATTATTTATTTTTTTTAAATCTTTTTGTTATTCCTGGTGTGTTTTTTCTTTTTATAAACAGGTCTTGGACGGATTCCTCATTTTTCTATAGTTTAATTTTGAATTTTGTTTGCTCTTTTTAATCAATGTTTTGTGAGTATATTTCTGGGATTGCCATTTCATTGAGCAGGTCTTCAGCTATAAAATTGTGTTCTCCTACTTAAGTATGTTATTGGGTCAGTAATGTTTGTTAACTTATTATACATATCTATGCTACTTTTTATACTGTGAACATATATTTTATGGGTGGCAGAAATGTATTAATGTTGGGTATTTTGTATTGTGTATTTATATATTTTTAAATTTTTATTATAGTAAATTTTAACTATCAGTCTGAAGTTTTTCTTCAGATTTTGTTTCTTCTGATTGCCATTTTAAATTTTCTTTATTAATATTTTGAAATAAATGTTAATAAAGTATGAGTGTATGTGTTTTAGGGTGGTTAAACAGTCTTGTTCTTTACTGTGGGTTTTTAAAATAAGGTTCTTGCTATTGAGTCTAGCTATGATAGGTCTGGCTTGTAAGCAAAGAGTCATACTTTAAATGCTGAGAATTAATGCATCTGTTTAGTTTGGAGAGATTTGGTTTGAGTTGGGTCAAGGATTGTTCCATTCATAGCTCCTGGTAGAATTGTTCCTTTTATATATTTTATGAATTGTTTGAATGTAGGGTGGTTTCTTCCAAGTAATCCTCTTAGGGAATGTTGCTAACACTGCTTGATTTGTCTTTGCTTCTTGGGCTATGTGCTGTCTTAGACATACCACCATGGGATTTGGTACTTGGATTAGCACCTGTGGTCTATCAGTGTAGGTGACTACCCCAGATATTCTCAAAAGAATCCATAATTGGAGTTAGTTTTGTCTGTAAGAGGCAGATTCAAGTAACATGTCATAATGTTTTGTGAAATCTGTTACATGGATATATGCTGAAGCTATTAGATTTTTTACTTCATGTGCTGGTTAAAGGGATAGTATCTCCCCTGTACTGCAGTGTCTGGGTAGATTTATAAATGGTCAAAATCATTGTCTGTTCAAAATATATGAAGTTTTTTTATGGGCGATAGTTGTTAATTTGTCATTTTATATGTGTCAGCATTTCACTGCAAATTGCACATTGTTTGCTAGGTAAAACTGCACATTCTAATGGGATGTTTGTATTTGATATTGGAAACACAAGGAGATGATGAACGGAGCGCTGAAACTTATCAGACACTCATCGCCAGTCACAGATCTGGGTTGAATCCATCATCATTCTTTAGCTCACTTCACCACCCCATTTCAGACCCAGCTATATGTAAATCCGTCGTGACCCTGTGCCTCATGGGAACAGTCCAGCCCGAATTGCCAAGCAGGTCTTCCCTGGACCGGACACAAGCACCCTGGGCCTGGTTTCAGGGTAACACCCCTCATGAGCCAGGCTAGCTTGAATACAGTGGCAAAGTGAGCAAGGGACCCCCGTCTGGGCATACCCTGCCAAATTTGGGCGAACAAAGACAACACAAGGAGATGATGGACGGAGTGCTGAAACTTTTCAGACACTCACCCCCAGTCACAGATCTGGTTTGAATCCATCATCGTTCTTTAGCTCACTTCGCCACCCCAGTTTGGACCCAGCAATATGCAAATCAGTCCTGACCCTGTGCCTCATGGGAACAGTCCAGCCCGAACAGCCAGGCCAGGTCCTCCCTGGACCGGAAACAAGCATCCTGGGACTAGTTTCGGGGAAACACCCCTCAGCAGCCAGGCTAGCTTGAATCCAGTGGCAAAGTGAGCAAGGGACCCACATCTGGGCATACCCTGCCAACTTAGGGTGAACAAAGCAAACACAAGGATTTATTTGATATTGACCATGTACTGTATATATGTTACTGAATAGTGGAAAGCATGACTTAAAAAAGTTATCCATCATAGATATTTTATATTGTGGTCTGGTTAGTAAATTTGTTATGGTAACATAAATGATTTTCTTTTATCATTGTGATTATCAGATAGTTTAAAGATGTTTTTTATGTGTGATAAGTAAGTGTTTGGGGTACGTCTTCATTGTTTTCAGGTGCTGTTGGGTTTCCCTGGCTGTTCTATGTGTTCTGCCAATTCATCTTTTTTTGGGTTGATATGCCAGAGAGTTTGCCCGTTGCTTCTGAAGGGAACATTAGGTGTAATAATTATAAGTATCGTTCCTGTTGGCCCTTGTGAGTTCACACTGCTGACTGCCCTCTTTTAAATTATGTAAAATGTTTTTGACTTCAATTTCAGTAATATTAGTGTGACTGTTATATTCTCTAATACTTTCAATTATTTCATTTCCTGTGGAAGCTTTGCTGTAGCATGTGTTTGAATGATATTTGTGCATTTCCAGTGTGTTACTGGTGGTGCTCTCCTTACTATAAGTATATCTTCTATATTCAATAACCCCTTCCCTTTTTAGAATTTGATGGATTTTGCTGTTTACAACATTTTATCTCTGGATTTTAGAATATAGAACATATACATTAATTTTTTTTTTTTTAAAGGTGATGTTATTTTAATTTTAACATATTTTACAGTCCAGTCCAGTACTTGCATTGTATATGTTGTCTTAATTTTAGCTCTAGCTTTTTGCTCTTCAAGTCATTTTATTGTTATATTTGGCGTTAACTTTATTTTGTTGAGGTCTATTGAGATAAAAAAAAATTGTGTGTCTGTTTAATTTTTCAAATCAATTTTAATTAAGGTCTTATTAATATTATTTTTTGAATAAGCTAAAGCATTATAATTAGTTACATTTTAGTTTTGTGCTTCGACTATTATGATTATTTTCTAGGAGGTATTTTTACACTTTTGAGTAATTTGATGACTGTGGAATTGTTTTCTTCCCTTTTATTCATTTTTCCTTTTACTAGAGGATACACCTTTAATTTGGAGAAATAAGCAAATAACATTGTTTTCATGATTTGTTATCGTCTCATATTTGTAGGTATTTATTAATTTTGTTAACTTTTTTGTTTTTTATACTTTTTCATTTGTAGTATTTAGTGGTTTCAATCTTCATTCATAGGTTTACAATCTGACAGAGTGGTTCTGTCATGCTGTAATTCATTTTTACAAAGGATTTCCTGTGCTTTTCTGTGGCGTTTCCATATTGTTTGTTAATTGAAAAAGCATTTCCATTTGTTAATTTATTTTTAATTTAATTTGATTGGCTGGTGTGAGTGTAGTCTGAATTTATTTTGTTTGCACAACTTATGGCAAACTCTAATTATTACTTTCAATATTTATTTAATATGTAATAATTTTTATAGTTTTGTGTGTTTATAAATTTAATGCAATTTTGTTTTGTTTCTTTAGAATTTTGTTGGTTTTTCAGAGTTTGATATTTTGTTTGTCATGATTTTTGCTATGTTTTCTTAGTTTTAATGTGTAGGCAATTTGTGCTATTTCTTTATTTTTGTTTGCAATCATGTATTTTAGATATATTTAGATATTTTTATCACAATGTTTTTTCATCGATATTTCGGTGTTTACTATAAACACACTTGGCACCATGTAAAAATATTACTTTTCACACAGTCTGACTACCATGGTAAATGAAGGCAGCAGCAAACAGCTTTCAATTTCAGATTCCACTCCACACTCTAATTCATGTGACTCAATACCTGCTCTCTCACCAAAGACGCCTCCAAACAGGCCACAGAGATCTGGGGCCAGCTGCATTACCATCTCCCGAACTAGCTGTTCCTCATGGAAATCTGGCTGAGGCCCCAAGCAGCAGCATCAGACATTGCCAGATCCATCCTCCATGGCTACAAGATTGCAAGACAGACTGCAAAAACCTGGAGGTGGAAGAGTCATCATCCAGAAGAACGTCATCAGCTGCACTATCGCCCTGGACACTCCAAGCCATCCGCTAGCAAGAAACACCTGTTGTTCAGGCTACACATCACCCCCAATTTCACCCTGATTTGCCCTCTAATATATCGACTACTGCACCAATTCTTGAACACTATTGCAGACTTTGTTGTGCCACTTGTCCTCAACACAAGCAGTTGTATCATCCTCAGAGACCTAAACTTCCACCTGAAATATAGCACTGATCCCAACTCCAAAACACTCCATGATAACCTTGGAAACCTGGGCCTCACCCAATGAGTTAAAAGATCTACACTCGCGGCCGGACACCTCCTGAGACCCATTTTCTCCTCCTTCAACATCATCTGAGTCAAAAAGCCCACACCGCTCAACTGGACTGACCACAACCTTGTCAAGTTCAGCATTCCTTTGTCAGTCCAACACACATGAACCACCACCAGAACAGTACACTGTAGCTGGAACAACACCCTGGCCCAACAGAAGCAAGAAAGTCTTTCCCATTGTGAAAGATTTCACCTCACCAGTGGCCATGTCAGAAGTCAGTCATAGATGAACACCAGCTGCCTGAAGCTCAGACAGAACAGAGGCAATACTCTTCAGAAAAGGTAGCTCACTCTGGTGGCCTTCAAAATTAGGACCCACGCCCACTCTATCACGTCAAGCCTGGAACATAGGGATCGGTATGGAGTTCCAGATCTTGATGTCCAGGTCAACTCGATCACCTCCTCCTGCTTCCACAATCTCATATCCTCAGGTAAAATTTCAAATGGCTTCCACTCAACACCCACCAAGCCATCACCCAAGTCCCAATCACCAGCAAGCTAGACTACGATAACACACTTTGCTTCAGAATCTCCATACATGACACCAAAAGACTCTAGGTCACCTAGAACACAGTGGCCAGACTCACGCTCAACCTCCCAAATCACACCCATATTTCCTCACACCTCATAGAAGTTTATTGGCTTCCAATTCAACAATAAGCCTTTATCAATCTACTCACACACACATACAGAGCACTACATACCCACAGACCTACTTACCCGAGCAGCCCAATAAACGTGCACAACACCCACCAGACATCTTCAGTCCACCAGCTCTTGTCCATGTCCCCTTTATTCAAAGAGCCTGTAAATACCTCCTTTTTGCATATTGGAGCTGAAAGCTCAGTCTTAGAATAAAAAAGAAAAAAAAGAAACTGGAAACCTGGCTCTTTCAATAGGCACCAGACAGGGGAGCACCTGGTGGGAAGGTACTGTGCCAGAGACATGCATGCATTTTGCAAATACTTATAACATAGCAACATACCTTACATTCCATAAACCCCAATAATGTATCTGTATATTGCTCAAACAAATTTCAAGGCCATTAATATAACAGGGGCTGTATTACATAAAGTGCCCCGGGGGTGCAACAGGCGTTTGCCCCTGCTTTGCGCACCCCCGGGGCACTTTGATATTACAGATAGGGCCTCAGACACTTGTGTGGCCCCCTCTGTAATACCGATAGCAGTGGCACACATAAAGCACCATTGCTATCTTCCCATGCAAATGAGGGAATCCGTTTGCCTTTGTGCCCACGTCATATTACCGACGGGAGCGTAGAGGCAAAGAAGCCTTCAGAAGGTGGTGCACTGTCAGTGCTGCAACTCAGATCAGCCCGTTGCAGGGTGTAAAAGGGGTTCTATGGACCCCCCCCCCCAGACATCCCCTTTAAAGTGGGTGACTGCAAAGGGATCTCTAAGGCCCTTTGAAAGTAAAGGTGGGTTGCCATCTGCACTGTGAAACACGGAGTGGCTTTAAAGCAACTGGTCCATATTTCTCGTGAATGCGCAGCCCCAGGGCACTGCATGTTCGCAGCTCCCCTGGGGCAGCACATTCATGGTAATAGGGGCATTTTCTTTGTTTGCACCGGGCACACCATTTTAAAGGTGCATCCAGCAGAAACAATGAAAATGTGCCTACACCATAATACAGCCCCAGATGTTTCAAAGGCAATTAATTAATAAAGACTTAAAGAATGACTCAGCGAGTCCGACCAACCCTGTTCCTCTCAGAATATACAGAGATTACCTGCAGGGCACCAAAGGGCTCCTCCCTGAGCCTCACCCTCTTCAATGTCTACATGGCCCCCCTCGCAGCCACCGTCAGTAGCTACAGACTCAACATCATCTCCTACGCCTATGACACTCAGCTGATCCTCTCCTTCACCAGGGAACCCACAACCGCCAGAACCAACATCCACAGTGGAATGAAGGCTGTTGCCACCTGGATGAAAGACAGCGCCCTCAAGCTCAAATCGGACAAGACTGAAGTAATCACCCTGGGACCCTCCCCTTCAGCCTAGGATGACTCTTGGTGGCCAGCTGCTCTGGGACCTCCTCCCGCCCGATAGACCATGCTCGCAACCTCGGCATCATACTGGGCTCATGGATCACAGTGAACCGCCAAATCAATGCAGTCTCCTCAGTCTGCTTCCACACACTCTGCCTACTTTGAAAGACATTCAGATGGGTCCCCACAGAATCCAGAAAGACGGTTACCCACGCACTCATCACCAGCAGACTCGACTACGGCAATGTACTCTATGCCAGCGTCAACCAGAAACAGCTCAAGAAACTAGAGAACGTACAAAACGCCGCAGCCAGGTTGGTCTTCGGCATCTCCCACTGCAGCCACATCACGCAACACCTACGACAACTCCACTGGCTCCCAGTCAACAAGAGAATCACTTTCAAGCTCCTCACACATGCCTACAAAGCTCTCCATGATGAAGAACCAGCATACCTAAACTACCGCCTCGGATTCTACGTACCCGCCAGACAATTCAGTTCCACCCAACTCGCCCTACCCTCTGTCCCCAGGATCTACAAGACCAGAACAAGTGGAAGTTAATTTTACTACCTCGCCACCTAGAACACCCTACCCCTCCACCTCTGACAATCCGTGTTGCTGACACAATTTAAGAAGGACATAAAGACTTGGCTCTTTGAATGATCCTACACCCAGAGGGACCAGTAGCCCCCTCAGTGCCTTGAGACCCTAACCGGTGAGTAGCCATGCTTTACAAGCCCCTGATTCATTGATTGATTGAATTGGCAGGGGTACAAAGTACAATAAACCCTGCTTTCATAATGACAAATATGAAAAATGGTTCAATCTTAATGATTTGATTACTCATATTCATCAGGTGACATTGGGTGTGAATTCCAAACAATGACGAGATGCTGCATGTGACGGTGCAGTGCATCTGAAGGTAAGTGACAAAAAGGTAAAAGGATACGTGTATAACATAAAATTGTCTCAACCAAAAGGACAAAACCTAGATATAGAGGAATAGCAAATTGAATCAAATCAAGGTTTATAGTCAAAAATAGTCCTTTCAGTAATGAATAAGTGGTCAAGACATGACAGTCGACCCCAAAGGAATGATTTGGCAGGGTCTTCCCCAGGACAGATATAGGAACCTGGAAGGAAATAAAAACTGTCAAGGTTGAGTAAAGAAAGTGTGAGTCAAGAAAGTAATACATAATGGCTGGCTGCTCACCTGACAAAGCATGAAAGTATGTCTAGCAAATTAGACCACCAAATATGAAATAGGGTTGCCTATACCAAGAGAAAATGCTATAATATAGTCTCAGGTCAAAACCAAGGGTCACCTCAAAATCCAATGTAAGTCCTTATAACAACATCTGACATGAGTCAGCCCACATATATTCAACAATCAAAGTGTGTAAAAAGGCTTATCAGGATCATGTGTTGGCCACTCCATAAAATCAAGTGTAATCTACAATCTTAGCGGGGGTTTGAGACACCATTCAGCAGAAGGAGGTGCATTTCCAGATGGGCAAACCTGTTTGAGTAACCTTTTCACTAGACTAGCATCAACAGAGCCAATAGAGTCAATAACAATGCGGTATTTAACACAGCACCCGGCCTGGTAGAAGTTGTCATGTATGAGGCAGCAGACTCTATTATCTTAGAGGAGAGAGAATCAATCCTCCTTAGCCCGTTTAGGCCACCCAAGCTGAGTATAATCAGGTTTAACAAGCGGGGGACCACAGCGTATTGCAATCATTTGCTCAGCCCAATAAAGCTGCCCCTCACAAAACCACCTCTGATCTACCGACTCACGTTGACCCAAATCCGATCAATTCCGATCAGCTTAATGATAATATCTGGAACACATCTTCCATTCTACCCGAGTCTCTGCATCCAGGGTTGGAAAGAGCAATTGAGGAGGCTGACAGTAAAAGGAATGGATCAATTGTTAATACTAGCAATCCCACCTGGCCAACGTCACCACTCTAGGGCTAGGAAAAGCCTAGGAGTGATTAAGAAGGCTTGCAAATTACCAGCACCCTTCCGAATGTTTCTCACTGCCAAATTCACACTGTGCCTCTTGTTTTTTATGTTGGTGGCTCAGGGTCCCAGTTTTCATGGACGTTTTCCCCTGAATGAAACTTGTATCCACCTCCCATGCCTGGAAAATCACACACCACCTTTAGCCCCATGCTGGTTGAAATGAGAACTGATCAACCTATGTTTATTGGATCACTTTTCATGAGAGCCAATAGCCACAAAGTATCCACAGCTATAACATCTGAACAACATGAGACCCCACTGTTAATAGAAAGATTTACCTGGAAATCTGTGGGTTGTCACCTGCAAAGAGGGGAGTGTCCCCAATCAACCTGTCAACATTCCTGTTGTAGAATCCTCTGTTTCAGGGGCCCCCACCCTGCCAAGGCTCGATGTGCAGAAGTTGACAATTCTTTTTTGGAATGTGGCAAGCCTCAAGGCAAAAAGTGAAAATGATTTGTTGGTCAACTTTATAGATACATTTGCAATAGTTTGCTAGCAAAGATCTTGGGCAGTAAAGCCGGTGCACTTAATTTTTTTAATTAAAAAAAAAAAAAATGTGATAAGCCAATAAATAACATGATTATACAAATTAGAATATTTTAGAATTAGAGCAATCAGTACTACAGAGAGAGGAATACTTCAGGATTGTGTACAATCATTATTGCCTAAAATTCATTTATCATCTAATTCATAAAATCAAGTCAAAATAAAACATGGGTATCAATACATTCAATAAGAGGGAGAATAGAAAAATAAGACCCGAAAGGAGAGAGATACCGTGGTAAGTGCCAGGTGATTGACCATGGCTCCCCATATCTTTATACCAAGTCTGCGTTTTTGAGACCCCTTAAGAGCATACAGACTGTGCTCTAAGTTACATATGGCATATAGCCTTCCTCTCCACATTTCAAATGATGGTGGTTCTTTCTGCCGCCAAAGTGAAGTTATGCATAACCGGGCCACAGCTACTGATATAAAGATTAAATATATATATTGATATATCTTGTGGTTAGTCATAGAGTCTTCCAGGACTCCCAACAGCATGACCATTGGTGTAATTGTGGTCTGTGCCCCGATTATTCCCGTCAGGAAGGCCTTCTTCCCACCAATCAATTGTTTCAACTTTGGGCATGCATAGAACATGTGGAGACTGTCTGCCTGATCTGTCCTGCATTGTGTGCATTTACCATCATTTGACCCACCCCATTGAAAGATTTTAGCAGGGGTGTAATATAAGTTGAAAATGGTCTTATAATGCTGTGCTTTAAGACTGGAGGATATCAAAATCTTCTCACCCAGAGCAATGGAGTCCTGTAAGATGTTGCCTCCCTGAGACAGCTTAGCATTCCATTTATGATTTTGCACTGCCAGATCATCCAGCTCGGTTTCAATAGGATCTTGATATAAGACACCAATCCTCCCATGCCCCCTAACTGCCTCTATAAGGTTATTTTTTTGGACTAACCATTCTGGATTTAATTTTTTTGCAGATAGTCCTGGATCTGTAAGTACTTATAAAAATCCATTTTAGGCAAAGAATATTCCACAGCCAAGCACGAATAAGACCGGACACGTTACTATCAACAAGGTTCCCCAAGGTAACTATACCCTGTCGTCTCCATCTAACCATAGTGGCATCCCAAAAGATGGATGGTAATAAATGATGAAGCTGGAGTAGGCATATAATGGCAGATCCTACTAATCTGCAAACGTCTCTGAACCTGCTGCCATACCTTACAAGCAGCTTGACCGACCTTAAAATCATTTTTCTTATAATAGCTAGGTTCTAGGCATTGGAAAAAGCCCCTCTAAGCCTCTGGACCCAACAACATTTGAAAGATATGCAGAGCCTCAGCTACCTTGGTTTCCCCTTCACCCACGAGTAAGATTCGCATATGCTGGAGGAGACAAGCCCAGTTACAGAGCGTAAAATTAGGTACCGCCCAGCCCCCACAGGTTCGGGGTAGAATAATGTATTTCATTGCTCGGCGGGGTTTACCTTGTGGCCAAATAAAGCTGCTACAGATAGACTGCAATTTCTGAAGTTGCTTCCTACTAAGCTCCAAAGGTACAGATCTAAAGTAGTAAAGAACCTTACGCAGGATGCTCATTTTTAAGACATTGCATCTTCCAACCATTGAGAGATGTAGACCTTCCATTCTATCTAACTCGCTTTTGATTTTCCGCAGCATAGGATCCCAGTTGACAAGTACCATATTATCTAAGCATGTATTAATTTAGACAGCAAGGTACATTGCCTTTTCTGTAACCCTGGAATCATTAAAAGAAGCTTGTTTAGTACATATAATTTGGGTCTTAGCTATGTTTAATTTATAGCCGGAATCTTGCCCAAATAAGATTGCTAGCCGTTCAATCTCTGATAATGCTAGGGCTGGGTCAGGGGAGACGACGGCTATATCATCAGCATAAGCTAGGACTTTAAACTGCTCCTGTCCAAGTTGCACCAATTTAATACTTAAACTGTTTTCCAACAAATTCAGAAAGGGATTCATGTAAAGAGAAAATAGTAAAGGAGAACATGGACAACGTTGTCTAGTCCCTCTTGATATCGACACTAGGTTTGATTCAAGCCCAAGCGCACGTATTCGAGCCATAGGGGATATGTACATGGCTCTGATTGCACTAACAAAGCCAGGTCCAAAACCTTGCCAGTGCATAGTTGCACATAGGAGTTCCCAGGAGACACGGTCAAACGCTTTTTCAGCATCAGGTAGCAGCACTCCAAATGGAGCTCGGCAAACATTAGCCGAATCCAGCAGGGTAACTACCCTGCTGATGTGATTGACTGTGCCTCTTCCTGTGATAAAACCATGTTGGCGGGCAGACACTAAAGGAGTAATAACTCTCGATAGTCGCGTGGGCAGGATTTTTGCATACATTTTCCCATCACAGTTTAAAAGCGAGATCGGTCTATACGACCCGGGTAATATGGGAGACTTGTCTTTTTTTTTTTTTTTAAATGATTATATTAGCTAAATCCCAAGGTGCTGGAGCAAGGTGCTTGGGCCGTTCCCTCCGGCTCGAGCCGTAATCTAGGGCCGGATAAAGTGTGATCAATGAGCCGGATTGCAATTTTTACAAAAATTAACATTAGGAATGTGTTATAAATGGTAGAGAAGGTCATGAAAAACAGTTTGGCCAGGGAAAAGGGTACGGCCAGACACTACATCATAATCCAGAAAAGTTTTCTCCTTTGCATCATGGTACATGCAGTGCACAATTTGCGCTCCCCTCACTGTTGACTGTGCAGTCAACACTGTTATGTTATTTATTTCTATTAAGAATAATGTTGATCCTTTACACTATTTAAAAACTTTCATTATGTTGCAGATGTCATCAGCCAGGTAGTGATCCTTTCACACAAACACTATCCATGCATAGTCATCTAATCTGTGTAGCACAACTTTGGCACTAATAGGATAACGCAGGCATTATCCTTGCATTTTTCATTTCACAGAGGCAAAACCCATGTACTCATGCAATCACCGAGACACTATCCCTGCACTTATGCAATCACCAATGCTCTACCCATGTACTCATGCAATCACTCAGGCACTACTGTTGAACTTATTCATTCACCTCTAATACTACTTCTGCACTCATTCATTCAGTGATACACTACCCATGTACTCATCCAATGACCCAGGCATTTCTGCTGCAGTCTTCCTTTTACTCAGGCAATACCCATGTACTCATCTAAGCAACCAGACATTAGCCATACACTGATAAAGTCACTCAGGGACTGCCTATGAACTCACCCAATCACTCAGACAATACCCCTGCACTTATGCAATCAGCCAGGTACTTCCCATGTACTTATGCAATCACTCAGGCATTATTCTTCCACTCAACCATTCACTGAGGCGCTAACCATGCACTCATCCAATGACCCATGCATTAACCTTGCACCCATTCTTCCAGTCAGGCATTACCCATACACTCATCCAATCACTGAGGTACTACCCATGCACTCATGGAATCAGACAGGCACTATGCTTGCGCTCTAGCATTCACTTAGGCAGTACCCATGTACTCATCCATTCACTCAGGCACTACCCATGCACTCATCCAATGACCCAGGCATTACTCTTGCACTCATACTTGCACTCATCAAATGACCCAGACATTACCCTTCCACCAAACCTTTCCACTCAGGCACTACTCATGCACTCATCCATTCACTCAGGCAGTACCCATACACTCATGCTGTGCATAAGGGGAGCACACATTGTGCACTGCATGTACTATGATGCAAAGGAGAAAACCTTTCTGGGTTATGATGTAGTGTCTGGCCGTACCCTTTTCCCTGCCCAAACTGTTTTTCATGACCTCCTCTACCATTTGTCACACATTCCTAATGTTCCTTTTTGTAAAAATTGCAATCCGGCCCATTGATTACACTTTAACAAGCCCCATCCGGAGATTACGGCTCGAGCCGGAGAGTACGGCCCTAGCCAGAGAGTACGGTCCCGGGAGTGGAGAGTACGGTCTGGGTGCGGAGAGTACGGTCCGGAGAGTCCGGTCCGGGTGCGGAAATTCTGGCCCGAGTGCGGACGTAAAGTTAGGAGTCGTAAGTGCAATCTGTGAATACCAAAAATAATAAGTGCCTTCTGTCAATACCAAAAGTAGTAAGTTTAGGATTTTGTCTCAGATTAGTTCTGTGAATCGGCCCCTCAATCCTTCTATACGGATCCTTAAAGTAAGACTCACGTCTCTCATGGCCACTCTGGTCCTCAGTGTATAGATATCCATAAAAGGCCCTAAAAACTTCTAGAATCTCAGCTGGTGTTTCGACTAGTCTCCCAGTCAGGTCTTCAACAGCGGCAATTGCGCACTTGGCCTCCTTACACCTGATCTTTTTTGGCAAGCATCTACCAGTTGCCGCCCAAAATCATAGCATTCCCTTTTAAAAAGATGATATTTATTATCATTATCCTTAGTCCAATGCACATTTATCCTGGCCTTTCAACGGGCAACTTCAGTTTGTGCCTGGGTTATATCTAGATTTCCTTGTATAGCTTGAATAAGGCTATTCTCTGCCTGAAGATTTCCCCCCGAAGCCCTGCTTTTAAAGCATCCCAGACTATGATATGAGTAGCAGAATTCCAGTTGATAGTGAGAAATTGGTTCAGCCACTGACGGATGTGGCAGACAAACAATTCATTGAGCAGTAACTTCCTGTCGAATGAAAAGGACCCGCAGGGTCGCACCAGGCCTCGCATTGCAAGTTTCAACAATAAAGGATTATGATCCGATGTGACTCTGGGGAAGACCTGTATATGCGCATCCACTAAGTGTGTTTTAGTTACAAAAAAATTATCTAATCTAGCAAGCTTTCGATGAGGGCATGAGTAGTGTGTGTAACCGGGATCTGGATGTTTTAGTTTGGCCCAAGCATCAGCTAAACAGTGATCATATAGGAGCTGCTGCAGGGCCTTGAAAACCTTGGGTTTCCAACCGATATATATATCCCTGCCTGCTCGCACAGTAACATCTTCCAACTGGATGTTAAAATTCCCACACAATATCAGCGGCGTGGGCGAGGTAGTCAGCTCTAAGTTAAGAAAGTCTAGTATCTGCTTCATCGATATTAGATCCATAGATGGAACATATTACAAATTTACTATTGCCGGCCACACATTCAACTATCGCCCATCGGCCATATTTATCAACAAGAACTCTGCCAGTGGACTGTATGTTTGATTTGGGAAGGATGGCTACACCTCTTATAGTAGAGCCTTGCTTTATGCAGGCCAGCAATGTGTACCCTAGCTCGTACATCACCATATGTTTCCCCCAGGGTATTTGTGTCTCTTGAAGGCACACCACATCCGGTCACATTCCACTTATTTCCTGAGCAACTCTTTGCTGTTTAGCCCTATTATTAAGGCCACATACATTAAACGAGCAGATACACAGTCTATCCGACATCAGCCTATGTCAAATTGCTCAAACTGTAGACTCTCCCAAATCAAATTAAACACAGAATTTTTGTAAACACAATCCATAGCTTTTGCTTGAACTTCTTCATCTATTGGCTCATTTTCAATTTTCCCCCACACAGCTCTTCAGCCGCACCCCCCTCCCAAGGACCCCACTCAAGCCCACCCCAGCACTTTCTCTGCAGACAGAAGCCCCCCCCTACCACCCCAATCATGGAGGCAAACAGACCCGTAGGTCTAATGTGATGAAGAGCCTCACAACACCAGCCAATCGACCCCCCACCCAAAATTATCCAGCCCTATCTGGGTGATAGCAAAAGAAACCAGCAAAAAATACATTTCTTAAGGTTTAATAGCCTGTAAGAATTCTTTGGCCTTTGCCTCAGAAGTAAAGAACTGGGTTTTATTATATATGACCTTAGGTTTGGTAGGGTTGAGAAGGAAAGCTTGAGCTCCCTTGGTCTGAAACGGAGTGATCAGCTGTTGTAGCTGCCACCTTTTTTCGACTGTCATATGACAGTAATCTGGCTGAACAAAAAACTCGATCCCTTTCTCCCTTCTCTTCCTGTCTGGCCCTGCCAGATCGTACAGGGCCTGTTGAGACAAAAAATTAGATAGACAAATCAAGACCGATCTGGGTCTGGGAGCAGAATGGCCAGATCCTGGGCGAGTGTTTTGTCTAAATGGGAACCTGTGGGCCAGTTGAACCTCCATGTCCTAAGCCCATTGAGTCAGTTCGGGGAAAGCTTAAAAAAAAGTTCCACAATGAATTTCCGGGGATCAGATCCTTCCACGCCCTCCGGTAGACCAAGGACTCTTAGGTTATTACGATGGAGACGATTCTCCATGTCCTCAAGTTTCCATGCCATATCATTCTTCTCATGTGCCAGAGTATCAGTGGTGGCTTTCTGTATTATCAGCTCCGCAAATTCCGGGCAAGATTAAGCTACTTGGCGTATCGAGTTTTGCAGCTTGCGACAAGCACCTTACGTTTTTTGACTTTCCGCACGGGTTTCATCTCTATGCGTCATTATGGTTTCATATATAACTGAGAGAGAGATATCATACGGGTGCTCCGATGTTTTACGCGCAGCTTGTCTCGTTATATCCCCTGGATCTGTTTCCAAATTGGAGGAAAAAGAGTAGTCCCATGAGAGCGCCGCAGCTGAGTCCTTTTGCTCCCCGGGGTCAGATATTAGTTTCTTTTTCCGTACAGTGCCAGTACCAGTGCCAGGCGCCACATTTGAGTTTCCCAGCTCCTCTTCATCCAGTTGTGTGCTGCTAGTCTCACTCCATGGACCATTTGGTGACCCCTCTGAGCATAATTCCAGCAATTGAAATGACTCGTCTCCCGAAGAATTAGAGGGGTCTGATAAAGAAGAGAAATGTTCACCAGGGTCGATCTCCTCAACCTGGTCCGTGGAGTTAACATCCTTTTTACCCACCATCTGGGCTCTCCCCCATCCATCTTAGTCGTTTCCAGAATTTTAATAGCAGCTATTGATTCAGGGAACTTTTTCCCAGGTGATGTCTGAGCTCGGTGCATTTGCCTTCCAGGTGAGCCTGTCTCCCCTAGGATATTGTAGTGTTCGAATCCTGTCCCCCGTGCCACCTCCTGACCAGCAGCAGAGTCAGATCCACAATTTGAGCCAGAACCAAAACCAAAGCCACCCGGTTTGTCTAAGCTCACCTCTGAGTGTCGAACAGCCGGGGCAGCTTCTCCCAACAACCGCTCTTCATGTTTGGTGCCAGCTCTCTTTCCTTTTCTGGAAGGGAGGAAGATCGCAGGGGTAGTTTTCTTTGGTGGTCCGGCAACCCGCATCTTTTCGGAAGCCAGCGCATCCTCCCCAGCAGCTGATGCTCCAGTTCATTCTGTTTCTTCAGGGGCTCTTCCTGACCCGGAAGAGTCTACTGTAGTGCGCGTCTTAGCCCCTCGGGAGTTCTTAGTTGGCATGACAGCTGAGACACGCTCAATTCCAGCTGGAAGCAGATAGAAGTCTCGGGGGAGGCTCAGAGCCAGTCGGGTAAGCGGGACCACACACCACTGAAAAAGGTGTATATCCCACAGCATGTCTTTCTTAAGCGGGGGAAGTCTTATCGTCTTTTCAATAAAGTTGGCTGGTGTACAAAATTAAAGTGTAGAATAGTGCTTCAATGTGTTCCGTAGCACTCGATGAGGGGGGGGGACGATCAGACGTGAGTGCTCACTCGGCCGACAGAGCGGCCGCAACCTTGCCTACGATATCAAACCTGTTGCACTTAAATGGATTTAAGACCTATCATCTTGTTTCAAATCCATCTCTATTCAGCCAGGTCCTGGTAATTTACCTTTCAGTCATGGTTCACACCAGAACCTTTTATACAAAGCTAATGCATCTTTTTATTAGTTACTGGACCTTGAATTTAGGGATGGCACAAGACTGGGTAGTATCAACTATCACAATAACTTTCCATCTGTGTGTTAATAGAGACTGTGTATTGTCTAGTTTGGTGCTGGACATAGATTCCCTCACACTAAAAGGTAGCAAAGATTTGAGGTTGGTGTGGGGGTATTTTAATGTCCATCTTTGCCCAACTGCACTTTAAGATGCTTGTGGACTTCTAGATATAGACGGAAGCCCACAGACTCATTTTTACATGACACATATGGAAGCAGTCTCAACTTTATTAAGACTGAGTTTAACATGCGGTTCGTCAATGAAACTTCTAAAAACAACGTCCCTTTTTCGAACACATCTGTGGGCAAGGGAGAGGGCTCTCTTATAGATTTTATCCTTCTATCAGCTAACTTAGATCTGCATGCCGACTAATTTATTACTCACTTGAGTTCTTTTAGTGATCATCTGGTGCAAAGCTTCTCCATTAACATTTCCCGATGGCAGGCCACCTACTGTTCAGACAGGCCTGCCGCAGATATTTCAGTGCATAGAAAGTAGGGCTCAGGATCGAGAGGGAGTTTGTGAATGTTGCTGCTTTTATGCCCAAACTTGTTGTGGACAATCATACTTTGTTCAATATTTAATTAGATGATCAGGCGGACCCTAGCAACATCATGGAGGCCTATTCCACACTCTCCGAGGCCATCAAGATAGCACTCAGCAGGTCCTTCACATCACTCACAGGGAAGCAGAAGGGGTGGTTTGATAAAGAGTGCTCACACTCTCATAAAGCGCTCATGCATGCTCTCCAAAAAACCCATAGGGTACCGCGAGAAGTGGCCGTGGTTGGAGAGCACACTGCATGGCAGTCAAGGAAAGGAAAATACCTCAAAAAATGAAAGCATGTGAGGAGCTTGAGGAAGCAAGTCATAAGAAAGACCTCAAGGCTTTTTAGGGCATTATGAAACAGCCATTTTGAAGGGAGGCCAATGAGACCTCTATTGAAATTGCCAAGCGGGAGAACATGGCGGCCGGTGAGTAGCGGGTCGCGGAGGCTCCCGGAGCTAAGAGACTCTTTTTCGTCATCCGCTAGGACGTTTGAATTTACATGTTTTGCGGATGTAACGAGCAGGAAAAAAAGGGAACGTAAGGACGCTTACTGAAATAGGGGGCTGAATGAGCAGTACAGCCTCTCCCCCTTTTGTGCCGGCGGGCCAAGTTCAAGCAGCGCCGTCAGTCGGATTACTTGATCGGGACTCCCACTGGGCTCGAGCAGTACTCAAGCTCGGCAGAGGGCGGAAAGCAGCAGATAAGCTCTCTATCCGGGGGAGTGGTGATAGTGGCAGCACAAGGGCTGCAAGTCCTCGAAAGGAGGTGGAAAGAAGGGCGGTGAATGCGTTGTCAAATAAGAAGAAAGACAGCACAAGGGGTCTAGAAAACAGCTGGAACACTGGTGGAAAAGGAGGTAATATTTTCAAGAAGGAGGCAAGTTTGAGCAAAAACCAGAACAGTCGCTGTGGGGTAGGAGGAAGGTTTGTTCAGGGGAGAGTAAAGGCAACTCAAGATCCAGACAGTGGTGCGAAGGCACAGGAGAGGATTACCACCCAGGGCAGATATCTCCTTAGAAGTTTAGCTTCAGGGGGGGTCAACTGGGTCTATGGGGCCAAGGGAGTGTACAATTTACAGGAACAAAGGATAGCATCACGGATTCAGTAAGGGAATCTTAGGGATAAAATTTAGAGCAGGTAACAGCTGAAGACTGGGTTATTCCCAGAAAAGGGAAACTCAGGAAGAAAATAGCGGATGTGCAAATACAGAATTTAAAAATTACTCCCTCTCTGAGGGCTTTTTTTAAAGTGATGCCAAAAACTGTAATCTTAAAAAACCCAGGTGTACCTTCTTTGACCAATATTTCACAGCCCTTGGAGGGAGGGGGTGTAGTAAGTCTGAATAGGTTTCAAGTTTTGGCCGAGGCTCCCCAGTTCACTGAGGTGGCCACCCCCAGCACTTTGAGGATGGAGGGGGGTAAAACAATGCCGGTGGTAGATAGGGACTCCGCGTCCCCATCCCCGACCCAGCAGACAGTGGGCCAAGGAGGCTCACAGTCAGGATCAACATGACGAGACGTTGTGGATAAACAGTCAGGACAGGGGGCAGAATTAGATCTAGTACCCTTACCTCCAGCTCAATCACTACCACAATCAGTATCCGACCAAATTCAATTCTTAACAACGGAAGTCAGGAGGATATTTGAAACCTCCGAGCTGAATATAGTGGAGATTAGATCAGCCTGTGATAAAGTAGAGAAGAAGTTGGATGACCTTACGGCCATGACGTTAGCACTGGAAACCACAGTGACGGATTTGGCCCTTCAAACAGAGGCTAACAAAAGAGAGATTACCCTGCTGAAAGGTAATGGAATGGGGGTACAAGAAAAACTGGAATCCTTGGAGAACAATCAGAGGAGGAACAACCTGCGTCTGTTAAAAGTGCCGGAGGGGGCAGAGAGGATGACGTAAAATCATTCCTGGCAAGACTGATCATAGAAGGGACCCAGGTAGATTGTTCAGAACAAGCCATCATGAATGACATTCAGAGGTTACATAGAGATCCCTTTAGGTTAGCGCCGAACAAAATAAAATCTGGGAAAATCCTGGTTCACTTCCATAAATACAGAATAAAAGACGAAATCCTCACTAAGGCCTTAAAAATGAAGACGTTAACCGTGGGTGGTACCAGTTTTGAGATAAGGTCCGACGTGTCACAGATTACGACAAATAAGAAGTGGGAGTTAGGAAAGCTGCTTGACCCATTAAGAAAATTAGGTGTCACAGCGCAACTTAGATTCCTGGCTACTCCACGTGTGATGCATAATAACAAAATGTAGAACTTTAGGCGTGTGGAAGATGCTGAGGAGTTTATAAAGTCCTTATCAAATGCAGAGACAGGCTAGTGTGGGTTAAGGGGGCAGAGGAAAGCTTTAATGTTTTCTTTTTCCTTTCTCACCCTTCCTCGCTCTTAGGCTCCCTGGTTTCTTTACTCGTAATTACTCCCTAGGTGGGTCTGCAAGTCTAGTAAAGCAGTGGTGAGTTCTGGCGGTACTCTACGATAAGAGTTTTTGTATTCTCACAACTCTGCAGGCCCCTACCAGCCTCGGCCATGCAGGAGGCAGCAGGAGAGTTTTCCAAGGGGGTGGGGGGTCATGGGAATAGTTGGGATCACTGGGTGGGGAGCAGTGGGAAAAAAAATAAAAAAATAAGTCCTCTTCGTTTAATCATCATTTTAGGCTTCCCTGATGCATTTGGTTTATGGGGTGGGGGATGAGCTTCGACCAGAGCGTTCGGATTGAGTTCTTGTCATGGAATATGAACGGGGTAAGAATTAAATATAGGAGGGAAAAGATCTTGCAGTATTTGATCTGGTGGGTGTAGAAGAGGAGAGAGTACGGAAAAGATGGCAGGCAAGTAAACTCGCCCACTTTGAATACGGAGAAGGGTGTGGAAAACTCTAAGCTTGGAAAGTGAAGAAGGACCAGGCAAAACGTTTTATTAAAGAAGTTAAGTGTGAGGAAACATGAATGTCTCTTTCGACTAGAGATGGAATTGAAGAGGCCTTTCTCAATCATTTTAGGAAAGTATATCAAGAAGATCCGCTTACCACAGAGGAAGAGGTGGAGGGCTGGTTGGGCAAGGATGCCCCCATTAAAGTCAGGGAAATGGAGAGAGACACCATCAATAGTAGAATCACAGAGGGGGATATTACAAAAACTATAACTGGGGGAGAACTAGGTAAAGCTGCAGGTCCAGATGGATTACCCGCCGAGGTATATAAAAAATTGGGTGTTTATTATACCAGCAATGGCAAAGTTATTTGGGGCGATCTTTGAGAATGGCAGTGAGCCTCCAGCATCATGGAATGAGGCTATTGTGACCTTGATCCCTAAACCAGATAAGCCGCCGAATATATGTGACTCCTATAGGCCCATTTCGCTGCTGAATTGGATTATAAAATCTTCGCAAAAATATTATCAGAAAGATTAAATGGGGTGGCAGGGGGTCTGTTAAATGAAGATCAAAAAGGCTTTGTCAGGGGAAGAGGGATTCAAGACCTCACGTGTAACCTAATAGGAGCGATTGACATAGCTTCTGTTCATAAATTCCCCCTGGCGATTATCACCCTGGACGCCACAAAGTCCTTCAATAGGGTGAACTGGTCGTATCTTCTGAAAATATTGAGGTTGACGAACTTAGGTGAAAATGTTTGCAGGACCGTAGAATTGATATATAAGAACTCTACAACTAAGTTCCTGGTAAATGGGAATCTCTCTAGACCTTTTAAAATCTCAAGGGGAACCAGACAAGGTTGTCCACTGTCCCCCCTCCTATTTAACCTATATAGTGAACACCTTGCGGTAAAAATCAGGGAGAATGAAAGAATATGTCCCTTTAGGTATAGGAGTTGGGAGAAAAAGGTGGGGTTATATGCGGACGATCTAGTGAGTTATACGTCTGATCTGCTTTCCTCGGTCCCGTTAATATACGATATGACCGCACGTTTTGGGCGCATCTCAGGCTATGAGTTAAACAAACATAAAAGTGAAATAATGGCTTGGAATATAAATACACAGCAAGATCATATTAAAGGGGAAATGAGATATCCAGGCATCAAAATTACACAGAATATAGAAAAAATTCCAGAAGTTAATTTCCAGAAGATTAATAAGGAAGTCTGTAAGGTACTATTAAGTTGGGCCCACCTGCTGTTGATGATCATCGGAAGGGTGAATCTTGTTAAAATGTTGATCCTCCCAAAATTTACCATCCTGTTTCAAAACATACCCATGGCATTTAAGGAACAGTGGCTCAAAAAGGTTTAGACTAAGATCTCTAGTTTCATTTGGGCGTCTAAAGGGGTACGGATTGCTTGAAATAAGCTCAGACGAAAGAAAGATAAGGGGGGGTCTCTGTTTACCGGACTTGTCTTATTATTCTTGGGTTTTTCTTTTAAAAAATGGAACGATGCTTTTGTATGACAATATAAGCTACAAGAGCACTCCCACTCGACCTGTGTCTGATTCAATAAAGGCTTCGCTCTTCGTTTTAAGGCTATTTGCACTACTTGTGCCTTGAATTTTGTTAAAAGTCAGGAGGCGGGTACGTACTTACACTGTGTGCAATGACGAACTAGGGGTGGTCTTTGAGAATTGCACTCCCGGGACGATATTGGTGGGCGTATGTGCACTAGGAAAATACTTTTCGCAACCAGAAGCAGGATTAATGAAGGCAGATACGACCCCCCGTACTATACCTGCCCTAACATGGTTTCATGTATGGTAGTTAGTTTAGGAAAAGCTTCCCAACATTTGATTTAAGCCAAGCAACTTTTTGATATGCACCACACATATTTTAACAAAAAAACATTGGGGCATATTATCAAGCACGGCGTTAAAATTATCGCCGGTTTAGCGGCAGAAAACTGAGGCTAAAGCAGCGATAATGGGCTTGATAATATGCCCTATAGAATTCCAATAGAAGCCCATGTTGACACCAGAACATGGACTTCTATTGGAATTCTCAAGGGCATATTATCAAGCCCATTATCGCCGCTTTAGCTGCAGTTTTCTGACGCTAAACCGGCGATAATTTTTAACGCCGTTCTTGATAATATGCCCCATTGTTCTTCTTTTTGAAGATACTCACCGCAGATATGCAAATTAGCAAGATTTGCGAGAAATCACAAATTCTGCCAAAATTCAAAGCGGCAGAGTAAACCAAAACTTTTGGAACAATTGATCCTTCTTGCGACCAGGCTGGACCCATTACTAACATAAATCTAAAAAAAGGTAATGAAACTCTATTGCTCATTCGTATGCAGTAGTAGGATTAACTACTAGTCAAGTAAACTAGGTAAAGAGCAGTAAATATAAATAGGCTTCATGATTTATATTCAGCTACGGCAACACCCAACCAGAAAGCCACCGAAGGGCTAACAAAAACCCCATCTCTCGTGGAAAGGGTTTCTCCAACCACGCATTAGATCTCAATTTGTGATTGTGAATACAGTCACACTGTTCTGGATCAGTATAATATACATATGCATATATGTGTTACTTAGATACCCTGGACCTAGCATGAGACCTATCCATTCCACTAGGAACAGAAGGGATATAAGGTGAAAATCCATCTATCACCTTTTATAACATGTTGCACACCAACTATATACTTACTCAAATCACGAAACCCACAATGGGGTGTCTTTCCCCTCTTTTAAATCCCTCTTAAGAAAAACGCTCTTCACTAAAATTCTTCTTATCACGTCGGGTGGTATGGTGAAGGATGGTATCTTCTCTTTTTCATTCATCTGCTTTCTATAGTAAGAGTAGTAGTTATCTCCCCTGTACATTAAAGTACTTATGGGCGTTCCCTTTTTAAAGTATTCCTTTTGCTTACAGATTCCCCCATTACCCTCCGGTCTAATTTTGTCTATAAGGAGAGGTCCTGAAGAAGGTGGATGCAAATTCTCTTACCCACTGAAACGTGCGTCGACTTTATGGATCCCCAGCTGGCAACATAATCATGGACAATAAATAAAGGGCTCTCTCCGTGATTAGAAATGTGTATGCCTTTATAGCTGGCTGAAGGATGTGTTTGAAGTGTGTATCTATGAGTACGGCATGTCAAGTTGTGATGTGATGTGAGGTAGTTGTGGTGCAAGGTTGATCACAGTGTGGGGTTTCCTCTGCAAACTATGTATATAATGTACACAAATCTGAAATGTTGAAATGATGAATTGCATATAATAATACAGCACATAAAAGATAAAAAAAACAGAAAAAGATATGTTTTTTGTATTTATTTATTTTTAAAACTTTTGATAAAATGAACTTAATAAATAAGTATGTATTTGAATAAAATATTGTTGTAATTACTGTGTTAATACAGCAAAGGGCAGCCCAGCGAGCTTTTCTAAGCCGTTATTGAATCAGACACAGGTCGAGTGGGAGTGCTCTTGTAGCTTATATTGTTGTGTTTTTCCCCCTTCTCCCAGACCTACAAATTATATCTAGGGGGCACCTTTTCGATATTACTTTTGCTTTTGAATGAACCAGACGGATCAGACATTGGGAAAATGCTCAGGGCAATGTTATCAGAGGTGAAAGGGGGGCACAAGGTTTCATGTTTAAATTCGGAGACCTGAGATTTTTTTAAAGTTCTCCTTAAGACTTTACAGGGATTTGCTACCACATGGTAGAGAATCAGAAAGGAGACAAAGCTCAGCTACTATAGTGGGCGGGCCCTTATTTGTGATGTCCCAGGTTCCCCTGAGTGGACCAAGGATAGATTGGCTGCAACCTTAAAATCAGCAGAGGTACTGGGATGGGACCAGATTGTCGATAATGGGTGTTTGATCCCATGGGAGAAATGGCAGGATTACCAACAACAAGCTATCCAGGTTTCAATGTCTACAAATAAAAAGCTGGCATCACTTGGTTGGGGTAGACATCAGCTCCTCAAATGAGTTGGAGACTCTGATGGCTGGGAATATCAAAAGGAGAAAGGAAGTGGCTAACTGGTATTGGCTCCTAGTGGATCTAGCAGATGTCGACTTCAGATTACCAACGGACCTGTGGGGAAGAGACTTGCCAGGGACGTAGCTAGAAGACCTATGGCAAGTATCCTGCAGCATTCTGTACTCCACGGTCTGTGCCGCAAATTTAAGGAGGAACCATCTTTTCTGTCTTCACAGGGCCTACTGGACTCCTCTAAGGCTGTCTAAATTGGGGAAAGGAGCCACACCAAGATGCCCAAAATGTGGTCAAGAAAAGGTGGATGATATCCACATGTTTTTTGAGTGTCCCGGGATCCAACATTTCTGGTCAGAAGTGAGTAACTGTATGTCTGGGAATCTCGGTAAGACACTCCAGGTAAGCGAAGTATTGGTCTTCTTTGGGGGCCCGACAGATTATGAGCTGCTATCTACCAATGTAAGAAAGCTGACTTTTTATCTGGTGCATCTGGCACGTACAGAGATTTGTAAAAATTGGATAAAATCTGTTCCTCCGACTAAGGTACATTGGATTAATTCTGTAAAATATACGATCCGATTAGATAGAGTTTTAGAAAACAAGAGAAATGAGTTTTGGGTGTAATATGAACAGTGGGTAAACGATTTGGATTCAACTACAGTCCTATGATTAGGCCTTTATTACTTTACTACTCTGGTGGCTGGCTCACAACGATTGTGCTGGAGTGAGTGGACCACGGAAAGAGAAGTTCTGTGTAAAACGCTTTGCACTTGACCCAAAAGCAAAGATCTCTGGTTGGCGTTTTGTCAAGGGGGGCCACAGAGTACGTTTCTTTTTCTTTGTTTCTCCAAGGCAAATGAGGAATAAAAAAATTAAAAAACATCATGGAGACCTTTTCCTCCCTCTCCGAGGCCATCAAGATAGAACTCAGCAGGTCCTCCGCATCACTCACAGGGAAGCAGAAGCAGTAGTTTGATGAACAGTGCTCACACACTCATAAAGCGCTCATGCATGCTCTCCAAAAAACCCATAGGGTACCGCGAGAAGTGGCCAAGTGTTGGAGAGCATACTGCATGGCAGTCAAGGGCCCGAAAAAAACCTCTAAAAATGAAAGCATGTGAGGACCTTGAGGAAACAAGTCATAAGAAAGACCTCAACTCTTTTTGGGGCATTATGAACCAGCCATTTTAAAAGGAGGCCAATGAGCCCTCTTTTGAAATTGCCAAGCGGGAGAACTTGGCGGCCAGCGAGTAGCGGGTCGCGGAGGCTCCCGGAGCTAAGAGACTCTTTTTCGTCATTCGCTAGGACGTTTGAATTTACCTGTTTTGCGGATGTAACGAACAGGGAAAAAAAGGAAAGTAAGGACGCTTACCGTAAGAGGGGGCTGAATGAGCAGCACAGCCTCTCCCCCTTTTGTGCCAGTGGACCACGTTCAAGCAGCGCCGTCAGTCGGATTACCTGATTGGGACTCCCACTACGCTCGATCAGTGCTCGAGCTCGGCAGAGGGCGGAAAGCCGCCGATCAGCTCTCTATCCGGGGGAGCGGTGGGGTAGAGGCAGTACAAGGGCTGCAAGTCCTCAAAAGGAGGCGGAAAGAAGGGCGGTGAATGCGGTGTCAAGTAAGGTGGAAGACAGCACAAGGGGTTTAGAATACTGCTGGAACACTGGTGGAAAAGGAGGTCATATTTTCAAGAAGGAGGCAAGTTTGAGCAAAAAGCAGAACAGTCGCTGTGGGGTAGGAGGAAGGTTTGTTCAGGGGATGGTAAAGGCAACTCAAGATCCGGACAGTGGCGCGAAGGCACAGGAGAGGATTACCACCCCTTAGAAGTTTAGCTTAAGGGGGGGTCAACTGGGTCTATGGGGCCAAGAGGGTGTACAATTTACAGGAACAAAGGATAGCATCACGGATTCAGTAAGGGAATCTCAGGGTTAAAATTTAGAACAGGTAACAGCTGAAGACTGGGTTATCCCCAGAAAAGGGAAACTCAGGAAGAAAATAGCAGATGTGCAAATACAGAATTTAAAAATCACTCCCTCTCTGAGGGCTTTTTTTAAAGTGATGCCAAAAACTGTAATCCTAAAAAACCCAGGTGTACCTTCTTTGACCAATATTTTACAGCACTTGGAGGGAGGGGGTGTAGTAAGTACGAATAGGTTTCAAGTTTTGGCCGAGGCTCCCCAGATCACTGAGTTGGCCACCCCAAGCACTTTGAGGATGGAGGGGTGTAAAATGATGCCGGCGGTAGATAGTGACTCCGCGTCCCCATCCCCGCCCCATCAGACAGTGGGCCAAGGAGGCTCACAGTCAGGATCAACAGGACGAGACGTTGTGGATAAACAGTAAGGACAGGGGGCAGAATAAGATCTAGTACCCTTACCTCCAGCTGAATCACTACCACAATCAGTATCCAACCAAATTCAACTCTTAACAACGGAAGTCAGGAGTAGATTTGAAACCTCCGAGCTGAATCAAATGGACATTAGATCAGCCTGTGATAAAATAGAGAAGAAGTTGGATGACCTTACGGCCATGAGGTTAGCACTGGAAACCTCAGTGAGGTATTTGGCCCTTCAAACAGAGGCTAACAAAAGAGAGATTACTCTGCTGAAAGGAAATGGAATGGGGGTACAAGAAAAACTGGAATCTTTGGAGAACAATCAGAGGAGGAACAACCTGCATCTGTTAAAAGGGGGCAGAGAGGATGACGTACAATTATTCCTGGCAAGACTGATCAAAGAAGGTACCCAGGTAGATTGTTCAGAACAAGACATCATGAAGGACATTCAGAGGGTACATAGAGATCCCTTTAGGTTAGCGCCGAACAAAACAAAACCTAGGAAAATCCTGGTTCACTTCCATACATACAGAATAAAAGAAGAAATCCTCACTAAGGGGCCTATTACGATGGCGGTCGGAAAACCTCCCCGACCGCCATGGTAGCGGGAAAAGACCACCCTCATGGACCGTGACATCACTGCCGGTCGAATTACGATGACCTGTGGTCGAAATCCGACCGCGGCGGTCTGATCGCGGGCCTTAACATTGCGGCAGTCGCTGCTGCCCGCAGTACTGCCGCGATGCCGAAAGGAGCATGTCCTGCATTTCCCTGCACTGCGTGGTAGGCACTGCACAGTGCCTGCCACCTGGTACAGGGAAATGGAGGGGGGCCATGGGTGCCCCCCCAGTGCACCCACACCCCCCCCAACACATTGGGGGCCCTCAACGGGCCCCCGGAAGACAATCTCTGCATGCCTTTCCATGGCAGTTTGACCGCTGAAAAAAGGCTGGCTACCGCCGGCATCATAATCCTGCCGGCGGAGCCTGATCTGCACCGCCACCATTATCCCGGTCCTGCTCCATCCGCCAGGCAGGAGTGCGGATGGCAGCCGGCGGAAAAGAGGCGGTCGGAATTTCCCACCGCTGCGGTCACCACCACCATCCTAATTTTACCGGTGGTTTTCTTGGTTGCGATAGCGGGCGGATGTCCGCCTCCAGTCCGGCGGGCGCCACCGCCGGCCCGGCTGTGGACATCCGACCACCATCGTTATAGACCCCTAAGGCCTTAAAAATGAAGACGTTAACCGTGGGTGGTACCAGTTTTGAGATAAGGTCCGACGTGTCACAGAGTATGGAAAATAAGCAGTGGGAGTTAGGAAAGCTGCTTGACCCATTAAGAAAACTAGGTACCACTGCGCAAATTAGATTACCGGCTACTCTATGCGTGATGCATAATAACAGAATGCAGAACTTTAGGCGAGTAGAAGATGCTGAGGAGTTTATAAAGTCCTTATCCAATGCAGAGACAAGCTAGTGTGGGTTAAGGGGGCCGAGGAAATCATTAATATTTTCTTTTTCCTTCCTCACCCTTCCTCGCTCTTAGGCTCCCTGGTTTCTTTACTAGTAATTACTCCCTAGGTGGGTCTGCAAGTCTAGTAAAGCAGTGGTGAGTTCTGGCGGAATATATGACGTTACAACGCGAACAATTACAACATATGCATTTACAACACAGTTTTTACAACGCAAGTACTATTACATCGCATGTTTTTACAACGCATACCATTACAACGCAACAGTATATATTGAATGATCCATTACAACACATTTTATCACAACGCATACTATTACAACGCATTTTTATTTTTTTGAATAATAAACCCCTGGGACGGGATGCAGGGAAAATAGGGGTTTTGGGTGGGGTAGTGTATTAAAAAATAGTTATTTAAATTAATACCTGAGTATTAAAATTAATATTCGAGTACTAAAATTAATACTCATGTAATTTTTTTAGATATCGATAACATTACAAATTTACTTATAAATATAATTCTATTATATATAACGGAAATACAATAAACACAAATTAAAAAATAAATAAAAATCAAGTATTATACAAAATTATTTTTAAACGGATATATCCCAAAAAACACATCTTTTCAATTTTTACGTAAAATTTTCAAATGGCCAAAAGCCAAAAACGAACAATAACACATTTCATTTAACCAAACTATCTTTCATTAATTATGTAAAAAAGTAAACATAATTAAAGGCCAATAACACAAAACAAATCGGAAACTAAACAAACAATCCACCATTTTAAAATGCACATAAACCAAAGTCCTACAACTCTTTCAATGAAATCAGCTTGACCCTGAGGTCGCCAAAATGGCGGTCACAACATACATAAAAAAAATAACGAACATTAACATAACAAAAAAATAATTTACAGTTTTACACAGCATTTAAAAGACGAATAAAGTTCTACACAAAAAACGTATAAAAGAAGCCGCCCACCATTTTAAATACAGTGGTTACCTGACTACCAGACACACCACACGCGTTTTGCTGCCCGTGAATTTGCGACAAGAATCTATCCGATCGAAAATACCAAGTAAGTAAAAACTATAGGAATTATTAACTATTAACAAAGTAATCCAAATACATATATAGTAGAATAAGGCATTTTAATTTTATTTCAGCTTCTCTTCAAAAAGAGTCAACCCTCTATAAAACTGATTTTAAAATACAGTTTCCGACAAAAAAATATAAAGTGAGTGATCAAATCTATATAATTTTTTGTTTGGCGTTTCAAATTAAATGTAACATTTATTATCATTAAAAACAAACGGGTCCATTATGATGGCGGGCGGACAAAGTCCGCCCGCCATCGCAACGGAGAAAGGGACCGCCCGCCACATGTGCGGCGGTCCCGCGATTCGAATTAGGAGGCACCCGCCACACTGGCGGGCGCATCCCCCATACTCAGCATTGTGGCGGGCAGTGCTCACAGCACCGCCCGCCACAATGCTGGAAATGCATGTTGTGCATTTGCATGCACAGGGTGACAGGCACTGCGCGGTGCCTGCCACCTTGTGCATTCAAATGCAGGGGTACCATAGGTACCCCCATGTGCACCCCCTACCCCCAACACCCTGGGCCCGCAACGGCCCCAATTGTAACTACCAGTATGCCTTTCCATGGCGGCAACGCCGCCATGGAAAGGCACACTCGCCAGCATCGCAATATGGATGGCGGTGTCTTGCAGACACCGCCACCATATAATGCCCCTTTTCCGCCGGTCGACGAGTCGACCGGCGGAAAAGCGGCGGATGGTTTTTCCGTCCGCCGGGGTCCCCCCCGCCATAGTAATATGGCAGGGGGTAAATGTGTGGCGGGCGGAGGGAAATAGCAGGCGGATCGCCACTGCCATACGGGCGGTGGCGATCCGCCCGCTATTGTAATGACCCCCATAGTTCCAAAAAAGCACTTGCCTCAGGTCAAAAAATTGATAATAGTGGGGAGAAAATAACTATTCCTACTCCTAGGTGTGCTTCCATCTGTGAAAATGCTGCTAATAGATGTTTTTAAAATTAGTATTCCTACTCCAAGGTGTGCTTGCTATAGGGTAAATATTGGATAGTGGTGTGGATAAAATTACTATTCCTACTCCAAGGGGTGTTTTACTCAAAGAAAATGCTGAATATTGGTGGTGTTAGATTTACTATTCATACTCCTGGGTGTTCTTGCCTAAAAAAAAATGCTGTTTAGTGAGAGGGTTCAAATTTACTATTCCAACTCCAAGATGTGCTTGTCTCATTTTAAATGCTACATAGTGGTGCTGTTTAAATTACCATTCCTACTCCAAGGGGTGTTTTACTCCGAGAAAATGCTGGATAGTGGTGGGGTTTTATTTACTATTCCTACTCTAAGGGGTGCTTGCCTCATGGAAAATGCGGCATAGAAGTGTTAATAAATTTATAATAGTAATCCAACATGTGTTTACCTTATTAAAACTCGTTTACTTTTTTTTAAGGTTCAAAATGTTCTTTAAAATATTTTAATCAATTTTTTATTGTTTTAACTTTTTCTATAGATAAAAACATCATCCTTCAACTCCTAAGCAGGAATATATTTTGAAGATTTGCTACTCAACACAACACTTTCTCTTTATTTTGTTAAAAGGTAATATTTTTAAAAATGTCCCCGAAGACTGTTTCACTGTAGAAAAATGCAGGATAGTATCTGTTTTTAAATAACTATTACAACTTCAAGGGGGAATTTGCAAAGTCAAAATGCTGCATAGTGGTAACTTTAAACATACTATTCCAAATCCAAAGGGTGCTTGCCTCATGGAAAATGATGGATAGTGGTGCTGTTTAAATTACTAATCGTTCTCCAAGGGGTGTTTTATTCCGAGAAAATGCAGGATTGTGGTGGGATTTTATTTACTATTCCTACTCCAAGGGGTGCTTGTCTGTGAGAAAATGCTGGATAGTGGTGTGCTTTAAATTACTATTCATACTCCAAAGGGTGCTTCCTCAGGGTAAAAGCTGAATAGTTATAGGGTTTAAATTTACTATTCCTACTCCAAGGGGTGCTTTCCTCATAGAAAATGCTGGATAGTGGTGCAGTTTAAATTACTATTCCTACTCCAAGGGGTGTTTTACTCCGAGAAAATGCTGGATAGTGGTGGGGTTTTATTTACTATTCCTACTCCAAGGGGTGCTTGCCTCATGGAAAATGCGGCATAGAAGTGTTAATAAATGTATAATAGTAATCCAACATGTGTTTACCTTATTAAAACTCGTTGACTTTTTTTTAAGGTTCAAAATGTTCTTTAAAATATTTTAATCAATTTTTTATTGTTTTAACTTTTTCTACAGATAAAAACATCATCCTTCAACTCCTAAGCAGGAATATATTTTGAAGATTTGCTACTCAACACAACACCTTCTCTTTATTTTGTTAAAAGGTAATATTTTTAAAAATGTCCCTGAAGACTGTTTCACTGTAGAAAAATGCAGGATAGTATCTATTTTTAAATAACTATTCCAACTTCAAGGGGGAATTTGCAAAGTCAAAATGCTGTATAGTGGTAACTTTAAACATACTATTCCAAATCCAAAGGGTGCTTGCCTCATGGAAAATGATGGATAGTGGTGCTGTTTAAATTACTAATCGTACTCAAGGGGTGTTTTATTCCGAGAAAATGCAGGATAGTGGTGGGATTTTATTTACTATTCCTACTCCAAGGGGTGCTTGTCTGTGAGAAAATGCTGGATAGTGGTGTGCTTTAAATTACTATTCATTCTCCAAAGGGTGCTTCCTCAGGGTAAAAAGCTGACCAGTGATAGGGTTTAAATTTACTATTCCTACTCCAAGGGGTGCTTGCCTCATAGAAAATGCTGGATAGTGGTGCAGTTTTATTAACTATTCCTACTCCAAGGGGTGCTTGCCTCAGGGAAAAAGCTGGATAGTGGTGCTGTTTAAATTACTATTCTTACTCCAAGGGGTGCTTGCCTCAGGGAAAATGCAGGATAGTGCTCCTGTTTAAATTACTATTCCTAGTCCAAAGGGGTGCTTGCCTAAGGGTAAAAGCTGAATAGTGTTAGGGTTTAAATTTACTATTCCTACTCCAAGGGGTGCTTGCCTCATAGAAAATGCTGGATAGTGGTGCTGTTTAAATTACTATTCCTACTCCAAGGGGTGTTTTACTCTGAGAAAATGCTGGATAGTGGTGGGGTTATATTTACTATTCCTACTCCAAGGGGTGCTTGTCTGTGAGAAAATGCTGGATAGTGGTGCTGTTATAATTATTATTCCTACTCCAAGGGGTGCTTGCCTCAGGGTATACGCTGAATAGTGTTAGGGTTTAAATTTACTATTCCTACTTCAAGGGGTGCTTGCCTCATACAAATTGCGGGATAGTGGTGCAGTTTAAATTGCTATTCCTACTCCAAGGGGTGTTTTACTCAGAGAAAATGCTGGATAGTGGTGGGGGTTTATTAACTATTCCTACTCCAAGGTGTGCTTGCCTCAGGAAAATGCTGGATAGTGGTGCTGGTTAAATTACTATTCCTAGTCCAAAGGGGTGCTTGCCTCAGGGTAAAAGCTGAACACAGATAGGGTTTAAATTTACTATTCCTACTCCAAGGGGTGCTTGCCTCATGGAAAATGCTGGATAGTGGTGCTGTTAAAATTACTATTCCTACTCCAAGGGGTGTTTTACTCAGAGAAAATTCTGGATAGTGTTGGGGTTTTATTTACTATTCCTACTCCAAGGGGTGCTTGCGTTATCGAAAATACTGAATAGTGATAGGGTTTAAATTTAATAACTAATAAATGAATTTTTTTATACCGGAAAACATGTTTAAATATACCAAAAATCCTAACAATTTATTTTCTACGTCTTTTACAGACCTCAAATAAACTCCTCAAAATCCAAAAACCACAACACCAACATTTACCAAAAGGTAAGTTTTCACAAACCAACTGTCAATAATGTAAATTAATAACATTTCTCTACCTAGAAAACTTTATTAGTATAAAATATTAATCCATCTCAATTTCTGTTCATTATTCCAGAATTAACCGACAGAAATCCAATCACCAATTTAAAAGCATCAAGCAGCATCTGTACAAAAGGTAAACCACTATAAATTTTACTCAATCATACAACTTAACAATTTTTCTCTCCCAATTTTTTTTTTTTATTAACTTTTCAACCTATACAGAAATGTAACACATTGTAAGCATTATATATAACTTGAAAATTCATACAGTTTATAATGTTGTTTTAAATGTATATTTTTAACTATTTTGTTCCCTATCAACAGGTAAACATATTCATTATAAATTTACTAAAAAATGTTTTCTTTTTTTTTTCTCTTTTTATTTCCTTTACAGTAAATGTCATCAAATCAAGCAAAGTACATTACTTCCAACAGGGGAAACCGTTTGCTTAATCACAGTGGGTATGTTTATTGTAAGGAGAGACATTCTGAGCGCAGGTGTCATTGGAGGTGTGTGCAATACTACTCATCCCATTGCACAGGCAGAGCAGTTACTCTTGGTGACTCTGTTTTAAGAACCACAGATCATAACCACTCTGCCTCTGCAATGGAGATTGAAGTTAGAGAGACAATAAATGAAATTAAAGATATTGCATCCACCTCCAATGAACCCTGTGGTGCAGTTTTGAGGGAGGTAGCCCAACACATTCCACCACATGTTGCAAGTAGTATGCCCACAATTCCTAATTTGAGACGTATAGTTCAACGACAAAAACAGGCAAGTAATCCACAAAGAGTAACACCACAAACCTATTCTGATATAATCATTCCTCCTGAACTCTCTGTTACTGTTTCTAATGAACCTTTCCCTTTGCATGACAACAAAAACCCTCAAAAGAGAATCCTAATCTTTAGCACACCCCATAATCTTGTAATGTTTGAGAACAGGGATATTTGGATGATGGATGGTACGTTTAAAAGCACGCCCCATCCATTCACCCAAATATACACCATTCACGCATACATTAACAACACAGTAGTTCCCTTAGTTTATAGTTTACTACCTGATAAACAATCCTCAATGTACACTGAATTTTTGCAAGTTATAAAATCTAAAACATCAGACAAAAGTTCTAGAAAAGTACTAATTGACTTTGAATTAGCTATGATTAATACTATTACCAAATTGTACACGGATACCCAAATTCAAGGATGTTTTTTTCACTTTTCACAGGCGTATTGGCGAAAAATTCAAAAAACATCCTTAATTGAGGATTATATATCAGATAGCAAACTACAGTTTGAACTTAAAAAACTAACTGCCCTTTGCTTTGTTCCTCCTGACAGTGTAGACGAGTACTTCACTTCCATTACAGAATCTGAATATTTTACTGCAAACAAGGAAAAATTGGCACCTATTCTAAAAAAAATTGAAGACACATGGATTGGGCATCTAAGCAGGTCGGGTCGCAGGAGGAAGCCACGTTTCCATGTGGAGTGGTGGAACTGCTACTCGACCTGTTTAGAGGGAGGAGCAAAAGCAAACAATGCCATAGAGGGATGGCACAACTCTTTCAATAAATCAATTGGCAAACCTCATCCTAATTTCTATCATTTCTTGGAAATTTTGAGGAAGGAGCAAAGTTTCCAAGAAATGAGAATGTCGCAATCATTAACAGGTAGTCTGAACCCAAGTATTTCTAAAAGAACAAAGGAAATGTCTGAAAGACTATTGGGTGCACTTTACGTTGTCAGTGGCTTCAGACTACTTTGATAATCTTGCACACATCCTCCATTTCTAACCCACAAAATCTATTTACTTGCCTGCTTTGCCCTAAAAAATATAACACTAATTAAATTGGCATTTTTCCCACAATTTTTTTAAAAAGATAATAAAAGTCGGGTCTCCTTACCTTCAGATGTTTTCTTTTTTCAACTCTTGGACTTTTGTTCCTTCCATTTGTTCACCACAAGTCCTTTTTCCTTGTTTTTAATCCACTATGAAAAATCCATATTCCATTTTCAAAATCCAAATCCCGTTTTTTCAAAAAAGTCAATGTGCACAAATATTTTTCTACCAAATATGTGCATATGAATAAAATACGCACCCAAAAAAATCACGAAAAATGTTTTTTATTGTGCAAAAAATGGAACAAATTCCAACGTTGCAATCCAATCTTTTACACGAGTAATCCCTTTTTTAATCCAAGTTTGTTAAACCATCGACTCAAATCCATCTTGAAAACTTCTATTTCTTTGATCCAAAAACCAAAATCTAAGTATAGATTTATGTAAAAATATCCAATCTTCTAATTGCTATTAAGCAACTTTTGTCTCTTTAATCATATTCAAAATACGCTTCATTTTGTTAAATATACATCGCAAAACGAAAAAATCATCCCTTTCAAAATAATATTGTTTATTAAAGTTATTATTATTAACTTTAGTAAACAATATTACTCGCGAAAAAACGAGACCCGATGTGGGCCTACTACTGCAACCTGTAATGGAGTGAAATAGTTGGTTAACACACAACAAATGAACCTAAAAGACATTTTCTAGATCTATATACCTCCCTCCTCTCTCCTTACAATAAACATTACCACTACTCTATGCATTTTATTAATTTTAAATTGTCTTACCTTAACGGAGCTCTCCCTTGCATCTGTTCTCTCCCGCGACTGATCCCCATAATGACGAAAGTTACGTTTACGCGTCAACGTCATCTCTTTCTGTAAAAATGAAAAAAGGAAATTTTCTCCCATTGACTGTAATGGAAAAGCCTGGGAAAATATTGAAAAAATGTATAATAAATTGTAAATGTACATAATAAATTACAAATATATTTTTGTAAAATATTTCTGATTGTATTCTACTTTTTGAAATATTTTGGTAATAAAATAATATGATTTTAATAAAAATATATATGTTTTAAATACATTACATGTCTTGTATTTTTTCCTACATATAATGTTATGTCTTAATGTGTATCAAATTGCTTATTATTTGTAAAATAATATACATTTTCTTAAATATATTTCCTTAAAATTGATTTTATTTAACATTTAAAAATATATTACTTTACCCCTATGGTATTTATATTGTCATTTTAAAAATCTATATCAATTTTATCTGAAGTACGAAACATGAAGTATTTTTTAATACCTGAATATTTAATGTTTTTAATATAATTTTATTATTTCTTGTTTTTAAAAACATAAAATGTAACACAAAAATACCATTCTCTTTAATGATACATTAACATAATATTTTTTATTAATATTCCCTAATTATCATTTTTTTAGTACTAAAAATAAAGTATTATTATTAATACCCGAGTATTAATTTACTTATATATTATTTATACTTTTTAGTTAATAAATATTAATTTGATATATTTAATAATGTGTTTGCAATTTATACATATTTATTACCATTATTTATTACTATTATTAAATTACATTACATAATTAATTGTTATTTAGTATTAATTTTGAATAATGAATATTAATACCTGCATATTAATTTTTAGTTGGTAATAATTTTAATCGGAAAATATTACTACATGAGTATTATTTTTTGTTAGTAATAATTTCCAAAACTAATTATAAAGACCTAAGTATTAATTTTTTCACAATTATTTATTAGAATAGCATAATAAATATAAACTATCTTACCTAATCTTTTTTACCTAATATTTTTTCCATGACATTTTAAAAATTATATTGCCTTTTTATTTTTTTTAAATTTAATTTAAATAGGTATTAATATTAGTACCTGAGAATAAAATATTCATAATTAATTACAAAAAAAAAATTACCATCCTATACTTACCATGCGTTGTAATAGCTTGCGATGCAAAAGCATATGCGATGTAATACCATGCGTTGTAATAGCTTGCAATGAAAAGGTGTCTGCGTTGTAATAGTTACGTTGTAATGGCATCGCGTTGTAATGCCTGCGTTGTAATGGATGTATCCCGTTCTGGCGGTACTCTACGGTAAGAGTTTTTCTATTCTCCCAACTCTGGGGTCCCTACAGGCCTCGGCCATGGAGGAGGCAGCAGGAGGGTTCTCCAGGGGGGGGGCATGGGAAGGGTTGGGGTCACTGGGTGGGGAGCAGTGGGAGAAAAAGTAAAAAAATAAGTCCTCTTCGTTTAATCATGATTTTAGGCTTCCCTGATGCATTTGGTTTATGGGGAGGTGGATGAGCTCGAACCAGAGCATTCGGATTGAGTTCTTGTCATGGAACGTCAACGGGGTAAGAATTAAATATAGGAGGGAAAAGATCTTGCAGTATTTGAGGGATGTTCCAGCCCAGGTGATAATTTTGCAGGAAACTCATTTGACTGGTCAAGAGATGAGAGAGAATTTTAAGTCTAGAACATGGGTGCAAGAAATTATTTTCACCAGCCAGCAAGTTACCATAAAAGGTGTGGCAATATCACAATAGAGGAGAGCCGGGTTGATAAGGCAGGCAGGTGGGCTATAGTCAGATTACGGTGTTACCATCGGACGTATGCGGTGGTCGGCTATTACTGCCCCAACTTAGACGACCCTGGTCCATTCAGTGACCTACTGACGGAGCTTTTAGATTTCCCGGACAAAATTGTTTTAGCAGGGGATTTTAACATGGTGCTCAATAACAATTTGGATCGCTCATCTAAGAGCAGAGCGGTAGCAAACAGCAAGATGCAGGCTTTTTAATAAAAACCACTATGAAGCACTTGGGTGGTGTGATATATGGAGAGTGAACATGGGGGCTGCAAAGAGTTTTACCTTTAATAATAAAAAATATGGTCATCAATCAAGGATTGATCTCTTTTTGACCAGTCAAGAACTAAAAGATCAGGTTCAGGCAGTAAGGCATGTAGGAGCACATCTGTTAGACCACTCAGCAGTAACTTTAGTCCTAGATGTAGGAAAACCCACATCACAGAGGAGATGGACTTGGATCGAACTATATTAGATGGAGATGGAGAGGTGTGGTGCAGCGGCCAGGGCAGCTGACTTCGGAGCACAGGGTTCACAGTTAGATCCCCGGCTCCGGCGGCAGCTCAGCTCAGCACCATGTGACTCTGGGCAATAGCTCACTTAATTTCCACTCCGGCCCCCAGCGCCTTGAGACCCGTAAGGGTGAGTAGCTGCGCTATATAAAAACGGACTTACTTACTTACATATATATTACTGGATGAGGGGGTAATCGAGAAACTAGGTTTAGAGTCCCAGGAGTTCTTTAAAGTTAACTGGGATAGCGCCCCAATGGGGGTTGTCTGGGATGCGTATAAAGCCTTTTTGAGGGGGAGAATTATGACTACCCAAGTATATAAAAGCAGACAGTATAAAGCTGAGGTTGGGGAAATTGAGGGTAATAAACGGCAGAAAGAACTGCAGATTTCAACGAGTGGGGCACAGCAGGGGCAGGGACAGTTACAAACAGCTCTTCAAGCACTAAAGTTAGATCTGGTGGGTGTAGAAGAGGAGAGAGTACGGAAAAGATGGCAGGCAAGTAAACTCACCCACTTTGAATACGGAGAAGGGTGTGGAAAACTCTAAGCTTGGAAAGTGAAGAAGGACAAGGCATGAAGTTTTATTAAAGAAGTTAAGTGTGAGGAAACAGGAATGTCTCTTTCGACTAGAGATGGAATTGAAGAGGCCTTTCTCAATCATTTTAGGAAAGTATATCAAGAAGATCCGCTTACCACAGAGGAAGAGGTGGAGGGCTGGTAGGGCAAGGATGCCCCCATTAAAGTCAGTGAAATGGAGGGAGACACCATCAATAGTAGAATCACAGAGGGGGAGACTACGAAAGCTATAAAGGGGGAGAACTAGGTAAAGCTGCAGGTCCAGATGGATTACCCGCCAAGGTATATAAAAAATTGGGAGAGTTTATTATACCAGCAATGGCAAAGTTATTTGGGGCAATCTTTGAGAATGGCAGCGAGCTGCCAGCATCATGGAATGAGACCATTGTGACCTTGATCCCAAAACCAGATAAACTGCTGAATATATGTGACTCCTATAGGCCCATTTTGCTGCTGAATTGCGATTCTAAAATGTTCGCAAAAATATTATCGCAAAAATTAAATGGGGTGGCAGGGGGTCTTTTAAATAAAGATTAAAAGGCTTTGTCAGGGAAAGGGGGATTCAAGACCTCACGTATAACCTAATAGGAGCAATTGACATAGCTTCTGTGCATAAATTCCCCCTGGCGATTATCACCCTGGATGCCACAAAGGCCTTTGATAGGGTGAACTGGTCGTATCTTCTGAAAATATTGAGGTTGATGAACTTAGGTGAAAATGTTTGCAGGACTGTAGAATTGATATATAAGAACTCAACAGCTAGGGTCCTGGTAAATGGGAATCTCTCTAGACCTTTTAAAATCTCAAGGGGAACCAGACAAGTTTGTCCACTGTCCCCCTCCTATATATTGAACCCCTTGCAGTAAAAATCAGGGAGAATGATGGAATACGTCCCTTTATGTATAGGGGTTGGGATAAAAAGGTGGGGTTATATGTGGACGATCTAGTGATTTATACGTCTGATCTGCTTTCCTCGGTCCCGTTAATATACGATATGACTGCACGTTTTTGGAGCATCTTAGGCTATGAGGTAAACAAACATAAAACGGAAATAATGGCTTGGAACATAAATACATAGCAAGATCGTATTAAAGGGGAAATGAGAAATCTAGGCATCAAAATTACACTGAATATAGAAAAAATTCTGGAAGTTAATTTCCAGACGGTTAATAAGGAAGTCTGTAAGCTACTATTAAGTTGGGCCCACCTGCCGTTGACGATCATCGGAAGGGTGAATCTTGTTAAAATGTTGATCCTCCCAAAATTTACCATCCTGTTTCAAAACATACCAATGGCATTTAAGGAACAGTGGCTCAAAAAGGTTTAGGCTAAGACCGCTAGTGTTTTTGGCGCATTATGAACTAGCCATTTTGAAAGGGGGCCAATGAGCCCTCTATTGAAATTGCCATACCAGGGCAGGAGTGAGCATCTTTCATTGGTGCTGCTTATGCAGCCAGGCCTGGGGAGGATGGGACAAGCAAATACAAGGGTGGGGTCATGAATTTGTGATCTAAGTGCTGGTCCAAAGGGTGAATTCCAGCCCAAATACTTCCCTAACCTAGATGAAGAATTGGACACTATTAGATCCAGCCCCAACTGGAAATCCCCAGGTCCTGATGGAGCCCCATTGGTAACAAATGTCCTCCACATGGCTGGCCTTTCCAGCAAATTGCCCACATGATCAGAATTGTTCATTGTGCCCATATTTTAAAATGGTGGACCGGGGGACGTGAGTTTCTACTGCCTGATCTCTCTCCTGGACTCAACAGTCAAAGTCTTGAGGCATGTCCTATTGTCATATCTTGAGCCCTGGGTCGATGACACTAGAATTTTTTCAGACATCCAGTATGGGCTTCGGAGGAGGCTCAGGATGGAGGATCAGTGTCTCAACCTTTCTCTTCTGATGGGCAAGTATACCATTGCTAATAAGGGCTCTTTATTCTTGGGGTTTCATGGACCTGTCCAGCACCTTTGACCATGTGTTCCATAGAAAATTGTGAAGCATTATGGAAGGTCTTGGCGTGGACATATCCATTATTAACCCTTTACCGAAATATAGCGTAACTTCAGAATCTCAGTTCAGTTTGGCTTAGGGTGGGAATTCTCAGAGTCATGCGGTGTTCGCAGGGGAGTTATGCAAGGTTGTGTACTTGCACCCTTCCACTTCACTCTTTATAACAATTAGGGGTCGATTCCGATTCGGGCCGGAAAAAGCACCGACCGACTCGGAGCCGGAAATAATACCGACCGACACGTACCTGTGGCGCCCGACACGCCAAGTACGATGCAAAGCGCGCAAAATCCGACCGACACGTACAGAACCCAAGCCGAACGACCGAGCCGCACGGAAAACAGCAATCCGGCCGGAAAACACGCGAATCGAACCGACCGACACGCACCCGGAACAAATCCGACCGAAACGTACACGCGAACTCCAAACCGCAAAGTACGATGCAAGGCGCGAAAACCACGACCGAGTCGGACGGAGGACAAGCCGCACGACCGACACGCATACAAAACCGAGCCGAAGCAACACAAAACACCGCGACCGACGCGTACGCAGCATAGAAAACAGCACAAACACAGCGTGAACGAAACGGAGAACACCGTACGAGACAAATGCAGGGTCCGACTCGGTCACAACAACGTTTCCAACATGCACAGACAGTACAAAGGAAAAATCACGTAAAAAAAGGCCAAACAAGCAATTACAAAGCCAATAAATACTGGGGGGTGGGGACAGAGAACAAAGACACACCCACAACTCCACCCATATAAAGGACACAAATCACAACCATGATCCTTTGCAAATGCCATTCCACTGCCAGCACCCAAGAGACAGCAACCACACACCCACAGCTCATCCCCCACACAAGCCACACACCATCAGCACACCAACAAATACCTACCTCACATACACCCAGCAAAACACACACTCACACACCCTCACCTGCACACCAACACACACATCACTCACCATCACCACCCATCACCATGCCCCCCAAGAAGAATCACAAGTTCCTAGATTGTGAATTGGAAGTCCTGGTAGACGAGATCCTCAGGGTAGAGCCACAGCTGTTTGGCGCACTGGTCCAACAGACCCCCATCTCCCAGAAAACCAAGATGTGGGAGAGGATCATCAACAGGGTGAACGCACAATCACCATGTCTGCGCACAAAGACCGACATCCAGAACAGGTGGTATGACGTGCGCAGGAGGGTCCGGGAGCTGCTCAAGAAAGACTACCTCCTGAGCCAATACACCGGCAGTGGCCCTCCTGCCAAGCCAGTATACCTCAGGCCCTGGGAGGAGAAGGTGCGGGCCATCCTTCCGCCAGTGAGCGTATATGGACTAGAGAACATCCCAGAGCCTGGTGAGTACACAACAAATGTACACAATATTCTGCCACAAAACACACACACATCACTGTCAAAGGGAGAGTCAAACCATGCACTCATAGCAATTACACAGCAACCAGAACAGAATCATCCCAAAATGTGTATGTCAGTCAGATAAACACAACACATGCCATCAAAAAAGTTACATCCAACCGTGCCATCACATGTACAAACACAACTAAATAGAACTAACAAACACATCCAGACATGTAGCCACCACAACAACACCAACACGCAGTGAAGACCACTCAAAGGAAGGAATTCTGTGTATGCTGGCCAAGTCAGTGTAGCCAATAGCATCATGGGAGTCGCAGTCACACATATTGCCCCCCCCACAACTGTCCCATCAATACCACCATGAACCATGCGCACATCACAGGGAGTGGAGAAGGACTCACAAGATGGCTGACACTGGCAACTGCTGTGGGGAGCACAAGGCCCTGCTGGGAACTGCACACCAACCAACAGCAGGACACCACTGTCAGCCATCTTGCCATTGCTCTCACACCCACACACACTGAACTCCCCACAAAAGCAAGTAAGTATGGGAATGCTGGCAAGTGGGGTGGAGGCAATAGCATGATGGGAGTGGCAGTCACAGACATTGGTCACCCCCACAACTGTCCCATCAACACCACCCTGAACCATGCTCACATCACAGGGAGTGGAGAAGGACTCACAAGATGGCTGACACTGGCTACTGCTGCGGGAGCACAAGGCCCTGCTGGGAACTGTGCACCAACAAACAGCAGGACACCACTGACTGACATCCTGAGAGACAACTTCCACTCCCTGCAATGCAAGCACGTTCCATGGTGGGATATCTGGCTGGCTGGGTGGGAGGGAGGACTTGCAGCACTGACCATAGTCACAAGCACCTCCCCTCACACACACCCTCAACACAAACTCCACAGAACCCACCTGGTAGAATGCAATGCCTCCCATCCTAACTCAAGATCCCACAAAGAACCACCACCCTGGGTTATGTTGTGTGAAGCACAGGGACACTCTTGGGACTTTTAGCCAAACAACTGCCAGGACAACACTCCCAGCCATCCTGTCAGCACAGCCAGCCCACCCCACAGGGAAGCAGAGTCAAAAGGAAGGAAGCATGGGCATGCTGGGAAGGGGGTGGAGGCAATAGCATGATGGGAGTCGTAGTCACAGCTCTACATCCCCCACCACATGGCCTAGCAAGCTCACACTCACGCATGCACATCCCACAGAGAGTGGAAAGGCCGATCAAAGATGTCTGACACTGTTGCTGTGTCGTGGGGAGCACAAGGGCATGCTGGGAACTGCACACCAACCAACAGCAGGACTCCACTGTCAGCCATCTTGCCATTGCTCTCACACCCACACACACTGAACTCCCCACAAAAGCAAGTAAGTATGGGAATGCTGGCAAGTGGGGTGGAGGCAATAGCATGATGGGAGTGGCAGTCACAGATATTGGTCACCCCCACAACTGTCCCATCAACACCACCCTGAACCATGCTCACATCACAGGGAGTGGAGAAGGACTCACAAGATGGCTGACACTGGCTACTGCTGCGGGGAGCACAAGGCCCTGCTGGGAACTGTGCACCAACAAACAGCAGGACACCACTGACAGACATCCTGAGAGACAACTTCCACTCCCTGCAATGCAAGCACGTTCCATGGTGGGATATCTGGCTGGCTGGGTGTGAAGGAGGACTCGCAGCACTGACCATAGTCACAAGCACCTCCCCTCACACACCCCCTCAACACAAACTCCACAGAACCCACCTGGTAGAATGCAATGCCTCCCATCCTAACTCAAGATCCCACAAAGAACCACCACCCTGGGTTATGTTGTGTGAAGCACAGGGACACTCTTGGGACTATTAGCCAAACAACTGCCAGGACAACACTCCCAGCCATCCTGTCAGCACAGCCAGCCCACCCCACAGGGAAGCAGAGTCAAAAGGAAGGAAGCATGGGCATGCTGGGAAGGGGGGTGGAGGCAATAGCATGATGGGAGTCGTAGTCACAGCTCTACATCCCCCACCACATGGCCCAGCAAGCTCACACTCACGCATGCACATCCCACAGAGAGTGGAAAGGCCCATCAAAGATGTCTGACACTGTTGCTGTGTCGTGGGGAGCACAAGGGCATGCTGGGAACTTCACACCAACCAACAGCAGGACACCACTGTCAGCCATCTTGCCATTGCTCTCACACCCACACATACTGAACTCCCCACAAAAGCAAGTAAGTATGGGAATGCTGGCAAGTGGGGTGGAGGCAATAGCATGATGGGAGTGGCAGTCACAGATATTGGTCACCCCCACAACTGTCCCATCAACACCACCCTGAACCATGCTCACATCACAGGGAGTGGAGAAGGACTCACAAGATGGCTGACACTGGCTCCTGCTGTGGGGAGCACAAGGGCATGCTGGGTACTGCACACCAACCAACAGCAGGACACCACTGTCAGCCATCTTGCCATTGCCCTCACACCCACACACACTGAACTCCCCACAAAAGCAAGTAAGTATGGGAATGCTGGCAAGTGGGGTGGAGGCAATAGCATGATGGGAGTGGCAGTCACAGATATTGGTCACCCCCACAGCTGTCCCATCAACACCACCCTGAACCATGCTCACATCACAGGGAGTGGAGAAGGACTCACAAGATGGCTGACACTGGCTACTGCTGCGGGGAGCACAAGGCCCTGCTGGGAACTGTGCACCAACAAACAGCAGGACACCACTGACTGACATCCTGAGAGACAACTTCCACTCCCTGCAATGCAAGCACAGTCCATGGTGGGATAACTGACTGGCTGGGTGGGTGGGAAGGAGGGCCCGCTGTCAACCAAATACAACCAATGCAGACCATGTGCACACCCCAACAAATACATAGAAATGCCCAAATAATGCAGGACAATGTGGCACACCAAAATCAACCCCTGACTGTGACGACTTAGGACAATGCAATGTACAGGCCCGCACCCAGAGGCACAGTCACAACTGTCAGGTGTGTCAACCATTGATGCCTGCAGAAAGATAACATACATTGTGTGTCTCCCAAAAACAGGTGATGATGGTGACACAGCAGCAGACGCTGAGGAGTCCCAGTCCCAGGCTCAAGAGGATGCGGAGCTCACTGGTGTCGTACAGCCTCTGCCCTCCTCGGACGAAGAAGACCAACCTGGCACATCCGGTGCAAGTCTACATGCAGCACCAGCAGGACCACCAGCTGCAGCACCAGCAGGACCACCAGCTGCACCCCCTGCACCCACCCCTCCAACGACTGTCACCACAAATACCATCCCTGCCGACATGGACAGAACAAGGAGCAACACCAGCACAGGGACCCTGGACCAACCTGGGGCCATGGACACCACCACCACCACCAACTCCCAAGGTGGACCAGGGTCATCTGTCCGTGCCAATGCACGCACTGCACATGTCAGCAGGGGTGGTGGGAGGGGTGGGAGACAGAGGTCGCTGCTTGCAGAGGTTGCTGGTGTGCATGATGACCCACAACTGGTATGCATAGCTGATGCGTACCAGTCCAGCACCGGAGACCTCAGCCAGGTAGTGGGGCTCCTCAGAGACATGAAACAGCAGCAGGCTGCCCATCATGCCCGCTAGGACTCTCACATGTCCCACGTGGAGTCACACATGTCCCGCATGGACTCACACATGTCCCGCGTGGAGTCCAAGTGGGATGCACTGCATGAGATGACGGCGGTGCACAGGGACATTTTACAATGCCTCCGCCAGATGAACAGCAACCAGTCCACACCTCCCTGTGTGCCAACAACATCTGGTGCTGCCCAAACTGCAACTGCCACAGGGAGGGAGGATGACTCTGGCGGAGAGTCCCCTGCACCGCAGCAGCCTGTACTTGAGGGGCCCCCCCAAGAAGAGGGGTCGTCCGAAGAGGGGCAAGTGAGAGGCCGATGGCCAAGCGCAACTCCCAGGAAGCCTGAACCTGTTCTGGATGTTCACCTTTGTGCACAGACTGTTCACCCTGTTGACGACAACACTACTCCCACACATTGCATGGGGAGTACAAGTTGGACCAATGTCTCAGACAACTGTGGCCCCGATACTGGGGATTTTGTCTACCAGGACTTTCAATTCACCTAGGAACTTCTGATTGCAAGATTTATGTACAGCACTACCCATCCTATGCACTATTCACACAAATGTATCACAATAAACACACTAATACACCATACTTGCCTCTGTTGTGATTCCAACGTGGGTGCTGTTATGGGGAGGATGAACTGCAAAATTACACTGTGTATGCGAACTGCAACAGCAATTACAACACAGGCATGTGAGTAAAGGCAACGTGACACATATGAGGGAGACACACCACCAGGGCTACACAACACATACACACCTAGGCCATCTGACTCATTGCCTACACTGATGTTGCCAGGGAAGACGGTGCAATGCACAGACACCACACCCATTCCCAGTTGTAGTCAAGTAGCCCACAGGTGCAGTAAGCAAATGGCAGTCAAATGTGTGACCACAGACAACGCACATCACAAAGAGAAGCACAGGTTTATTACACAGTTGCAACATGTCGTAACCACTACAGATGCAAGGTAATCCCACCTGGCAGCGGGCACACAGTCAACAACTGTAGACAGAAGGAAGTCCATGGGTGTGGCGCACATCACCTGTAGGGACACAACAGCTACCACCCTGGAAGTGCAATCACGTCGTCGGTGGACACAGTTGACCAAACGAATCTGAAAGTACCCTGTGAAGGACAGAAATGACACACAGTCAAAAGCAATGGAGAACAGGACAGAACAGCAAAACTCATGCACAATACATGTTACAAGATACCCACCCAGAACCAAGTTAGCATGTCAACACTGTTGGGGAGTACAGCCCACCTGTAAGCACACATCGCAACACACATCCAGTCAAGTAGCCCATGGACACACTCCAACAGCACCAGAGCACCACCTACACATATCATGCCAACTCACATCATTGACATGACACCTCAGGATACTCACATTCAGCTAAAGAAGTTTGTGATGAGCTGTGTGCGGACATCACCCTCATCATCATCATCATCATCGTCACTGGCATCGTGGTCCAGGCCAGGATCTTCCACAGGTGGCGGATGTTGGTCATTGTCATCCTGGATGAGAGACAACTCCTTCCGCACTGCCAGGTTGTGGAGCATGCAGCAGACGATGATAATCTTGCACACTTTTGCAGGGGCATATGGGAGGGACCCGCCGGTCTTGTCCAGGCAGCAGAAGCGGCTCTTCAGGAGACCAAATGTCCGCTCAATCACTCTCCTGGTCCGACCATGTGCCTCATTGTAGCGCATCTGGGCTGGTGTCACAGGGTTCCTGAGGGGTGTCAGCAACCACGGCATGTTGGGGTATCCCGAGTCACCTACGGACATACAAGTGCACATTAGCTGACTTGGAAAAGTGGGCGGAATACTACAGATCAGATCACACACAATGGCACAAAGTCAGTACACACCGACAAGCCAGGCACGCTGGTTCTGCATCTGTGCCATCATCCTGGGGATGCGACTACTCCTCATCACAAAGGCATTGTGTGCTGAACCAGGGAAACGGGCACACACGTGTGTGATGGTCATATCTGCAAGACACACCACCAGTGCATTGACCGAGTGGTAGTGCTTGCGGTTCCTGTAGGCCTGCTCCTGGGCCTGTGGTGGTACCAAAGCCACATGTGTCCCATCAATGGAGCCAATGACATGCGGCATCCTCCCCAGGGCATAAAAGTCACTCTTCACGTCAATAGATGTACCGGTTCAGGAATAGCAACATTGCTGCCAAAACATCGCGGAGCACACGGCTCAACATGGTCTGTGACATCCCACCAGCAGTCGCCACAGTATGTTGGAAGGTACCGGTGGCAAAGAAGTGTAGGGCTGCCATCACCTTCACCTTGGGGGTCAGCGCTGTAGGATACGGCCGGCCAGGCTGCAAATGTGGGGCCAACTGCACTGCCAAATCCTCAATCAGCTGCCTGGTGAAGCGGTACCGCCGGATGCTGTCCCGTTCCACCATCGTTGCCAGGTCTGGGAATGGTCGATGGACAGCAGGAGCCCTGCAGTGCAGAGGAGAAGTAAGCAAGATTGTCAGTCAGCCCACATATGCGGCATTGAACACACTCAATATCCCAACATACATCATTATGAGGCACAACTACATGAAGTGTGCAGTTCCGTAAGGACATGTATGGTACATACATGGCCAACATCTGTCATCACGGTCCAACAAGTGGCATCAATTAGTCCCAGGTTGGCCCATTGGATATCATGAGGCCGTGTCACAGTTCCCCATCTCCTGCTGCCGTGTCACAATCAGCCCCCACAGTGACATGTGAGGACAGATGTGCCCCAGGCATCACAGCTCAACGACAGGTACATTCCCAGGGACCCTGTATTGCCACATGGACACTGGCATTACATGGACTATCATATATACACCACAGCAAAACAACTATGACCCCCACAGGTAGTGGTCCCACTTGCCATTGCAGGACAGACATGGACGTCTGTGACACACACACGCACAACATCAAAGTCCATGCACACACAACGTGGATGTGGAGACTGTCTCCCATTGTGCACATGAAATCAGAGACATTATAAACACTACATGCACACAGACTGTGGAGGACCATCACTATTGTGCCACTGGGACACCCAGGCTCAAACATACCATCCCACATGGGACTCACGGGGTATGTGACATGACATACACATACACCACCGTGAAATGTGACCATGGCACATGCACAGATATGAACAGTTGCACATCACAGTGGTCATGTACACGTAACACCCAGGATCCTGTCCCCATGAACACGTGCACAGCCTGGGGGTGGCTGCCCCCAGGTGACACCCACAGGACAACATGTACACCAACATACACACAATAGGAAATGCAGCCTTACATGCCTTATCATACAGTTTGGACAGGCTGTCGTGTTGTAGGTGTGCCCCTCACTCCCTGGGAGCTATCTGTGGCTGGCATATGTCCATCTGAGACAGGCATGGTGACATATGCCAGTCACTTGTACAGGGATGCGTTGAACAGCAATGGACCGATCGGTGCCCCCGGCCGGCCCATTGCATTCAATGTGTGCAGGTACGCATTGTGCCCCTGTACGCTTTGGTACGCGTTGTACCCCTGTACGCGTTGTACCGCAATGGACCGACCGGTGCCCCCGGCCGGCCCATTGCATTCAATGTGTGCGGGTACGCGTTGTACCCCTGTACGCGTTGAACAGCAATGGACCGATCAGTGCCCCCGGCCGGCCCATTGCATTCAATGTGTGCAGGTACGCATTGTGCCCCTGTACGCGTTGGTACGCGTTGTACCCCTGTACGCGTTGTACCGCAATGGACCGACCGGTGCCCCGGCTGGCCCATTGCATTCAATGTGTGCGGGTACGCGTTGTACCCCTGTATGCGTTGAACAGCAATGGACCGATCGGTGCCCCCGGCCGGCCCATTGCATTCAATGTGTGCAGGTACGCATTGTGCCCCTGTATGCGTTGGTACGCGTTGTACCCCTGTACGCGTTGTACCGCAATGGACCGACCGGTGCCCCGGCCGGCCCATTGCATTCAATGTGCGCGGTACGCGTTGTACCCCTGCACGCGTTGAACAGCAATGGACCGATCGGTGCCCCGGCCGGCCCTTTGCATTCAATGTGTGCAGGTACGCATTGTGCCCCTATGCGTGTTGGTACGCGTTGTACCCCTGTACGCGTTGTACTGCAATGGACCGATCGGTGCCCCGGCCGGCCCATTGCATTCAATGTGTGCGAGTGCAGCGTTGTACCCCTGTACGCGTTGAACAGCAATGGACCGATCGGTGCCCCGGCCGGCCCATTGCATTCAATGTGTGCGGGTACGCGTTGTACCCCTATGCAGCGTTGTACTGCAATGGACCGATCGGTGCCCCGGCCGGCCCATTGCATTCAATGTGTGCGGGTACGCGTTGTACCTCTGTACGCGTTGAACAGCAATGGACCGATCAGTGCCCCCGGCCGGCCCATTGCATTCAATGTGTGCGAGTACGCGTTGTACCCTGTACGCGTTGAACAGCAATGGACCGATCGGTGCCCCGGCCGGCCCATTGCATTCAATGTGTCGGGTACGCGTTGTACCCCTGTACGCGTGTTGTACTGCAATGGACCGATCGGTGCCCCGGCCGGCCCATTGCATTCAATGTGTGGGTACGCGTTGTACCCCTGTACGCGTTGTACTGCAATGGACCGATCGGTGCCCCGGCCGGCCCATTGCATTCAATGTGTCGCGGTACGCGTTGTACCCCTGTACGCGTTGTACTGCAATGGACCGATCGGTGCCCCGGCCGGCCCATTGCATTCAATGTGTGCGGGTACGCGTTGTACCCTGTACGCGTTGAACAGCAATGGACCGATCGGTGCCCCGGCCGGCCCATTGCATTCAATGTGTGCGGGTACGCGTTGTACCCCTGTACGCGTTGTACTGCAATGGACCGATCGGTGCCCCGGCCGGCCCATTGCATTCAATGTGTGCGGGTACGCGTTGTACCCCTGTACGCGTTGTACTGCATTGGACCGATCGGTGCCCCGGCCGGCCCATTGCATTCAATGTGTGCGGGTACGCGTTGTACCCCTGTACGCGTTGAACAGCAATGGACCGATCGGTGCCCCCGGCCGGCCCATTGCATTCAATGTGTGCGGGTATGCGTTGTACCCCTGTACGCGTTGTACCGCAATGGACCGATCGGTGCGCACCCATTGACAATGGCCTTGCCTGGCAACGGACGCGTTTTCGAATTTCGAACGAGTCGGTTGCTGGAGATTCAGTTGGTCACCCACAACAATGTTGCAAAATCATGTATGTCATGAAGTTGAAGATTTGAAGGATGCTGTGGGCGTGTATTGGTGCTGCTATTCCATGGATTGGCCAGATTCAGAAGATGCAAACGACTTGGACCTATCACTTTGGACACAAGGGACAGTATCTGCCTCTCCAGCACATATATATTGCTGGCTGTTCCCCTGAGAGCTCACTTGCCTGCACTACATGCTCCAGGACGACATCTGCCACTGCACTGCTGCTGTCTCTGCCCCTCTGGACCTTGCAATGGCACGTACTGTGGAGAGAGCCCCAGCCTTCAGCCTTGAGGAGAACCAGGCCCTGCTGGACAGCCTACTTCCACAGTACAGCAAGCTGTATGGGACACCAGGGGAGCAGGTGAGTGTTCTGTGCACTGCCTTTCTGAATGTGCATTTTGTCTGACTAGCAAGGCTGGAAGTCTGCACGCCACTGGCTAGCAGGCTCACTGAGTTGTTGTCACCCCCATAGTGTGTAGTGACATGCACTGGACAGGTATGGTGCAGTGACAGTGCATTTGAACAAGGTTTTACTTCCCATGCAATGATACCATGTAGTGACGTCTGGCAAACTGTCCATGGGCAGCTTTGCACTGCCTGTGTACATCATGTGCCCCTGTGATTGAGACATGTATATACAACTGTGTCATGCACGGATATGTTGCATGTGTAGTAATGGCCTTTTCACTTTGTCATCCTGACAGGTTAATGCCCATCGGAAGCAGGAGATCTGGAAGGACATCGTCCGGGCTGTCCGGTCCGTGGGGGTCTACAAGCGCCGGATCCGCAACTGCCAGAAGAGGTGGCAGGACCTTCGGGGCTGGACCCGGAGGATTGCACGGGTCCAGCTGAAGCTGTCGCCTCCTCGCAGGAGGGGCGGAACACGGACCCTGACCCCCACATGCTCCAGATCCTGGCGGTGGTGATTCCAGACCTGGATGGGCAGCTGAAGGCCAGACAGCAGCAAGGAGGGGGTGAGTCAAAGACTGCACTGTGAACTCTGTATTACATGCTTTGTGCCCTCCTCTTGCCTGGTTAAACTGCCACAGTGCAGCAGTCATGTTGTCCAGGAGCCATGTCCCTCTATTGTGCACCGCCCACTCCTCATCTGATACCCAGGTGTGGCCCTTACATTCAGGGAATTGTGTCACTTGGGACTGTGTCCTTGCAGTTTGCTTCACTAAAGGTGGGGGACAGCATCTGTTTCCCTAACTCTGTTGTGGGCATCATGGGTGGGTCCATTGTTCACACAACGCCTGTGTTCGGACATGTAATCTGCGTGTTGCTTTGATATGCGGTCCACTTGCTGAGCTGAGCCACCACATGTGCCTGGGGTATGTGGCACACGCCCATGCAGCGGGTGGGAACAATGTTTGGGCCCCAGGAGTGTGCAGATTACGTGTGTCACACATACATAGCCAGCTATCCACTCTCCAGGACTCATCCCTCATTCATGTGGGGCAGGACAGTCATGCCTACTCCAGGCCATGCAATGCACTCTGTACTCCCACTCCCGTGTATCAGCTGACACATTGTGCGCAGTGATTTGACCCCTCAGGTGTCTGCCTCTGTGTCAGTGTGCTGTGGATTAGTTGCCAGGACTGCTGGGGTGTTTCTTGGTAGGGGCTCAGCATGCCACTGGAGATGTGACCATAGGAGACGATACTTGTGTGTCACATAGGTGTTTGATCAGCTGCCCGTGCAGACTGGGGTATGTGAATGTGAAGTTCAGGCAGCTGTTCCCAATTAACAGCAGATTGTGAGGGGCTCAGGTTCAGAGGGTAGTGTCACAGGTCTCCCATATGTCCAATCGGTATGACCTGGACAGATGAGGGTTAAGATGATGTGTTGTGTGGGGGATGTACATGTGCACTTGTGCAGCTCCAGGACTTGCATTCCCCATGACCTACTATTGTGACACAGTGCAGAGTGTTGTTGTCTGGCTGCCAAGTCATACATCACTGAGACAGTGATGTATGACTTAGCAGTCATGCCTCCGCCATGGCATGTGTCTACTTATTGGTGATCCTGCAGGGGAGTGACATGTGCTACATGCACACCATTGTGGCGATGGCTATCAGGACATGGGTGCATCATGGTGTCTGTCGCTGGTATGCATCACATGCATTTCCTATTTGACTCTGGGCATCCCTTTCATCCGGAAACCTGTACTGACTCAGTGGCAAGAGTTGTGATGTGTGCATGTCCACATGCTACACCGTGTCCTCTGCACTGTCCAACTACTGTGTAGTTGGTGCATGTGTCCACACTGGGGTGTTGCAATCCAACAGACACCAGACAGATGGGTGCAAGGCCATGTGGGATGTGAGTGCCATGGTTGGCATCAGACTGACAATTGGCTTCTCCTGTTCAGTTAGGCCACTTTTAGCAATGTACAACTAATGATGCCAGGGCTTGCTCTGTAATGTGCTGTGCTCACAGTGGTGTGTGCGTTTGGTGCAGGTGACTGATGTCTGTCTGTTTCCCCATTGTTTGCAGATACATCCACGGCCACGGAAGGGGACAGCTCCATGGACCAGGAGGAGCCGGAGAGCCAGACTGGGTCAGCAGCCGAGGAGTGGTAGGAGGGACCCAGTGGCACAGAGGGCGAGGGAGCCACACCGAGGAGTCCTCAGCACCATCCACCTCAGCTGAGGACCAGAGAAACTCGGAGGATGACTCCCTTATGGAGGCGGGTGTCAGCAGCCACCACACCCCAGCTAGTGTTGCTGTCCCCGCCACCACCAGCACCACCACCGCCCTCCCATCGGCTCCCATTCCCCAGGTCCGTGGAGGCTCCCATGTTCGGGAGCGTGTCTCCTTTGGGCCAGGCACCACACCCCCTGCCCCTGTGTCCCCTGCTGCCCTGAGTGAGGAGTCTGTGTACCTCCTTCGCCAGCTCCATGTAGGGCAGACAGCCATGCTGAGTGTCCTCCATGTGCACACCGCTCTGTTGACTCAGCTGGTGTCGTTCATGGAGGGCATCTCATCGGGCATGTCTGACCTACAGAGGGGCAATAGGTCCATGGACTCCTCCCTGACGGCAGCAGTGTCCCTCCTCAGACAGTCCCTCACCCCTCCTGCCTCTGCTCCATCCACACTCCCCAGCACCTTACCCGTCCCAAGCACACACACACCGGCACAGGCACACACCAGCACACACACATCCAGCACACAGACACACACGCCACAAACAAAACGCACACGCACGCACAGTCAGGGGACTGAAACCAGACTCACAGGGGATGGGGCCCTGGAACACACACACGCATCCACGAGCACTGCGCAGTCCTCAGTTGCCTCTCCCTCCAAAGCACCCTCCCTTGCCTCACCTGCAACCCCAAAGACCCAGCGCCTCTTCCTCAGTGACCTCGGCCTCTTCCCCTCCGATCCAGCTGCTCCAGCATCCAGGGGGAAGAGGAAGCCCACCCACACGGAGCAGAGTGCCCCTCGCCCCCGGACACCCTCCCCCAGGCGCAGACAGACTGAGGCCCCCACCCGCAAGTCCCCCCGGAGTCGTAAGAGCAAGACCCTGCCGCTGCCCTGCAGCTCAGGCACCAGGTCTCCTTCCTCCATCCCTCAGGCCCCCACTCCACAGGTGCCCCCACCACACCCTGCCCCAGGTTCCCCCACCCACAGATATACCATCCCCAAGAGGATCCGGCCTTCTCCCCTGCCACTTGCTCTCCCGGCACCACACCCCCGCTGCGCTTGTCTGTGCCACTGATGTGGTGAGGGTGTCCTCCCCTCTGTCCAGCCCACCTTGCCTGTTCCCCATTCTCCTCCCCTGGTGGTAGGCACTGCAGTGGAGTCCACTACCACCCTGTCTGACTTGGGCACTGCAGTGGCGGACCTGTCCACTCCATCTGCAGGGTCCACTGCAGTCGTGCCGGCACCCACAACATCTGAGTCATGCCCCCCAGTTGTGCCGGCACACACCATGTCAGACACCTCCACTGCAGTTGTCAGTGGCTCTCCAGCACCCACCACCCCTTCCCTGCTTCCTCCTGGTGAGCCCTGATCCTGTCCCTGCGGTGCCTGGCCTGCCCCCGGTTGCCCCTCCTAGTGGATTGTCCCTGGTTTTGTGCAGGCATGCGTAGTGTGACATCTGCCACTGTCACCAAGTTTGGACTTTGACAATGGACTGGCCATTGGCCTTTGTGTTTTTCCTGGACTTTGTTTTCATTCCACATATATGCTGAATAAAGCAACTTTCTGTTCTCTAGTGCTTATGCTTCTGATGTACATGTTGTTGATGATGCTAACCATGCCCTTGCTGCAGTGATGGTGATATTTGGTCTCATGATAATGAAGTGTTACTGTGCAGGAACCCATGTGGTCCAGGGGGAATGTGTCCTATCCTGTGGTGTATCCATGTCATCCATAGCAGCATCTGAGGGTGTCATGTGTTCAGTATTTGGCAATGGGATTTCCTACTTAGATTTGCTATTTCACATCTGTGGCTTCCACCCCTGCACATCTGTTGTGCCTGCCATTGTTCAATTCGTCTACTTCCCTGACCGTGTGGCCATCTCCACTGGACATGCAGGTTTGGGCATCAATGGGGAAGGACTCATCCGTGTAGTCAGTGCAACATTGCTATACAAGTGTGTTGGATCTGTGCTGATGATTCCGTTGGCACTTCCATGACCAGGCTGATGGGACGGGAGCCCTCATTTGGTGCTAATTGTTGATTGTGTGACCAAGTGCTCAGCTGACATGATGGGGCCCTACTGAGGCAACATATGGCACAGCTTTCCTCACACAGGAGTGGAGTCCCCTCATGGCAGTGTGTACTCCTGTGACATTGCCTGCGCCCAAGGTGTGTGTTGTATGTGCATGTCTGTGTGTTCACTTCCGTTTAGCTGTGCATGCTGTGTTCCCTAGTGTTGTACCTGTTTGTGATGCTTGCTGAGTTGACCTATGTTCCCCCAAAGTCTTCTCCCTGGGTTCTCTGTGAAGTGGGTGCATGGCACATTACTGGTCATCAGGGTGTCACCCATAGGTGTGTTTGCTGTCAGGGCTGAGTTTGTGTGCAGACGCAGATGGGTCACAGTCAGGTTTCCCCTTGGCACTTGTTGTTTGCCCCTGTCATGTGATTTCCAGTTTGTGTTATCTTTCAGTGATTGTGACACGTTGTGTGTGTGACTGCTGGCACTCCTCAGGGTCCGGGCTGCAATGTTGGTTGTTGTCTATGTGTGTTCTTTGTGGGTGACCTTGGCTTCTTCATTGGTGTGTGACTGTGGCTGGGATCCCATTGGTTGGTGTGGTATTGCCGTCATGTCCATGTACAGCGTAGTGTGCAGTGTGTCAGACATTCAGGAGTCTTGTTGAGTGGCCATGTGTGATGTGTTTCTGCACCTTGGTTCCCACCCACCACCCTGGAATAGTCATGGGTGCATGTGCAATGTCACCAGTGCATGTGTGCTTCACTGCTGCACATTGTTGGAGGTCGAGGGGTGTGGTGTTGAGTGTGTGCAGATGAGAGTTGTTGCCCGGCTAGGCCCCTGCCTCCATGTTGGCCTTGGCTTACTGGCCATGCTGATTGATTTGTGCTTGTGTAGGTGTGATGGTAGTTTGTTGCTCAGGACACATGATTGTGGTTCACAGTGTGAACCACATTTAGCTTTGTCATCACAGTGGGATTGTAATGCAGCCCAGGGTCACCACATTGTGGGGGCCCTGGGGGTGGTGCTGTGGTGTGTCTGTGTCTTGCTGTGTCAGTTGCTGTTCCTACGTGCCTGTGTGACATGTGTGATTTGTGCTCCCTCTCATCTGACAATGCCTGCTTGCCCACATAGGGGATTTGGATCCATGAGTTACCTTTGTGTGGCACTGTATGCACATCTGTATGATTGGTATTCAGGTCTCCTCATGTGTTGTGTGGTTGCCTGGGGACACTGGCACCCCCCCTCACCTGTTGTGTATGATGTGCAGTGTGGGTCTGCCTGTTTGTGTTTGTGCATCTGCACCACTGCATTGGCATATCTTGGGTGTGCCATTGGCTGTATGTAGTTTGGTGGGTTTCCCCTGCTGTCCCTGGGACTCCTAGGTCATCGGTCAGCACAATGATCATGGTTTGTGTGTCCCATTGCTGCCATGGTATGGTATCTGTTCACCTCACATCTGCAGTCTCCACAGGGTATCTGCATTTGTGTGCCCATTGGTGCGAATATGTGGGTCTGCATTCTGATGGTCACTTCTGTCATTGTGTCATTGATGAATGTTGACAGTGTCAGCCCCCATGGGTGTTGTTTGTCTGCACATGGCCAAAGGTATGTCTTATTTGCACTGCAGTATTTGCCTCCCCAATCTATGTTGCAATGGGACACATACACTACTTTGCCACTGATGTGTTTTTTGTTCTGTGACCAGGAATCATCCATGCAGTTTGGCAGTTGCAGCTCTTTCTTTGTCAACACTTACCTTTTGGTCACTGTGATGATGGGGTTTGGACCCCATTGCCACACTGTTCAAAATGTGCTTCAGCTATGGACCCCACACTTACATTTTGGTCACTGTGATGATGGGGGTTTGGACCCCATTGCCACAATGTTCAAAAGGTGCTTCAGCTATGGACCCCACACTTACCTTTTGGTCACTGTGATGATGGGGGTTTAGACCCCATTGCCACAATGTTCAAAAGGTGCTTCAGCTATGGACCCCACACTTACCTTTTGGTCACTGTGATGATGGGGGTTTGGACCCCATTGCCACAATGGCCATGGCCTGCTTGCATTGTGGGGACATATATGTGTGGCACATGTGCTGGGGGGTCACACATATATGGGCTAAGGGTGGTAGTAGTGGTAGGCATCCTGCCCCCCCTGGGTGAGGGTGGTAGTAGTGGTAGGCATCCAGCCCCCCTGGGTGAGGGTGGTAGTAGTGGTAGGCATCCTGCCCCCCCTGGCTAAGGGTGGTAGTAGTGGTAGGCATCCTGCCCCCCCTGGGTGAGGGTGGTAGTAGTGGTAGGCATCCTGCCCCCCTGGGTGAGGGTGGTAGTAGTGGTAGGCATCCTGCCCCCTGGCTGAGGGTGGTAGTAGTGGTAAGCATCCTGCCCCCTGGCTAAGGGTGGTAGTAGTGGTAGGCATCCTGCCCCCCTGGGTGAGGGTGGTAGTAGTGGTAAGCATCCTGCCCCCTGGCTAAGGGTGGTAGTAGTGGTAAGCATCCTGCCCCCTGGCTAAGGGTGGTAGTAGTGGTAGGCATCCTTCCCCCCTGGGTGAGGGTGGTAGTAGTGGTAGGCATCCTGCCCCCCTGGGTGAGGGTGGTAGTAGTGGTAGGCATCCTGCCCCCTGAGTGAGGGTGGTAGTAGTGGTAGGCATCCAGCCCCCTGGGTGAGGGTGGTAGTAGTGGTAGGCATCCTGCCCCCCTGGGTGAGGGTGGTAGTAGTGGTAGGCATCCTGCCCCCCTGGGTGAGGGTGGTAGTAGTGGTAGGCATCCTGCCCCCCTGGGTGAGGGTGGTAGTAGTGGTAGGCATCCTGCCCCCCTGGCTGAGGGTGGTAGTAGTGGTAAGCATCCTGCCCCCTGGCTAAGGGTGGTAGTAGTGGTAGGCATCCTGCCCCCCCTGGGTAAGGGTGGTAGTGGTGGTAGGCATCATGCCCCCCCTGGGTAAGGGTGGTAGTGGTGGTAGGCATCATGCCACCCCTGGGTAGGGGTGGTGGTGCGCATTCAGGCCCCTGTGTGCATATGTGGCATTGGTGATGGGCATCCCGCCCCTATGGTGCTGCTGTTGCTGGTGTAAGTATATTCTGCATCCCTGTGTGTGTGTGTGATGTGTCGTGTACATGTTGTATGTGTTTTGTGGTTGGTGTCTGGCTTACCTTCTGCGCCGTACGCGTCCGTGCCTGTTCCGGTAGTAAATGTAGAATATTGGTATGATCGGGACGAAGGGATTCATGGTTGGTTCGTGTCGTTCGTCCTTCTCGTTGCTTCGCGTCGTCCTCGTCGCTTCGCCTCGTCCTCGTCGCTTCGCCTCGTCCTCGTCGCCGCGTCGTCCTCGTCGCTGCCGTGTTCGTCTCGGAGCCGTGGATCGTGTTGTGGCACGAATCGGAGCTTATGTGCGCCTCTCCCGGATGCTTTGACGTGCCGTGCGTAGCGACGGGTTCGGCGCGTACGGAAAGCGCATCGTACTTGTCCGGCCGGACTGGCTGCATTTTTCCTTCCATGCGACTCGATTCGGCGTTTCCGGATTCGCCTCGGTCGGAGAACAGGACCTGGTTTGGGTGAGTACGGCTCGGCCGGATTCTTTGCTGTTGTGCGCATCGTACTTGCTCGTTCGGTGTGCTGTACGGATCGGTCGGGAAACAGGCTTTCGCATGGCTTTTTTCCCGACCGAATTGTATTGGGTGCGCCTCCGACCGAGATCGGAATCGGCCCCTTAGATTGTGTGACGCTTGGAATCTAGTTTGGTGACTAGTTGAAGAAAACAATATACAACTTTAGGAACACCAGGTTTTAGCAGACTTCAAAGTTAGAAAAGTGAATAGTAAGACTAAAAAGTGTGCATTCAGTAACGAGACCCTCCCGAAAAAAGGGCACATTCACCTAACAAACTGTTCAAAGAGTAGAGAACGAAAACCTCCAATAAGAGGATCTGCTATGTGCTTCTGCTCATTTCAAGGGTTGCCACAACAAGACACCACAAACTAGAAGGAGGCCCAGAAAAGTAAGTTATGATCATGCTCATGAGTCTTCCTAATCATCTTTGAAAGTCTAAGATAAGTATAGGCAGTCACTATTATTTCATTGGTTGCTAAGCGTTGGAGAAAATAAAGTGCCTATGTGCAATGTGTTATGGAAAATTTGTTCAGAAGGGCTTTGATGGTACAAGACCTAGGTTTGGAATAAAAACTGCAGCAAAACATTATGAGTAAAGTGCTTTGTGGAGAAACCTTGTCATAGGGGCATGAATCGAGGTTGTCTCCCAATTACTACAGCGGGGAAAAGCAACTAACCTGTGGAAAAGGTTTAGGCTAAACCTCAATAAAGGGAAATTCTGATAGGGATGTATGTTAAGTAGCAAAAAAGTATGGAGACCATCAATAGGGGCCAGCCAGATGTAAAAAATAACAGATGGCACTTTTTCCCACCTTTCAGCTCCGTGCCATGTATAATACATGTCCCTCATTGTCCTTTTGCTCAGGGAGCATAAAGTTGTGTGATTTTCAAACTAATCCGGTCTGGACAGGGCCGAGGCCATGTCCTTGAATTCCCTTAACCATGGAATTTCGAGTCCATGGTCCATGTACCGGCAGTCTTTGGTTATTACTCTACTTAAAGCCAGTGCGTCATTAGTCCAGACTCGGTGCTACAGCATGAATGGACAAGTCCATATTTTATCCTCCAGACGGAATAGCCCTCGCTCCTTGAGACAAATAAAAGTAGCAGTACATTAGGACAGTGAGAGCAGACAATGGGCAGATCTATTTTCAATTATCTGAAGCACAGTTGCTTTGTTGATTACCCAGACCTGTGCCCCATAAGTCACCACACAGAAATATTTAGGGCCTTATTATGAGTTTGATGGTGCGGAGCGGGACCGCCTGCTTCCGCAGTGCCAAACCAGTGTAGGAACCATCTGCCAGATTAGGAGTTTTCTCCTGGTCTGGTGGGCAGTTCTTAGGCATTTCCAGGGTGGTGACTATTAAAGCGGCACTGCAATGGGAATGTCAAAGACACTATCTGCACGGCATAGACTGCTGCAGTTCATGCCATGCAGGTACTGGGTTGCATGCACACAGGGGGGCACATGTTTTTCCCCCCTGTGTGTATTCACATGGCGTGAGGCACCAGGGGACTCCCTTTGTTTCCTCATTACCACACTTTTCATGGCGGTCGCACTGCCTTGAAAAGTGCGGTGGTGAGGAAACATAGAATAACATAACATAACATAACATAACTGGCTGTTTCTAATCTCCTTCAGCCGGTACCAAGACCCTTTTTGTTAAAGGCCACACCAAGGTAAGTAAAATCAGTTGTGTCTTTATTGAGATTGGAGTACAAAAAAAATGTTGGTTTGTCAAGGTGCTACAGGACATGAGAAATGTTTTACTTATACTAACTTCCAGGGTCCAACCCGTCCATAAAAGCTAAGAACTGGTCTAATAGGTGTTGTAATGACATGGGGGTTTGACCCATACTGACTTGTTGAAACCAATTCCCTCTCCAACTTAGGGGCCGATTCCGATCTCGGTCGGAGGCGCACCCAATACCATTTGGTCGGGAAAAAAGCCATGCGAATGCCTGTTTCCCGACCGATCCGTACAGCACACCGAACGAGTAAGTACGATGCGCACAACAGCAAAGAATCCGGCCGAGCCGTACTCACCCAATCCAGGTCCTGTACTCCGACCGAGGCGAATCCGGAAACGCAGAATCGTGTCGCACGGAAGGGAAAATGCCGCTCCGTCCGGCCGAACAAGTACGATGCGCTTCCCGTACGCGCCGAACCCGTCGCTACGCACGGCACGTCAAAGCATCCGGGAGAGGCGCACATAAGCTCCGATTCGCGCCACAACACGATCCACGGCTACGAGACGAACACGCCAGCGACGAGGACGACGCGAAGCGACGAGGACGACGCGAAGCAACGAGAAGGACGAACGACACGAACCAACCATGAATCCCTTCGTCCCGATCATACCAATATTCTACATTTACTACCGGAACAGGCACGGACGCGTACGGCGCAGAAGGTAAGTCAGACACCAACCACAAAACACATACAACACGTACACGACACATCACACAGACACAGAGGGATGCAGAATATACTTACACCAGCAACAGCAGCACCATAGGGGCGGGATGCCCATCACCAATGCCACATATGCACACAGGGGCCTGAATGCGCACCACCACCACCACCCAGGGGGGGCTGGATGCCTACCACTACTACCACCCTCACCCAGGGGGGGCTGGATGCCTACCACTACTACCACCCTCACCCAGGGGGGGCTGGATACCTACCACTACTACCACCCTTAGCCAGGGAGGGCTGGATGCCTACCACCACCCTCACCCAGGGGGGGCTGGATGCCTACCACTACTACCACCCTTAGCCAGGGGGGGCTGGATGCCTACCACTACTACCACCCTCACCCAGGGGGGCAGGATGCCCACCACTACTACCACCCTCACCCAGGGGGGGCAGGATGCCTACCACTAGTACCACCCTCACCCAGGGGGGCAGGATGCCTACCACTACTACCACCCTCACCCAGGGGGCAGGATGCCTACCACTACTACCACCCTTAGCCAGGGGGCAGGATGCTTACCACTACTACCAACCTCAGCCAGGGGGCAGGATGCCTACCACTACTACCACCCTCACCCAGGGGGGCAGGATGCCTACCACTACTACCACCCTTAGCCAGGGGGCAGGATGCTTACCACTACTACCACCCTTAGCCAGGGGGCAGGATGCTTACCACTACTACCACCCTCAGCCAGGGGTGGGCAGGATGCCTACCACTACTACCACCCTTAGCCAGGGGGGCAGGATGCTTACCACTACTACCACCCTTAGCCAGGGGGGCAGGATGCTTACCACTACTACCACCCTCACCCAGGGGGGGCAGGATGCCTACCACTACTACCACCCTCACCCAGGGGGGGCTGGATGCCTACCACCACTACCACCCCCACCCATAGGATGGACAATGCATGACACAACCAGCACACCACAACCTAGGGAATGCAAGAAGAAGACAAATCCCCAACACCATGACAAGCGTGTGTAGACTGTGTCAAATGCCTACAACACCGAACATGACTTCTAACATACAATGTGACCCCCTAGCACATGTGCCACACAAATATGTGTGTGGCACACACAACGCAAGCAGGCCATGACCATTGTGGCAATGGGGTCCAAACCCCCATCATCACAGTGACCAAAAGGCAAGTGTGGGGTCCATAGCTGCAGCACATTTTGAACATTGTGGCAATGGGGTCCAAACCCCCATCATCACAGTGACCAAAAGGCAAGTGTGGGGTCCATAGCTGCAGCACATTTTGAACATTGTGGCAATGGGGTCCAAACCCCCATCATCACAGTGACCATAAGGCAAGTGTGGGGTCCATAGCTGCAGCACATTTTGAACATTGTGGCAATGGGGTCCAAACCCCCATCATCACAGTGACCAAAAGGCAAGTGTGGGGTCCATAGCTGCAGCACATTTTGAACATTGTGGCAATGGGGTCCAAACCCCTATCATCACAGTGACCAAAAGGCAAGTGTTGACAAAGTAAGAGGTGCAACTGCCAAACTGCATGGATGATTCCTGGTCACAGAACAACAAACACATCAGTGGCAAAGTAGTGTATGTGTCCCATTGCAACATAAATTGGGGGAGCCAAATCCTGCAGTGCAAATAAGACATAACTTTGGCCATGTGCAGACAAACAACACCCATGGGGGCTGACACCGTCAACAATCATCAATGACACAATGACACAAGTGACCATCCGAATGCAGACCCACGTATTTGCACCAATGGGCACACACATGCAGATACCCTGTGGAGACTGCAGATGTGAGGCGAACAGATACCATACCATGGCAGCAATGGGACACACAATCAACAATTAGCACCAAATGAGGGCTCCCGTCCCATCAGCCTGGTCATGGAAGTGCCAACGGAATCATCAGCACAGATCCAACACACTTGTATAGCAATGTTGCACTGACAACACAGATGAGTCCTTCCCCATTGATGCCCAAACCTGCATGTTCACTGGAGATGGCCACACGGTCAGGGAAGTAGACGAATAGAACAATGGCAGACACAACAGATGTGCAGGGGTGGAAGCCACAGATGTGAAGTTGCCAATCTAAGTAGGAAATCTCATTGCCAAATACTGAACACATGACACCCTCAGATGCTGCTATGGATGACATGGATACACCACAGGATAGGACACATACCCCCTGGACCACATGGGTTCCTGCACAGTAACACTTCATTATCATGAGACCAAATATCACCATCACTGCAGCAAGGGCATTGTTAGCATCATCAACATCATGTACATCAGAAGCAAAAGCACTAGAGAACAGAAAGTTGCTTTATTCAGCATATGTGGCATTAAAAGTAGAAGTCCGGTAGAACATAAACAAAGGCCAATGGCCAGTCCATCAACAAAGTCACAAGTGGGTGACAGTGGCAGATGCCACCCTACACATGCCTGCACAAAACCAGGGACAATCCACTAGGAGGGGCAACCGGGGGGGGGGGTAGGCCAGGCACCGCAGGGACAGGATCAGGATCAGGGCTCACCAGGAGGAAGCAGGGAAGGGGTGGTGGGTGCTGGAGAGCCACTGACAACTGCAGTGGAGGTGTCTGACATGGTGTGTGCCGGCACAACTGGGGGGCATGGCTCAGATGTTGTGGGTGCCGGCACGACTGCAGTGGACCCTGCAGATGGAGTGGACAGGTCCGCCACTGCAGTGCCCAAGTCAGACAGGGTGGTAGTGGACTCCACTGCAGTGCCTACCACCAGGGGAGGAGAATGGGGAACAGGCAAGGTGGGCTGGACAGAGGGGAAGGACACCCTCACCACATCAGTGGCATAGACAAGCGCAGCGGGGGGTGTGGTGCCGGGAGAGCAAGTGGCAGGGGAGAAGGCCGGAGCCTCTTGGGGATGGTATATCTGTGGGTGGGGAACCTGGGGCAGGGTGTGGTGGGGGCACCTGTGGAGTGGGGGCCTGAGGGATGGAGGAAGGTGACCTGGTGCTTGAGCTGCAGGGCGGCGGCGGGGTCTTGCTCTTACCACTCCGGGGGGACTTGCGGGTGGGGGCCTCAGTCTGTCTGCACCTGGGGGAGGGTGTCCGGGGGCGAGGGGCACTCTGCTCCATGTGGGGGGGCTTCCTCTTCCCCCTGGATGCTGGGGCAGCTGGATTGGAGGGGAAGAGGCCGAGGTCACTGAGGAAGAGGCGCTGGGTCTTTGGCGTTGCAGGTGAGGCAAGGGAGGGTGCTTTGGAGGGAGAGGCAACTGAGGACTGTGCAGTGCCCGTGGATGCATGTGTGTGTACCAGGGCCCCATCCCCTGTGAGTCTGGTTTCAGTCCCCTGACTGTGCGTGCGTGTGCGTTTAGTTTGTGGCGTGTGTGTCTGTGTGCTGGATGTGTGTGTGCTGGTGTGTGCCTGTGCCGGTGTGTGTGTGCTTGGGACGGGCAAGGTGCTGGGGAGTGTGGATGGAGCAGAGGCAGGAGGGGTGAGGGACTGTCTGAGGAGGGACACTGCTGCCGTCAGGGAGGAGTCCATGGACCTGTTGCCCCTCTGTAGGTCAGACATGCCTGATGAGATGCCCTCCATGAACGACACCAGCTGAGTCAACAGTGCGGTGTGCGCATGGAGGACACTCAGCATGGCTGTCTGCCCTACATGGAGCTGGCGAAGGAGGTACACAGACTCCTTACTCAGGGCAGCAGGGGACACAGGGGCAGGGGGTGCGGTGCCTGGGCCAAAGGAGACACGCTCCCGAACATGGGAGCCTCCACGGACCTTGGGAATGGGAGCCGATGGGAGGGCGGTGGTGGTGCTGGTGGTGGCGGGGACAGCAACACTAGCTGGGGTGTGGTGGCTGCTGACACCCGCCTCCACAAGGGAGTCATCCTCCGAGTTGCTCTGGTCCTCAGCTGAGGTGGATGGTGCTGAGGATTCCTCGGTGTGGCTCCCCTCGCCCTCCGTGCCACTGGGTCCCTCCGACCACTCCTCGGCTGCTGACCCAGTCTGGCTCTCTGGCTCCTCCTGGTCCGTGGAGCTGTCCCCTTCCGTGGCCGTGGATGTATCTGCAAACAATGGGGAAACAGTCAGACATCAGTCACCTGCACCAAACGCACACACCACTGTGCGCACAGCACATCACAGAGCAAGCCCTGGCATCATTAGTTGTACATTGCTAAAAGTGCCCTAACTGAACAGGAGAAGCCAATTGTCAGTCTGATGCCAAGCATGGCACTCACATCCCACATGGCCTTGCACCCATCTGTCTGGTGTCTGTCGGATTGCAACACCCCAGTGTGGACACATGCACCAAGTACACAGTAGTTGGACAGTGCAGAGGACACGGTGTGGACACATCACAGCTCTTGCCACTGAGTCAGTACAGGTTTCCGGATGAAAGGGATGCCCAGAGTCAAATAGGAAATGCATGTGATGCATACCAGCGACAGACACCATGATGCACCCATGTCCTGATAGCCAGCGCCACTATGGTGTGCATGTAGAACATGTCACTCCCCTGCAGGACCACAAATAAGTTGACACATGCCATGGCAGAGGCATGACTGCTAAGTCATACATCACTGTCTCAGTGATGTATGACTTGGCAGCCAGACAACAACACTATGCACTGTGTCACAATAGTAGGTCATGGGGAATGCAAGTCCTGGAGCTGCACAAGTGCACATGTACATCCCCCACACAACACATCATCTCAACCCTCATCTGTCCAGGTCACACCTATTGGACATATGGGAGACCTGTGACACTACCCTCTGAACCTGAGCCCCTCACAATTTGCTGTGAATGGGGAACAGCTGCCTGAACATCACATTCGCATACCCCAGTCTGCACGGGCAGCTGATCAAACACCTATGTGACACACAAGTATCGTCTCCTATGGTCACATCTCCAGGGGCATGCTGAGCCCCTACCAAGAAACACCCCAGCAGTCCTGGCAACTAATCCACAGCACACTGACACAGAGGCAGACACCGGAGGGGTCAAATCACTGTGCACAATGTGTCAGCTGATACACGGGAGTGGGAGTACAGAGTGCATTGCATGGCCTGGAGTAGGCATGACTGTCCTGCTCCACATGAATGAGGGATGTGCCCTGGACAGTGGATAGCTGGCTATGTATGTGTGACACACGTAATCTGCACACTCCTGGGGCACAAACATTGTTCCCACCCGCTGCATGGGCGTGTGCCACATACCCCAGGCACATGTGGTGGCTCAGCTCAGCAAGTGGACCGCATATCAAAGCAACACGCAGATCACATGTCCAAACCCAGGCGTTGTGTGAACAATGGACCCACCCATGATGCCCACAACAGAGTTAGGGAAACAGATGCTGTCCCCCACCTTTAGTGAAGCAAACTGCAAGGACACAGTCCCAAGTGACACAATTCCCTGAATGTAAGGGCCACACCTGGGTATCAGATGAGCAGTGGGCAGTGCACAATAGAGGGACATGGCTCCTGGACAACATGACTGCTGCACTGTGGCAGTTGAACCAGGCCAGAGGAGGGCACAAACCATGTAATACAGAGTTCACAGTGCAGTCTTTGACTCACCCCCTCCTTGCTGCTGTCTGGCCTTCAGCTGCCCATCCAGGTCTGGAAAGACCACCGCCAGGATCTGGAGCATGTGGGGGTCAGGGTCCGTGTTCTGCCCCTCCTGCGAGGAGGCGACAGCTTCAGCTGGACCCGTGCAATCCTCCAGGTCCAGCCCCGAAGGTCCTGCCACCTCTTCTGGCAGTTGCGGATCCGGCGCTTGTAGACCCCCACGGACCGGACAGCCCGGACGATGTCCTTCCAGATTTCATGCTTCCGATGGGCATTAACCTGTCAGGATGACAAAGTGAAAAGGCCATTACCACACATGCAACATATCCATGCATGACACAGTTGTATATACATGTCTCAATCACAGGGGCACATGATGTACACAGGCAGTGCAAAGCTGACCATGGACAGTTTGCCAGACGTCACTACATGGTATCATTGCATGGGAAGTAAAACCATGTTCAAATGCACTGTCACTGCACCATACCTGTCCAGTGCAAGTCACTACACACTATGGGGGGTGACAACTACTCAGTGAGCCTGCTAGCCAGTGGCGTGCAGACTTCCAGCCTTGCTAGTCACACAAAATGCACATTCAGAAAGGCAGTGCACAGAACACTCACCTGCTCCCCTGGTGTCCCATACAGCTTGCTGTACTGTGGAAGTAGGCTGTCCAGCAGGGCCTGGTTCTCTTCAAGGCTGAAGGCTGGGGCTCTCTCCACAGTATGTGCCATTGCAGGGTCCAGAGGGGCAGAGACAGCAGCAGTGCAGTGGCAGATGTCGTCCTGGAGCATGTAGTGCAGGCAAGTGAGCTCTCAGGGGAACAGCCAGCAATATATATGTGCTGGAGAGGCAGATACTGTCCCTTGTGTCCAAAGTGATAGGTCCAAGTCGTTTGCATGTTCTGAATCTGGCCAATCCATGGAATAGCAGCACCAAAACACGCCCACAGCATCCTTCAAATCTTCAACTTCATGACATACATGATTTTGCAACATTGTTGTGGGTGACCAACTGATTTTCCAGCAACCAACTCGTTCGAAATTCGAAAACGCGTCCGTTGCCAGGCAAGCCCATTGTCAATGGGTGCGCACCGATCGGTCCATTGCGGTACAACGCGTACAGGGGTACAACGCGTACCCGCACACATTGAATGCAATGGGCCGGCCGGAGGCACCGATCGGTCCATTGCGGTACAACGCGCACAGGGGTACAACGCGTACCCGCACACATTGAATGCAATGGGCCGGCCGGTGGCACCGATCGGTCCATTGCAGTACAACGCGCACAGGGGTACAACGCGTACCCGCACACATTGAATGCAATGGGCCGGCCGGAGGCACCGATCGGTCCATTGCAGTACAACGCGCACAGGGGTACAACGCGTACCCGCACACATTGAATGCAATGGGCCGGCCGGAGGCACCGATCGGTCCATTGCAGTACAACGCGCACAGGGGTACAACGCGTACCCGCACACATTGAATGCAATGGGCCGGCCGGACGCACCGATCGGTCCATTGCAGTACAACGCGCACAGGGGTACAACGCGTACCCGCACACATTGAATGCAATGGGCCGGCCAGAGGCACCGATCGGTCCATTGCGGTACAACGCATCACTGTACATGTGACTGGCATATGTCAGCATGCCTGTCTCAGATGGACATATGCCAGCCACAGATAGCTCCCAGGGAGTGAGGGGCACACCTACATCACGACAGCCTGTCCAAACCTTATCATAAGGCATGTAAGGCTGCATTTCCTATTGTGTGTATGTTGGTGTACATGTTGTCCTGTGGGTGTCACCTGTGGGCAGCCACCCCCAGGCTGTGCACGTGTTCATGGGGACAGGATCCTGGGTGTTACGTGTACGTGACCACTGTGATGTGCAACTGTTCATATCTGTGCATGTGCCATGGTCACATTTCACAGTGGTGTATGTGTATGTCATGTCACATACCCCGTGAGTCCCATGTGGGACGGTATGTTTGAGCCAAGGTGTCCCAGTGGCACAATAGTGATGGTCCTCCACAGTCTTTGTGCATGTAGTGTTTACAATGTCTCTGATTTCATGTGCACAATGGGAGACAGTCTCCACATCCAGGTTGTGTGTGCATGGACTCTGATGTTGTGCGTGTGTGTCACAGACGTCCATGTCTGTCCTGCCGTGGCAAGTGGGGCCACTACCTGTGGGTGTCATGGTTGTTTTGCTGTGGTGTATACATGATACTCCATGTAATGCCAGTATCCATGTGGCATTACAGGGTCCCTGGGAATGTACCTGTCGTTGAGCTGTGGTGCCTGGGGCACATCTGTCCTCACATGTCACTGTGGGGGTTATTGTGACACGGCAGCAGGAGATGGGAACTGTGACACGGCCTCATGATATCCAATGGGCCAACCTGGGACAAATTGATGCCACCTGTTGGACCGTGTTGACAGATGTTGGCCATGTATGTACCATACATGTCCTTCCGCTACTGCACACTTCATGTAGTTGTGCCTCATAATGATGTATGTTGGGATCTTGAGTGTGTTCAATGCCGCATATGTGGGGTGACTGACAATCTTGCTTACTTCTCCTCTGCACTGCAGGGCTCCTGCTGTCCATCGGCCATTCCCAGACCTGGCAACGATGGTGGAACGGGACAGCATCCGACGGTACCGCTTCACCAGGCAGCTGATTGAGGATTTGGCAGTGCAGTTGTCCCCACATTTGCAGCCTGGCCGGCCGTATCCTACAGCGCTGACCCCCAAGGTGAAGGTGATGGCAGCCCTACACTTCTTTGCCACTGGTACCTTCCAACATACTGTGGCGACTGCTGGTGGGATGTCACAGACCATGTTCAGCCGTGTGCTCCGCAATGTTTTGGCGGCAATGTTGCTCTTCCTGAACCGGTACATCTATTTCCCTAGACTGCGACGACTCACTGACGTGAAGAGTGACTTTTATGCCCTGGGGAGGATGCCGCATGTAATTGGCTCCATTGATGGGACACATGTGGCTTTGGTACCACCACAGGCCCAGGAGCAGGCCTACAGGAACCGCAAGCACTACCACTCGGTCAATGCACTGGTGGTGTGTCTTGCAGACATGACCATCACACACGTGTGTGCCCGTTTCCCTGGTTCAGCACACGATGCCTTTGTGATGAGGAGTAGTCGCATCCCCAGGATGATGGCACAGATGCAGAACCAGCGTGCCTGGCTTGTCGGTGTGTACTGACTTTGTGCCATTGTGTGTGATCTGATCTGTAGTATTCCGCCCACTTTTCCAAGTCAGCTAATGTGCACTTGTCTGTCCGTAGGTGACTCGGGATACCCCAACATGCCGTGGTTGCTGACACCCCTCAGGAACCCTGTGACACCTGCCCAGATGCGCTACAATGAGGCACATGGTCGGACCAGGAGAGTGATTGAGCGGACCTTTGGTCTCCTGAAGAGCCGCTTCCGCTGCCTGGACAAGACCGGAGGGTCCCTCCCATATGCCCCTGCGAAAGTGTGCAAGATTATCATCGTCTGCTGCATGCTCCACAACCTGGCAGTGCGGAAGGAGTTGCCTCTCATCCAGGATGACAATGACCAACATCCGCCACCTGTGGAGGATCCTGGCCTGGACCACGATGCCAGTGACGATGATGATGATGATGGTGATGGTGATGTCCGCACACAGCTCATCACCAACTTCTTTAGCTGAATGTGAGTATCCTGAGGTGTCATGTCAATGATGTGAGTTGGCATGATGTGTGGGTGGTGCTCTGGTGCTGTTGGAGTGTGTCCATGGGCTACTTGACTGGATGTGTGTTGCGATGTGTGGTGACAGGTGGGCTGTACTCCCCAACAGTGTTGACATGCTAACTTGGTTCTGGGTGGGTATCTTGTAACATGTATTGTGCATGAGTTTTGCTGTTCTGTCCTGTACTCCATTGCTTTTGACTGTGTGTCATTTCTGTCCTTCACAGGGTACTTTCAGATTCGTTTGGTCAACTGTGTCCACCGACGACGTGATTGCACATCCAGGCTGGTAGCTGTTGTGTCCCTACAGGTGATGTGCGCCACACCCATGGACTTCCTTCCGTCTACAGTTGTTGACTGTGTGCCTGCTGCCAGGTGGGGTTACCTTGCATCTGTAGTGGTTACGGCATGTTGCAACTGTGTAATAAACCTGTGCTTCACTTTGTGATGTGCGTTGTCTGTGGTCACACATTTGACTGCCATTTGCTTTCTGCACCTGTGGGCTACTTGACTACAACTGGGAATGGGTGTGGTGTCTGTGCATTGCACCGTCTTCACTGGCAACATCAGTGTAGGCAATGAGTCAGATGGCCTAGGTGTGTATGTGTCGTGTAGCCCTGGTGGTGTGTCTCCCTCATGTGTGTCATGTTGCCTGTACTCACATGCCTGTGTTGTCCTTGCTGTTGCAGTTCGCATACACAGTGTAATTTTGCAGTTCATCATCCCCATAACAGCACCCACGTTGGAATCACGACAGAGGCAAGTATGGTGTATTAGTGTGTTTATCGTGATACATTTGTGTTAATAGTGCATAGGATGGGTTGTGTTGTACATAAATCTTGCAATCCCAAGTTCCTAGGTGAATTGAAAGTCCGGGTAGACAGGATCCCCAGTATCAGGGCCACAGTTGTCTGACACATTGGTCCAACTTGTACTCCCCATGCAATGTGTGGGAGTAGTGTTGCCGTCAACAGGGTGAACAGTCTGTGCACAAAGGCGAACATCCAGAACAGGTTCAGGCTTCCTGGGAGTTGCGCTTGGCCATCGGCCTCTCACTTTTCCCTCCTCGGACGACCCCTCTTCTTGGGGGGGCCCTCAAGTGCAGGCTGCTGCGGTGCAGGGGACTCTCCGCCAGAGTCCTCCTCCCTCCCTGTGGCAGTTGCAGTTTGTTCGGCACCAGATGTTGTTGGCACACAGGGAGGTGTGGACTGGTTGCTGTTCATCTGGCGGAGGCATTGTAAAATGTCCCTGTGCACCGCCGTCATCTCATGCAGTGCATCCCACTTGGACTCCACGCGGGACATGTGTGAGTCCACACGGGACATGTGTGACTCCACGTGGGACATGTGGGAGTCCAAGCGGGCATGATGGGCAGCCTGCTGCTGTTTAATGTCTCTGAGGAGCCCCACTACCTGGCTGAGCTCTCCGGTGCTGGACTGGTACGCATCAGCTATGCGTACCAGTTGTGGGTCATCATGCACACCAGCAACGTCTGCAAGCAGCGACCTCTGTCTCCCACCCCTCCCACCACCCCTGCTGACATGTGCAGTGTGTGCAGTGGCACGCACAGATAACCCTGGTCCACCTTGGGGGTTGGTGGTGGTGGTGGTGTCCATGGCCCCAGGTTGGTCCAGGGTCACTGTGCTGGTGTTGCTCCTTATTCTGTCCATGTCGGCAGGGATGGTATTCGTGGTGACAGTCGTTGTAGGGGTGGGTGCAGGGGGTGCAGCTGGTGGTCCTGCTGGTGCTGCAGCTGGTGGTCCTGCTGGTGCTGCATGTTGACTTGCACCGGATGTGCCAGGTTGTTCTTCATCGTCCGAGGAGGACAGAGGCTGTACGACGCCAGTGAGCTCGGCATCCTCTTGAGCCTGGGACTGGGACTCCTCAGCGTCTGCTGCTGTGTCCCCATCATCACCTGTTTTTGGGAGACACAAACAATGTATGTCATGTTTCTGCAGGCATCAATGGTTGACACACATGACAATTGTGACTGTGCCTCTGGGTGCGGGCCTGTACATTGCATTGTCCTAAGTCGTCACAGTCAGAGGTTGATATTGGTGTGGCACATTGTCCTGCATTATTTGGGCATTTCTATGTATTTTCTGGGGTGTGAACATGGTCTGCATTGGTTGTGTTTGGTTGACAGCCGGCCCTCCTTCCCACCCAGCCAGCCAGCCAGTTATCCCACCATGGAACGTGCTTGCGTTGCAGGGATTGTAAGTTGTCTCTCAGGATGTCAGTCAGTGGTGTCCTGCTGTTTGTTGGTGCACAGTTGCCAGCAGGGCCTTGTGCTCCCCACAGCAGTAGCCAGTGTCAGCCATCTTGTGAGTCCTTCTCCACTCCCTGTGATGTGAGCATGGTTCAGGGTGGTGTTGATGGGACAGTTGTGGGGGTGAGCTATGTCTGTGACTACGACTCCCATCATGCCATTGCCTCCACCCCACTTCCCAGCATTCCCATACTTACTTGCTTTTGTGTGGAGTTCAGTGTGTGTGGGTGTGAGAGCAATGGCAAGATGGCTGACAGTGGTGTCCTGCTGTTGGTTGGTGTGCAGTACCCAGCATGCCCTTGTGCTCCCCACGACACAGCAACAGTGTCAGACATCTTTGATGGGCCTTTCCACTCTCTGTGGGATGTGCATGCGTGAGTGTGAGCTTGCTGGGCCATGTGGTGGGGGATGTGGAGCTGTGACTACGACTCCCATCATGCTATTGCCTCCTCCCCCTTCCCAGCATGCCCATGCTTCCTTCCTTTTGACTCTGCTTCCCTGTGGGGTGGGCTGGCTGTGCTGACAGAATGGCTGGGAGTGTTGTCCTGGCAGTTGTTTGGCTAAGAGTCCCAAGAGTGTCCCTGTGCTTCACACAACATAACCCAGGGTGGTGGTTCTTTGTGGGATCTTGTGTTAGGATGGAGGGCATTGCATTCTACCAGGTGGGTACTGTGGAGTTTGTGTTGGGGGTGTGTGAGGGGAGGTGCTTGTGACTATAGTCAGTGCTGCAAGTCCCCCTTCCCACCCAGCCAGCCAGATATCCCACCATGGAACGTGCTTGCATTGCAGGGAGTGTAAGTTGTCTCTCAGGATGTCAGTCAGTGGTGTCCTGCTGTTTGTTGGTGCACAGTTGCCAGCAGGGCCTTGTGCTCCCCACAGCAGTAGCCAGTGTCAGCCATCTTGTGAGTCCTTCTCCACTCCCTGTGATGTGAGCATGGTTCAGGGTGGTGTTGATGGGACAGTTCTGGGGGTGACCAATATCAATGACTATGACTCCCATCATGCTATTGCCTCCACCCCCCTTCCCAGCATGCCCATGCTTCCTTCCTTTTGACTCTGCTTCCCTGTGGGGTGGGCTGGCTGTGCTGACAGGATGGCTGGGAGTGTTGTCCTGGCAGTTGTTTGGCTAAGAGTCCCAAGAGTGTCCCTGTGCTTCACACAACATAACCCAGGGTGGTGGTTCTTTGTGGGATCTTGTGTTAGGATGGGGGCATTGCATTCTACCAGGTGGGTTCTGTGGAGTTTGTGTTGGGGGGGGTGTGAGGGGCGGTGCTTGTGACTATGGTCAGTGCTGCAAGTCCCCCTTCCCACCCAGCCAGCCAGATTTCCCACCATGGAACGTGCTTGCATTGCAGGGAGTGTAAGTTGTCTCTCAGGATGTCAGTCAGTGGTGTCCTGCTGTTTGTTGGTGCACAGTTGCCAGCAGGGCCTTGTGCTCCCCACAGCAGTAGCCAGTGTCAGCCATCTTGTGAGTCCTTCTCCACTCCCTGTGATGTGAGCATGGTTCAGGGTGGTGTTGATGGGACAGTTGTGGGGGTGACCAATATCAGTGACTACGACTCCCATCATGCTATTGCCTCCACCCCCTTCCCAGCATGCCCATGCTTCCTTCCTTTTGACTCTGCTTCCCTGTGGGGTGGGCTGGCTGTGCTGACAGGATGGCTGGGAGTGTTGTCCTGGCAGTTGTTTGGCTAAGAGTCCCAAGAGTGTCCCTGTGCTTCACACAACATAACCCAGGGTGGTGGTTCTTTGTGGGCTCTTGTGTTAGGATGGGGGCATTGCATTCTACCAGGTGGGTTCTGTGGAGTTTGTGTTGGGGGGTGTGTGAGGGGCGGTGCTTGTGACTATGGTCAGTGCTGCAAGTCCCCCTTCCCACCCAGCTAGCCAGATTTCCCACCATGGAACGTGCTTGCATTGCAGGGAGTGTAAGTTGTCTCTCAGGATGTCAGTCAGTGGTGTCCTGCTGTTTGTTGGTGCACAGTTGCCAGCAGGGCCTTGTGCTCCCCACAGCAGTAGCCAGTGTCAGCCATCTTGTGAGTCCTTCTCCACTCCGTGTGATGTGCGCATGGTTCATGGTGGTGTTGATGGGACAGTTGTGGGGGGGCAATATGTGTGACTGCGACTCCCATGATGCTATTGGCTACACTGACTTGGCCAGCATACACAGAATTCCTTCCTTTAAGTGGTCTTCACTGTGTGTTGGTGTTGTTGTGGTGGCTACATGTGTGGATGTGTTTGTTAGTTCTATTTGTGCCACTGCCTAGCTGTAGTTGTGGTTGTGTTTGTACATGTGTTGGCACAGTTGGATGTGACTTTTTTGATGGCATGTGTTGTGTTTATCTGACTGACATACACATTTTGGGATGATTCTGTTCTGGTTGCTGTGTAATTGCTATGAGTGCATGGTTTGACTCTCCCTTGACAGTGATGTGTGTGTTTTGTGGCAGTATATTGTGTACATTTGTTGTGTACTCACCAGGCTCTGGGATGTCCTCTAGTCCATATACGCTCACTGGCGGAAGGATGGCCCGCACCTTCTCCTCCCAGGGCCTGAGGTATATTGGCTTGGCAGGAGGGCCACTGCCGATGTATTGGCTGTTGAAGTAGTCTTTCTTCAGCATGTCCCGTACCCTCCTGCGCACGTCATACCACCTGTTCTGGATGTCCGTCTTTGTGCGCCGACATGGTGATTGGGCGTTCACCCTGTTGATGATCCTCTCCCACATCTTGGTTTTCTGCGACATGGGGGTCTGTTGGACCAGTGTGCCAAACAGCTGTGGCTCCACCCTGAGGATCTCGTCTACCATGACTTCCAATTCACTATCTAGGAACTTGGGATTCTTCTTGGGGGGCATGGTGATGGGTGGTGATGGTGGGTGATGTGTGTGTTGGTGTGCAGGTGAGGGTGTGTGAGTGTGTGTTTTGCTGGGTGTATGTGAGGTAGGTATTTGTTGGTGTGCTGATGGTGTGTTGCTTGTGTGAGGGATGAGCTGTGGGTGTGTGGTTGCTTTCTCTTGGGTGCTGGCAGTGGAATGGCATTTGCAAAGGCTCATGGTAGTGATTTGTGTCCTTTATATATGTGGAGTTGTGGGTGTGTCTTTGTTCTCTGTCCCCACCCCCCAGTATTTATTGGCTTGGTAATTGCTTGTTTGGCCTTTTTTGGGTGATTTTTCCTTTGTGCTGTTTGTGTATGTTGGAAACGTTCTTGTGACCGAGTCGGACCCTGCATTGGTCTCGTACGGTGTTCTCCGTTTCGTTCACGCTGTGTTTGTGCAGTTTTCTATGCTGCGTACGCGTCGGTCGCGGTGTATTGTGTTGCTTCGGCTCGGTTTTGTATGCGTGTCGGTCGTACGGCTTGTCCTCCGTCCGACTCGCTCGTGGTTTTTGCGCCTTGCATCGTACTTTGCGGTTTGGAGTTCACGTGTACGTTTCGGTCGGATTTGTTCCGGGTGCGTGTCGGTCGGTTGGATTCGCGTGTTTTTCCGGCCGGATTGCTGCTTTCCGTGCGGCTCGGTCGGTCGACTTTGTTTCGGTACGTGTTGGTCGGATTTTTCGCGCCTTGCATCGTACTTGGCGTGTCGTGCGCCACGGGTACGTGTCGGTCGGTATTTTTTCCGGATCTGAGTCGGTCGGTGCTTTTTCCGGCCCGAATTGGAATCGACCCCAAAATCTACATAACAATTTAAAAGTGTCTTCTGAAGATTAGACACAGCCAATCTTGCTAAAACTGAATGATCGAATGCCACATTTTGCACGCCACTAAAGCATCCATACACCCATGCAACTACGTTATATCCAGAAGACCCACCTAATACCTTTGATAGCTCATTGAAAAGAGCAAAGGGTTCAGCTGTAGATGCATAATTGTTACACAATGGCATTATTGTCTCTTCTATCTCCACCTTCAACAGGACATACCTCTCCCTTTAACTCTCCTCTTCTTTGCTGCCTGGTATCTAACAATACTAAGATGCAATGTAGTAAGTATCTATCCTTAATATGAAAAAAACTGGAAAACCCTACTAATATTTCTTATTCCGTAAACACTCTACACTACACTGGGGGCATATTCACAAGCCCCTATCGCCACCACAACATCACTTTCAGTGACGTTGTGGGGGCGATAGGGGCCTTGCCTTATTCACAAGGCAGCGTTAAGCCACTTAACGTGGCTTAACGCTGCCTTGTGAATAAGGCTCCCTTAACGCTGTGTTTAGCATGAAAGGGGCGTGCGGTGGGCGTTCCACCACAACACCCATTGATTTTGACACTACCCCCTATTCACAAGGGCAGCGTAAATAGGAGGTAGCGCCAAAGTTAAGACCAGGAAAACCCTGGTCTTAAGATGGCGAAACGAGGAGAAATGCTTAATTTCTCCTCGTTTTTGCTTTTTCCATGTGTGCTGCCTTGTGCAGCACACATGGAAAAAGCAAATGCCATGGTTTGTTAATGTACAGGAAGGTGTCCCTTCCTGTACATAAACAAACCTTTTTTTTAAATGACGTTTTGTAGCTCACATGTGTGCTGCATGAAGCAGCACACATGTAAGTTAAAAACTGGCATTTTAGGTTTGTTTATGTGCAGGAAGGGACACCTTCCTGTACATAAACAAACCTCCCTGCTTGCAGACACCCTTGCACTCTGGTGCAAGGGTGCCTGCGTTGGTGCTAAGTTGTGAAACTTAGCGCCATCGCAGGGGGTAACGCAAGGCTGCACCATATCCTTGTGAATATGTTGCAGCCTTGCTTTTCCGAAGTGGCGGAGAGAGGCGTTAAGCCAAGAAGGCTAACGCCTCTCTCCGCCACTTCCTTGTGAATATCCCCCACTGTGTTTTATTTAGTGGGTCTCCTGAAAGAAACCAACCAAGTGCAGATTAATTTCATTTATTCATTTATTCAAATAAATATTTCATAATGCTCCCAGTAAAATAACAATCATCACATTAAATATTTGAAGAATGTGTTCCATAATTCGACAAAGCACGCTAAAAAATATTGAAAAACCATATTTAAATCCTGAAAAGCATCTGTGCAGGAGAGCAGGCGCATTAAAATTCAGTACAACTTCTAAACATACTTCACTAAGCAAATCCCATAAATAAAGATAGGTACCTAAATAAGTTCTAGAACAACTTCCATATTCATATAATTCTATCGAAACAATGAAAAATCTATACATCACGAACATGTGTTCCTATAAAGAATGCTCGCTCTTTCAAGAACGTGTTCCCTACTGAAACTGTAAGACAGAAATGGTACTGCTACTTCTCTTCAGTTTGTGCATTTCCACTCGCGGAAATTATATAGCCTCTTAACCCCTATCTGTTATGTTATGAAATATTGTATTGTATTGTATCGTATCATAGATTTATATAGCGCAAAAAACTGTCACCCTGCGGGTATCCTGGCGCTGCGACTTACAAAGTTGTCACTAGGCAGAACAAATAGCCTGTACGCTGATTTAGAGAGCTCATATTACTCATCCCTAGGGAAGAGCCAAGTCTTTAGGCTTTTTCTAAATGAGAGCAGCGCGTTAGTTTGTCTGATATGCAGGGGGAGATCATTCCAGAGTCGTGAGGCTGCTATACCAAATGCTCTGCCACCCATTCTAGTCTTCTTGAATCTAGCAGTAGTTACCAGACTTGCACTGGAAGAACGAAGATTTCTCCCAGGATTGTACCAGGTGAGTTTCTCCTGCATGGAAATTTGACCCAGACCATGCACTGCCCTGAACACAATGCAGAGAGATTTAAATTGAATTCTCTCCTTAATGGGTAGCCAATGGAGGTCCTTTAATGCTGCCGTCGTTGAAGACCTGCGCTGCCTATTTAGCTGCTATGGACTGGATCCTCTGCAGCTTCAATAGCACTGAGTGTGGTGCTCCCAAATACAAAGAGTTGCAGTAGTCCAGTCTACTTAAAATTATGCTCCTCACTACTAAGGGTCTGGTAGCACTAGGCAGTAGTGGGAGAATCTGGCGTAATGCTCTTAAGAGTGAGAAGCAAGTACTAACTATTTTATTGGCTTGTGACTCCATTTGGAGGTTGTCATATATGTTAATGGCTGCTTGTAAATTACTAACTGTGGTCCTGGAGTTGTTCAAAAACTCTGGCAGAAAGGTGAGAAGAAAGGAATAGATAAGAGGAGAGGAAATGAAGAAAGAACTACGGGGCATATTAACAAGGGGGCGATATGAAATTATCGCCGCTTTTACGTCCGTTTTCGGGCGAAAAGCGGCGATAATTTCATCGCTTTATCAGCAAAGACACGCTATCGCGTGTTTTGCTGACTTAGCGCCAGTTCCCAGCACGCCTAACTTTGCATCGCTAATGAGATGCAAAGTAGGCGTGGCTGTGAAACCAAACAGGGATAATATCGTGAAGGCAGCTTCGCGATATTATCAAGGAGGGTTAGCGATCTTTTAAATCGCGTTAAGTATGCCTTAACGCAGGAATTTAACGTCTGTTAAATTCCTGACTAAGGCATACTTAACATGGGGGGTGGATTCTGTGGCTAAGACCACAGGCCCTATCATCTAGGATATTGCCGTTTTCCACCATGGAAAACGGCGATATCCACGCTATCTCTGGAATTTTATCGCCTCAGCGATGCGCATTGTTGATAACGCGGTAACCGGGCGATAAATTACAGAGATAGCCGGCAATAAATATGCAAGCGCTAAGCGCGCTTTACGATATTTATCGCCGGGCCTTGTTAATATGCCCCTGTGTGAATAGAATAGTCTTCTCCAAAATGCTTGTACCACTCCAGGCTGGCAGAGTGCTGGTGCCAATCTCGAGTTTCTGGAGAGTCAACATGAAGGTATGAATCGGGATAACTACCCTGGGGCAGATTTACAAGCCCCTTGCGCCACTTTTAACATGGGAAAAGTGACGCAAAAGTGGCGCAAGGGCCTTGTAAATCTGCCCCCCTGTATCCATCAGGTCTACTCCGTCCATCCTCCATATTTAGGAACCAACTGGAGATTCGCCCCTTTAAATAAAACTACGGGGCAGATTTACAAGGCCCTTGCGCCACTTTTGCGTCACTTTTCCCATGTTAAAAGTGACGCAAAAGTGGCGCAAGGGGCTTTTAAATCTGCCCCTTCATCTCTACTCTCAGAACCCAGCGTCCACTCCAATGACTGATAAACTATTGTTGCCTTTGACCGTGTAGAGGGCTGTGTTGCCCTAAGTTTGCAAACAAATACCACATACATTCAAAAGTACACTCATAAATAAAGCTGCACCGCATACAAAACAAACATAATAAAAAGGCATGTTTTGTGGAAATGTGCGTGGGTGTGTTTGTTAATATAAATGCATTCTGATCTTTTGGGGATAAGATTTTCGCCTGATGAATTACAATAAATATCGCCCTTTGTGTAGAATTGTTTCAGAAGGACATCTGCCTTGTACTACGATCTTGTGTATCATTTGCTCTCATATAACATTTGAATAATGTGCACCATTTCAGCAAATACATGCCTTTGGGTAAGTTGATATTTTCAGTTAATAAAAAATGATTTTGTTCTACATTATGTTTTCTAAACTTGACATACCAATGCGTGTCTCAGAACTTTATGTTTTCAAAAACACATTGCAAGTGTCACAAATGAATAGCTGAGAAGGCAAAATTAAATCAAAATGGACGCCATGCATAAAATATATGTCAGGTTATTATATTACTGATTTTCCGATTGGGACTGTTTTCAGAATTTCAGACTGCTCTGGAGCCCAAATGATTTTCTTCTCACACCAAAAAAAGCTAAACATAGGAAAATGTTTTAGTCCTGCACTTTCCATATGCAACCCTAACAGTGTCATCCAATTATACAGTTACTACTAACTTCAGTTGAAGGCAAAATCCATTAGTAGCATACTTATGCTGGGATAATCTACATCCTGTGCCATTGTGCATTCCACAACAACTGAGCATTAATGGTGCATTAACAAACTGCTCTGAGAACATTTTGTACGTATTACTGTAATAATTATGATTAATTCCACAGTAGTTAAAGGAATAGTAACACTTTGGAAAATAGCGAGAGCTTTCCCATTAAAAGTACAAAACAACTCTCTCATCCTGGTTAACGAATAAAACGTCACTGCGTCTAGATCAGTACTCGTCCTAGTACTGTGTAAAAAGATAATGCTTGAATTCTTGTACAGTAACTTGAAGGTGTTTTGAAACATATCTCCTATCTCCATATGTTTGAAATATTTGTCTCTTCCCAGGAGGAATGTTTTCTTGTAAAGAGAAATATTTCGTATATCAACACAATCTGCCTAGAAATCTTCGCAGTTTGGATTAGATTACTGTTAGCAGATCACTATCTTTTAAAAAAATATATATATATATTTTCTTCTTAAATAGTTTTTTTCGCTGCTCTCTAACTTGTCACTTGCACGTCACCACTCTGTGTGTCACGAGCACAATAGTGCACCAAGCCCTTTTGGGTTGCCCTTGCAATTTATGCTCACAGTGCTGATATAACTGTCCTGTATAAATTGTTACTTTAAATACATGATGCCATGAGCACTTTCTAAAAACTTACCACAAGTCTCCCTTTGTCCTTTTGTAATGTCTTGAACATGCATGTATATTTGCCTTCCTCATTGATACCGGTTGAGACATTGTTGTTAGTTCATGCTTACTTACACAGATCTCAACCTGGTCTATGGGTTTTACTCCTGTCGCCATTTACTATCATAATCCCGACAGCAGAAACGCCATCTGTTAGGGATTATGAGGCCCTTCCGACTGGCCCCTTGAGCCCGTCGGAACCCAGTCAGATTAACTGGTCAGTTTAAACTCCGACCGCCGTCTTTGTAATACGGCAGCCAGAGTTTAAACCTTAGGAGATTAAAGCTTACATGTTGGCCGGAAAGCCTCTGACCTGTGGTCGGAGGCTTTCCGACCGACATCCAAATCAGGCCCCCATTGTTTTAATCATCGCGACAAAAGTCATGCTGAGCTGGAAGATTCGTCAGGCTTTCAGACAGATGAAATGATACTCCCTCCATGCCCCTTCTCCTTCCCATTCCATTCATTCAGAACCTTTTAGGCATTGTTTACACAGACACCAGATGCAGATACTTCCACTGAAACACAGCTTCACCATATGAAAGCAACAGGTGGTCTCTGTTTATCATTCAATGAATCTACACGGTTAGTAGTAGTAGATTTGCAAATATCTTTGGCGCCGTTTGACGAATATTCGCGAAATTTTCAAAATTAATGGGGCGCTCCGGTCAGCTCCTGTCTTGAAAGTTTTGGGGTGATTCGTCAAGCGGTGGCCGAGAAAAAAGGGGGTCCCAAAACGTGTTTTCTCCATTTTAATTTCCATAGAAAACTTTTGTCGCGGCTACAGCCCGAACTGCTGAACAGAATTACACCAAATTTGGCAGAGAGGTAGCTCTTTGTCCAGAGTGCACTCTTTGCTTTAAATGGTGTAAATCCGTTCAGTAGTTCCTGAGAAATTAAAAAATAAAAGTAATTATATATCTGGCTGCCGCGGTGGATCCGCGAACCCTCCCGATTACGAGCTTGACTCTGATTGGCTGCCAACACTTCAAACCGAGAAGTGTTGGCAGCCATCTTGTGACTCAGTAAAACCAAGTCACAAGCAAAAAGGGAAGAAAATGATAAAAAAAAGAAAAGGGGGCAGGGTAGAAAGGGGGCAGGAAACCTGCTCTTGCTTCCACGAAGCAAAGCAGAATTGCTTTTGGGCAAAGGGAGTTGCATGTTAGCAGCTCCCTTTTCCCAAAAGCAATGCTGGCTCCTGCAGGAGGAGGGGAGCCGGCTGGGACCGCGGGGGCCTTGGGGCTCCCCGGTGGTACCAACAAAGAGGCCAAGCCCCGGGGCTGGGGTCCCCGGGGCCAAAAGTGGCCCAGGGAAGGAGGGCCACGCGGCCCCTCTCCTTTAAAATGAATTTAAAAAAAATAATAAATAAGTGGCCATGCCCCGGGTATGGGGTCCCCGGGGCTGAAATTGGCCTCGGGAGGGGGGCAACTCGCGGCCCCCTTCCCGTTTAAAAAAAAATTAAAATGTCACAGGCCCTGGGGGATGGGGTCCCTAGGGCCCATAAAATATTGAGAGAAGGGGGGTCACACAGCCCCCCTTCTCACAAAAAAAAAGAAAAAAACAGCTGGTATCCTGTCGGAGGCCTCACCCCCTCCCTGCACCACACTGCAAATGTGCCTCCTGGCGCACTCTGGGTTGGGGGATTAAGTCCCCTAGATCCTTAAGGGTCCTTAGGGGCCAACTAGCCCACCAGGTACCTCCAGTAATCCCCACACAGTGGGATTGCTGAGAGGTGGTCCAAGGCCACGCCCCTTTTTACAACACTCTGCAAACGCGCCTTTTGGTGTACTGCTGGTGGGGTGATGAGGTCCTCTTGTGTCCTGACTACTCTCAGCAATCCAGCTGTGTGGAGCTTGCTAGAGATAACAGGAGGGCTAGTTGGACCCTCAGGGGGCAAGGGGACTTCATCCCCAACCAAGAACGCGCCAGGAGGCGAGTTTGCAGAGTGGTGCAGAAAGGGGGCATGGCCTGTGTCCACCTCTCAGCAATCCCACTATCTGTGGCTTACTGGCGGTGTCAGGTAGGCTAGTTGGCTCCTTAGGACCCCCAGCATCGAAGGGGACTTTAATCCCCATCCAAGAGCGCACCAGGGAGCGCGTTTGCAAAATGGTGGGCAAAGGGGGCATGGCCTGCTATGAAAACTTACCAATGCTGCTGTGTGGAACTTACTGGAGGTAACAGGATGGGTAGTTGGCCCCCGAGGACATACTTGGGGGCCAACTACCCCTCCTGTTACCTCCAGTAAGCCCCACACAGTGTTATTGCTAAGTAGTCTTTGGAGGCCACGCCCCCCTTTCTCCACCACTCTGCAAATGCGCCTCCTGGCGCACTACGGGTTGGGGGATGAAGTCCACTTTACTCCTGAGGGACTTTGGGGGCCAAGAAGCCCTCCTGGTACCTCCTGTGAGTCCTATGCAGCGGAATTCCTGAGCGGTGGCTGGAGGCCCAGCCCCCTTTCTGCACCACTCTGCTAACACGACTACTGTGTTATAGTTAGAAATTGGAATTTAAAAAACCTTAGAAATTCACTGAAAAACCATAGGTTTCAGGGACGTTATAGTTAGTAATTAGCATTTAAAAAACCTTAGAAATTCAATTAAAAAAACCATAGGTTTCAGGGACGTTATAGTTAGTAATTAGCATTTAATACACCTCGGCGTATTCGCACTCGCAAGACGTACAATGTAGTGTTTTTTTCAATGAAGAAGGATGCAAGAGGAGCAGAAAGGAGAGCGGCCAGGCAGGGGAGGGGGCATAAACGCAGGTAAGTGCCTTCTTTTATCATCTTTAAAGAATTTGGGAGGTGGGAGGGAGCGGCTAACTCTGCTCCGCCACAGAGGCGGAGTTTTGCCTACCTCCGCATTCGCAACGGAGCGCAGAGTAGGCAAATCTCAGCAAACTCCGCTGACGGAGCGGAGTTACCCGCCCAGGGTTAATATAATATATATATATATATATATATATATATATATATATATATATATATATATATATATATATATATATATATATATGTATATGTATATATATATTCACTGAAAAAACCATAGGTTTTAGGGACAGTTATAGTTACTTGGACATTGCACTCGTACAAAACCCGTGAAATTCCCCCGTTATAGTTAGTTCAGCTAACTATAACTCGCGCCCCCGCAATGCACTGCTGATGACGTCACATATTACATCACTCATGACATGGTCAGTGACATCACTGATGACATCACTGATGACATCTCAAATGACATCACTGATGACATCATCCAGTGACTGTGTGTTTCTCTAAAGTTTAAATATTTTTAATATATATAGGAAAAGACGTATTGAAGAATGAGTGGTTGTGTAAGTGTCTGTATGGATGATTTAGTAGGTGCGTGACTGACTGTATAAGTGAGTGATTTAACGTATCGTACTGAATGCATGGGTTAGTGACTAAACTGGGTGAATGTCTGTATCCGTCTGTCTGTTGCTGTGTAAGTGGCTGCATGTGTTTGTGAATAGCTACATGAGTGTCTATTTGAGTTATTGAATGCTTGTGTGAGTATCTGTATGGGTGCCTGAGTGTTTGTGTGGGAGGGGTGTGTGCGACTCTGTGCATAGATGTGTGAGTGGGTGATTCACTGGGTGGATGGTTTCAAGAGTGCATCTGTGATAGACTTTATGGGTGGGTAAGTGTGTGTAAGAGTGTGTTAGTGAGTGAATGTATGTCCCAGTGGTACATGTGTGAGTAACTACATATGTGAAAGGCAGTATATATGTGTGTTGGAGTATATAAATAGCTATAAGCGAGAGTGACTGATTGTGATAGTGGCTGTATGGATGAGTGTGTGCTTGTATCAGTGATTGTATAAGAGCGTAAGAATGTGCTAGTATTTGTATGAGTAAGTGGGGTGGTGTGTGTATAACTGTATAGGTGAGTAAATGGTAGTGTGTTTAATTATTTGCATGACTGACTAGGTGTGTGAGTACCTCTATGGATGAGTGGCGGTGTTTGAGTGTCTATATAGGAGTATGAGTGCATATGATAGTCCTGTACTGAGTGACCGTAAGTATGAGTGACTGTACGGGTGAGTGAGTGGATGTGTGTGTGTAGACCTAAGAATCAGTGAGTGGGTATGTAGTTATTGGTGTTGGAGTGTCTATGGTTTTGCGAATGGCAGTCTGTAATTTAGAGTGGGTGTATCAAAGGTTATATTAGGGTGTGAGGAGGTGCATCAGATTATCACGTGGATGATGTCATCAGTGATGTCATTTGAGATGTCATCAGTGATGTCATCAGTGATGTCACTGACCATGTCATGAGTGATGTAATATGTGACGTCATCAGCAGTGCATTGCGGGGGCGCGAGTTATAGTTAGCTGAACTAACTATAACGGGGGAATTTCACGGGTTTTGTACGAGTGCAATGTCCAAGTAACTATAACTGTCCCTAAAACCTATGGTTTTTTCAGTGAATTTCAAAGGTTTTTTAAATGCTAATTTGTAACTATAACGTGTCTGAAACCTATGGTTTTTTCAGTGAATTTCAAAGGTTTTTTAAATGCTAATTTGTAACTATAACGTGTCTGAAACCTATGGTTTTTTCAGTGAATTTCAAAGGTTTTTTAAATGCTAATTTCTAACTATAACGTGCCTGAAACCTACGTTTTTTTTAGTGAATTTCAAAGGTTTTGTAAATGACAATTTTTAAATGTATTAATTGTTATATTAATTTTTTTCATACTGATTTACTACATTTTTAGAAACAATTTTTTTTTACATATTTTATTTTTTAAATTACATTGTAATTACATTATACATTACATTACAAAAAATACTTTCTCTTAATGAATTAATTTAGTTTAAATACTTTGCAGATAGGCAATAGACTTTTAAGTACAGTAGTTACAGTTGTTGCAATGGGCAACACATTTTCAAACACAATGCAACATTCAGCTCAATGTGAATTTCTAGTTAAATGCAATTAGTTACTTTATGGATTACTTTTCTAACCACAGGACTGGATCCTAGATTCAGTCCTGGTACATCTCCTGTAAACAGTTGAGTAAAAGCGTTTTGGTTACAGTCGTGATTTTTAAGGAATATTATTGTATTTTAAAAGTTGACACTTAGAAACTTTTTCTCATAGAATCACCAATGTTATCCTATGGAAGGAAATTCACTTAGCAGGTAAAAACTGTTATCGTTACTTTTTCTTACTCAGTGTTGGATCCTGGATCCAGCACTGGTGCATCTCCTGTAAACAGTTGAAAGAATGCGTTTAAGTCATACAGGCGATTTTTAAGGAATATTTGTAGTTTGTGAAAATCAACACTTTGAAACTTTTTTGCTGAAAACCAGTCAATGTTAGCCTATGGAAGGAAATTCAAGTTACCGGTAAGTACGGTTAAAATTACTTTTGAGGATCAGTACTGGGCTGAAACATGCAGCACTGATGTCTCTCCTGATAACAGGTGAGTAAATCGGAATTCGTATTTCGGCTGATTTTTGAGGAATATTTTAAAGTTCCAAAACTCCACACTTAGAAGAATTTCCAAGTGAAACCAGTCAATGTTAGCCTATGGAAGGAAATTCAAGTTACTGGTAAGTACGGTTAAAATTACTTTTCAGGACCAGTACTGGGCTGAAAGATGCAGCACTGAGGTCTCTCCTGATAACAGGTGAGTAAATCAGAATTCGGATTTCGGCTGATTTTAGAGGAATATTTGTATGTTTCAAAAATCAACACTTAGAAGAATTTCCAAGTGAAACCAGTCAATGTTAGCCTATGAAGGAAATTCAAGTTACCGGTAAGTACGGTTAAAATTACTTTTCAGGATCAGTACTGGGCTGAAAGATGCAGCACTGAGGTCTCTCCTGATAACAGGTGAGTAAATCGGAATTCGTATTTCGGCTGATTTTAGAGGAATATTTTAAAGTTCCAAAACTCCAAACTTAGAAGAATTTCCAAGTGAAACCAGTCAATGTTAGCCTATGAAGGAAATTCAAGTTACCGGTAAGTACGGTTAAAATTACTTTTCAGGATCAGTACTGGGCTTAAAGATGCAGCACTGAGGTCTCTCCTGATAACAGGTGAGTAAATCGGAATTCGTATTTCGGCTGATTTTAGAGGAATATTTTAAAGTTCCAAAACTCCACACTTAGAAGAATTTCCAAGTGAAACCAGTCAATGTTAGCCTATGGAAGGAAATTCAAGTTACTGGTAAGTACGGTTAAAATTACTTTTCAGGACCAGTACTGGGCTGAAAGATACAGCACTGAGGTCTCTCCTTATAACAGGTGAGTAAATCGGAATTCCTATTTCGGCTGATTTTAGAGGAATATTTGCACAATGGTGAAGGGAGGGGCGGGGCCTGAGGTGACATCTTTGCAAACGCGCCCCGTGGCGCGTTTTAAGTTGGCGGATTAAGTCCCCTTGAATCCTGAGGGTCCCTAGGGGCCAACTAGACCACCAGGAACCTCCAATATGCGCCAGGGGCTGCGTTGCAGAGACGTGTAGAGAGGCCACACCCCTTTTACACCTCTCTGCAACGCAGCTCTGTGGCGCATTCTGGATGTACGTGTTGGGCTAGTTGGCCCCCAGGGACCCTCAGGATTGAAGGGGATTTAATTCCCCATCTTAAAACGCGCCACGGGGCCTGTTTGCACACATGTCACCTGAAGCCCCGCCCCCTCCCTTCACCACTGTGCAAACGCGCCCCGTGGCGCGTTTTAAGTTGGGGGATTAAGTCCCCTTGAATCCTGAGGGTCCCCGGAGTCCAACTAGCCCACCATATACCTCCAAAAAGCGCCACAGAGCTGCGTTGCAGAGAGGTGTAAAAAGGGGTGTGGCCTCTCTACACGTCTCTGCAAGGCAGCCCCCTGGCGCATACTGGAGGTTCCTGGTGGGCTAGTTGGCCCCCAGGGACCCCCAGTATTCAAGGTGAATTTGTTCCCCCTCTGCAAACGCGCCAGGGGGCGCGTTTGCAGAGTGGTGAAGTAAGGGGGCGGGGCCTGCGGGCCCGATCGTTTTTTTTTTTTTTTTGTCCCATGAAGGGGGGCTGTGTGGCCCCCCTTCCTTTTTTCTGTTTTTGGGCCCTGGGGACCCCATCCCCCAGGGCCTTACCCCTTTTTTTAATTACCAAAAAAAAAACGGGAAGGGGGCCGCGTGGCCCCCCTTCCCTTGGCCTGTATTGGCCCCGGGGACCCCATCCTCCGGGGCATGGCCTCTTTATTTATTATTTTGAGGGGGCAGCGTGGCCCCCTCCTCTGGCCATTTTAAGGCCACGGGGACCCCATCCCCCGGGGCTGGCCTTTCTATTTTTAAATTATAATTTTTTTTCCTTTTTTGGGGAGGGGGGCCGCGTGGCTCCCCTCCCGGGCCACTACTTGCCCCGGGGACCCCATCCCCCGGGGCTGGCCCTCTCCGTTGGGGACTGTGGGGGTCCCCAATCCCCCCACAGTCCCGCCGGCTCCCCACGTCCCTTGGGAGCCGGCATTGCTGTTCCACATGGGGAGCAGCTGACATGCTGCTCCCCATGTGGAAAAGCAATCGCTTTGGATATTGGAAGAGAGAGCAGGTTTCCCTGCTCTCTCTTCCAATATCCAAAGCAGTTTGCTATGGCAGGACGGGAGCCGCGAGGCTCCCGTCCTGCCATAGCAAACTACAGTGTCCCGGGGTAGGCACCCCGGGACACTGCAGGAGCCGGCCCTGGGGGGTGGTGGTCCCCAGGGCCATCAAGGGCTCCAGGAGGGGGCCGCGCGGCCCCCTCCAATTCAGTTCAAAGCCCCGGGGAGGTGGTGGTCCCCGGGGCTCTGGGGTCTGTAACGGACCCCCATATTTAAATGTTTAGTGCCCCGGGGAGGTGGCGGTCCCCGGGGCGTGTGGGGGCTGGAGCCCCCCACACAGGTTTTGTCATGATTTTAAAAAAGCCCCGGGGAGGTGGTGGTCCCCGGGGCTGCGGGAGGGCTCAGAGCCCTCCCGCACCATTTTTAAAAAAGCCCCGGGGGTGGCGGTCCCCGGGGCTTGGGGGCCCTTTGAGGCCCCCACACATTAAATTATCCCCCCACCATGCCCCCGGGACTTGGGCCACCCGGGGGCCAATTAACATCGAAGCGCGGGAGACCGCGCTTCGATTTTTTTTCGGCAGGATTCGCACCGGCGCATCCTGCCGATTTTAAAAAAAAAAAAAATTTTTTTGCCCAGGGGTCCTTGTGGGACCCCCTGAGCAAACCTAGGGGGTCAGGGTGTTTCTACCCTGCCCCCTTTGTGCGCTTTGCGCACTTGTTTCTGTCCCTCGGTTCTACCGAGGGACAAAATGACTGCCAACATTTCCTGAATCGGAATGTTGACAGCCAATTAAAATGCAGCTCGTGATCGGGACGGTGCGCGCAGGGTGCGCTGAGGGTGCGCGAATCCTCCGTGCCCATAGATATCACTAACTTTTTACTTTTCATTTTCTCAGCAACTACTGAACGGATTTACACCATTTAACAAAAAGGGTTCTTTCTGAACCAAGAACTACCTCTTTGCCAAATTTGGTGTAATTCCGTTCAGCAGTTCGGGCTGTAGCCGTGTCTAAAGTTTCCTATGGAAAAGTGCATGGGAAAAACACGTTTTGGGACCCCCTTTTTCTCGGCCCCCGCTTGACGAATCCCCCCGAGACTTTCAGGGTAGGAGCGGACCGGAGCGCCCCACGAAGTTTGAAAATTTCGCGAAGATACGTCAACCGGCAAGAGAGTTATTTCAAATAGAATGTCGCGGATTTCCTATGGATAATAGGTTGTAACTATAACTATCTACTGGCGACCGCCAGTAGATAATATATATATATATGTATATTCATAGATCTGCAGCCCCAGGTTTAGTAATATAATTGCAAAGTGCGCCAAAACACTTTTTAGATGCTGTTTCTGCTATCCCAACCCCCAAAACAGAAATTGATAAAGGAAAAAGGCCTCTATTTGCTTTGTCAATGTTTTTAGACATGTTGAACAGCAATGCAACTGCTGTACAGCATGGTGAAAGTAAATGAAAAAAGTGCTATAATGCAGTCAATGCTGGCTGTGTAATACCGCTGTTTTAACTTTCAATCATGCTGCACAACATGGCTTCAAAAACATTGTTAAAGGCAAATATTAGGGTTAATTGGTTTGTCAATGTTTTTTTAGCAATGTTGTAAAGAAGCATGGCTGCTGTATTTTAGAAATTGGGTCTCTAGTGCACAGGTATACACCCTGCCCAAGTAGGTACCACACTCCTAGGACAGGTAAGCTAGATACACACTAAAATATAACCTGTGTTCACCCTCTGGAGCCTTTACAAAACAAAATGGTCCCAATGGGAATTTTTCATAAAACAATGAACTGATCACAAAGTACCCAACTTGTGACACACACACTAAAATGAAGTAATTCATTGATTATATTGATTTGAATCAATTTCTGCATTGAATACATAAATTCAATAATAATTCAACTTGAACTGATTTGAGAATTTAATCAATTACATGATATAGGCAATTGTCAATATTTTGCAGTTTCTCCAAAGTGAATAAAGGTAAGTGCTGGATAAAGTGCTTGTGAACAGATAGGGAAGGTAGAAAATTGAGGTTACAATATGTACAGTATTTTACAATTGGTTAAGTGCACAACCTGTCTGAAAATATTTTATACATGTAAGAAGTCAAACAAATGCAGATGCAGCAAATGCTTTAATGTCTTCCAAATGTGGATATGTATATCAGTATAGGTTGATGTAATAGAGAGTATCGACGTTTCAGTCCCAGGAAGGTAAAAGGACCAATTATCCCTCAGGACGGGGTCTTCATCAGGACAAGGGATCAACCTTACAATACAGCCAACATTAAGTAATCAGTGGGATGTTGGTTGGAGGTAGGTTCACTTTGCAACAGTCTATGTGCCCTGAATCTCAGAATCAATCAGAATACTTTGGTTCTATTCACCCCTTGCTCCGCTGTGTGTTCCTCTGGAAGCGCATTGTGTCTTTACCGTAAAGACGCGACAGGCTTCCAGAGGAACACACCTACAACCAACATCCCTGTTTGGGTTTGGAAATTCCATGAGTACTGTCGCCCATTGTTCACAACGTCCATTGAGATCCTACAAGGACCACTGAAGAGGCCCCTATCTTTCTTCTGTTTAGGAGCTGGCCAGGCCCACGTTGAAGGCCCCACTGATTACATACCGTGGCTGTGTTGTAAGGTTGATCCTTGTGCTGATGAAGACCCCGTCCTGAGGGATAATTGGCCCTATCCCTATTTATTCATGAGCACTTTATCTTACACTTACCTTTATTCACTTTGGAGCAACTGCCTATATCATGTAATCAATGCTAAAATCAGTTGAAATTGAATTATTATTGAATTTATGTGTTCAATGCGGAAATTTATTCAAATCAATATAATCAGTGAATTACTTCATTTTAGTGTGTGTGTCACTTTTTAAGTACTTTGTGATTAGTTCATTGCTTTATGAAAAATATCCACTGGGACCATTTTGTTTTGTAATCACTTATACCCAGGCCCTACGGTTTACTGGGTTCCGCCATTGTTGTGTAATGGCAACCTCTGGAGATTGGCACAGTCAGGCTTATCTAAAGAGGCAATGAGTAAAATATGTGTGCAACACTCACACAGTAACACAATGAAAACACCACACAAATATTCCACGCAGGTTTGGAAAAATAGAGAATACTTTTATGAGCAAAACAAGACCAGAACAACAAAAATCCAATAAGTGAAACCTGACTTAGGAATTTTTAAGGAATAAATCAAAGTAGTGCTTAGAAGTTGTAGCACTAAGGGATTATGTAGCGGTGTGCTGGACTGGGGCAAATCCAAAGTCCGGACCGACTGTGATGGGCAACAGGTGGGCTACAAGACTCACGCAGGTCCCACTGAGAAGGTACCTTGGATGAAGCTCGATGCGAAGAGTCGAGGAGGCGTGTTGTTATCATTGATCCCATGGATGGAGGCAAAGCATCAGTGCCAATCCACGCAGTCGATGAAGGCCTCAGTGTCGAACTCCTTTATGATGTAGGCACTGGATCGTTGAGCCGCACTTTCAGTCATCATCGAGCTGTGCAGTCTGTTGAGGCGATGGCGTCAATCAGCTTCTGTGTTGGCGTCGAAGTGCAATGTATGGGTTCCGATCAGCACAAGGTCATCACTGCGTCGATTTAGATGATTCTGATTATCAGAAATCACCGTTCAGAGGACCAAGACTGTATTGGCTCCACTTGGCAAGGCAGTATTCACAGATGGCAGAGTCCAGGTGATGTTGCAGAGTTGAAGGAAGCCTTCAATGGCCCTGAGACTTCAGAACAGGTGGCAAGCCAACAAGCCTTTGGAGTTACTCTGGGCTCACGTGAGTTGCTTCCAGTTCTTGTCCTCAACAGGGCAGAGATCAGCAGGCAGCAGGGCAGCTCAGCAAAGCAGAAAACAGTTCCTCCAGAGCAGCAGGCAGGCAAAGTGGCAATCCGTGTAGCACAGTAGTCTTTACTCTTGACAGAGTTCTTCACAGGTCAGGTAGTGTATTGTCTTGGCATGGTCAGTGCCCTAGTATTTATACGCAAATGTGCCTTTGAAGTGGGGGTGACTTCAAAGCAGGCCTTTGAAGTGCACAGGTACCCTGTCATCCAAGCCCTGTCTGCCAGGCTATCTGAAGGGTGTAATCAGCCCTTTATGTGGGACACATGACACTGCCTATTCAGGTGTAAGTGTCAGCTCTCCCTCCTGCTTCCTGCACAGTAAGACCTCTCAGAATGTAGATGAATGCTGATGAGTTCTCTGACACACCACCCTTCCTGTGTTTGTGGCTGTCTAGAGGGAATGAACAAAGTGCAGCGGTCACCCACCCCAGACTAGTATTGGAGACAGACTGGAGGCACACAGAGCTAAGTTAAGAGGTGAGAGATGTCCACTTTCCAAAAGTGGCATTTCTAAAATAGTAATGTTAAATCCATGTTTAACACTACAGAGGATTTATTATTACAATTCCAAAGATATAAAAACATGATGTAGCTACTCATTTCTAATCAGGAATTGCAGCTTAAAAGTGTTTTAAGGAATTCCCAATGCTAGCCTATGAGAAGATTAGGTCTCACAGTAGTGAAAATCGAATTTAACTGTTTGCCACTACCATGAAATGTAAAACTTAACAGCACATGGCCTACCTTTTAGCTACACTGCACCCTGCCCTTAGGGCTACCGAGGGCCTACCTTTGGGGTGACTTAAGTGTAATAAACTGGGAGTTTAAGGTTTGGCAAGTGGTTTTCAATGCCAAGTCAAAGTGGCAGTAAATTGCACATGCAGGCCTTAGAATGGCAGGCCTGAAAGAGGTTTGAAAGGCTACTTGTATGGGTGATACAAGCAGTGCTGTAGGCTCAGAAGTTGCATTTAGATTGCAGGCCCTGGGTATATGGAAGACCACCCTACACTTATAAGTAAACTAAATATGTGAACTGTGTATACACCAATGTTACCATGTTTGGGCGAGAAATAAAAGCACTTTAGCACAGGTTAGCAGTGGTACAGTGCTCAGGGTCCTAAGGCCAACAAAAGAAACAGCAAAAAGAGGAGGTAAGCAGGCAAAACAATTGAGGAAAGACCACCATACGGATGACAGGACTAACACTGTGCAGTATGGTTGAAAGTAGAAAACATAAAGTGCAGTCATGAAGTCAATGTTGGCCATGTCGTAGCACAGCAATGATGAGGTAAAGTAAAGTTAATTCTTCCCTCACAATCCAAAGGACGTTATAACCCCTATTTGTTTATTTTTTTACTTTTAATAGCGTGCTCACATACTCATGTTTCTCCTGCAAAACAGTTTCTTTGTTAATCTCTTCTATCCAATTCTATTGTAACAACAACATTAGTGACAGCAAGACCCTTATATCCTTATCTCCTCAATTAGTACAGTAGAGTCCATTTCTTGATAGACACTTGTGTCTACACTCACTATATTTGAAAGGCAGTCTTCTGTTATATTTTCTATCTCTGGTAGGAATATCACATCAGAATTGTGATGCTTCATCCTTCAAACCAATCAACCAACCAGTTACTTTTCTTTAGAGAATACATCTATCCATCTTCAAATTGGAATATGTAAACCAAGAAACTTTCAAAGAATCCAATTTCCCAAAACAAAGCTAGGGGTTCTCTTGCAATTGCAGGATTGTTTTTGCCTCTCCAACTACTCTCAAGGCAAAAACACTAGTTATGCAATTTCATTTACTTTGGCCCCAAGTCTTTCATCCTAGTCTCAGAAGGAAACATTGTAAGCTGGAATTTCTGCCACATTGATTTTCATAATATTGATTTATTTTCTTCACACTCATATCCATGTTAACTCTGCACTTCATTTAGCAATATCCTTATTATTTCAGTTTTGCTACTAAGGGGTCGATTCCGATTCCGTTTGTAAAGTGAACCGACCGACACGTCCCGGGATAAAGTACCGACCGACACGTCTCGCCGCCGTACGACCCGTGCAGTACGATGGAAAGCCTGTGAATCCCAACCGACTCACCCGAATATGAACCGGACGACGGAGCCGTACGGAAAAATAGCCTCCGGCCGGAAAAAGCCCTAGAGCAGTACCGTCCGACACGTTCCCGGAACGGAGCCGAGCGACACGTACCCGTGACGTACGAGTTGCAAAGTACGATGCCATACATGGGAAACAAGAACGACTCGCATGGAGCACAAGCCGCACGACCGACACGCACACGATACAAACACTCAAACCAACGGACTCCGCCCGCGACCGACTCGAACTCCCGCGAGCGAAACGAACGCCCACGACCGAGTCGAACGCCCATTGACCGAGTCGCACACGACATACACAACACAGCATAACAACAGCGTGAAAGGCTCGGAGAAGCCTGTACGACTCACCAGCAGCGTCCGGCACGGTCAGAAGAACATCTCGTACACACACACAAACAACAGCTGACCAAACACAAAAAAGGACCAAACAAGCACTGACAACGAAAATATATAAAAAAAAAAAAATCAATTAAGAGAGACACACCCACAACTCAACATATTTAAAGGCCACCAATCACTCCCATGAGCCAATGCCATTTCCTGAGAACCTCCACACACACAACTCTGCTGACACACACCATTGCCATCTCACCAACAGCATTCACACACACACACCCACAAACCTCACTTGCACCCTGACACACACACACACCAATCACCACCACCACCACCTCACCACGACCCCAAACCCCCCATCCACCCCACCCTCACCACCAACACCACCCCCACTACCCCAAACCCCCATCCACTCACCCCTCACCATCACCAACCCCCCACAACCACAACTCCCCCATCCACCCCCTCACCACTACCACCACAACCACCCCCAACACCAGTACCCCAACCCCCCATCCACCCCACTCACCACTACTACCACCACCACCACCACCCCCACCCCCCCAACTCCACTACCACAACTCCCCCATCCACCCCCTCACCACTACCACCCCCACCACCCCCACGCCAACACCACTACCCCAACTCCCACATCCACCCCCTCTCACCACAACCACCACCACCACCACCAACCCACCACCCTCGACACCACCACCACCACCACCATGCCCCCAAGAAGAATCCAAAGTTCACAGATAGTGAGTTGACAGTGCTGGTAGATGAAATCATCAGAGTAGAGCCACATTTGTTTGGCACATTGGTACAGAAGACCCCCATGTCCCAGAAGGCCAAGATGTGGGAGAGAATCGTCAACAAGGTGAACGCACAAGCACCTTGTTTGCGCACAAAGGACGACTGCCAGAACAGGTGGTATGACGTGCGCAGGAGGGTCAAGAAGCTGCTGGAGAAGGACCATAAGCTCAGCAAGCACACCGGCAGCGGCCCCCTGCCAAACCCGTTTACTTCCGGTCCTGGGAGGAGAAGGTGCAGGCCATCTTACCACCGGAGAGCATACATGGTCTGACTGACATCCCAGAGCCTGGTGAGTACACAAATAAGAGACTCAAGATTGTGGGGCCATGTACACATGTCACCGTCAAGGGGACAGGCAAAACAACTTCCGTCAACAAAGCCACAGTAACACAAACAAAGTCATCCCTACAGCCATATGCCTGGCACAGCAACACAACACCTGCTATCTCATACCAACATTGAACTATGTCATCACGTGTACAAACCTAGCAAACATCAGAGCAACTCAGTGCCACAAAACCCCAACAGACACTGCCACACAGTCTGCCACCACTGTCACACCACCTCACAGGGAACCTGACCCACAGGAAGGAAGCTCGGGGATGTTGGGGAAGTCAGTGTAGCCAAAAGCATGATGGGAGTTGTAGTCACAGCCAATAGCCCCCTCACAAATGGACCAACAACACCACTTCTAACCATGCGCACCTCACAGGCAGTGGAAATGTACCCTCAAGATGGCTGACACTGGGTCCTGCTGTGGGGAGCACAAGGCCAAGATGGGCTATGTGCACATACCAAATGCAGGACCCTGATGCCTGACATCCTGAAAGTCAACTGCCACTCCCTGCAAGGGAAGCATACACAATAGTGGCCCATCTGGCCATGGAGGGAGAAGCACTGCCAGCTCTGACCATGCCCACCACCATGTGCTGTCACACACCCCTCAACACAAACTCCACACAACTCACCTGGGAGAAGGCATTTACCCACACTTCATGCAAACAACACCCAAAACCCACCATACTGGCTACTGCTGTGTGACGTACAGGGACTGTTGCCACTTGTGTACAACCGCCACTACACCACTGACTCACAACCTCAACATCAACCCACACTCACCGACATTGAAGCATGTCTCTGTGTGAATTGCCTGGCACTGGGGGAGGAGGAGGTACTGCAATGACACTGAAAACCATTGAGGCAGCTGCAAATCACATCTATCCAGCAAAAACTAACAGCAGCCCTGGGAACACACACTGCCAAACCAAAGAGCAGGGCAAGATGGCTGACACATGGATACAATGTATGAGTAGGCTGCTAGTCACACACACGCATCGACCAACCCAATCACAGTCACACTGCCAGCTATTGCAAATGTACCTTTGCACTCAACCTCCGGGGATGCAGTGTCCCAGGGACCCCCTCTGGCCTGGACAGGTAGGCGCGGATTGTAGTTGACAAGTGCAGAAATGCAGACCTACCACAGAGACCCAAACACACAGCAACTCACATACACAGCAGTGACAGGGGACACCTGACTGACTACAATGGACCTACCAACATCCCTCACACTGTAGCATGCTGACATACACTCAAACACCCGTTGTCAGCCACATGAAACGCAGACATTGTCCAGTATTGTAGGCATCATCCACACCACACAGCACTCACTGACATGGACACTGGGGACACAAGGACTAACATGGGCTGCACAGGAGCAGGCATGCAAGTCACAGCTGAAGCAACCGAACACACACCTCTGGTCACGACTCTAGTGAAGAAAGACAGCCGCAGCGAACAGTCCATACCACCATGGAGGACATTCACATCACAAAGCATGTGTGCAAACACAAAACTCACACACAACTCCATTAGCAACAGTGACACCATCACCTGTGTGAAATGGGATGTGGACTGGGGACACAGACAACACAGAAGAGAACATCAGGACAGCCCGGGCATGCTGGACTGTGACCAGGTTGTGCAGACACACTAATGTGATGCACATTGACTGACACAAACTGGCATCACACATGCCCCAAACAGAGATCCCAAACTAGGTGCCTTTGCAAGGATGCCAGCGTCAAAGCACAAATGTTGACAGGGATGAAACACCTGTGTCAGGCATGTGTCAGCACCAGTGCAGGAATGGCACAGTACAATCCAGCGTGCAATTAAGATGCCAGGCAGGCAGACAGCTAGACTTGACAACCAAAGTGCCTCAGGGTGTCAGGTGAATGCACCACACTAATGGAAATCTCCCGCAGTGACAAAGTAGGATGATGCAATGGACAGGCATGCAACACCAACCACAGTGGCCAATGTCATGTGTATGAACCATTGATGTCCATGAATACATCACTAACATTGTGTCTTCCTTCCAAACACAGGGGCAGATGTGGACTCAACCACAGACGAGGAAGAGTCCCAGTCCCAGGCTCCGGTGGACCCACCTGGCTCCGGTGGCGCACAGTCTCACACCTCGTCAGACGACACCCAAGCTGGCCCCTCCGGTCTCGGCCCTCATGCAGCCCCTCGGCAACATTCACCTGCCCCCCTTGAAACCATCCCTGCAACTGCTGATACACCGCAAGCCACCCCTGCCAACACGGACAGACCCACCGAACCATCAGACGACACAGAGTCACAGGGCACCAGGGCACCTGACAACAGCAACAACATCCAAGGTCCCCCTGTGACACCTGTGCGGAACACCACAGGTGCTGGCCGTGTGGCGAGGGGTGGTGGGAGGTGGGAGGCCGAGTAGAGGCTCCACTGAGGGTGCGGGTCTGCAGGATGACACCCACCTGGAACGCATCATGGATGCGTACCAGGAGAGCACCGGAGGGTTCAGCCAGGTAGTGGGGATCCTCACAGACATCAAAGAACAGCAGGCTGCCCACCATGCCCGCTTGGACTCCCACATGTCCCGTGTTGAAACACACCTGTCAAATATGGAGTCCAAGTGGGATACCATGGAAGATATAGCAGTGGTGCACCAGGAAATGTTGACCTGCCTCCGCCAGATCAGCACCAACTTGAGCCCACCTCCCTGTGCGACGACTACATCTCGGGCAACAACATCTGCCACTGCCACAGGGAGTGAGGGGGGTCTGGTGGAAGCCCCGTGCATGGCAGCAGCCTGCAGGTGAGACTCCCCCTGAGAAGAAGAAGAGGGGTCGTCCGGTGAGGAACAAGTGAGACGAAGATGCCCATGCACATCCCCCAGGAAACCAACACCTGTTCTGGACAGTGACCTTTGTGTGCAAACCGTTCACCTTGTTGTACGACATCGTACTCCCCCACATGACATGGAGGGTCTGAGTTGGAACAATGTGCTTAATGACTGTGGACTGTACTCTAGACATTTCATCTACCAACACTCCTAACTTGTTATCTGTGAACTTTGGATTCTAAAGCCAACGGACAACACTCCCAATCTTGAGCACCATCCCCACTTATGTGCTAATAAATTCACCTAAACACAAGACGTGACTCTGTGGTGATTGAGAGGTTGCCAGTGGCATGTAGATCTGGATGTGCTGAAGAACACTGTGCATGCAAACCTGTACTGTGATGAGTACACTGTCATGTCAGTCAGGCCAATGTGCCACATATGTGGGAGACACACCACCAGGTCTACTTTACACATGCCCACCACGTCCAACCAATTCATTGCCAACATCAATGTTGACAAGCAAGCCTGTGGTATGCACAAACTACACAGCCAACCTGAGTCAGTAGTGACAGGCCCACAAGTGCAGTACGTCAATGTCAGTCTGATGTGTAGGCACAAGCAACACACATCAGAAGGTGCAGCACAGTTTATTGTCAGGCAATTGCCACATGTCCCTTATTACACACATGCAAGCTAGCAACACCTGACAGTGGGCACACGGTCACCAAGTGGATAACTACGGAAGTCCTGGGGTGCCTGGCACATCACTCGTCGGGACACTAACGACTCCATCCTGGCAGTGGAGCATGGGCATCAGGGGTCTCTGTACACCAAACAACAGCCACAGTACCCTGTGAAGGACAGACAGAAACACAATTGTTAACACTGCATGACGCCATACAACTGCAACACACATGGCAAACACAAATCACAGACTACACCACCCCAAAATACTAAACATCACACACCTGGTGGGGAGTACAGGTAAACTGGATGGACACATCACTGCAGGCATCCACACAAGTAGCACACAGCCACACGCAAGGTGCACCACACACACAAAACATGCACACACAACACATTTACAACACATCACTGTATACTCACATTCAGGAGAAGAAGTTGTTGATGAGCTGTGTGCGGACATCCTCCGCAGCCTCATCATCGCTACTGGCATCCTGGCCCAGGCCAGGATCCTCCACAGGTGGCGGGTGTTGGTCATTGTCATCCTGGATGAGGGGCAACTCCCTTCACACTGCCAGATTGTGCAGCATGCATGCTACGATGATGATCCGGCACACCTTAGCAGGGGCATACGGGAGGGCACCTCCTGTCTTGTCTAAACACCTGAAGCGGCTCTTCAGGAGTCCAAATGTCCGCTCTATCACCCTCCTGGTACGACCATGTGCCTGGTTGTAGCGCATCTCGGCTGGTGTCACAGGGTTCCTCAGGGGTGTCAGCAACCATGGCATGTTGGGATATCCAGAGTCACCTACATACAAACACATGCACATTAGAGGAGTTGGAGAAAAACAGGTAGCACACAATTGGCAGGCACACACAATGAGGAAAAGTCAGTACACACCAACAAGCCAGGCACGTAGATTCTGCATACGTGACATCAGTCTAGGGACACGACTACTCCTCATCACATAGGCATCATGCGCAGACCAAGGGAAACGGGCACACACATGGGAGATTGTCATGTCCGCCAAACAAACCACCAGAGCATTGATGGAGTGGAAATGCTTGCGGTTCCTGTATGGCAGCTCATGTGCCTGTGGTGGCACCAAAGCCACATGTGTCCCGTCAATGGAGCCTATGACATTTGGCATCCTCCCCAGGGCATAGAAGTCACCCTTTATGTCTGCAAGTCGTTGGGGTGTGGGGAAATAGATGTACAGGTCCAGGAAATGTAACATGGCCTCCAACACATCCCGAAGCACCCGACTGAACATTGTCTGCGACATCCCTCCACCAGAAGACACAGTGTACTGGAAGGTACCCGTCGCAAAGAAATGAAGGGCTGCCATCACCTTCACCTTGGGGGTCAGTGCCGTCGGGTATGGCCGGCCAGGTTGCAGGTGTGGGCCCAACTGCCCTGCCAACTCCTCAATCACTGCCCTGGTGAAACGGTACTTTCTGATGGACTCACGTTCCACCATCGTTGCCAGGTCCGGGAATGGCCTAGGTACATTTGGGGCCCTGCAGTACAGACAGAAACAAAGGATGAAGGCACACCCTCCAGCAATGTCACAAAGCCACAGCAACACAGCCCATCATAAACAAACACATAACACAATGATCTGAGGTGGTTGCCACAGGTTACAGACACTAATGTCCCATACATGGCATCAACGCACATTGAAGCCCAAGATGTGCACATGACAGGGCCCCTGTTGTGCCATGACAAAGCAATGGGCCCTAGCACAGTACATCACAGTACATTGTCCCTAGACAAGACGGAGGTCCTCATCCTTGGTTCCAACCCTTCAGACTGCTGGTGGCCAACATCACTGGGAACAGCCCCGCCACCCACCGACCACGTACGCAACCTAGGGGTCATCCTCGACCCCACCCTCTCCATGACTAAGCAGGTCAACGCCGTTTCCTCATCCTGCTTCAACATCCTCCGAATGCTCCGCAGGATCTTCAAGTGGATCCCCACCGAAACAAGAAAAACAGTCACCCAGGCCCTCGTCACCAGCAGGCTGGACTACGGAAACGCCCTCTATGCAGGAACGACGGCTAAGCTCCTGAGACGGCTGCAACGCATCCAGAACGCCTCTGCACGTCTTATCCTCGACATCCCCCGACGCAGCCACATCACACCCCACCTGAGAGACCTGCACTGGCTCCTTGTCAACAAGAGGATAACCTTCAAGCTCCTCACCCACGCACACAAAGCACTCCACAACTCCGGACCAGCCTACCTCAACAGACGACTCAGCTTCTACACCTCCACCCGCCAGCTCCGCTCAACCAGCCTCGCCCTCGCCACAGTCCCCACATCCGGAAAACGACCGCCGGCGGCAGATCCTTCTCCCACCTCGCCGCCAAGACCTGGAACACCCTCCCCACCAACCTCCGACAGACCCAAGACCTACTGGCCTTCAGAAGACTCCTCAAGACCTGGCTCTTCGATCAGTAGCAGCACCACCCCCCTCTTCCCCCAGCGCCTTCAGACCCTCGCGGGTATGTAGTGCGCTTTATAAGTGACATGATTGATTGATTGATTGATTTCCACCTACCACACAAAGCCCACAGCGACTAGTGAGGACTGATATTTTCTCCACATCACAGCTCCCTGACTGACAGTTACACAGGCATGATGTGACGTATCGTTGACATTACACACAACAAGCATGTTAGCCACAGTCCATGTGCCCTGTCGCCACAAGTGGACATATGTAGGTGTCTGTGCCACCCCCACACAACAACACTGTGCATGTACAAACCAATGTGATGTGTGGATCAGCTCACATTGGATCACACCACATGCACACAGATAGTGTATGGACATCACAATGTCGACACTGGTTCACCCTGCGTTGAAGCTACTAACACTGATGAGACAGGGTACATGTGACACGACACACACGCACATCCTGGCTGCGACTGTGTCCATTGCCAATGTCCTGTACTGCATTGCTGCACCCCCCTGTGGCAATGGGCACACCACACATGTATGTGTCCACCCACATCCGGGTCCAGCCTGGGAGTGCTTGTCAACAAGTGGCACACGACCAAACACATCCTGTGCCCCCAGACACACACATAAGAGGCAGCCATACTTGACTGGGGACACACTGTGGCACAGGCAGTGGTGCCATTGGTGTGCCCCATAGTCCCTAGCTAGTGACAGAGGATGTCATCTGTCAGGAATTGACAGCAAGGCTGACCGACACGTTCAATGTCCCCAAAACCCAAATAACTTGTTCGGACCGAGCCGTGCGCATGTCAGGGACATACATTACAATGGCGACGGACGCGTGTGACGCGTCGGTCGTGCATGACCGAGCCGCGCGCATGTCAGGGACACACATTACAATGGCGACGGACGCGTGTGACGCGTCGGTCGTGCATGACCGAGCCGCGCGCATGTCAGGGACACACATTACAATGGCGACGGACGCGTGTGACGCGTCGGTCATGCATGACCGAGCCGCGCGCATGTCAGAAACACACATTACAATGGCGACGGACGCGTGTGACGCGTCGGTCGTGCATGACCGAGCCGCGCGCATGTCAGGGACACACATTACAATGGCGATGGACGTGTGTGACGCGTCGGTCGTGCATGACCGAGCCGCACGCATGTCAGGGACACACATTACAATGGCGACGGACGCGTGTGACGCGTCGGTCGTGCATGACCGAGCCGCGCGCATGTCAGGGACACACATTACAATGGCGACGGACGCGTGTGACGCGTCGGTCGTGCATGACCGAGCCGCGCGCATGTCAGGGACACACATTACAATGGCGACGGACGCGTGTGACGAGTCGGTCGTGCATGACCGAGCCGCGCGCATCTCAGGGACACACATTACAATGGCGACGGACGCGTGTGACGAGTCGGTCGTGCATGACCGAGCCGCGCGCATGTCAGGGACACACATTACAATGGCGACGGACGCGTGTGACGCGTCGGTCGTGTATGACCGAGCCGCGCGCACGTCTTGCCCATTGAATCTGATGGAGACGGGTGTGTGTTGCCATTCAAAATCCGCGTAGTACAGTCATTTGCTGGGCCCTGCACCCTCATTGGCCATGAGCTGTCATGGTGATGGACGCGGATCTGAAATTTGAACGAGGCATGTGCAGGAAATTCAGTTGGAGTCGTACAACATTGTTGCAATTGCCAATGTGTCATGGAGGTGATGTTTTAAATGATGCTGAAGGCGTGTACGAGTCGTGCTATCCCATGGATTGGCCTAATTCATAGGATGCAAGCTTTTTTGACCTATCCCTTTGTACCCCAGGGCAGACATGCCTCCACAGCACAGATATAAGGCTGCCTGGCCCCCAGAGAACCCACTTGCCTGCACCACATGCTACTGGAGCACATCAAGATCATCACTGCTGCTGTCTCTGCTTCCTCTGGCTTCAATGATGGCACGTACTGTGGAGAGGGCCCCAGCCTTCAGTGAGGAGGAGAACCAGGCCTTGCTGGACGGGCTCCTGCCGCAGTACACCAAGCTCTATGGGAAACCAGGGGAGCAGGTGAGTGTGCTGTCCACTGCTTTGCTAATTGTGCTACTGGTCTGACCAGCAGCAGCATTAGTGTGTACACCAGTGGCTTGGTTGCCCACTGACTACTGCTCTTGCCACAAATGGGGCACCCACATGTACTGCACAGTTGCAGTGCAGTGCAAGGTGTATTGTCACTAGGTCCCCTTCCCAGGCAATGTCTCAAAGCTGTGAGTGCTGGACACCGGTCCCTCAACCATAGTTGCACCACCTGTGTACCTCATTAGCCTTGCTGATGCCCACATGTGTGACTGCCTGTGTGTTGCACTAATATGTTGCCAGTGTAGTAATGTCCTCTGCACTTTGTCATCCTCACAGGTTGCTGCCCAGAAGAAGCATGATATCTGGAGGAGCATCGTCCGGGCGGTGAGATCCGTGGGGGTCTACAGGCGCAGGATCCGCAACTGCCAAAAGAGGTGGCAGGACCTTCGGGGCTGGACCCGGAGGATCGCATGGGTCCAGCTGAAGCTGTCGCCTCCACGCAGGAGGGGCGGACACCGGACCCTGACCCCCCACATGCTCCGGATCCTGGCGGTGGTCTTCCCGGACCTGGATGGGCAGCTGAAGGCCAGACAGCAGCAAGGAGGGGGTGAGTACATGACTGCACTGTGTGCTGTGTCTGACATGCTATGTGCCCCCTCTGGCCTGGTAACACCTCAACAGTACATTGTTCAGTTAGTCCAGGACCCATGTCCCTCTCTGGTGACTTGCCCCCTTCTCATCTGTTTGCCAGGTGTTGCTGTTTCTGTCTGGGCATAGTGTCACGTGGGAACTGTGCCCTTACATGTGAAGGTGCATGGGATGTGGGCCAGCATTGCTTCAGGGGACTCAGTGTTGTGCTTCAAGGGTGGGACCATTGTACAGTACATGCCAGGGTTCTGGTATTTATCTGCATGTACTCCTGTCATGTGGCCAATTGACAGCTCGGGCTCACCACATGTGCCTGGGGCATTCGGCACACACCCATGCTGCTGGTTGGGTAAACTGTTGGGGCCTCTGGAGCATGTACCTCAAGTGTGTCACATATGCACAGCCACCTGCCTACTGTCCATGGCTATCACCTGTTCCACGTGGAGCAGGACAGTCATGGCTAGTCCAGGGCATGCTACAGTCTGTACTCCCACTCCCGTGTCTCGGTTGGCACTTTGTGCCAGGTGAACAGTTCCCTCAGGTGTCTGCCCCTGTGTCATTGTGCTGTGGCACCATTGTCAGGCCCACTGGTGTGTACATGGGTTTGGGGTCAGCATGCAATCTGAGATGTGCCCATGTGAGACAATACCTCTGTGACATGTATGGATGTGATGACTTGACCGTGCACAATGGTGCCTGCAACCGGGTAGTTCCAGCAGCTGGGTGTCATTCACAGCAGCGTGCGAGTTGCTCAGCTTCAGAGTGCCCTGTCCCATGTCTCTCATGCGTCCAATGGATCTGGGGTGGGCACATCAGAATCCAGACGCTGTTGTTACTGTGGATGGTAATGTGTAGTTGTCAGCTACAGAGTTTGCAGGCCCCATGTCTTGGGAATGTGACACAGTGGTGACAGTTGTTGTAGGGCTGCCCTGCCCCCTGTGACTGGAGACTGTGATGTATGATCTCACAGGCATGGCTGAGCCATGGGACTACACTACCTAGGGGTGATCCAGCAGGAGTGTGTCATGTGCAACATGCACTCCATTGTGCCAAGGTATGCAGGACTTGCGGGGATCAGGATGTCTGGTGCATGTACTCAGCCCCAGCCTCTCAGATGCAACACTGGCCATCCCTACGTCCAGGCAAATGTACAGGTCCATTGTCAGCAGATGTGATGTGTGCATGTTGACAGACCACTAGGTATTTTCAGGTCTTGTCAAGTGATGGGTAGGTGGTGCATGTGTCTGCAGTGGGGTGTAGGGATCCTACATGCGCAAGACAGATGGGTGCAAGGGCAGGAGGGATGTGAATTCCATGCTCGACTCTCAGACTAACCATTGGCCTATGCAAATCTGTGTGAGCACTCCTAGCAAAGTTCAACTGATTGATGCCCGCACTTGGCCACTGATGTGCTGTACTTTCTGTGGTGTGTGTGGTCAGTGCAGATGACTAATGTGTTTTCATTCTATTTTCCCTGTGCAGATACAGACACGGACACAGAGGGAGACCGCTCCACGGACCAGGGGGAGCCAGAGAGCCAGACTGGGTCGGAATTTGAGGAGTCGGAGGGACCCAGTGGCACGGAGGGCGAGGGGAGTGAGTCTGTGGGCTCCTCGGCAAACACCACCGCAGCTGAGGACCACAGCAGCAGTGACGGGGACTTCCTTGTGGAGGCGGGTGGCAGCAGCCACCATCCAACAGCTGTTGAGGTTGTCCCCGCCCCCACCATCACTGCCCTCCCCATGGCTCCCACATCTAAGGTCCGTGGAGGCGCCCGTGTTCATGGGCATGTCTCCTTCCAGTCAGGCACCGCACCCCCTACCCCTGTGTCCCCTGCAGCCCTGAGTGAGGAGTCTGTCGACCTGCTGCGGCAGATCCATGTGGGGCAGTCATCCATGCTGCGTGTCTTCCATGTGCACACGGGTCTGTTGAACCAGCTGGTGTCGTACATGGAGGGCATGTCATCATCCATGTCGGCCCTACAGAGGACCAGTCAGGGCATGGCCTCCTCACTGACGGCAGCAGTGTCCCTCCTCCAGCAGTCCCTCCCCCCTCCTGCCCCTGCCCCATCCCCTACTCCCTGCACCCTACCTGTCCAACTCACACACACACCTGCACCATCATTGCACACAACAGACCCAGGCACTACACACACCCCCAAGCCAAAGTCTAAACATGCACGCACGCATACTCAGGGGACTGATAATACACTCACCGGGGATGGGTCAGACACACACACACATGCATCCACAGGCACTCCGCAGTCCTCCGATGCCTCACCCTCCACAGCCCCTTCCACGGCCCCTTCCACTGCCTCAACTGCATCCCCAGCTGCAAAGAGGCTCTTCCTGGTCGACCTCGGACTCTTCCCCACTGATCCATCCACACCAGCACACAAGGGGAAGAGGGGTCCGGCCACACAGAGGGGTGTCCCTCGCCCCAGACACCCTCCCCCAGGCGCAGGCAGGCTGAGACACCACGCCGCAGGTCCCCCGCACACGGAAGAGCAAGACCCCACCACCGGCCCAACACTCCACCAGACAGTCTCCACCCGCCATCCCCCAGGCTTCCACTCCACAGGTCCCACCACCACACCCTGCCCCAGGTTCACCCACCCACCGCTACCGCATCCCCAAGATGCTCAGGCCTTCCCCACCTGCCTCTTGCTCTTCCAGCACCCCACACCCCACTCAGCCTGTGTGTAGCACTGCTGTGGAGGGCATGCCCTCCCCCTCCGTCCTGCCCACATCACCGGATCCACTTCCTGCTCCCCTGGGGATGGGCACTGCAGTGGAGTCTCTGCCCTCCCGGTCTGACTTGGGCACTGCAGTGGGTTCCGTGTCCACTCCCTCTGACCTGCCCACTGCAGTTGTGCCGGCACCCACTGCTCCTGACTTGTGCCCCCCAGTTGTGCCGGCACCCACTGATCCTGACTTGTGCCCCCCAGTTGTGCCGGCACCCACTGATCCTGACTTGTGCCCCCCAGTCGTGCCGGCACCCACCCTGTCAGACTCCTCCGCTGCAGCTGCCGCTCCTGCACCCACCAGCCCTTCCCTGCCTGTTTCTGTAGACCCATGATCCTGTACCTGCGGTGCCTGGCTGGCCTCTATGTATGCCCCTCCCAGGGGTATGTCCCCTTCCGTTGGCAGTGCAGGCATGCCAAATGTGGCATTTGGACACTTGACCCTGTTGGGTCTGTTTATGGACTGACCATAGGCCTTCATGTTTTTCTTCTTGATTCTCCATTTCACAAATAACTCGGCTGAATAAAAGCTCCTTTTTGTTCACTAGTGGTTTTGCTTCAGATGTACATGATGTTGTTGATACTTGACATGCCCTTGCTCCAGTGATGGTGTATTGCATGGCTGGGAAATGTAGTGTCACTGTGCTGGAGACCATGTGGCCCATGGGGGTATGTCCTGTTGGGGTGTGTATCCATGTCATCCTTTGCAGCAATCCGACGGGGTCATGATTATGGTCTTTGGAAATTTGTTATCTATCTTTTGTTAGCAATGTCTCATCAGTGTCTTACACACATGCACACCTGTTGGCCTTAGCATGGTTCAATTGGCCCATTTCACTGACTGTGTGGCCATCTCCAATGGACATGCAAGTGTATGCATCTATGTGGATGGACTCATCTGTGTCCTCAGTGCTACTTCATCTACATGTGTGTTGACTCTGTGCAGTTGACTCAGGGGACCCTCCCGTGCCCAGGCTGCTGTTACCAGGGCCACCAATGTGTGGTATATGTTAGCTGTGTGACAAAGTATACTGCTGACATGCTGGTGGCCTGCATGGACAACATATGGCACAGCTTTCCTTCCACAGGAGTGGAGTCCCCTCATGTCACTGTGCTGATGGGGGTTGAGACCCCATTGGCACAGTGCTCTACATATGCTGCATGTGTGGTCCCCACACTCACCTTCATGTCACTGTGCTGATGGGGGTTGAGACCCCATTGGCACAGTGCTCTACATATGTTGCATGTGTGATCCCCACACTCACCTTCATGTCACTGTGCTGATGGGGGTTGAGACCCCATTGGCACAGTGCTCTACATATGCTGCATGTGTGGTCCCCACACTCACCTTCATGTCACTGTGCTGATGGGGGTTGAGACCCCATTGGCACAGTGCTCTATATATGCTGCATGTGTGATCCCCACACTCACCTTCATGTCACTGTGCTGATGGGGGTTGAGACCCCATTGGCACAGTGCTCTATATATGCTGCATGTGTGCTCCCCACACTTACCTTCATGTCACTGTGCTGATGGGGGTTGAGACCCCAATGGCACAGTGCTCTATATATGCTGCATGTGTGATCCCCACACTCACCTTCATGTCACTGTGCTGATGGGGGTTGAGACCCCATTAGCACAGTGCTCTACATATGCTGCTGTTTAGTACCACACAGTTACCTTTTGTACACTCAAGTGATGGGTGTTGAGGACATTACTGCAGTGCTCATGTGAGGCTTGGCTTGTGTTAGCCACACTATGGTATTGCAGACACGTGTTGTGAGTTACATTGTGTGTACATGGTCATGTTCACTGTGGTGGGTATTGTACACAGACTACATGTTGTGGTCATGAGGTTGTTGTGGATATCCTTTGGTTTGTAGTCCTTATGTTGGGGTATGGGGTATGTGTTACACATCACCCATCCTATGTGTGTGGGCATTGGTAGTGGTACTCACACAGTTCACTATTGGTGGTGGTGACAGGCAAGAGGCCCCCTATGGGTGGGGGTGTGAGTAGTCCCAGCCAAGAGGCTCCCTATGGGTGGGGGTGTGAGTGGTGACAGGCAAGAGGCCCCCTATGGGTGGGGGTGTGAGTGGTGACAGGCAAGAGGCCCCCTATGGGTGGGGGTGTGAGTAGTCCCAGCAAAGAGGCCCCCTATGGGTGGGGGTGTGAGTAGTCCCAGCCAAGAGGCCCACTATGGGTGGGGGTGGGAGTGGTGACAGGCAAGAGGCCCCCTATAGGTGGGGGTGTGAGTAGTCCCAGCCAAGAGGCCCCCTATGGGTGGGGGTGTGAGTAGTCCCAGCAAAGAGGCCCCCTATGGGTGGGGTGTGAGTAGTCCCAGCAAAGAGGCCCCCTATGGGTGGGGGTGTGAGTAGTCCCAGCCAAGAGGCCCACTATGGGTGGGGGTGGGAGTGGTGACAGGCAAGAGGCCCCCTATAGGTGGGGGTGTGAGTAGTCCCAGCCAAGAGGCCCCCTATGGGTGGGGGTGTGAATAGTCCCAGCAAAGAGGCCCCCTATGGGTGGGGGTGTGAGTAGTCCCAGCAAAGAGGCCCCCTATGGGTGGGGGTGTGAGTAGTCCCAGCAAAGAGGGCCCCTATGGGTGGGGGTGTGAGTAGTCCCAGCCAAGAGGCCCACTATGGGTGGGGGTGGGAGTGGTGACAGGCAAGAGGCCCCCTATAGGTGGGGGTGTGAGTAGTCCCAGCCAAGAGGCCCCCTATGGGTGGGGGTGTGAGTGGTGACAGGCAAGAGGCCCCCTATGGGTGGGGGTGTGAGTAGTCCCAGCAAAGAGGCCCCCTATGGGTGGGGGTGTGAGTGGTGACAGGCAAGAGGCCCCCTATGGGTGGGGGTGTGAGTAGTCCCAGCCAAGAGGCCCCTATGGGTGGGGGTGTGAGTGGTGACAGGCAAGAGGCCCCCTATGGGTGGGGGTGTGAGTAGTCCCAGCCAAGAGGCCCCCTATGGGTGGGGGTGGAAGTGGTGGCAGGCAAGGGGCCCCCTATGGGTGGGGGTGTGAGTAGTCCCAGCAAAGAGGCCCCCTATGGGTGGTGGTGGTAGTGGTGACAGGCAAGAGGCCCCCTATGGGTGGGGGTGATGGGCAAGGGGGGGCCTGGGTGTTTGTCACAGGTTTACTGGTACGTGTCGGCTGTTTGTTTGGGGGGGGTGTCTCTTACCGTCTCCGTCGTTGGCGTCTGTTCCGGATCAGTCCATGGATGTAGAGGATCGGTATGGCCTGTGCGATGGGATTCATGTCGACACCGTCTCGTCTGCACTGGTCGTTGGTTCGTTTCGTCCCAGTTGCAGGCTTGTACGTCTCGTGTCCGGGGATCGTGTTGTGGCGCGAATCGTTCCTTTCATGCAGCTTTTCCGGATGCTGTTACATGCCGTACGTGTCGACTCGCTCGGCGCATAGGAAGTGCGCATCGTACTTGTCCGGCCGGAAACAGCTCTGACCTAGCCCCCGTGCGAGTCGATTCTGCGTTTACGGGACCGGGTCGTAGGGTGAATTGAGTGTTTATTTGGCGAGTTCGTGTCGGTCGAGTTTTCAGCACATGCACGCATCGTACTTGATCGGCAGTACTGACCGGCTCCCGGGACGGGTCGGTCGGGAGGTAAGCGTCCGGACGGCTCTTTTTGAGCTGTCCGACCCGAATCGGAATCGGCCCCAAAATGTTCAAAAAACTTGGCATAGAATCTACCAATCATAAAAAAGACATAATTTCATATTTCTTCTCAAGTCTTATCATTACTGTAATGATTTTCACTAGCTTTTCTTCTGCATAATAATTTCCTTTGATATCTGATGCCACATCTAAACAATGTTCTTTCTTCTGCATGTGCAATCTTGTCCTTCAATATCAATTCTTAACTTCTCAAATTAGATATGACTTACCTGACCCTCTTGTGAAGCCAAACTTCAATATGCCACGTGAAAAACAGCTTTCCCTTTATCTTTCCAAACAAATAATGTATCATATTTTGAAACACTAACAACACTGACACTAGCACAATAGGAATCTTAATTAACCTACTCAACTCAAAAGGAACAATGATGGCCATCGGATGTTTTACATCCTCAAGCAGACAAATCTAACGATAAACTGAGATTATAGTGAACATAGAAAATAATTTTGCCCCAGGCAACATGCTATTTTTGTAATAGATAATAGGGGAAAATCTTTTATTCAACTGTTTTAGATCAAAGCAAAGTCTTACCTAGGAAATGGGATAGGGCACTATGACAACTGGCGCAAACTGCTCAGTTGCCGTCATGTATTCTATAATCTCAGGCATGTATAATGAGGCCTAGTCACTAAGATAAACTTATATATGAGTAAATCTACATATGTAAGTTTATTCTTACACTTTTGAGTAACCCAACTACTTTGAGGTATTCACCATTTACAAATGTAAAGTTACTCAAAAATGGAGACTTACGTGTCTCCACCCCCCTGAAACAAGGGGTGGGGACAAATGTATATGTTTAAAGCTGCTACTGCCAAAAAGGAACATGGCCAAACACTGAAACTGGAACACTCTCCCACAGAAAATAGTGGCAGTTGGGACTGAAAATAAAAGCTAATTGAAAATAATGTAAAATGAAACTAAATAATTTAAAATGGTTAAAAATATAAATTAATTGTATTAATGCTAAAATATTATCTAAATCTAAAAAATATTTTTATGCAACTATAACATATATAAATGAGGCTTTTGGAATTTGAAACAAATGTAACATTATGTTTTATTATAATATAATTTAATTGTCTTACATTCTATACATCATTTTTAATAATTATTAATATATAGTAAAACAATTAGTACAGGTGGGATTTTTTGTAAATAAATATCTAAAAAATAATCTGAATACAATTTAGTATATTTAAATTAAATATGTATTTCAAAGCTAAGTCAATAGTGGTATAAGGTTATTACATACATTTAAAATAAATTGAACAATTAATTTAAGTGAATATTTATTTTTAAATGTTTTTCTTTTTTAAAGTTTAATAATCCCTGGAATAACACTTATGAGACTTACTGAATAACAAGAACACACAAGTTAAACACAAAGGTGTCTAACCTGATAGTCCAGTTCCACCTTTATTTCCTTATCAAAACAACTCAATAACTACACTAAAAAGTGCCACATAAAACGATTGTCTTTGCAATTGAATAGTTTGTGTAGTAGTGTATTTTTTCAGTTACTGTAATGGTAAGCCAAGAAATGTTGACAAAAAGGCACTCAAACAAGCTGAGCAAGTAAGTTATACAGTTTTATTGGCCTCAAAGCACTGTTACATCTGCAAAGCTGTCTGACCCTCGAATCTGCCCCAATACATAATGATGCAGATAAATAATTGTGATTCTGCCCAGGATGAAGAAATATTGAAATACTCTGGATTCATTAAAATGCACACTCTGCCACCTGCTTTTCACACATGAAACTAGTGAATCCTGTCTCGATGTCAGATGCAAGTTGTGCCAATGATGCACAAACATGCAGCATCAAGACATGAACACACCAGTGGCGGCTGGCATCAACGGGTAAGAGGGAGCAGGCGTGTGAGCGCATACTTAAATAAAACAAGCATTTGCAATGCAATAGGTCTCGCATTTCGAGAGATTAAGCTATTGGCATTGTAAATTACAATGCCTTTTATTTACCTGTTTGGCTAATTTACACATAAATAAAAGGCATTGTCATTTACGATGCCAATAGCTCAAACTCTTGTAAATGCGAGACCTATTTCATTTCAAATAAGCGGCTGCCATTGTCCTGGGCTGCTTGGAAAGTGAAGGTGCTCATGGCGTGCTGAATGTTGCAGGAAAGCATGTCATGCCTGCAGTAGGAAAACTCATTAAAGAAAATAGGGCTTACAGACCACATAAGACATATGGTGTAACAACAGAAGTAAAAGGGCCAGTCCTCATGAGAGGTTACAAATGAAGACAAGGCAGTACTAAGGAGGGATAATCGGCCTATTAACGAATCAGAAGCCAGCATTTACAAAGGACAGTAACACAAGCCAATGAAAAATATGGGCGGAGAGTGGGTGGAGCTTCAAGTCCATACTCTAATACAGCATGCCTCACAGATCAGCGCATATGCTGCACAGGCTCGACCAAAAAAAACAAAGGTTACAGAGACGTTATAGTTAGGCTCAAGTTTCACTTGTACAAAACCAGAGAAATTCAGCAGTTATAGTTAGTCTCGATTACTATGGGTTTTGATCAAGGTGCGTTGCAGCTTTGCAAATTGTTGTTTTATATTTTTAGTTCTGCATTCCTCCAAACAGCTTGTTTTCTTTTGTCCTGGTTTTTTTCTTAGTAGTATTAGAATATCAAAAGCTTTCTGGAGCCAAACAAAGTTTTTGAGTGGAAGTTATTGTATCAATATCTGTGTTGGATGTTAATTGTGTTTCTATGTATTCAAAATTGAGTTTGTTCCATGGTCGATTGATGGATGAATGTAAGGTGGCCTTAGGTGTGTTGATTTGTGGTGTTTTATGTTGGAAAGCTACCAGATGGTGATCTGACCATGTGACTGGAGTAATCCTTTGAAAGGTAACTAGTTCTGGATTGGCAAAAATTATATCTAGGATGTGTCGAGCATGTGTGGGTTTCTGGATGATCTGTGTGTCTAAGCCAGTGATGATACCTTTTGGATTAAGCATATTGGATATGTCAAACCATATGATTAGGTCACCAAGGGTGCATAGATTGGAGTGTAGTATTATAAGGTTAGAAGCTGTGTCTGGAAACGTTTTGGGGAATGTTGCATTGCTAGGTGGTCATCTGTGAAGAAGGAGGAAGTTGGAGTAGGGTTGCATTTGGTGATTTGGGCTTCACAACCTTGTATGAAAATGTCGTCAGCTTTGGTGAGATTTATTGTTTTCTTTAATTTAATAGCTAGTCTACTTTCTCTTTTGCCACTGCTATTTTGCATGACAGTTTGATAGCCTGTAGGAACAGCTTAATATAACACTTGAGCCATGTCATCTCCCAACCATGATTTAGTTATGAAGAGTAAGTCAGGTTGCATGTCAGTGAGTAGATCGTAGATGTGGTTCTTGTTTTAGAGGCTGAGTGAGCATTTATTAATAGGCAGTCTAGAGATTGTGTTTTGAAGGTGGTGCGACTTTGTTTTCTAGAAGAGTGAGTAGTACTCTTTGAACTTGCAACAGGTGTATTATTAGTGTTGGTATTAACTGTATGAAGACAGCTATAATGTTAGTCTATATCGTAATCCTCATCCAGCAGGTTTAGAAGGCAATTTGTTGGGTCTGCGTGTGTAGGTGGTTGAGAGTGAGTCAGTGAGCTGTGTTGTTTTTGAAGAGTAGCCTTGTTGTGTAATAGACAAGGAGATGTGAAGTTGTGAAGAGTGGCATATTGCTTATTTTGTTTGCATCTGTTTAGGGTGGAAGGTGTATGGGTTGGGGTGGAGCATGTGGGTTGTGTTTTAAGGCTTTAGATTGTGAAATGGATGAGGGGCAGGTTAACGAGTTGCTGTGTTGTGGTGCTTGCAGTAACCGGGGGATGAAGCAAGAAGATCTGGGAGTAAAGATGGTTTAGGATGCGTATAGTTTATGTAATCAAATGGGTGGATGTTTGTTTCTATTTTGTGACAGAAAGTAGTATGAAGTTGTGTGTGTGTGTGTGTGAGAGAGATTTTGATGTGCTGGTGTGTGTGAGTTATGTTATTTTTTTGTGGAACAGTAAGATGAGATTGATTTTATGAATTTCTGTAAAGGATCTGAATCTAAAGTACTGTTGGTGAGTGGAAGCTGAGTGGCAAAGGGGGTGGTGATGTGCATTGAAGGAGAGTGTATGTGGTGTTTGAAAGAGGTAAGACGGGGGTTATGAGTGTTTGTGTTCTATTTTGGCAGCAGGAAGATAGAATATGTGTGGTGGAATATAAGGACAGTTTGAGTGTGTGTTTTGGGTTAAAAAAAAGAGGAGCAGGGTGTTTTTGATGGATGATGAGAGAGGGTTCAGTATAGGTTTGGGGTGATGGAAAGGGGTCTGTTAGGAGTAAGTAGAGGGTAAAGCAGGTGTTTTGTATGAACAGGGAGTGTGTGTTTGAAGGGATTATGGTTATGTCTAATGAGGGCTTGGGTGGTGTTGGTAATATGTGGATTTGATAGTGGTATCGGACAGAGTGGTGTTTTGTGACAGTGAAGGTGCCCTTCTGTGGCAGTTGGGATAGAATGGTGTCTAGATGTGGTTTGTGGGGGTTTAGTAGTGGTCGTTAAGACATTAGGGTTTGGATAGGGTTTTTTGTTGTAAATGTGTAGTGTGCATTTGCTGAGTGTGTGTTATTATGTATGTGGATGAGTTAACCAATCAGAACCCTAGCCCTATCAACCAATCAGAACGCAAACCCTAAGCCCTAGATCCAATAGAAACCCTAGCCTTAGGAACCAATCTCTGGAAGATTAAGTGGCCTTCTCAGAGCCACAGGATCTTGAGCCATAGTTGGGGGTCTCTAGGCCACAACTCTGCCCTCATGATGATGGCGGCACAGACTCCATGAAACAATGCCGGGCCAGCACAAGTGACATTAAATACTCTTTCACCCACAATGGCATCACAAGGTTGACCCCCTTCTCCCAGCCTTATTTCCTCGCCTGCCTTATATCAAAAATTCAGTGCACACAGGGCATGGAGAACAGAGGTTTTTGAGTCCTGGTTGGTTTCTTTTTAACCCCTGCCCATATGTTCCCAAGGAAAGGCGGGGCCAAAGGTATCAAACGGCAAGCCAGGGGGCAGCTGCTACCCTGTTCTCCCCAAGTGCAAGAGAACAAGAAACCCACTGACAAGGGGCCCGATTCACAGAACTAACTTAAGACAAAATCCTAAACTTACTACCATTTTGGTATTCACAGAAGGCACTTACTCATTTTGGCATTCACAGAAGGCACTTACTTACTCATTTTGTGTAACTTACTCATTTTGAGTAACTTACTCATTTTGTGTAACTTACTCATTTGGTATGAGTAAGTGCCTTCTGTGAATACCAAAATGAGTTACACAAAATGAGTAAGTTACTCAAAATGAGTAAGTTACACAAAATGAGTAAGTAAGTGCCTCTGTGAATACCAAAATGAGTAAGTGCCTTCTGTGAATACCAAAATGGTAGTAAGTTTAGGATTTTGTCTTAAGTTAGTTCTGTGAATCGGGCCCAAGAAGCCTGCCAAATACAGTGAGAGCAGTGGTTTACGCATTTCATATTTACTAGCAAACAATGCAGCTGATGGAAGAGTCAGGCGTGGGCCGCACGGCACTGTGTGGGCCGCACGTCTGTGCCAACCACGCACCACATCCTGACACACCGGCGTCCGGAGCCTCTGATGAAAAGATACTTGAGAGAAACCACATGATTGCACCCGCACTCCAAGCTGGCACGTGAAGGAAACACTGGCCCAGATTTCAAGTGCAAAGTGGGAGTGAAGCCAGTGCGACGGCCAGAGGCCGATTCTTGACAAATAAATCGCTAATCGTGGTAAATGACCCCCGTCGGGGTCTGTTGTCAGATCAGGGTGCCGCAAAGTGTTCTTTGAGGCCTGGTTCTCAGCATCTCAGTCGGCCTCGGAAAAAATACATAATAAGCTTTCCTCCCGCTATATAAATATAGAGTGGAAACTCCTCCCTGGCCGGTCCACCCTCTCGGCAGGGCCTGGCTTTATTGCTGTGCTGCTGCAGCTCCAGAAAATACAAATTTAGCCCCTGAGCTGGTGGCTATCAGCGACAGGCAGCACCTGAACACGCCAGCCATAGAGCGGCTCCTAAAAAGTGACAGAGGGCGCGCCAGCGGAAATGACCTCACTGGCGGAGATTGGGCCAATGGGGATGAGCTCACTGAGGCAGGCAGATAAGGCGCTTGAGAAGTATGCTATTTTACGGAAGTTTGTTTGGGGCTCTGGTAGCCCCCAGATGGCCACACACGCCTTTTCTGATTCTGGTAGCGTGGCACTGAGACTGCAGTGACTGGCAGCCATCATAAGGTGGTGGCATTACTGGGGGGCTCAATGCACCTCCTGCGGGTATCTGTGCCTACCCTGCAGACTGCTGCTGGCATTCCAACAACAAGAGTCCCACGGGCCTGGATAACTGGACCAATCACAGGCTTTCACCTCTAGTTGCACATACCATTCCTTATATCGACCTGGAAGGATAAAGGGCCGAGTCTCCCGAGATTCTGAATTGGCGACATGCAAGTTGCAAACAGCTCTCAGCCTTAGGAGCGTACACTAACATTTTATGTTTTTACCAACTTACACCCGGGGGCGGGGGCGCCAACAGATGCCAACACACAGAATGGCACATCGATCCAAGCAGGTTTCCACAGGATTTAAAATAAACAATTGGGGTCTGGGGGATAACGCGCGTGCACTGAACATGAATTTGCTACAGTTTCAATACCCAAAACTTGAAAAGTTCTGTAATGCAAATGGATGGATTCGTCGCCCTTAATAGTGCATTAGGACATTCTCTGGAGCCAGCTCTGAGGCCGGACCACTACAGCACCAGACCAGTCCCAGGACACACGCGAGGAGGCCAGGTGGTGACTGTGGACCAGGAATTCTACTTCTGGCTTCCCACGCAAGCCCACGGCAAACAAGTGATACCTTCCTGTGCCGCAAACCATTGTTCGGTCACAGCAGAGAGTGCTTAGAAACAGACTACCACCTGTAAGCTCTAGATATGAACTGAGCATCTACATATGTGGCGGCGGGCGGGGGTGTTTGTGTATACACCAAATATGACAATGGAACTCCCCCTCCCCCCCAATGTCTTACACAGGTGCAATTCAACAACATCTAATACTTCGAACAGTGACAAAGGAACTATTGAAACTGCCCAAACATTACAAAAAAGACCTATAAAAGAGACACAATGTCTTACAGCCTGGGCCTTGAAAGGCGCAGCCCAGTGGCAGACTCACAGGAGAGCAGCTAATTCCTTTTTAACGTGGAGAGCTGGACACTCGTGTCTGAAAGGGCCATTGTGCATCCGCAGAGCTCTGCCTGGCTGCAGCCGAAATATTAACCCAGTAGCCAGAGGTGGCTAGCGCGCAGGGAAGCCGAGATCTGCAGGCATGCCAGCGTGTCTCGGAATGGAAAGCAAGGCTAAGCAAAGGTTGTCTAGCTGTAGCCCGCTGTCAGGCAGAGCACGCCAAGCACAGGGCATCTGTTCCTCTCTGTGCCCTCCAGAGGTTTAATGTGCATCTGGAGAACACGTGCGTCGCAAAAGTCTGCCCGGAAGGCATTTTACTGCACAGGAAACTGCACGCGAACTGTGACCATCAAGCGTGGAGGACGATTGTATGATGGAACAACTACCACATGAACAACTACAGTCTAAACCACTACTCTTCAACCACTACTTAGTTTAAACCACTAAAGTTTTAACAACTACTATATTTTACAACTACTATGCCTTTACCATGATTGCCTTTACCCCATTAATGTATCTATTTTCCAGGTAAGTATAAACCCATATGCGTGTGTGTATATATATATATATATTCACTGAAAAAACCATAGGTTTTAGGGACAGTTATAGTTAGTTGGACATTTCACTCGTACAAAACCATAGAAATTCCCCCGTTATAGTTAGTTCAGCTAACTATAACTCGCGCCCCCGCAATGCACTGCTGATGACGTCACATATTACATCACTCATGACATGGTCAGTGACATCACTGATGACATCACTGATGACATCTCAAATGACATCACTGATGTAGGAAGGTGGAATCTGACTATATGGTTGCCCCCACTTTTTTTATGGTGTTTTGCTGGTTTATGACTTAGTTGGACTGGGATCCTGCTATTCAGGGCCCCAGTCTATCTGCTTTCTCTGTAAAATGGTTTCCATGTGCCTTAGGCACATCTCTGATTGGAATCTGGAGTGCCCTTATAAGTCCCTAGTATATGGTATACTATGTACCAAGGGCATAGGTACCTCAGAGGCCTACCAGGGGCTGCAGCACGTATTGTGCCACCCCTGAAAGGCCATCCAAACTGACACCACAGGTCTGCTACTGCAGCCTGGGTAAGGTGGTGCATGCACCCCTTACTGTGATATAGGTTACCTATATCACTAAATACATACACACATATAAACCTATAAGTCACTCCTAAGGCAGGCCTTATCAATCCTAAAGGCAGAGTGCATGGTTCCTATGTGAGAGGGTGCCCCTGCATGAGCAGGGCCCCTCTGCAGCGTTCGGAGACCATCTCTGATGCTGTTTGTAGTGCAGCCTGACCATATACTCTTAAGCGCATTATATCCTCGCGGTAAAATGCTAACTTTGGAATGGCTGCACCTAAACATGTCGTGTTTGGTGTCAAACATCTTGGAATACTACCCCCGCCAATCCTGGTGGCGGGGGTAGCATTCCACCCTTCTAGAGGGAAAGACATGTTAACTCTGGCTTACCCGGTAACTTCTTTCTGAAGCCCTGGCATCACAAAATGGATGCTGCTGCCACAGACCCAAGTCTGGCCTCCTGCTGCTGGACGAAACTCCGGCAGGGAGGCCTGGACAATAGGTTTCCTGTTGCAGGGAGGTGTGACCACCTCCCCAGACAGGATAATGTGTATTGGGGCTGGGTGGGTGCACTCTTAGAGTGCTTTGAAGTCCTGCACTGGGGGAGCAAAAGGCTCCTCTGTGCATATGCCAGCTCAAACCAGCTCAGGGGCTACCTGCCCCTGCTCTGGTGCGAAACTGGACAAAGGGAAGTGGGTGTAGCCACCCCTCCCTTGACCCTCCCATAGGTGGGGTCATAGAGTTAGTCCCTCCCTGTTTTACTGGTTAAAATGGGGAACCCTTGCCACAGCAAGATTAGATTATACCTGGACGAAACTCTGAAACTGAATCCTGGACCTTCAACGCTCTACGACAAGATTAGAGGACTGAAGAATCTCCCTTGGGGTCAAGGAGGGACTCCCTGCTTGGCAGGCACCAAAGAAGCATCTGTCCGGTTCGCATTACTGAAGCTTCCGTCAGACGCCAAAGTCATCGCATCACCAGAGGTGGATTCTCAGACTTCCCCGAGGCTACCCTGAGTCCCCAGCAAAGCTGAGGCCCGTGGCTATCGTGGGTGACTTGAGACCGTGACCCCTGGACACCGAGCACACTTGCAAGTGCACCATCTTCTGGGTCTCCCAAGAAGTCGTGCTTTGGGCTCCGAGTAGCCCTAGCCTCCAGCACCACCTGCACCGAAGATCACTGGCCCCCACTCCACGAGTGTCCTGTAAGCCAGCTCCACGTGCTGCGTCACGAGGCTCCTTCGCGGTCGCTAGCCCGTTGGCTAGTAGCCCTTAACGAAGGCCAATCTTTTCCTTACTTGGCATCCTGGTTGCTCCAGGCCTGCCCTCACTTACCCTCACTGGGTGAGTTCCACAGCCCTTGCTGGTCTGCACCATCGACGATCTACATCTTACTCAAGACTTGCTGTTGCCAAGGCTTGTTGGGTCCAATCCGGTCGCCGACACCTCAGCACTCGACAGACATCGAGCACCAGCCCGAATCCTGCTCCTGGTTGCCGACAACGCCTCCCGGACCTCGTGGCTGAAGAGTCAAGACGACCATCAACGCACCTGAAGCACTCAACATCGGTGGGCATCTGTCCATCGCCTTCCTGGTCACTGGCTAGTGACCCAGACTCTGTCCCCTCTGCTTTCAGGTTCACCAGAACTCCGATCCACTCTTGGATCCACCCGGACACTTTTCTCTTGGCCGCCAGCAGCACTTTGCAGCAGATCGCCATTCGAATCGACGACGAAACCCGACCCCGAAAGGCACCTATGCACCCGGCTTCCCTGGGTGAGGTAACACGAGTACTCCGGTGCTCCCGTGGGTAGAGACTCTTCAAAGTCCTAGATCTCAAAGGGTTTTGTCCTAGTCCTCTTTTAAGTGTCCCTTTCCTCTATTTTCCCGATCCTGACTTTCTCCATAGAAGTTAACGGCGTATCGCGGTTGTGTATTTACACTGCACGCGTCTCCCGTGGGTCCCCTGTGTCACTACCTTGGGTGGTTCCTTGTGGTCCAAGCACTTCTAGAGGCTCTAGGCCTAGTGTCTAGTTCAGTTGTGGTTCGCATACCACTTTATTGGTATATGGTTTGGTACGCCCCTAGGGCCCAAACGTGTATTTGTGCTATTACTGTGATTTAAGATCTTATAACCTATGTACTTCGAACTCTAGCCTCATAAAGAGACTAGAGGGGTGTGTTTAGTAATAAATACATATATTTTGAATATATACCTGGTGTGGTGCTCTTTCATTTGGTCACTCAAGAGATTATAGACTGGTAAAACAAGCTGCTTTACATTCCTTCAAGACTTAGCCTGAAGGCTGCTCTCCATAGCTACCACTAGGATAGCTTTCAATAAGGTTGTCTTTAACCTATCTACCATAAGAGTCGATTTGGACTGGTGCAAGGTGCCCGCTATAATTAGTGGACAGCATATGCCAGGCCAACTTCTCACAACTGATGACATCATCCATGTGATAATTTCATGCATCTTCTCACACCCTAATATAACTTTTGATACACCCACTCTAAATTACAGACTGCCATTCTCAAAACCATAGACACTCCAACACCAAAAACTACATACCCACTCACTGATTCTTAGGTCTACACACACATCCACTCACTCACCCGTACAGTCACTCATACTTAGTCACTCAGTACAGGACTATCATATGCACTCATACACCTATATAAACACTCACACACCGCCACTCATCCATAGAGGTACTCACACACCTAGTCAGTCATGCAAAAAACTTAATCACACACCCATTTACTCACCTATACAGTTATACACACACCAGCTCACTTACTCATACAAATACTAGCACATTCTTACGCTCTTATACAATCACTGATACAAGTACACACTCATCCATACAGCCACTCTCACAATCACACACTCTCACTTATAGCCATTTATATACTCCAACACACATATATACTGCCTTTCACATATGTAGTTACTCACACATGTACCACTGAGATATACATTCAATCACTAACACACCCATACACACACTCACCCACCCATACAGTCCATCACAGATGCACTCTTGAAACCATGCACCCAGTGAATCACCAACTCACACATCTATGCACAGAGTCACACACACCCCACCCACACAAACACTCAGGCACCCATACAGATACTCAGACAATCAATCAATAACCCATGTAGACACTCATGTAGCTATTCAGAAAGCCATGCAGCCGCTTACAAACCAACAGACAGACGGATACAGACATTCACACAGTTTAGTCACTAACCCATGCATTCAGTAAGATACATTTAATCACTCACTTGTAGAGTCAGTCACTCACGTACTAAATCATCCATTCAGACACTTATACACCCACTCATTCTTCAATACGCCTTTCCCTATATATATTAAACATATTTAAACTTTACAGAAACACACAGTCACTGGATGATGTCATCAGTGATGTCATCAGTGATGTCATTTGAGATGTCATAAGTGATGTCATCAGTGATGTCACTGACCATGTCATGAGTGATGTAATATGTGACGTCATCAGCAGTGCATTGCGGGCGCGAGTTATAGTTAGCTGAACTAACTATAACGGGGGAATTTCAATGGTTTTGTACGAGTGAAATGTCAACTAACTATAACTGTCCCTAAAACCTATGGTTTTTTCAGTGAATTTCAAAGGTTTTTAAATGCTAATTTCTAACTATAACGTGTCTGAAACCTATGGTTTTTCAGTGAATTTCAAAGGTTTTTTAAATGCTAATTTCTAACTATAACGTGCCTGAAACCTATGATTTTTAAGTGAATTTCAAAGGTTTTTTAAATGCTAGTTTCTAACTATGCCTACAGAGGTAGGACATGTGAAGAAAGAAGAAAAAACGCACAGAAAGAAGCAAAAGATGTGCAGAAAGAACCAACAGAGGAGCAGAAAGAGGCCTTGTTGCAAAATCATCCTGTGCCCACAACTTTTCAGACGGGTACTGGTGGTAACTGACTCTGACTAACCAGAGCCAGTGCTATGCTAAAAGACACTTAGAATACAGTGAAAACACCTACATACACTAGGGAACACTATGCGTTGGGGTACCCCTGTGATTAGCATGACCTCCTCTGCAAGTCCCTAGTACATAATAGGGCAGGGGGATTAAAACGACCTCTTAAAACGCGCTACAGGGCGCGTTTGCACAGTGGTGAAGGGAGGGGGCCTGAGGTGACATGTGTGCAAACGCACCCCGTGGCGCGTTTTAAGTTGCGGGATTAAGTCCCCTTGAATTCTGAGGGTCCCTGGGGCCCAACTAGCCCCCAGGTACCTACAGTTAGGACCACAGAGCTGAGTTGCAGAGAGGCGTTCCGAGGCCACGCACCTTTTTCACCTCTCTGCAACGCAACTCTGTTGTGCTTACTGAAGGTACCTGGTGGGCTAGTTGGCCCCCAGGGTCCCTCAGGATTCAAAGGGAATTAATTCCCCAACTTAAAACGCACCACAGGGCGTGTTTGCGCACATGTCACCTGAGGCCCCGTCCCCTCCCTTCACCACTGTGCAAACGCGCCCCGTGGTGCATTTTAAGTTGGGGGATTAGGTCACCTTGAATCCTGAGGGTCCCTGGGGCCCAACTAGCCCACTAGGTACTTCCAGTAAGCACCACAGGCCTGCGTTGCAACGCCTGTAACAAATTGTGCAGTTGTGTTTAGGTAGTGAAGAGGGTCGTGCTGGGGGTAGTGTTTTAGGGTTTAGGGTAGTGCAGTGGTGTTTGTGTAGTGTAGGGGGTCATGCTGGGGGTGGTGTTTCAGGGTTTAGGGCAGTGCAGTAGTGTTCGGGCAGTGTAGGGGATCGTGCAGGGGGTGGTGTTTCAGGGTTTAGGGCAGTGCAGTGGTGTTCGGGCAGTGTAGGGGTCATGCTGGGGCTGGTGTTTCAGGGTTTAGGGCAGTGCAGTGGTGTTCGGGCAGTGTAGGGGGTCTTGCTGGGGCTCGTGTTTCAGAGTCTAGGGCAGTGCAGTGGTGTTCGGGCAGTGTAGGGGGTCTTGCTGGGGCTGGTGTTTCAGGGTTTAGGGCAGTGCAGTGGTGTTCGGGCAGTGTAGGGGGTCGTGCTGGGGGTGGTGTTTCAGGGTTTAGGGCAGTGCAGTGGTGTTTGGGCAGTGTAGGGGGTCGTGCTGGGGCTAGTGTTTCAGGATTTAGGGCAGAGCAATGGTGTTCAGGCAGTGTAGGGGTTTTGCTGGAGGTGGTGTTTCAGGGTTTAGGGCAGTGCAGTGGTGTTCGTGCAGTGTAGGGGGTGGTGTTTCAGGGTTTAGGGCAGTGGTGTTCAGGCAGTGTAGGGGTCTTGCTGGGGTTGATGTTTCAGGGTTTAGGGCAGTGCATTAGTGTTCGGGCAGTGTAGGGGGTCGTGGTGGGGGTGGTGTTTCAGGGTTTAGGGCAGTGCAGTGGTGTTCCGGCAGTGTAGGAGGTCGTGCAGGGGGTGGTGTTTCAGGGTTTAGGGCAGTGCAGTGGTGTTCGGGCAGTGTAGGGGGTCGTGCTGGGGGTGGTGTTTCAGGGTTTAGGGCAGTGCAGTGGTGTTCGGGCAGTGTAGGGGGTGGTGTTTCAGGGTTGAGGGCAGTGGTGTTCGGGCAGTGTAGGGGGTCATGCAGGGGGTGGTGTTTCAGGGTTTAGGGCAGTGGTGTTCGGGCAGTGTAGGGGGTCGTGCTGGGGGAGGTGTTTCAGGGTTTGGGGCAGTGCAGTGGTGTTCGAGCAGTAAAGGGGGTCGTGCTGGGGGTGGTGTTTCAGGGTTTAGGGCAGTGCAGTGGTGTTCGGGCAGTGTAGGGGGTCATGCAGGGGGTGGTGTTTCAGGGTTTAGGGCAGTGCAGTGGTGTTCGGGCAGTGTAGGGGGTCGTGCTGGGGCTGGTGTTTCAGGGTTTAAGGCAGTACAGTGGTGTTCGGGCAGTGTAGGGGGTCGTGCTGGGGCTGGTGTTTCAGGGTTTAGGGCAGTGCAGTGGTGTTCGGGCAGTGTAGGTGGTCGTGCTGGGGCTGGTGTTTCAGGGTTTAGGGCAGTGCAGTGGTATTCGGGCAGTGTAGGGGGTCGTGCTGGGGCTGGTGTTTCAGGGTTTAGGGCAGTGCAGTGGTGTTCGGGCAGTGTAGGGGGTCTTGCTGGGGCTCGTGTTTCAGAGTCTAGGGCCGTGCAGTGGTGTTCGGGCAGTGTAGGGGGTCTTGCTGGGGCTGGTGTTTCAGGGTTTAGGGCAGTGCAGTGGTGTTCGGGCAGTGTAGGGGGTCGTGCTGGGGGTGGTGTTTCAGGGTTTAGGGCAGTGCAGTGGTGTTTGGGCAGTGTAGGGGGTCGTGCTGGGGCTAGTGTTTCAGGATTTAGGGCAGAGCAATGGTGTTCAGGCAGTGTAGGGGGTTTTGCTGGAGGTGGTGTTTCAGGGTTTAGGGCAGTGCAGTGGTGTTCGTGCAGTGTAGGGGGTGGTGTTTCAGGGTTTAGGGCAGTGGTGTTCAGGCAGTGTAGGGGGTCTTGCTGGGGTTGATGTTTCAGGGTTTAGGGCAGTGCAGTGGTGTTCGGGCAGTGTAGGGGGTCGTGCTGGGGGTGGTGTTTCAGGGTTTAGGGCAGTGCAGTGGTCTTCCAGCAGTGTAGGAGGTCGTGCAGGGGCTGGTGTTTCAGGGTTTAGGGCAGTGCAGTGGTTTTCGGGCAGTGTAGGCGGTCGTGCTGGGGCTGGTGTTTCAGGGTTTAGGGCAGTGCAGTGGTGTTCGGGCAGTGTACGGGGTTGTGCTGGGGCTGGTGTTTCAGGGTTTAGGGCAGTGCAGTGGTGTTCGGGCAGTGTAGGGAGTCGTGCTGCGGGTGGTGTTTCAGGGTTTAGGGCAGTGCAGTGGTGTTCGTGCAGTGTAGGGGGTCATGCTGGGGGTGGTGTTTCAGGGTTTAGGGCAGTGCAGTAGTGTTCGGGCAGTGTAGGGGATCGTGCAGGGGGTGGTGTTTTAGGGTTTAGGGCAGTGCAGTGGTGTTCGGGCAGTGTAGGGGGTCGTGCTGGGGGTGGTGTTTCAGGGTTTAGGGCAGTGCAGTGGTGTTCGGGCAGTGTAGGGGGTCGTGCAGGGGGTGGTGTTTCAGGGTTTAGGGCAGTGCAGTGGTGTTCGGGCAGTGTAGGGGTCGTGCTGGGGATGGTGTTTCAGGGTTTAGGGCAGTGCAGTAGTGTTCGGGCAGTGTAGGGGGTCTTGCTGGGGGTGGTGTTTCAGGGTTTAGGGCAGTGGTGTTCGGGCAGTGTAGGGGGTCTTGCTGGGGGTGATGTTTCAGGGTTTAGGGCAGTGCAGTGGTGTTTGGGCAGTGTAGGGGGTCTTGCTGGGGGTAGTGTTTCAGGGTTTAGGGCAGTGCAGTGGTGTTCGTGCAGTGTAGGGGGTCGTGCTGGGGATGGTGTTTCAGGATTTAGGGCAGTGCAGTAGTGTTCGGGCAGTGTAGGGGGTCGTGCAGGGGGTGGTGTTTCAGGGTTTAGGGCAGTGCAGTGGTGTTTGGGCAGTGTAGGGGGTCGTGATGGGGGTGGTGTTTCAGGGTTTAGGGCAGTGCAGTGGTGTTCGGGCAGTGTAGGGGGTCGTGCTGGGGGTGGTGTTTCAGGGTTTAGGGCAGTGGTGTTCGGGCAGTGTAGGGGGTCTTGCTGGGGGTGATGTTTCAGGGTTTAGGGCAGTGCAGTGGTGTTCGGGCAGTGTGGGATGTCTTGCTGGGGGTAGTGTTTCAGGGTTTAGGGCAGTGCAGTGGTGTTCGGGCAGTGTAGGGGGTCGTGAAGGGGGTGGTGTTTCAGGGTTTAGGGCAGTGCAGTGGTGTTCGGGCAGTGTAGGGGGTCGTGCTAGGGTATGTGTTTCAGGGTTTAGGGCAGTGCAGTGGTGTTCGAGCAGTGTAGGGGGTCGTGCAGGGGCTGGTGTTTCAGGGTTTAGGGCAGTGCAGTGGTGTTCGGGCAGTGTAGGGGGTCGTGCTGGGGGTAGTGTTTTAGGGTTTAGGGTAGTGCAGTGGTGCTTCTGTAGTGTAGGGGGTCGTGCTGGGGGTAGTGTTTTAGGGTTTAGGGTAGTGCAGTGGTGTTTGTGTAGTGTAGGGGGTCATGTTTTAGGGTAGTGCAGTGGTGTTTGGGTAGTGTAGGGGGTCGTGCTGGGGGTAGTGTTTTAGGGTTTAGGGTAGTGCAGTGGTGCTTGTGTAGTGTAGGGGGTCATGCTGGGGGTAGTGTTTTAGGGTTTAGGGTAGTGCAGTGGTGTTTGTGTAGTGTAGGGGGTCATGTTTTAGGGTAGTGCAGTGGTGTTTGGGTAGTGTAGGGGGTCGTGCTGGGGGTAGTGTTTTAGGTTAGTGCAGTGGTGTTGGGGTAATGTTTTAGGGTTTAGGGTAGTGCAGTGGTGTTTGTGTAGTGTATGGGGTCATGCTGGGGGTAGTGTTTTAGGGTTTAGGATAGTGCAGTGGTGCTTGTGTAGTGTAGGGGGCCGTGCTGGGGTAGTGTTTTAGGGTTTAGGGTAGTGCAGTGGTGTTTTTGTAGTGTAGGGGGGTCATGTTTTAAGATGCAATGCTCCAATACCTGACCAGTCTGCACTACATAAAACTGCAAAAAAACTAAAAATAAAAAGTGTTTTGCACACTTTTGTCATTGGGCTATATGTGGGCTACATCTGGGTAATATTTGTGCTACATTTGGGCTCTTTTCTCACTGGTGGCCATCTTGGAAGACTTCTTTGTTATGAAGTTTCCTAATTTCCTCATTTACTGCAGTCTCCTCAGTAGGAAATGCTTTCAGTTTTTACTTTGATTCCATCAAGAAGGCATTCAGATGTGTCACACATTTGCCATAAATTCAGAATGTTATTACTCTAGTTGTTCATTAGATCACTGTAGTAAAGCTACTGCTCACCAAGGAGTTAACTGGAAGTCTACTGCTGGTATTGAAAGTGATTGTTTCAGTCTGCATGTCAGAATTTTCTAATGAAATAGAAGAGGATTTGAGATCTCACTTAAAACATGCACTAAATTTTCTTTTTGCAGCACTAACCATAATTTCTATGGCAAAATGAACCCCCTCATTTTGTTCCTTTTTAAATTAAATGTTTTAAGTGTTACCAGTTTATTCCAATCAAGATGGCTTCAGGTGTGCCATACTTTTGTCATAAGTAAGGCTGTTAGCACTCTAGTTGTTCTTTAGAACACTCTGGGAAGCTGCAGTAGAACACAAAGGCATCAACTGACAGGCTGCTCCTGTTGAAATATAACAGGAAGATATTTGAGATCTCACTTAAAACATGTCCTAATTTTTCTTTCTACAGCACTAACCATAATTTCTGTGGCAAAATGAACCCCCTCATTTTGTTCCTTTTTAAATTAAATGTTTTAAGTGTTACCAGTTTATTCCAATCAAGATGGCTTCAGGTGTGCCATACTTTTGTCATAAGTAAGACTGTTAGCGCTCTAGTTGTTCTTTAGAACACTCTGGGAAGCTGCAGTAGAACACAAAGGCATCAACTGACAGGCTGCTCCTGTTGAAATATAACAGGAAGATATTTGAGATCACACTTGAAACATGTCCTAATTTTTCTTTCTATAGCACTAACCATAATTTCTATGACAAAATGAACCCCATCATTTTGTTCCTTTTTAAATTAAATGTTTTAAGTGTTACCAGTTTATTCCAATCAAGATGGCTTCAGGTGTGCCATACTTTTGTCATAAGTAAGACTGTTAGCGCTCTAGTTGTTCTTTAGAACACTCTGGGAAGCTGCAGTAGAACACAAAGGCATCAACTGACAGGCTGCTCCTGTTGAAATATAACAGGAAGATATTTGAGATCACACTTGAAACATGTCCTAATTTTTCTTTCCAGAGCACTAACCATAATTTCTATGACAAAATGAACCCCATCATTTTGTTCCTTTTTAAATTAAATGTTTTAAGTGTTACCAGTTTATTCCAATCAAGATGGCTTCAGGTGTGCCATACTTTTGTCATAAGTAAGACTGTTAGCGCTCTAGTTGTTCTTTAGAACACTCTGGGAAGCTGCAGTAGAACACAAAGGAATCAACTGACAGTCTCTGCCCTTGTTGGATGTACATGTTTTACTGATAATGTCAGACTTCATTCTCACATGACTGAGAAAGATAATGTGAATTTACAGAAAATATGCTCTCATTTTAGCTTCTGGAGCACCTTCCAAAACTGTATGGGACAAGCATGTGAAAATAGTTTTCTCTCAAACATGATTCATGATATCCCAGCAGAAGGTTTTTCACAGGGTAAAATCACCTTAGAACACACCACAATTCCTGAAATTAGTATGGTACCATCAACAAATGAATTCTAATGTAACTAAAGTCTGTTATCACCCTTTATAGTTCTCCTTTTGGTAACCCTCAAAATCTTCGATTCAGTACAATGCATTTCAATGTGGTACTATCATTTATATTGGTCCCAAGATGGCTGCCAGCAATTCCAGGATGAAGTGCTGACAGCCAATCAGATCTCACGATGACATGTGTGGTTAGGCTCCGCCCAGATATATATGTGTTTTTACTTTTGATTTTCTCAGCAACTACTGAACGGATTTACACCATTTAACAAAAGGGTACTTTTTGAACCAAGAACTACCTCTTTGCCAAATTTGGTGTAATTCCGTTCAGCAGTTTGGGCTGTAGCCTTGCATAAAGTTTCCTATGGGAAATTGATTTTTTGACTCTTATTTTTTTAATTTCTCCGCAACTACTGAACGGATTTACACCATTTGACAAAAAGGGTTCTTTCTGAACCAAGAACTACCTCTTTGCCAAATTTGGTGTAATTCCGTTCAGCAGTTCGGGCTGTAGCCGTGTCTAAAGTTTCCTAGGGGAAAATGAATGGGGAAAACACGTTTTGGGACCCCCCTTTTTTCTCGGCCCCCGCTTGACGAATCACCCTGAGACTTTCAGGGTAGGAGCGGACCGGAGCGGGCCATAAAGTTTGAAAATTTCGCGAAGATTCGTCAACCGACGCAAGAGTTATTTCAAATAGAATGTCGCGGATTTCCTATGGAAAATAGGTCCTAACTATAACTATCTACTGGCGACCGCCAGTAGATAATATATATATATATATATGTAATGGGTTTGTATGTACAGAGCGTGAGGCTTCACAGTTCATTGAGACACTTAATAAAAACAATTTGAATCTCAGCTTTACTGGTCAGTTAAGCAACAGGTCAATATGCTTTTTAGATGTGGAAATTTTCATCCAACAGAATAAACTTCACACTAGAATATATAGGAAACCCACCTCTGGCAATACTATATTACATGCCTCTAGCCATCACCCTGCACATTTAATCAGTAGCATTCCCTATGGGGAAATGCTACGAATAAGAAGAATTTGCAGCACGGACCATGATTGTCTGATGGCACAGAAAGATTGCAGGGACAGGTTCTCAAGGAGGGGCTATCGCCCAGAAGTGGTCGATATAGCCATACGTAAAGCCAATGAACCTGGTAGACCACAGGTGTTAGCAGGTAAAAACCAAGTTGGTACAGAATGAGCAAACTGAGACCAGACTGATTCTAACCTACAATAATCAACACAATACGATTCGCAAGATAGTGAACAGAAATTGGGCACTGATTAAGAGCGATCCAGTATTGGGGACCCAATTGTCACGATCTCCTAGTATAACATATAGAAAGGCGAGATCAATGAGTAACTGTTTGGTGTCAAGTAGCCCTGAGGTTAGAACCAGTAGTTCGTGGCTAAACATGAGTAAAGGTTTCATTAAGTGTTCTGTTTGTAAAGCCTGTAGAAATGGAGTTAGTAAGACTGAATATATGAATCCGCTTACTAACAGACTTGTTCGTATTCAGAAAAAACTTACATGTAAGTCTGAATTTGCAGTATATGTGCTGGAGTGTCCCTGTGGCCTGCGCTATGTGGGAAGCACCAAGTTTCAGGTCCACAAGAGGATACTCCAGCACATTCGTGCCATCAACAACGGTGATGCTGCATATCCTGTCGCTAGACACTTTGAGGAAGCCCATGCCAAAAATTCCTGTGATTTAAAGTACTTTGTAATTGATATGGTCCCACCACTGAGAAGAGGTGGGGATCGTGAATCCATGTTACGCAGACTAGAAACAAGGTACATTATAGAATTGGACTGTAAAACACCAAATGGACTGAACGCTAGTGAAGATTTTTCACTCATCTTTAATTAATCAATGAGATTACTATATACCTATGTAGCTGCCTACCTACTCGAGAAAAAATGTTTTAAAAATATTTTAACTTAAGAATTCAATTTTAATGTATTGTCTGTCGTTTTACACTTTTTGCACACGGTATTTGCACTTTAGATTGTGACATGTTTTTGTGCATCTTTTGCACTGATTTAAAATGAGACATGGATTTTTTGTCAACTGCCCACTTGGGCTTTATTCTTTGTAACATCTCCACCTTATGGGTATATACTAGGTGCTAACATGGACTCATATGAATTTTGAATAATGCTGCTATTTGTGAAAAAAGTTTTACATTGTTTTACTTTTTTAGCTTCATTTTTATTCAACAATATGAGGTTGGTTTGACTAATTAGTAAGACTTTTTTAGAGCTGCACAGTCTGATATTAAGTATGTATTTATTTATTCAATGTGCTACTATTTTTATGATATTATATCATGTATGCTCTATCTTTTGCACGTTAGTGATGTTTTAACATTATTACCCTACAGTTTTCTATGCAATGTGGATGTGTTTCTATATGTCAGTATTTTTTCCATGTCTATGTTTCAGTATCACAGCTGATGCACATGAAAAACGTCACACACTTGCACTTTAAATGTTGTAACCGCTCCCTCAACTGTGTCATGTGATCAAGGCCCCACGTGGGCTGAAACGCGTTATGGCGGCGGTGGTGTTGGGCATGTAATAAACACCAAATTGCACCATCATTTGGGTTCGCTTCGTCTGTTCAACGGATTCCTACCTTGGTAGAGAGACGATTTTTACTGCATATATATATATATATATATATATATATGTAATGGGTTTGTATGTACCTGTAAAAATCTTAAATTTCGTGGTAAAGGCATGCATGTTAAAGACATATGTGTTGTAAAAATTAATATTGATAAGTATTAACACTATATACACACATATATATATATATGTATGTATATATAGTATGTATGTATATATACATACACACACACCCCTATACTCACTTTTAATGTTATAAATTTCCTTTCCACCCAAAAACCTACACCCACCCAAAACCTTAAAAATTCCCTTTCCACCCAAAAACCTATACCCACCCTGAACCCTAAAAATTCCCTTTCCACCCAAACACCCACACCCACCCTAAACCCTGTAAATACCCTTGCAATCCCAAAAACCCATACCTACAGTAAACCCTAAAATTACCCTTGCCACCCAAAACCCACACCCACCCTAAAATTACCCTTGTTACCCAAAAACCTCTTACCCACCCTTGACCCTAAAAATACACTTGCCGCCCAAAAACCCATACCCACCCTAAAATTACCCTTGCCACCCAAAAACCCATACCCACCCAAAACCCTAAAATTACCCTTGCCACCCAAAAACCCACACCCACCCTAAACCCTAAAAATCCCCTTCCCACCCCAAAACCCATACCCACCCTAAACCCTAAAAATACCCTTGCAATCCCAAAAACCCATACCCACCCGAAATCCTAAAATTACCCTTGCCACCCAAAAACCATGCCCACCCTAAACCCTCAAATTACCCTTTCCACCCAAAAACCCATACCCACCTTAACCCTAAAATACACTTGCCACCCAAAACCCATACCCACCTAAAATTACCTTGCCACCCAAAAACCCATTCCCACCCAAAATGTAAAAATGCCCTTGCCACCCAAAAACCTACACCCACCATAAACCCTAAAAATACCCTTGCCACCCAAAAACTCATACTCATGATACACTTGCCACTATATATATATATATATATATATATATATATATATATATATATATATATATTCACTGAAAAAACCATAGGTTTCAGGGACGTTATAGTTACAAATTAGCATTTAAAAAACCTTTGAAATTCACTGAAAAAACCATAGGTTTTAGGGACAGTTATAGTTAGTTGGACATTGCACTCGTACAAAACCCGTGAAATTCCCCCGTTATAGTTAGTCCAGCTAACTATAACTCGCGCCCGCAATGCACTGCTGATGACGTCACATATTACATCACTCATGACATGGTCAGTGACATCACTGATGACATCACTGATGACATCTCAAATGACATCACTGATGACATCATCCAGTGACTGTGTGTTTCTGTAAAGTTTAAATATGTTTAATATATATAGGGAAAGGCGTATTGAAGAATGAGTGGGTGTATAAGTGTCTGAATGGATGATTTAGTACGTGAGTGACTGACTCTACAAGTGAGTGATTAAACGTATCTTACTGAATGCATGGGTTAGTGACTAAACTGCGAATGTCTGTATCCGTCTGTTTGTTGGTGTGTAAGTGGATGCATGGATTTGCGACTAGCTACATGAGTGTCTATATGGGTTATTGATTGGTTCTCTGAGTATCTGTATGGCTGCCTGAGTGTTTGTGTGGGTGGGGTGTGTGTGGGTGGGGTGTGATTCACTGGGTGCATGATTTCAAGAGTGCATCTGTGATGGACTGCTTGGGTGGGTGAGTGTGTGTATGGGTGTGTTAGTGAGTGAATGTATATCTCAGTGGTACATGTGCGAGTAACTACATATGTAAAAGGCAGTATATATGTGTGTTAGAGTATTTAAATGGCTATAAGTGAGAGTGTGTTATTGTGAGAGTGGCTGTATGGATGCGTGTGTGATTGTATCAGTAATTATGTATCAGAGCGTAAGAATGTGCTAGTATTTGTATGAGTAAGTGAGCTGGTGTGTGTATAACTGTATAGGTGAGTAAATGGGTGTGTGATTAATTTTTTGCATGACTGACTAGGTGTGTGAGTACCTCTATGGATGAGTGGCGGTGTGTGAGTGTTTATATAGGTGTATGAGTGCATATGATAGTCCTGTACTGAGTGACTGTAAGTATGAGTGACTGTACAGGTGAGTGAGTGGATGTGTGTGTAGACCTAAGAATCAGTGAGTTGGTATGTAGTTTTTGGTGTTGGAGTGTCTATGGTTTTGCGAATGGCAGTCTGTAATTTAGAGTGGGTGTATCAAAAGTTATATTAGGGTGTGAGAAGATGCATGAAATTATCACATGGATGATGTCATCAGTGATGTCATTTGAGATGTCATCAGTGATGTCATCAGTGATGTCACTGACCATGTCATGAGTGATGTAATATGTGACGTCATCAGCAGTGCATTGCGGGGGCGCGAGTTATAGTTAGCTGGACTAACTATAACGGGGAATTTCACGGGTTTTGTACGAGTGCAATGTCCAACTAACTATAACTGTCCCTAAAACCTATGGTTTTTTCAGTGAATTTCAAAGGTTTTTTAAATGCTAATTTGTAACTATAACGTCCCTGAAACCTATGGTTTTTTCAGTGAATTTCAAAGGTTTTTTAAATGCTAATTTGTAACTATAACATGTCTGAAACCTACGGTTTTTTCAGTGAATTTCAAAGGTTTTGTAAATGACAATTTTTAAATGTATTAATTGTTATATTAATTTTTTTCATACTGATTTACTACATTTTTAGAAACAATTTTTTTTACATATTTTATTTTTTAAATTACATTGTAATTACATTATACATTACATTACAAAAAATACTTTCTCAGAATGAATTACTTTAGTTTAAATACTTTGCACATAGGCAATAGACTTTTAAGTACAGTAGTTACAGTTGTTGCAATGGGCAACACATTTTCAAACACAATGCAACATTCAGCTCAATGTGAATTTCTAGTTAAATGCAATTAGTTACTTTATGGATTACTTTTCTAACCACAGGACTGGATCCTAGATTCACTCCTGGGACATCTCCTATAAACAGTTGAGTAAAAGCGTTTTGGTTACAGTCGTGATTTTTAAGGAATATTATTGTACTTTAAAAGTTGACACTTAGAAACTTTTTCTCATAGAATCACCAATGTTATCCTATGGAAGGAAATTCACTTAGAAGGTAAAAACTGTTATCGTTACTTTTTCTTACTCAGTGTTGGATCCTGGATCCAGCACTGGTGCATCTCCTGTAAACAGTTGAAAGAATGCGTTTAAGTCATACAGGCGATTTTTTAGGAATATTTGTAGTTTGTGAAAATCGACACTTTGAAACTTTTCTGCTGAAAACCAGACAAAGGATTCCTATGGAAGAAAATATAAGTTACTGGTAAGTACGGTTAAAATTACTTTTCAGGGTCAGTGCTGGGCTAAAAGATGCAGCACTGGGTTCTCTCCTGATAACAGGTGAGTAAATTGGAATTCGTACTTTGGTTGATTTTAGAGGAATATTATAAAGTTCCAAAACTCCACACTTAGAAGAATTTCCAAGTGAAACCAGTCAATGTTAGCCTATGAAGGAAATTCAAGTTACCGGTAAGTACGGTTAAAATTACTTTTCAGGACCAGTACTGGGCTGAAAGATGCAGCACTGAGGTCTCTCCTGATAACAGGTGAGTAAATCAGAATTCGGATTTCGGCTGATTTTAGAGGAATATTTGTATGTTTCAAAAATCAACACTTAGAAACTTTTTCAACAAAAAGCAGGCAATGATATCCTATGGAAGGAAATTCAAGTTACTGGTAAGTACGGTTAAAATTACTTTTCAGGATTAGTACTGGGCTGAAAGATGCAGCACTGAGGTCTCTCCTGATAACAGGTGAGTAAATCGGAATTCGTAGTTCGGCAGATTTTAGAGGAATATTTGCACAATGGTGAAGGGAGGGGCGGGGCCTGAGGTGACATCTGTGCAAACGCGCCCCGTGGCGCGTTTTAAGTTGAGGGATTAAGTCCCCTTGAATCCTGAGGGTCCCTAGGGGCCAACTAGCCCACCAGGAACCTCCAATATGCGCCAGGGGCTGCGTTGCAGAGACGTGTAGAGAGGCCACACCCTTTTTACACCTCACTGCAACGCAGCTCTGTGGCGCTTTCTGGATGTACCTGTTGGGCTAGTTGGCCCCCAGGGACCCTCAGGATTGAAGGGGATTTAATTCCCCATCTTAAAACGCGCCATGGGGCCTGTTTGCACACATGTCACCTGAAGCCCCGCCCCCTCCCTTCACCACTGTGCAAACGCGCCCCGTGGCGCGTTTTAAGTTGGGGGATTAAGTCCCCTTGAATCCTGAGGGTCCCCGGAGTCCAACTAGCCCACCATATACCTCCAAAAAGCGCCACAGAGCTGCATTGCAGAGAGGTGTAAAAGGGGCGTGGCCTCTGTACACCTCTCTGCAAGGCAGCCCCTGGCGCATACTGGAGGTTCCTGGTGGGCTAGTTGGCCCCAGGGACCCCCAGTATTCAAGGGGATTCGTCCCCTCTGCAAACGCGCCAGGGCGCGTTTGCAGAGTGGTGAAGGAAGGGGCGAGGCCTGCGGGCCCGATCGTTTTTTTAATTTTTTTATTTTTGTCCCCTGAAGGGGAGCTGTGTAGCCCCCTTCCTTTTTCCTGTTTTTGGGCCCTGGGGACCCCATCCCCAGGGCCTTACCCCTTCTTTACATTTTTAATTAAAAAAAAAACGGGAAGGGGGCCGCGTGGCCCCCTTCCCTGGGCCTGTATGGGCCCCGGGGACCCCATCCCCCGGGGCATGGCCTTTATTTTTATTCTTTGGAGGGGGCTGCGTGGCCCCCTCCTCTGGCCATTTAAGGCCCCGGGGACCCCATCCCCCGGGGCCGGCCATACCCTTTTTTTAAATTTTTTTAAACTTTGGGGAGGGGGGCCGCGTGGTCCCCCTCCCGGGCCACTACTTGCCCCGGGGACCCCATCCCCCGGGGCTGGCCCTCTCGTTGGGGACTGTGGGGGTCCCCAATCCCCCCACAGTCCCGCCGGCTCCCCGCGTCCCTTGGGAGCCGGCATTGCTTTCCACATGGGGAGCTGCTAAGATGCAGCTCCCCATGTGGAAAGCAATGTGCTTGGATATTGGAAGAGAGAGCAGGTTTCCCTGCTCTCTCTTCCAATATCCAAAGCAGTTTGCTATGACAGGACGGGAGCCGCGAGGCTCCCGTCCCTGCCATAGCAAACTACAGTGTCCCGGGGTAGGCACCCCGGGACACTGCAGGAGCCGGCCCTGGGGGGTGGTGGTCCCCAGGGCCATCAAGGGCTCCAGGAGGGGCCGCGCAGCCCCCTCCCATTCAGTTCAAAGCCCCGGGAGGTGGTGGTCCCCGGGGCTCTGGGAGTCCGTAACGGACCCCCATATTTAAATGTTTAGTGCCCCGGGAGGTGGCGGTCCCGGGCGTGTGGGGGCTGGAGCCCCCCACACAGGTTTTTAATTTATTAAAAAAAGCCCCGGGAGGTGGTGGTCCTCGGGGCTGCGGGAGGCTCAGAGCCCTCCCGCACCATTTTTAAAAAGCCCCGGGGTGGCGGTCCCCGGGGCTTGGGGGCCCTTGAGGCCCCCACACATTAAATTATCCCCCCACCATGCCCCCGGGACTTGGGCCACCCGAGGGCCAGTGCTATCGAAGCGCGGAGACCGCGCTTCGATTTTAATTTTTTTGCAGGATTCGCGCACCCTGAGCGCATCCTGCCGATTTTTAAAATTTTTTTTTTTTTTTTTTGCCCAGGGGTCCTTGTGGGACCCCTGAGCAAACCTAGGGGTCAGGGTGTTTCTACCCTGCCCCCTTTGTGCGCTTTGCGCACTTGTTTCTGTCCCTCGGTTCTACCGAGGACAAAATGGCTGCCAACATTTCCTGAATCGGAATGTTGACAGCCAGCTGACAGCCAATTAACATGCAGCTCGTGATCGGGACGGTGCGCGCAGGGTGCGCTGAGGGTACGCGGACCCTACTCGGCCATAGATATCACTATCTTTTTACTTTTCATTTTCTCAGCAACTACTGAACGGATTTACACCATTTAACAAAAGGGTTCTTTCTGAACCAAGAACTACCTCTTTGCCAAATTTGGTGTAATTCCGTTCAGCAGTTCGGGCTGTAACCGTGTCTAAAGTTTCCTATGGAAAAATGCATGGGGAAAACGCGTTTTGGGACCCCCTTTTTCTCGGCCCCCGCTTGACGAATCCCCCCGAGACTTTCAGGGTAGGAGCGGACCGGAGCGGGCCACAAAGTTTGAAAATTTCGCGAAGATACGTCAACCGGCAAGAGAGTTATTTCAAATAGAATGTCGCGGATTTCCTATGGATAATAGGTTGTAACTATAACTATCTACTGGCGACCGCCAGTAGATAATATATATATATCAGTCATAAACAATCCAAGAGTGCCATCTACTGGTCTCAGAAGGTAAATTTAAACAACATACATTAATTAGTAAGATTGCATAAATAAACTTAGAAAATGTAAAACAGTTAATTATTTTTACAAAATGTTACACTCCATGAAAAAAACAAATCAGACAGACAACTTACTATAACAAAAGAAACAACTAATCTCTTCATGCAGGTCGTTGTTTAGACAGGTCGTTGTTTAGACAGGTCGTTGTTTAGACTAGGTAGTTGTAAATGCAGTAGTGGTTGAGGGATCGTGGTTCAGGCCCCTCGTTGTTAAAGAGTAGTGGTAAAGGTCGTTTCCCGTTGAGGACACCACGTGAAATGCGCAAACACCTGCCCAACGGAGAACCCCAAAAGGTTATACAACCCTCGGGACACCAAGGCAGTCTCACGTGGGGTCAAAAGTGGATTAATGTACCAACTGCAGAGATATACGTCTAGCTTTACTGAGCTCGGGCAATGGCGGATACAATCTTTCATCTGTCCGAAGTCGTTAAGATGTGGGTGCAACGAAGCTGAAAACTGCGCTCGAAAGCAATATAACAAGCACATTCTTAGCTTTGAGCCAACGCCCAATGTAATGCGAAACCTTCCGAAGGTCGTGGCTGCCAAAAAAAGCACAACCAGTCCCAAGTCTACGGGGGTTTAACAAGCATTTGCACTGCAATAGGACTCGCATTTACGCAAGACCTATTGCATTGGAAACCGGAGTGCGGGCGTGCGAGAAGGCATGAACTGGAGTGCGGTGGGGGCCCAGAAGTCATGGACTGCGGGAGGGGGAGGGCAACGAGAAGAAAATAGTTTTTGAAGTAAAGTGGCCAGTAGCCATGGAAGGATACTAATGACGACATGGCCGTCATGAGGAGGGACTAACAGGCCTAAAACCAATCGAGATGGCAGCATTTAGGACCTAAACCAATGAAAAAGATGGGCAGAGAGTGGGCGGAGCTTCCATGAAGCTTCCATGCTATACTGAATACTGCATGCCTCGCAAAGCGAGCAGTGCATGCGCTGCAACGCTAGGCTCGACCTAAAAATTCAAGACTTACCAAACACGACTTCCCCGGCTTCTTTCACTGATGCAACGCCCACAGGAATAGGATGCTGAAACTCCATTCACCAATCCTAGTGCTGCTCTCACTAGCATGAGAGTAGTGCTAGGATTGGTGGGAGCAGCCTTCCTTGGTGCTCAACAGCCCTGGGGAGGCTTTGGCTTTCTCTAACCCAGCTGTCTCAAGACAGCTGGTTTATAGATGTTTAAAGTTTAAAGTGCACATGTGTGGCTAGCTGTCTCAAGATGGCCGGACAAAAAAGACATGCACATTTTAAACAAGTGCAATAACTGTCCACCCTCCTCCCTGCTGAGTGACATGCAGCTGTCTCTCAGCAGCAGCCCCACCCCTGTCCTTCCTGTCGCTCTGTTCAGGATGGGGGATGAAAAATAAAATGGTAATAAATTACCATTTTATTTTTCATCTCTGGAGCTTTGAGAAAAATTCAAGTGGGGCGATGCTCCTCCGCTCAAGCGGAGGAGCCGCCTCTGGAACATACTGTCTGCACAAAGTGTCATCCTGCAATTATGGCACTACCATGATTAAGGGACAACAACATCAAAAGGTATTGACACAAAATGGCAAATATAACACCTCCAGTGACTCGCTAATGCCAAATTGTCTCAAATGCAGTCTGAGTTATTTTGCTGGGGGCAGGAGGGCATTGAGAAGCTTGTTGTTGAGAGAGGCTATTTTTACTCAGATCTTGTACCGACCCATCAGATTCCAGGACAACACACTCTTAATACTGTGAACCCTTCAAATGACCAATATGTATACCAAGGAATATGCTGGGCCAGAGAACAGAAAAAATCTAAAATAATGAATCACTTTCTGTCCTGACCACTTTTGGGCCATTGCAGTGCACAGTGCAGTGGCACCATTCACTGCCAAGAACACAAACATACTGAATTGTATTAAAGTTATCTGATGGTAGGGGTTTTCATAGGCAATTGGTGCTGTTCTTAGTAATATGTGCACCAAACCACAGTTGTTATTCATTGCTACCTATCAATTCACAAATTAAACACTAGTATTTACTCGTGTGAGGTACCTATGTTGAGTATGTATTTAGCATGTTTTTGGCAGTTTTCAGTCAATTGAATGCTAGCAAACAAATGGTTGACAGAAGAAAGCAAATGCATCCTAGTTAGTTTAATCTAAATTTTCCTAATTGCCTTAATGGAAAATCCAGATATTGTCTATATCATGGAGGGGAGTATTATGTTTTATCAAATTTCACTATTTTATTACAGCAGCAAGAAAGTGCAGTTTACTTCAATATATGGATAAAAGAAGCCAACAGCCATTAGTTTACCAATCAGTGCAGATGATTGCATATAGGTCTCCTTGTTGCTGGCTGCAAGCCTTTTTTTGTCCTATTCCCTTACTGACTGCAAACATCGTTATAAATAGAAAAGCCATAAAATCTAAAAGCAAACAAGCTCAGATCATTGAAATTAAATATGGGGTCTCAATACTTGGATGGAGAAGTTGTGTGTAATGTAGGCTCTGCAACACAATTGTACACAATAGTGGCACAATTAGAGTTTCCATATCAGTTTTACAATCTTAACTTTCGTATAAGGGCAAGTAAAATACATTTTGTCGCAAGGCATGAGGCTTCCAAGATTTTAGTTCAAATCATAAAAACAACAGCTATGGGCATAAGTACCATTGGTTTCACTCCTACAACAGTGAACCTGGCCAGAAATATTAAGAGTCCCATTGTTGACATGCCCTCATGTTCTCTTTTACAAAAGACACTATGAAAGTAATTTTGTAATATTTTGATTAATGTTCTTGAATTTTCGCAAAATTTCATAATAAACAGTTATAATTTTACTCACACAAATGCCTCCTGACCTTCTCCCCAAAAAATTATTCTAATGATATGGCATGTGGTCACACCAGAAGAAACTGCAGTGAGCATGAAGTCCATCCACTGAGGGGTTTCACTGGACTCCTGCCCCCATCATGTTTACTTCAGAGGACTGCAACCCATTGGCACCATGCTCACACCCATTCTGAATGCCTCCCCCTCTTCCGCTACCATTCCGGTTAAGGTCTTAGAGAACATCATCAACAGACACCTCATCCAATACCTCAATGGCCACCAACTCCTCAACACTACTCAGTCTGGTTTCAGACTCAATCACAGCATGGAAACTGTCCTCATCACTGCCAAGGATGACATCTGTGTTAATATTGGAGAATACGATATCAATGCACATCACAATATATGTATGTACAATAACAAACTCCCATCACCGTAGTTGAATTCACCCAATATGACCTACCCCTCAACCCCGAGTCAGAAGCACATGGCCAGGCAGGCCCTGCGACCTAGGCCTGAAGCAACTGATGGACAGAACACAGGTGGGATGACACGTAACCCTTAGACAAATGTGCGTACAGGAAAAGCCAGATCAATCCCACAGATAGGTAGCAACACCACAATGGTCTTAGGAGATTGGCACCAAAAAAATAAGTTTGGCTGGAGGGACGCCAATTCCAAAACCTCCGTAAAGTCAGATGCCCCACTAAGTTAGGAACACTGAGCCAATCAGAATACAGCATGCACGCTACATGCAGTGATCACATGCTCTCCATGCCGGACATCTGGACACATACCCACTGGCCCCACATTGTGTCCATGCAAGGTCGAGACCCACCGGTGCTTCTTAGCAAATGACCAGATGTATGGCCCAGTGACTAGGCCCAGATTTCTGTCTCCAAAGGATGTACAAATTACTTTATGACACTACATGTAACGTATAAAATAACGGCTTTGAGTTAGTCTTCAGACCCCGACTCTGTACCCTGCTCTCCCTGCCACTGGATTTAATTAAACTAATTGTTCCTGTTTTACTTAACGCCTCTTGTCCTTTTTTTTAAGGTAAATTCATATTTGAGCAACATCTTGGCGAGCCAGACAGGAGATATTGGTTCTTCGAGACCGACTGCAGCCGAAGGAGCAGGACCTCGCCCATACAGATTCACATCAGTGCATCAAGAATGGTAAGCAGACGCCGCAATTGATTGGAAGTTCTGCTGAATTTGCGGGACAGTGGCCCATCCTCAAGCCACTGTCAGCGGGTAAGATACTACATCTGATCTTTAGTTCCAGCATTTTATGTATGGCAAACTAGGAAGAAGCGCAAAAACCTAACCTGAGTGCCCTGCCACTAACAGAAACCTGACATAGTGCCTATTTTATGTGTCTGAGCTGAGAAGTCACAGTGCAGCGTCGGAAGCAATCCCATGGAGGTTACCTTTTTTCGAGAGTCAGCATGCAAGGAAAGGTGACTGTTGTTTTGTCGTTTTGACCGCTGGGCATGACACAGATAGTACGCTTGTCTCTGGGTGTGATACAGGGACCGCTTGGACCCCTGGGTGTGAAACAGACAGTTAGCTTGTCTATGGGTGTGATATAAGGACCACTTGGCTCGCTGTGCGTGACACAGATGGTATGCTTGATCCCTGGGTGTGATGCAAAGGTAGGGCCTCGCCTCTTGGACTGCTGGGCATGACACAGATGGTACGCATAAACTCTGAGTGTGATGGGGCCGGCACCTCGATCTTATTTATTAGTCTAAAGAGGTTTTCTCAGTATTACCAGTCTCTTAAACACTGGTTGTGTCTAAAAGAAATGAGAGGTGCTATTCACTCGGACCGCTGGGTGTGATAATGATGGTATGCTAAGCCCCTGGGTGTGAAACAGGGTGCATTTCGGACGTTATGGAAAAATGTGGACCTTGGAGATTAAGGTGTAGCTTGTGCTTGGCCAAGGAGTGCCTGTAGTTGTCGAGTTTTTCCTTCTTATCCACACAAATTCTTGCTATCTTTGTCCCAGAGCCGATATTGACATACTATCTGGCTCACTTAGTCCCGTGTACCACACCGAGCCTCCCCTCATCATTGGGCAGCATGTGCTCATAGCGGGCTAAGATTTTTTTACAAAGTCATTGTTTTTTCTTCTCTGTTGTTTTTTTCTCTTTTACTTCTATTATGGTTTACCACTGATGCATTTTTCCTTGAAGCTGTGGTGCTGATAAATTATTGCAGCTGTGTTCTATGTTGAATGTGTTGTCCAGTTAAGGATTCTGTGTGCGTATGAAAAAGTCATTTGTTCACATTTTACTGTTCTGCTGCTAAAAAACAAGTCATAATGTTTTGAATTAACCATTGCACTTTCTTACAGGCTGTTATTTTTCATATGTTTTGTTTTATATACTAAATTAGTTAGATGCATTTTTGTCCTAAGCTGAGCTCGCAATAAAAGTAATTATTGCCGGCATAACCCCATGTACATAGTCTTTCCGCACGAACGGAGTAGGATTTAAGTTTATTTAAAAAACCTAAGTAGTCTAAAAGTGCACTAAATCCCTTAAACAAGTTTCCAACCCATCATGGAGTCTCCTTTAAACCACATGCAAACTATATTCCCCACACAGGTTAAAAAGCTAGCTAAATTAAGTCATGAATGGCATGCACACACTGAGACACAAGCTTTTCCCTGGCCAGAGGGGGAGCCTTTGACACCAACATAGTCAAACACAAGAGGACACAGATTCATACCAAGTACACATAAAAGAAAAGGACCAGAAGAGAGGCACTGTTAGAACTGTGGGCCATCTTGGATGTGGCCCCACCTACAATTCTGTCCCTGAATCAGTAAACAATGTGTCCGCACCTCTACCACTACACACTAGCACGGAGGTGCTCTCTATGATGCCGGCCACCTCAGCTGTTCCTGCACTAGCTCACACTAACTCACCAGTCGAGGGGGCCGAAGGGCCCCGCACCGGGCAGCGAGCCACCAGATCTAGGATTGGAAGATTGCCAGATCAACAAACCTCAGCTATTCCAGATCCCACAACTCAGTGCTAGAATGCCCTGGAGCTCAAACCCTGTCCATCGCATTTAGCCCACAAAAAATTCACTCCATGAACGGCAGGGAACCTCATACCGGGTCTAATCAATAACACGACTAGCGATAGCGAGGAAGAGGACACCAGTTCCCCAAGATCCAACAGCGAGAGAGAGGATACAGTAATAGGCATGGCAGAGACCAACAGGACACCCAGAGCCACACACCCACTACTGTCCACCCCAGCCTGCCCTGAGGAGGACCCTGAGGTCATGATGCTGATAATCGTGGCACCTTGTCACTTTCTGCTAGACATGGGGTGACGAGGTCATGCCTACGGGAGGAGACAGTCCCCAAACAAAGAGTATTGCAACCATACAAGGGGTCTCAGTCACTGTGGCAGGGATCTCCTTCACAGAGCCCCTCGAGCTGGAGGGGGGAAAAGGATGAGGGAACATTTGTTGTTCTTCCCTCTTTCCCGACTAATATCTTGGGATGGGACCTAATGACCCATCTGAAAATGTCAATCCAGTTTGCTTGGCACCAACCAGCAAACACTCCCACGCCACATGGATGCCAATGTGAGTGGCCCTGGCTAGTCGGACCTCCTTCACAGGGGTGGTCCTGGAGTATACAGGAAATCTCCTCCATCTATGTGAATTGGCTCAGTGGTGGGCATGCACCACTGAGACAATTCACATAGATCACATAGATACACAAAGAGCAAGAGATCCAGGACCTTGACTTGTGCATGCACACTGAGTACCCAAAGGCTAGGTGGGGAGTCGGGCCAAGGTGCATAGGGGCAGTGGCTGTGACAAACAGACCTTGCATACCCCTGGGATTACTAAGCTCAGCCTTTGTCACCTCTCAGGCACCTCCCTGAGTGAGGAAGTGGTACAGGCAAGATTGCCTGGCACTATGCGGAGCATTCCCCACACGCGAAGTCCCCTAACCGAGTAAAACCATGAGAACGTAGGCAGCATTGGCCATAAGCATGCAGATGATACCAGTCTCGAAAGAGACTCCACCGCGGAACCCCATCGAGTTCTGGCCCGTTATGGCAGCAGAGGTCAGGAAGCTGGAGGCAGCCAGGCCCTTGAGAATGTTTCTACTCCCTCAGAATGGGCCACCTGGCCAACCTATGCCACCTTAAGGCGTACCATGTGCAAAAATGAATAAGCCTGGGCCATGCTCCTCAAAATCCCCATCTACAAATCCAAGCCCAGATCAACCCGAGCGCACAGCACATTCAACCACAAGGAAATCAGTCAGCGAACACACTACCACAACAAAGACCAGGTGGTTGGCCAAACACATGGCAACAGCAGCAGGCAGGGAGCCCAGCAAGGACCGGGCCACAGCCATGGCAGGGAGAGGTCACTGTCTGTGGAGGCAATACATTTACATAATCACCCAATACAAATGTGCAGTAAGCCTAAAAAAATGGCAATACGACACATCCACTTCATTCTCACTTCAGAAAACTCACCCCAACAATAAAGACTAGTGACACAACAATTGGAAGAAAAACTCAAGGCTTTACTTGCTCTCTGGAAGGATGTTGGGCTGCCATATGATATGTCGACTGGGAATCCACACCACAGTTTGCCATTTGGGTGCCAGCGGGGACCTAGGCTCCACTCTACTGCTGGTCAATCGAGTGAGGTTGGCTGGCCGCACTCAATAGGAGGGCATTCTGACAAGGGGACAGGGCAACCCCCGACCATTGCATAAAAACAGGCACCTAGGCCCCCACATCCAAGTCCAATTGGGCATATTCCAATCACCAAATCAAAGGGACACCATTCTTCAAAAACAGGCCTTCAACTAATGGAGGCTCCTTCTAGCCCCAGAATGAGGCAACGTTCCAAGTGCTGCAAACCAGGTTTTCCACACAGGCAGGATGTTGAGATGTGCCGTAGAACTCAGTAGTCCGCGCATGAATAAGCTACAATTTGGCAGCAAGTCAGTAGGAAAATACACCAGGGCAATCATCCATCCGAGCTCGTTGCTCGCAGAACAACAAGTCCCAGCCACGCACCTGACTCCTGCCTTAAGCAAAATATCTTGCCTCCTTCTCTCCCCTAATGCTTTCAAACATTTGAAGTCTGCTCATCGAATCATGTCCCTACAAAAACAGCAAGAGTAGTGTGTCACATAGTAAGAAGTCCCTGATCCCGGCCTAGGCGGCAGACTCAAAGCATCCTGGATCTGTGGGAGTGAGGGGCGCTGGGAGGGAAAGGGGTTCTGTAGATGACCATCGCAGCCCCTACACGAGGTGCATGGATGTGCCCACCACCGCACCCAGCTTGTCGAAGCAAATAACACTGGGCCTCACGAACATCGTCCAAGGGAGCAACAGGCCCGATCCCAGTCAGTGCCACATCCAAACCACATAGGGGCTACAGAGCAGCTTCTCAACACCAACCGCTATGCCACAATAAAACCAACACTACATGACATCTTAGGAAGCCCAAAAACGAACCTTCCAGAAAAAGGGTGTAGTTAAAACATCCAACTCCACTAGGGAAAACCTCATTACACGCCACATGCAGGAACCAGAGTTGCACACACGTCTCCTCGGGACACGTTGCAATTACCTACAACCCCCCTTCTTTTCATGGCGCATCACGCATGTGTAGGTCAAAAGTAAGCCCGAGCAGAGTTGGCAGAGTGCCACTACGTGGAGTTCCACGGAGTTGGAAAAAAACTTTGTGGAACTCCGCTCCGCTCCCCTCCTCCCTCCCTAATTTGATTATAGGGGCTGGCCAACTCTGCTCCGCTACGGAGTCGGAGTTTTGCCTGAACTCTGCGTTCTCAATGGAGCGCAGAGTAGGCAAAACTGGCGGAGCGGAGTTCTCCGCCCGGGGTTGGTCAAAAGGTATCATCCGCATCGATAAAACTACACACACACACGCACACACACACACACTTTAGGGAAAGTAGCTTATTAGAGGGCCAACAATGCCCATAAACAGTTAGTTAGGTAAAAAAGAGTAAACCACACACCCACAAAGATTACCCCACTAAAACACTCACCTCTGTTGCAGCGAGGGGTGAGGACCACAGGACCAACAAAATAAAACTCAGGTGGCCCATGACCAAAACTCACTGATTCTCACACTGGGGGCCCCTATGCAGTACCTCAGCAAAGATTGCACAAGATGGATGCACAGAAATACCCCAAAAAGGACACCCACTGGAATTTTCGAGACCAAACAATGATTTATTTATTTATTTTAAATTCGTCATACCACCATAAGTGTTTGCAACTTTCAAAAGACCACCCAATCGATCTGTCCGCCCTGCGGTCACTGCATTCTCCCAGGATCCTGACACCAAACAGGACCTTCTCCTCTGTCGGTGCCTTGGTGTAATCATTGGAATGTGTGACCTATTCTCAGGGATCTGCACCAAATTGAGAGGTCAGTCCATATAGCAGGTGGGCAGATCGTTTCTGAGCCAAGATCTAACCACCAAACCCAGACAGCCACCCTTACCCAATCCTCCACTTTTGGGGGTAAGGGATCTCTCCACTTCTTACAGATTTCTCTTCTTGCAGTTATTATCAGAGAGAAAAGCAGCCCTTTCTGCCGCTGCCTCAAAAGTTGCTTGTTGCCTCATCTACTCCAAAAGAAACAAGCATTTCATTCATACCAATCTCTATGCTAAAGATATCTTTCAGAGAGAGATCTATTCCTCCCCAGTAGTCGTTTAACCTGGGGCATTGAAAAAAGATATACATTTCCTTGGCTTCCACGCAACCACACCTTTTACACTTAGGAGGAGGCAAAGGGGCGAACTTTGCGATTTTGAATGGTGTCCAGTAAAGCTGGTTAATGGTAGAAAAATTATTCCTCTTCAAGTTGGCTTGTTTAACGGTAGAATACAGGAGCCTCAGAGAGTTATCCATCTCCTGAAAGGCTCCTCTCCAGACTAAGTAAGGTGGTGTTAGTCCTTTCTCTTCAGCATCCAAACGTTTCGCATACCACCTTGCCACCTCCTTACTCTTAGGTCTTGTGTCCTGGAGAAAAAGCTCTAGCTCCCAGTCACCCCTATCTCTTGTTCTGAGGCCGCGAACCAGAAGGACAATTGGATAAATTTGAAGCTAGACAGGTTATTTCCTATTCTTGCCTTTAGGACTTCACACGGATGCAAACCCTCGGCTGTCATCAGGTCTGCCCATATTATGATACCCGCCCTCCTGAGTGGAAGACTCAAGCCGTCTTTCAAACATATCAGGGTGCCAGGGGAGTCCCATACTGGGGCAAAATCTGAGCAATAACCTAGGCCGCACATTCTCCTAATCTTGTACCATACATTCAGCGCAGATCTCAGTACTTTTAAGCTGACTTTTAAAAAAAATCTGGGGGCACCAAACTCATAAAGAAATCCCTCCATGCTCAGTTCTCTCACCATATCCCTGAGAAGCTTCCCCTCCGTGGTATCGTCTGACTTCCCTAACAGCATCCGGATGTTTTTTTAACTGAAATGCTGCGCAATACACGTTAAAATCGGACAAGGCCAACCCTCCCTTATCCATTCTTCGTATGAGCTTTTTCCAGGCCAGCCTAACTCCCTTATCAGCCCAAATGAAACTGACTACCTTCCCCTGGATTTTATTGATGCCTGAATTTGGAAATACTAGGGGAATAGCATTAAAAAGGTAAGTCAGTTTAGGGAGGATCACCATTTTTATCAGATTAACAAGCCCAAAAATTGTTAATGGTAGATTTTTCCACCTAGCGAGTGAGCAATCTATTTCTCTGGCCACTCTTTGCAGATTACACTGGGGGATTTTATCCACCTCAATCATGATAGAGATCCCTAGATATCTGAGGTCTGGGCTCACTCTCCCACCCCAATCTTTGACATTCCAGCACATTACCTCGCTTTTAGAGGTATTCACTGAATATCCTGGGAGGGCACCGAATTCTGCTAGGAGGTGTTCTACTCTCGGAATAGTTGTGACAGGATCTGCTGTGTAAATAAATAAGTCATCTGCGTACAGCGCGATCTTACTGCTGTAATAAGAGGAGCTAAAAGGGACAACCTGTCCATCTGATCTCAAAAGTTGGGCAAAAGGCTCTCTATATATATATTGAACAAAAGGAGTGAAAGGGGGCAGCCCTGCTGTGTTCCTCTTGATATATTGAAACTAGGAGTCAATGCACCATTTAAGAGAATCTTAGCCGATGCACCCTCATACATCACCTGAAGTGTATACAAAAAAGCAGGACTGAACCCCATTGCTCTCAAGACCTCCCAGAGATACACCCAACACACTTGATCAAAAGCCTTGGCCACATCCATAGCGACCACTGCCAGGGGAGGCGAGCGTTCAGTACCAACATCTATTGTGCCAATGAGTTGTTGCATCAACTCTTGTATCTGCCTCTTAGGGATGAAGCCCTTCTGATCTAAGGCGGAAGGATCGTCACCGCCAGCCCTGCGGTGGCGGTCCTTCCCACATCGAACCGCGATTTTCCCACCGCCAGATTACGATGGCGGTGGGATCCAGACCGCGACCGCGGCAGAAGCAAAGACCGTCCGCCACGGAACCACCACAGGCAATTGTTCCTATTGCCTGGCAGAGCGGTCTGCATCCATAAAATGGTGGCGGTGCCTAGCAGGCACCGTCCGCCAAATTAGGATGCTGTCTTCAGCCAGCCTTTCCGTGGCAGATAAACCGCCATTGAAAGGCTGGTGGAGACTTGTTTTGGGGGCCCGTTGTGGGCCCCCCTTGTGTCTGGGGGTGGAGTTTGTGCACTGGGGGCTAACCATGGTACCCACCTAAATTTCACTGCACCAAGTGGCAGGCACCTTCTGCCACAGGAAAGAGCCCCAGAAGCAGGGGGAGGAAGGTACCACAACCTAAAGTGAGAGTTACCCCGTCACTAAAGTCGTACTACAAGGTGCTTGCGTCCCCGGCCCCAGCCACAAAAGTCATCGCAAGGGAGGTCACCAACCCCACTATTAGGGAGCAAAATGCCAGGCCAGCTTTAGAGGTCATTATCATGCCCCCCAATGCCCCCTCCACCGGTGGTCCATAGTTTCACGCCAGGGGATGGAAGCAGCCCCCGAGTGACAGTTCCAACCTTAAACAGGTTTAAAGCCTTGGAGCCTCAGGAAGTAAACAAGGTGGACAAGCAGGAGAAGTCTCCGCAATTGGAGCCGGATGTTGGACACTCCCCCCCAGGTAGTCTCAGAGGATTCTTTGACTTCTATTCTTTTGGACTTTAAGGAAGAGATGAAGAGTAGGTTTATGATCTCCGAGCAGAATCAGGAGGCTATACAGGCTTCCTGTGCAGCCTTAGCCCAGAAGGTCGAAGAAGTCTCTGCCAGAACCGAAATCTTGGAGCAGGAGATAACAAAAATGAAGCAGGCCATCGACATGAACACTGCAGGCGTGAGTTGGTTAATCAGACAAAATAAGGAGATACAAGAGACCGAACAATGATGTATGTTTCTCCAAAAAGCTAACCTACAACCCACAGTTCTTATCCAACAGGCCTGCAATCGAGCCATAAGTGCACCACCTTTGCAGCGGCCCACCCCCTCTTCAGCCACAACTTCCTAAACCTCGATGAGGCCCAACTGTTCAGGACAAAAACAGCGGACTATTTTTTAAGGACATTGTTTTCAAATGACTCCTTACACTATGCCAAGCAAAAACACCCCTGGATGCCGGAAAGCTGCAGACAACCCCTCCATACATTATCCCAAGACCTGCATTGTTCCAACAGTTATGTATTATTGCACCTTTGTACACCATATGCTTAGCATGGGTGTAGCTGCATTCATCTGTAGCGAGAAATGTGCCTTGTCATATGGGCCCTACCTTGACATTTCTACAGCGATTGCGTGGGGACCTCTTCCATCTTATTCACACTTACACTGAACCAAACACTAGCATTCCACATGCACTAAACAGTGCACTCTTGCACAACACATGGTACCAGTATAGGACTGCCGTGAGCACCCAGACGTTGGCTAGGTCTTGCCATGTCCGCTTGCTGATACCCTACAGTGTGGGCGCAGACAGACTTTACTTATCCCAAGAAATAGCCACCAAAAATGCAAAATGTCTCATTCACCTGTACCTATGTAGGATTAGGGCCAAGTTACAACCCAGTAGAGTAGAACCCCATAGAATAGTGGTAAACATCAGACGGTATGAAACCAACCCCACAGCACTACATCTTTTTTCGAGCCTAGTGACATTCCAACTGAACCAGACAGGATGCGCCTGCGAGGCACTATAGGGAAGGACACTGTTTGGCTCTGAGATTTTCCAGAGAACAGGTTCTTCGAGGTAGCAAGGTCACCGCACCAGTGCACAAACTTGTCTGTTCATGCCTCTGTCTGCAGTCCCAGTATGGACCTTAGCGTATCTGTGGCAGTGTTCTTTTATAACTAATGGACCCCAGACATGGAGTTGTTTTGCAGGGCCATTCATGTTGATGATATAAGGGGAAATGTGTCTAGAAGGAAAGGGTTGAATGCCAGCATAGATACTCCATGTCAGAAAATCTGGGACACTGAGAAAGATAAGTATGCATGACTAGAAGGGAAGGGGCAACCCCCAATTGTACAGAAACTTACACTGTATTCCTTGTGTTTCAGAGGCAAGAGAATGATACCGGTGAGCACGAATGAGAATTGTGAAGCAATACTGAACATACAGTTATGCAATGGGGCACCTCCGTGTTGATGTATATCTATGGGCACTGTGGGAAATTTTCCTACATCCAGCTCATCCCCAGATGGCGGGACCTCTGCACTCTTGTAACCATACACACCCTGACCCTGGTCATCCCTGAAGAAGATCTGTCTGTGTTATTCCAACATCCGTTACAGAAGAAAACAACTCTATTGCATCAGGCTTGAGAAAAAAGAACTGCTGATTACTTTGGCTGGGCTTAGTACAAGGACATTTTGGAAGAATTCAGACTATTTTCTGACACTTAGGTAAACGCGGGAGGGTCCATACCCTTCTCCACCTTGCAAACAGACGCGATCACCCGCTGGTTGCAAATAACCAGGTGGGAAATGCTGAAGATGATCAATGATACTGAGCTCAGCCTAAGCTCTATCAAGGAAGAACTAAGAGCCATCCGCCTTATGGTGATGCAACATTGGTATGTGTTATACTTGATGACCCTGACTGAGGGTGGGGGGTGTGCCGAAATCGGTGCATTCTGCTGTACTTTAATCCCTGGAAACAACCTATATAATGGGACACTAACTTTTGCCATCCAGCAACTGCATTGTCTACAAGCTGACAGGAAGAAGGGAGGTGCCCCTGAGCAGAACTGGTTTAGAGACTTACTTTCCTGGTTCTGCAGATGGGTGACCAGACTGTTCCCGTCATTGCTTCCAATTGCTCTTCTTGTGCTATTTTTGTGTGGTTTCCTACAAGTGGTGGGTTCCTGCTGTAAAAATGCAGTCTTCAAGTTAGGTTGAATGCAAATAACTAGGGAATAATAATAGACAACAGAAACACAGCAAACCTCAAACAATGTGACTGTCATGAAGTATGGGATAAATAATGGAGTTGAAAATTCAACTAGAGGGGGGAATGTTAATATTGGAAAATACGATATCAATGCACATCACAATATATGTACCTAAAAGAACGAACTTGCATTACCATTGTTGAATTCACCCAATATGACCTCCCCCTCAACCCTGAATCAGAAGTACATGGTCAGGCAGGCGCTGCAACCTAGGAATGAAGCAACTGATGGACAGATCACAGGTGGGGTGACAGGTAACCCTGAGACAAGCGTGCAAACAGAAAAACCCAGATCGATCCCACAGATAGGCAGCAACACCACAATGCTCTTAAGAGATTGGCCCCTGAAAAACTTGTTTGACTGGAGGGGCACATGTTCCCAAAACACCATAAAGTCAAATGCCACACTATGGGCCCGATTCACAAAAGTAATCTGAGACAAAATCCTAACTTTACGACTTTCGGTATTCACAAAAGGCATTTAGGAGTAGTAAAGTTAGGATTTTGTCTTAAGTTTGTCTTAAGTTTTGGTCTTAAGACAAAATCCTAACTTAAGTTTAACTTAAGTTTAATTTAAGTTAGGATTTTGTCTTAAGACCAAAACTTAAGACAAACTTAATACCAAATCCTAATTTTACTACTCCTAAATGCCTTTTGTGAATACCGAAAGTCGTAAAGTTAGGATTTTGTCTCAGATTACTTTTGTGAATCGGGCCCATTGTTAGGAACACTCAGCCAATCACAACACAGCATGCACACTACACGTAGTGATCAGGTGGTTCCCCATGTAGGACATCTAGACACTTATCCACCATCCCCACATTGTGTCCACGCAAGGTTGAGACCCAACTGCGCTTCTTAGCAAATGATAAGATTTATGGCTCCGTGACTAGGCCCAGATTTCCATCTCCAAAGATATGTACAAATTACTGTATGACGCTTCATGTAATGTATAAAATGACAGCCAAAACCAATGTGCTTTGAGACAGTCTTCTGACCCTGATTCTGTTGCCTGCTCTCCCTGCCACTGTGTTTAATTAAACCAACTGTTCCTGTTTTACCAAACACCTCCTGTCTTTTATTTCTTCAAGGTAAATTCACATTTGAGTAACATCCGCATGATTTGAACAGAGGAAACACTGCAGCCCTCTTCCTCCTGGAACTCTCCACATTTGACACATTCTCCCATCCTCATCCAACGCCTACAAAACATCAGAATCCAAGGACACACAATCCGATGGATCTACTCCTTCCTGACTGCAAGGATACAGTCAGTCATCCTGACACTGTTCATCTTGGATGCCCGTGACCTCATCTCCAGAGTTCTGCAAGGATCCTCCCTGAGCCCGACCCTCTTCAATGCATACATTATCTCTCACTAGCCAACATAACGATATCAATGTCCCCTCCTAAACCGATGACCACTCATTCTCTTCCTCATGGACAAGACGTCCAGTACCGGTTCAAGTACAAAGCCTGCATGACTGAAATTGGCCACTGGGCGAAGACCAACTGTCTATAGCTGAACACCAAGAAGAGGAAAATCATCATATTCGGGAAAAGTGCATCATTGTGGGACTTCACCTGATGGCCACCAGAGCTAGGACCAACACCCCCCACCCACGCTAAGGACCTCAGGATCATAATTGACAGCAAACTTGTCTAAACCACCCAAGTCACTGCCATTACTTTCTCATGCTTCCATACCCTGAAGATGCTGAGGAAGATTTTCAATGGCTCCAATCCCAGAAAACCATCAGGCATGCCCCGGTCATAAGCAAGCTCGACTACGGGAACACCCTCAGTGCCGGGATCAACAGAAAACTCACCAGAAGGCTGCAGACCATTCATAACTCTATGGCCAGATTCACCAGAAGGTGCTCCACTGGCTCCGATTCACACTACATGACACTGGTGCAGCATACCTCAATGAACTCATCTGCTTTCATAAACCTCCAGGCACCTCTGCTAATCCAGACTCCTGCTTGCACAAATCCCACTCATATGGAAAATCATATCAGGTGGTTGAGTCTTCTCCTACATTGCTCCTAAAGTGAGGATAGACATGCCGCTACACAAGAGTCTCCTCCTCACTTCTTGAATTTCACAAGAAGCTGAAGACCATGCTTTTCGAGTAGTCTCACTAGGCCCTAGGTATGCCTAGACTCACACCTGCAAAGCACCAGGTTACTCTCCCGGTGGTAGTGTACTCTACAAATCTGCATAACATAACATTTACAAACTTCCCACCTGTCCACACAGAGGGGTCGATTCCGATTCGGGCCGGAAATTTCCCCGACCGAGCCGGACCCGGAGAGATTTCCGACCGAATCGGACCCGTGCAGTCCGACCGAACGAGTCCGATGCGTCCGTATGTTATCGGACACGAGTCGGTCGGACTCCCATTGAACTCAATGGGAGCCGGTCGTACAACGCGTACGCGGGCTCCCATTGCCTCAATGGGTGCGAGGCGGACAAGGGCGCCCCTACAGCGAGTACGCCGCGAGCGCTCGCGGGCGTACACGCACAGGTAGGGGGACCCTTAGGTCCCCCTGTGTGCGCCTCGCACGGGTACGCGTGCAGGGGTCCGACACGGACCCCAAAGTGCGGCTCCGACAGCGAGCTCGAGTCGGACGGCGCGAGTCGGTCGGAGCGGTCGAGGTGCGCATCGTACTTACCCGGCCGGGAAAACGTCTCCATTGCGCGGTGCGAATCGGGTCCGAGCGAGTCGGTCGGAGCGGTACGGTCCGGGTACGAGTCGGTCGGAGCGGTACGGTCCGGGTACGAGTCGGTCGGAGCGGTCGGGTCGCCCGGACGAGTCGGTCGGCGAATTCGCATCGTACTCGCTCGGCCGGACCCGCGTACGGTTCGGTCGGGTAACAGGCTTTCGCATGGCTTTTTTCCCGACCGAATGGTATTGGGTGCGCCTCCGACCGAGATCGGAATCGGCCCCAGAATGTCTGCTCAGCGATGATATGGTTCATGCTTAAGGGTTGATGAGAGGCAATACAGACAAAAACAATAATGAGTTAATAAGCAAAACGAGTTCTTTCACAGATGCTGTTGGTTGTGCGATGTAAATCCTTTATTGCATATATCCTTCAAACATTTAAGATACAGCCAACGCATTTCACCCTTCAAAAGGGCTTCTTCAGGGCAAAAAATTAATTCTATTCATAAGTAGGTAAAGTTCACGTGTCCAGATTAATGAAACGCAACGGGGAGAAGGGTGATGAAACGTCACTCATTCAGTCCGATATTTCCAGTATCCCAAGGCCTTAACGTGTTCGGTATGTCACCGAGGCCACAATAGTCCTCCTAGTCTCCAGCATCTCCAAAAAGTCTATAAAAGGTATCTTTGTGTTTTCAGTTAATCACCCCGTGTTTGGTCGAACACGGGGTGAATATCTGAATACACAGAGATACCTTTTATAGACTTTTTGGAAAACTATCTTTTTTAAAAACACTCTCAATGAACTTAAAGATTCCAGAAGATGCAATAGCCCTGAGATTAATTACCTCTACCCACCTTGAGTAGAGATCCATAGGTGTGACTTGCTCACCCTGGAACGGGCCCACTATGTCAATAGACACTTCTTCCCATGGTTGACTCAGTAAGCCCCTGAAAACCATGGGAACATGATGAGTTCTTAGCACTTTACCTCTACAAGAACACTCCACACACTCCCTAACTGCTCGCTCAATCTCCACATCCATTCCTGGCCATAAAAAGTTAGCCCTCATAATTTCTTTTGTTTTTACAATACCCAGATGACCCATATATGCCTGCTTTATCAGTTTGTCCCTCAATTTTGCCGGCAGAATCAATCTATTTCCCCTCAGTAGCGGGGGCAGCTCAAGGCTAGAGCTGAAAAATAAAATGGTAATAACATTTATTTTTTACCATTTTAATTTTCAGCAACCCGTCCCGAACTAAGTGTCGGGACGGGACTGGGCCAGTGCTACTGAGTGACAGCAGCAGCATGTGGTTCTACTCCTAAAACCACATGCAGGAGACATCACAGATTGTTTTAAAATCTCTCTGTTTAGTACACAGAGCCTTCCATTGGACTGGACCCATTTACATTCAAGACAAATTCGCTAACCCAGCCAGATCACTACGATCTGCTGACACAAACTTGATGAAGATACCAAAATTTAAACTTTCTCCAAAGGTGAGGCAGAGCCTACTCAATCCAGGCCGGTAAGCTATGGAACAGTCTGCTACTTACCCTTCACTGTATACCTGATTTATCATGGTTCGTGAGACTCTAAAAACATGACTTAAGACTCTATAAGTGTGCCAGGAGAGAGTTTTCTTAGCACTTTAAGTATTTAGTGCTAGGACGCTCATCTGTAACAGTTGCACTCTCTAAAATATTAATAATAATAATTGTGAAATTGCAGAGACAGCTGGTTCTTTTTATTGATTTTAATCATAGGTCATAAACTAATTAACATTGTGACAACAATACATCACAATACATCATTATACAATTACTCACATATTTCTTTAAATTATCCCAAAATGCAAGTATCACAATCGCTTTCTAGGGGACCTCAACACCAACTCTTCCTGTGCGGCTGGTTCTTTTTAATTACCTGGAAATGTATTTCCTGTGGAAAATCCCCACACTTACAACCTATAGTAAATGGGGCTACTGAAGTGCTTTTTACACCTGATTCACTCACCAACTCTAGTCTATGGTAACAACATATAAGAACGTGTGAAAATTGAGTGTGAAAAACCATTGTGAAAACTGTGAATTCTAGAAAAGATTTGATTTACCAGTGGCCACCCTCCTGCATTCCCTCTACTCAGAAGCAACACTTTTTGAATTATTTTTCTACCTACATTCAGTCTTTCTTACTGCAGAACACTCCCTGGAACAAAATAAGCCTTGGGCAATTTTCCATGCAGCATTAGCTTTTAGATTGCCAAACTGAAGCATTATGGCCAATGTTGTGCTTTTCTTACTGAGCTCTTGCAGAGAATGCACCTTAGAGTTGGAGGCCAGGTTGCAATTTCATTTACATATTCCCAGAGATTCACTCACTTTCTCTGAGGATAGAAAGGTCCCAAGGATATCCCAGTATGTTACCTTTGTAAACTGGCCATCGAGGCAAAAAATTACAAAAGAAAACGGTGTACCCAATTGTTATCTTTTCTTACTTATTTCCATAATGTCTCCATTGCACAATTAGTTTCTTTTGAAAAACTTTGATGAAAAAACATAAATTACCCCTTGCTTAATTTGGAGTTTTATCTAGTTTTCAAAAATATAGATCATTGGTTTAACCCTTGGTTGTCACACCTGTTTCCACCACAAATTGCAAGTAGATTGAAACTGCAAAAAAAGGGAAAAACGGAATACCAGTTCGAAAAAATGCAAAAACTGTGGTAAAAAAATTGGTTTTCGTTTAAAACTTTGGGGCATATTTATTAGAACTTAATACCGCCATAGCGTCAATTTGTTGATGTTATGGCAGCTTTTTTTATCGCTGTATTTACAAGTTGCCGCTAACTACAGTTAGCAGCACTTTTCCAGAATAAACGTGAATTTTCAAGATCGACACTTCTGTTACCAGGACTTAATGAAAATGAGATGCAAGGTGGGCGTTCCCGTGCAAAAACTGCCGCTAACCCCACTTTGCGATATTTACAATGAAATCCCTGTCCGGCGATAATCCCCCAAAACTACCACTGAGTCCACTTAGCGGCAGGTTTTTTAAGACCAGAAAAAAGCTGGTCTAAAAAAATGGTGCAAACACACCTGTATATAACGGATGTATCAATACAGTGCAGGGAATGCTTCAAACACCAAGCATACATATTCATCCAACATTAGAAAGTGACACTACTTCCCTAGATGACACATGTGTCACTGGAATGACTAATAAGCACATGCCATGCATCACTAACACTGTGCATCAATCATCCATCAACACTGCACTGTTCTAGCAATGCTCTTGTTCCATAAGCACAAACAATTACACATAGGTCAGCCATGGGACAACTGGCAAAGCATCAGCTCTGAACATTGTGTAAGTAGGACTATGGACATGGCAATACAATGGCAAAAATGTGTTGAAGTAACAAGCACAACAAAATTGGTGTGGCATGACAATGAAGGTGGAGAATGGGCTACATCCTTATGAAATAACATTTACTCTGTGTTGACACCCCATGATCGAGAACAGACATACACATGAGTGAAGTGCAACAATAAGTACAGCCAAAACATGCAAGTAACATACAACCAATTACATCAAGAATAGGCATTGTATTGGGTGAGACGGACATGAAAAAAAATAGTAGCACCATGAAGTTGCACCATCTATCTCTGGATGGTCACTACAAGTTTACTCATGTCAATTGCATGATGTGTGTAAGTAACCAATTTATCACAACTACACCAATCAAAATGCCCACACATCTGCAGTCACAGTTAAACACATAGACAAACATGCATCTTAAACAAATTGTCAATGTCACATATTGTTGTATCTCTCAAGGAATGTACAACATGCTCTGTAGAAAACATTGTTGTACAAGATGGCCAACCACCATGTATGAACAAATATTGGTAACATTGGACGTGGTGTACCTATACACCCAAATACCCCAAGACGATGAATTATCTGCTATTGAAGCCTTCTTGGAACAAAGACCAAACCCAGTGAGTGTCCCAATGGATTTTATCATGCAACTAGCTACATTTGCGCTGAAAAGAAACTACTTTAGATTTGGTACAGAGTTCTATTTTCAAATCAAAGGGACAGCCATGGGTTGTCCCTTCGTGCCAGAGCTAGCCGTGTTGTTCATGGCAAAATATGAAGAAGGATTCATCTATAACAATAACCCATTCTTTCAGTACATCAGTAATTGGGTGCGGTATATAGATGACATTTTTTTGATATGGAATGGGAGTGAAAGGGATCTACTCCAATGTCACAAGTGGCAAAATACACGCACAGCAGACATTAAATTCAGTTTGAATTTCAACTCAAATAAGATGACATTTCTGGATGTCTCAGAAGGAACATTAATAACGACGTTACATAAAAAACCAACAGATAGAAACAAGGCATTACATTATACAAGCCATCATCCACGGAGTCTCAGGGACAACCTACCGTTTGGTCAGTTTTTAAGAATTAAACGGAATTGTTCACAAAAAACTGACTACATGTCTCACTCCAACAACCTATTGATCAGATTGAAAGCACGTGGTTACCCAAACAAACTTTTAAAACATGCGATGAAACAGGAATGGTGGACACCTAGGGAATGCCTTTTACAGAAAAAAGAAAAACTACCCATGGAAAGACTAGTTTGTTTAACGACGTTCTGCCCACACACAAATTAGATGAAAAACGTGATCAATCAGAATTGGCATTTGATCCAAAATCTAGGCGGATCATTTTCAAAACCTCGTTTTGCCTTGAAAAAGGAAAGTAGTATTGGTAATCAAGTGATCCGGGCAGCACTGCCAAAGCCCCCAAATAGAAACATATTAAGAGACCAACTAATTTTACCACCTATAGTAGGCCACCACAAATGTGGTACATGTGCATGCTGCCACTTAACCATCGAAGGATCATTATTTTTGTTTAAAGACATCAGGTGGAAACATGATGCATTTTCCAATTGTAAAACAAGAAATGTGGCGTATGGCGTACAATGTCCATGCCCCAAATTGTACATTGGAAAAACAAGCCAAGAAGTGAGACAGCGAATAACACAGCATAAATCAAGGATCTGTAAGAAAACTGCTAATGCCCCACTAGTTAATCATTGGATGGAGCATAATCATACTGAGGATGATCTGAGATGGACTGTGTTATTTAAAGTTGAAAAAGAATCTCGTGGTGAAGATCTCAATAGGAAATTACTGCAAAGAGAAGCAATGCTCATTGTTAAATTTAATACTGCTGTCAGCGGCCTCAATGAGCTATCTGAGATTTACCATCTGTAAATGAGCCTGTGACATGGTGTACATATTAAGATATGACATTCTTCATTTATCAAGATATATCTATTGTTGCCATTTTTTCTCTTCTGCTAGCACAACTAAAAAATGGAACCACAAATGGTTTAATTTTCTCCTGTTTCTTATGCTTTTTTCAAACGAAATGACATGTGATTTTTCTTCCCTTTTTTAAATTAAAAAAAGAATTCTTGTTGGCAGTGCATACGAACAGTTACATTCCTTGCTGAATTCGAGTTTAATCTTTGTTGATGAATTACGGACAACGAGTGAACCGCTGTAACACTTTTTAAAAAAAAAACTTTACGAAATAGCTGAACAACGTTGCCATGGACAGCACAGCAAACAGGTCCATGACGTGACCACGTTCCGACGTTGCACGTGACCACGTTCAAAAACATAGTCGGAAGGAAACCTCGGAACCTTACTGAAAGACGGGAAGACGGAAGACGGTGGATGCTCCAAAACAGTACTAAAAGGTATAAGCCTTGACTCAAGCATTGCCAAAAAGAATATAACTCATGAGAGTGTTCCTTTATCGAGACGCATCAATCAGTAATGTAGGACTGCTTGAGCGCTATATGAGTTGGTATGCTACAGGTAGCAGCCGTGCCATGAGGCGATATAGCAGTTGAACCGAACGGGGCTTTAAGACAAAGAACAGACAAGATTGCAAACGCGCTGGTCATTAGATCACATTGCTTTCCGGTTGAGCATTGTTCAAAAAATATTAGTCACAACGCTAAACAGCAAAACAAAAGCAAAACAACGCTATTATAAACCTTTCGAATTTCTTTTCTTTTTAAAGGGTGACACTAAGGGGCCGATTCCGATCTCGGTCGGAGGCGTACCCAACACCATTCGGTCGGGAAAAAAGCCATGCGAAAGCCTGTTTCCCGACCGATCCGTACAGCACACCGAACGAGTAAGTACGATGCGCACAACAGCAAAGAATCTGGCCGAGCCGTACTCACCCAAACCAGGTCCTGTTCCCCGACCGAGGCGAATCCGGAAACGCTGAATCGAGTCGCACGGAAGGGAAAATGCTGCTCCGTCCGGCCGAACGAGTACGATGCGCTTTCCGTACGCGCCGGAACCCGTCGCTCACGCACGGCACGTCAAAGCATCCGGGAGAGGCGCACATAAGCTCCGATTCGCGCCACAACACGATCCACGGCTCCGAGACGAACACGGCAGCGACGAGGATGACGCGAAGCGACGAGGACGAGGCGAAGCGACGAGGACGACGCGAAGCAACGAGAAGGACGAACGACACGAACCAACCATGAATCCCTTCGTCCCGATCATACCGATATTCTACATTTACTACCGGAACAGGCACGGACGCGTACGGCGCAGAAGGTAAGCCAGACACCAACCACAAAACACATACAACACGTACACGACACATCACACACACACACAGAGGGATGCAGAATATACGTACACCAGCAACAGCAGCACCATAGGGGCGGGATGCCCATCACCAATGCCACATATGCACACAGGGGCCTGAATGCGCACCACCACCCCTACCCAGGGGGGGCTGGTTGCCTACCACTACTACCACCCTTAGCCAGGGGGGGCTGGATGCCTATCACAACTACCACCCTCACCCAGGGGGGCTGGATGCCTACCACTACTACCACCCTCACCCAGGGGGGCTGGATGCCTACCACTACTACCACCCTCACCCAGGGGGGCTGGATGCCTGCCACTACTACCACCCTTAGCCAGGGGGGCAGGATGCCTACCACTACTACCACCCTTAGCCAGGGGGGCTGGATGCCTACCACTACTACCACCCTTAGCCAGGGGGGCAGGATGCCTACCACTACTACCACCCTCACCCAGGGGGGCTGGATGCCTACCACTACTACCACCCTTAGCCAGGGGGGCAGGATGCCTACCACTACTACCACCCTCACCCAGGGGGGCTGGATGTCTACCACTACTACCACCCTTAGCCAGGGGGGCAGGATGCCTACCACTACTACCACCCTTAGCCAGGGGGGCTGGATGCCCACCACTACTACCACCCTCACCCAGGGGGGCTGGATGCCTACCACCACCCTTAGCCAGGGGGGCAGGATGCCTACCACTACTACCACCCTTAGCCAGGGGGGCTGGATGCCTACCACTACTGCCACCCTCACCCAGGGGGGCTGGATGCCTACCACTACTACCACCCTTAGCCAGGGGGCTGGATGCCCACCACTACTACCACCCTCACCCAGGGGGGCTGGATGCCTACCACCACCCTTAGCCAGGGGGGCTGGATGCCTACCACCACCCTTAGCCAGGGGGGCAGGATGCCTACCACTACTACCACCCTTAGCCAGGGGGGCAGAATGCCTACCACTACTACCACCCTTAGCCAGGGGGGCAGGATGCCTACCACTACTACCACCCTTAGCCAGGGGGGCTGGATGCCTACCACCACCCTTAGCCAGGGGGGCAGGATGCCTACCACTACTACCACCCTTAGCCAGGGGGCTGGATGCCCACCACTACTACCACCCTCACCCAGGGGGGCTGGATGCCTACCACCACCCTTAGCCAGGGGGCAGGATGCCTACCACTACTACCACCCTCACCCAGGGGGCTGGATGCCTACCACTACTACCACCCTTAGCCAGGGGGGGCTGGATGCCCACCACTACTACCACCCTCACCCAGGGGGGGCTGGATGCCTACCACCACCCTTAGCCAGGGGAGGCACGATACCTACCACTACTACCACCCTTAGCCAGGGGGGGCTGGATGCCTACCACTACTACCACCCTGAGCCAGGGGGGGCAGGATGCCTACCACTACTACCACCCTTAGCCAGGGGGGGCTGGATGCCCACCACTACTACCACCCTCACCCAGGGGGGGCTGGATGCCTACCACCACCCTTAGCCAGGGGGGGCAGGATGCCTACCACTATTACCACCCTTAGCCAGGGGGGGCTGGATGCCTACCACTACTACCACCCTCACCCAGGGGGGGCTGGATGCCTACCACTACTACCACCCTTAGCCAGGGGGGCTGGATGCCCACCACTACTACCACCCTCACCCAGGGGGGGCTGGATGCCTACCACCACCCTTAGCCAGGGGGGGCAGGATGCCTACCACTACTACCACCCTCACCCAGGGGGGGCTGGATGCCTACCACTACTACCACCCTCACCCAGGGGGGGCTGGATGACTACCACTACTGCCACCCCCACTCATAGGATGGACAATGCATGACACAACCAGCACACCACAACCTAGGGAATGCAAGAAGAAGACATCCCCCAACACCATGACAAGCGTGTGTAGACTGTGTCAAATGCCTACAACACCGAACATGACTTTGAACATACAATGTGACCCCCTAGCACATGTGCCACACATATATGTGTGTGGCACCCACAATGCTAAGCAGGCCATGACCATTGTGGCAATGGGGTCCAAACCCCCATCATCACAGTGACCAAAATGTAAGTGTGGGGTCCATAGCTGAAGCACATTTTGAACATTGTGGCAATGGGGTCCAAACCCCCATCATCACAGTGACCAAAAGGTAAGTGTGGGGTCCATAGCTGAAGCACATTTTGAACATTGTGGCAATGGGGTCCAAACCCCCATCATCACAGTGACCAAAATGTAAGTGTGGGGTCCATAGCTGAAGCACACTTTGAACATTGTGGCAATGGGGTCCAAACCCCCATCATCACAGTGACCAAAATGTAAGTGTGGGGTCCATAGCTGAAGCACACTTTGAACAATGTGGCAATGGGGTCCAAACCCCCATCATCACAGTGACCAAAATGTAAGTGTGGGGTCCATAGCTGAAGCACATTTTGAACATTGTGGCAATGGGGTCCAAACCCCCATCATCACAGTGACCAAAATGTAAGTGTGGGGTCCATAGCTGAAGCACACTTTGAACATTGTGGCAATGGGGTCCAAACCCCCATCATCACAGTGACCAAAAGGTAAGTGTTGACAAAGAAAGAGGTGCAACTGCCAAACTGCATGGATGATTCCTGGTCACAGAACAACAAACACATCAGTGGCAAAGTAGTGTATGTGTCCCATTGCAACATAAATTGGGGGAGCCAAATCCTGCAGTGCAAATAAGACATAACTTTGGCCATGTGCAGACAAACAACACCCATGGGGGCTGACAACGTCAACAATCATCAATGACACAATGACAGAAGTGACCATCAGAATGCAGACCCACATATTTGCACCAATGGGCACACACATGCAGATACCCTGTGGAGACTGCAGATGTGAGGTGAACAGATACCATACCATGACAGCAATGGGACACACAAACCATGATCATTGTGCTGACCGATGACCTAGGAGTCCCAGGGACAGCAGGGGAAACCCACCAAACTACATACAGCCAATGGCACACCCAAGATATGCCAATGCAGTGGTGCAGATGCACAAACACAAACAGGCAGACCCACACTGCACATCATACACAACAGGTGAGGGGGGTGCCAGTGTCCCCAGGCAACCACACAACACATGAGGAGACCTGAATACCAATCATACAGATGTGCATACAGTGCCACACAAAGGTAACTCATGGATCCAAATCCCCTTTGTGGGCAAGCAGGCATTGTCAGATGAGAGGGAGCACAAATCACACATGTCACACAGGCACGTAGGGACAGCAACTGACACAGCAAGACACAGACACACCACAGCACCACCCCCAGGGCCCCCACAATGTGGTGACCCTGGGCTGCATTACAATCCCACTGTGATGACAAAGCCAAATGTGGTTCACACTGTGAACCACAGTCATGTGTACTGAGCAACTAACTACCATCACACCTACACAAGCACAAATCAAACAGCATGGCCAGTAAGCCAAGGCCAACATGGAGGCAGGGGCCTAGCCGGGCAACAACTCTCATCTGCACACACTCAACACCACACCCCTCGACCTCCAACAATGTGCAGCAGTGAAGCACACATGCACTGGTGACATTGCACATGCACCCATGACTATTCCAGGGTGGTGGGTGGGAACCAAGGTGCAGAAACACATCACACATGGACACTCAACAAGACTCCTGAATGTCTGACACACTGCACACTACGGCGTACATGGACATGACGGCAATACCACACCCACCAATGGGATCACAGCCACAGTCACACACCAATGAAGAAGCCAAGGTCACCCACAAAGAACACACATAGACAACAACCAACATTGCAGCCCGGACCCTGAGAAGTGCCAGCAGTCACACACACAACGTGTCACAATGACTGAAAGATAACACAAACTGGAAATCACATGACAGGGGCAAACAACAAGTGCCAAGGGGAAACCTGACTGTGACCCATCTGCGTCTGCACACAAACTCAGCCCTGACAGCAAGCACACCTATGGGTGACACCCTGATGACCAGTAATGTGCCATGCACCCACATCACAGAGAACCCAGGGAGAAGACTTTGGGGGAACATAGGTCAACTCAGCTAGCATCACAAACAGGTACAACACTAGGGATCACAGCATGCACAGCTAAACGGAAGTGAACACACAGACATGCACATACAACACACACCTTGGGCGCAGGCAATGTCACAGGAGTACACACTGCCATGAGGGGACTCCACTCCTGTGTGAGGAAAGCTGTGCCATATGTTGCCTCAGTAGGGCCCCACCATGTCAGCTGAGCACTTGGTCACACAATCAACAATTAGCACCAAATGAGGGCTCCCGTCACATCAGCCTGGTCATGGAAGTGCCAACGGAATCATCAGCACAGATCCAACACACTTGTATAGCAATGTTGCACTGACAACACAGATGAGTCCTTCCCCATTGATGCCCAAACCTGCATGTCCAGTGGTGATGGCCACACGGTCAGGGAAGTAGATGAATTGAACAATGGCAGGCACAACAGATGTGCAGGGGTGGAAGCCACAGATGTGAAATAGCCAATCTAAGTAGGAAATCCCATTGCCAAATACTGAACACATGACACCCTCAGATGCTGCTATGGATGACATGGATACACCACAGGATAGGACACATTCCCCCTGGACCACATGGGTTCCTGCACAGTAACACTTCATTATCATGAGACCAAATATCACCATCACTGCAGCAAGGGCATGGTTAGCATCATCAACATCATGTACATCAGAAGCAAAAGCATTAGAGAACAGAAAGTTGCTTTATTCAGCATATGTGGCATTAAAAGTAGAAGTCCGGTAGAACATAAACAAAGGCCAATGGCCAGTCCATCAACAAAGTCACAAGTGGGTGACAGTGGCAGATGCCACCCTCCACATGCCTGCACAAAACCAGGGACAATCCACTAGGAGGGGCAACCGGGGGGGTAGGCCAGGCACCGCAGGGACAGGATCAGGGCTCACCAGGAGGAAGCAGGGAAGGGGTGGTGGGTGCTGGAGAGCCACTGACAACTGCAGTGGAGGTGTCTGACATGGTGTGTGCCGGCACAACTGGGGGGCATGGCTCAGATGTTGTGGGTGCCGGCACGACTGCAGTGGACCCTGCAGATGGAGTGGACAGGTCCGCCACTGCAGTGCCCACGTCAGACAGGGTGGTAGTGGACTCCACTGCAGTGCCTACTACCAGGGGAGGAGAATGGGGAACAGGCAAGGTGGGCTGGACAGAGCGGGAGCACACCCTCACCACATCAGTGGCACAGACAAGCGCAGCGGGGGGGGTGGTGCCGGGAGAGCAAGTGGCAGGGGGAGAAGGCCGGAGCCTCTTGGGGATGGTATATCTGTGGGTGGGGGAACCTGGGGCAGGGTGTGGTGGGGGCACCTGTGGAGTGGGGGCCTGAAGGATGGAGGAAGGAGACCTGGTGCTTGAGCTGCAGGGCAGCGGCGGGGTCTTGCTCTTAGCACTCCGGGGGGACTTGCGGGTGGGGGCCTCAGTCTGTCTGCGCCTGGGGGAGGGTGTCCGGGGGCGAGGGGCACTCTGCTCCGTGTGGGGGGCTTCCTCTTCACCCTGGATGCTGGGGCAGCTGGATCGGAGGGGAAGAGGCCGAGGTCACTGAGGAAGAGGCGCTGGGTCTTTGGGGTTGCAGGTGAGGCCAGGGAGGGTGCTTTGGAGGGAAAGGCAACTGAGGACTGCGCAGTGCCCGTGGATGCGTGTGTGTGTACCAGGGCCCCATCCCCTGTGAGTCTGGTTTCAGTCCCCTGACTGTGCGTGCGTGTGCGTTTTGTTTGTGGCGTGTGTGTCTGTGTGCTGGACGTGTGTGTGCTGGTGTGTGCCTGTGCCGGTGTGTGTGTGCTTGGGACGGGTAAGGTGCTGGGGAGTGTGGATGGAGCAGAGGCAGGAGGGGTGAGGGACTGTCTGAGGAGGGACACTGCTGCCGTCAGGGAGGAGTCCATGGACCTGTTGCCCCTCTGTAGGTCAGACATGCCCGATGAGATGCCCTCCATGAACGACACCAGCTGAGTCAACAGTGCGGTGTGCGCATGGAGGACACTCAGCATGGCTGTCTGCCCTACATGGAGCTGGCGAAGGAGGTACACAGACTCCTCACTCAGGGCAGCAGGGGACACAGGGGCAGGGGGTGCGGTGCCTGGGCCAAAGGAGACACGCTCCCGAACATGGGAGCCTCCACGGACCTGGGGAATGGGAGCCGATGAGAGGGCGGTGGTGGTGCTGGTGGTGGCGGGGACAGCAACACTAGCTGGGGTGTGGTGGCTGCTGACACCCACCTCCACAAGGGAGTCATCCTCCGAGTTGCTCTGGTCCTCAGCTGAGGTGGATGGTGCTGAGGACTCCTCGGTGTGGCTCCCCTCGCCCTCCGTGCCACTGGGTCCCTCCGACCACTCCTCGGCTGCTGACCCAGTCTGGCTCTCTGGCTCCTCCTGGTCCATGGAGCTGTCCCCTTCCGTGGCCGTGGATGTATCTGCAAACAATGTTGAAACAGACAGACATCAATCACCTGCACCAAACGCACACACCACTGTGAGCACAGCACATTACAGAGCAAGCCCTGGCATCATTAGTTGTACTTTGCTAAAAGTGCCCTAACTGAACAGGAGAAGCCAATTGTCAGTCTGATGCCAACCATGGCACTCACATCCCACATGGCCTTGCACCCATCTGTCTGGTGTCTGTTGGATTGCAACACCCCAGTGTGGACACATGCACCAAGTACACAGTAGTTGGACAGTGCAGAGGACACGGTGTGGCATGTGGACATGCACACATCACAGCTCTTGCCACTGAGTCAGTACAGGTTTCCGGATGAAAGGGATGCCCAGAGTCAAATAGGAAATGCATGTGATGCATACCAGTGACAGACACCATGATGCACCCATGTCCTGATAGCCATCGCCACAATGGTGTGCATGTAGCACATGTCACTCCCCTGCAGGACCACCAATAAGTTGACACATGCCATGGCAGAGGCATGACTGCTAAGTCATACATCACTGTCTCAGTGATGTATGACTTGGCAGCCAGACAACAACACTATGCACTGTGTCACAATAGTAGGTCATGGGGAATGCAAGTCCTGGAGCTGCACAAGTGCACATGTACATCCCCCACACAACACATCATCTTAACCCTCATCTGTCCAGGTCATACCTATTGGACATATGGGAGACCTGTGACACTACCCTCTGAACCTGAGCCCCTCACAATTTGCTGTGAATGGGGAACAGCTGCCTGAACTTCAAATTCGCATACCCCAGTCTGCACGCGCAGCTGATCAAACACCTATGTGACACACAAGTATCGTCTCCTATGGTCACATCTCCAGGGGCATGCTGAGCCCCTACCAAGAAACACCCCAGCAGTCCTGGCAACTAATCCACAGCACACTGACACAGAGGCAGTCACCTGAGGGGTCAAATCACTGCGCACAATGTGTCAGCTGATACACGGGAGTGGGAGTACAGAGTGCATTGCATGGCCTGGAGTAGGAATGACTGTCCTGCTCCACATGAATGAGGGATGTGCCCTGGACAGTGGATAGCTGGCTATGTATGTGTGACACATGTAATCTGCACACTCCTGGGGCCCAAACATTGTTCCCACCCGCTGCATGGGCGTGTGCCACATACCCCAGGCACATGTGGTGGCTCAGCTCAGCAAGTGGACCGCATATCAAAGCAACACGCAGATCACATGTCCAAACACAGGCGTTGTGTGAACAATGGACCCACCCATGATGCCCACAACAGAGTTAGGGAAACAGATGCTGTCCCCCACCTTTAGTGAAGCAAACTGCAAGGACACAGTCCCAAGTTACACAATTCCCTGAATGTAAGGGCCACACCTGGGTATCAGATGAGCAGTGGGCAGTGCACAATAGAGGGACATGGCTCCTGGACAACATGACTGCTGCACTGTGGCAGTTGAACCAGGCCAGAGGAGGGCACAAAGCATGTAATACAGAGTTCACAGTGCAGTCTTTGACTCACCCCCTCCTTGCTGCTGTCTGGCCTTCAGCTGCCCATCCAGGTCTGGAAACACCACCGCCAGGATCTGGAGCATGTGGGGGGTCAGGGTCTGTGTTCCGCCCCTCCTGCGAGGAGGCGACAGCTTCAGCTGGACCCGTGCAATCCTCGGGGTCCAGCCCCGAAGGTCCTGCCACCTCTTCTGGCAGTTGCGGATCCGGCGCTTGTAGACCCCCACGGACCGGACGGCCCGGACGATGTCCTTCCAGATCTCCTGCTTCCGATGGGCATTAACCTGTCAGGATGACAAAGTGAAAAGGCCATTACCACACATGCAACATATCTGTGCATGACACAGTTGTATATACATGTCTCAATCACAGGGGCACATGATGTACACAGGCAGTGCAAAGCTGACCATGGACAGTTTGAAAGACGTCACTACATGGTATCATTGCATGGGAAGTAAAACCATGTTCAAATGCACTGTCACTGCACCATACCTGTCCAGTGCAAGTCACTACACACTATGGGGAGTGACAACTACTCAGTGAGCCTGCTAGCCAGTGGCGTGCAGACTTCCAGCCTTGCTAGTCAGACAAAATGCACATTCAGAAAGGCAGTGCACAGAACACTCACCTGCTCCCCTGGTGTCCCATACAGGTTGCTGTACTGTGGAAGTAGGCTGTCCAGCAGGGCCTGGTTCTCTTCAAGGCTGAAGGCTGGGGCTCTCTCCACAGTACGTGCCATTGCAGGGTCCAGAGGGGCAGAGACAGCAGCAGTGCAGTGGCAGATGTCGTCCTGGAGCATGTAGTGCAGGCAAGTGAGCTCTCAGGGGAACAGCCAGCAATATATATGTGCTGGAGTGGCAGATACTGTCCCTTGTGTCCAAAGTGATAGGTCCAAGTTGTTTGCATCTTCTGAATCTGGCCAATCCATGGAATAGCAGCACCAAAACACGCCCACAGCATCCTTCAAATCTTCAACTTCATGACATACATGATTTTGCAACATTGTTGTGGGTGACCAACTGAATTTCCAGCAACCGACTCGTTCGAAATTCGAAAAAGCGTCCGTTGCCAGGCAAGCCCATTGTCAATGGGTGCGCACCAATCGGTCCATTGCGGTACAACGCGTACAGGGGTACAACGCGTACCCGCACACATTGAATGCAATGGGCCGGCCGGAGGCACCAATCGGTCCATTGCAGTTCAACGCGCACAGGGGTACAACGCGTACCCGCACACATTGAATGCAATGGGCCGGCTGGAGGCACCGATCGGTCCATTGCAGTTCAACGCGTACAGGGGTACAACACGCACAGGGGTACAACGCGTACCCGCACACATTGAATGCAATGGGCCGGCCGGAGGCACCGATCGGTCCATTGCAGTTCAACGCGTACAGGGGTACAACGCGTACAGGGGTACAATGCGTACCCGCACACATTGAATGCAATGGGCCGGCCGGAGGCACCGATCGGTCCATTGCAGTACAACGCGCACAGGGGTACAACGCGTACCCGCACACATTGAATGCAATGGGCCGGCCGGAGGCACCGATCGGTCCATTGCAGTTCAACGCGTACAGGGTACAACGCGCACAGGGTACAATGCGTACCCGCACACATTGAATGCAATGGGCCGGCCGGAGGCACCGATCGGTCCATTGCAGTACAACGCGCACAGGGGTACAACGCGTACCCGCACACATTGAATGCAATGGGCCGGCCGGAGGCACCGATCGGTCCATTGCAGTACAACGCATCACTGTACATGTGACTGGCATATGTCAGCATGCCTGTCTCAGATGGACATATGCCAGCTACAGATAGCTCCCAGGCAGTGAGGGGCACACCTACATCACGACAGCCTGTCCAAACTTTATCATAAGGCATGTAAGGCTGCATTTCCTATTGTGTGTATGTTGGTGTACATGTTGTCCTGTGGGTGTCACCTGTGGGCAGCCACCCCCAGGCTGTGCATGTGTTCATGGGGACAGGATCCTGGGTGTTACGTGTGCATGACCACTGTGATGTGCAACTGTTCATATCTGTGCATGTGCCATGGTCACATTTCACGGTGGTGTATGTGTATGTCATGTCACATACCCCGTGAGTCCCATGTGGGACGGTATGTTTGAGCCAGGGTGTCCCAGTGGCACAATAGTGATGGTCCTCTACAGTCTGTGTGCATGTAGTGTTTACAATGTCTCTGATTTCATGTGCACAATGGGAGACAGTCTCCACATCCAGGTTGTGTGTGCATGGACTTTGATGTTGTGCGTGTGTGTGTCACAGACGTCCATGTCTGTCCTGCCGTGGCAAGTGGGGCCACTACCTGTGGGGGTCATGGTTGTTTTGCTGTGGTGTATACATGATACTCCATGTAATGCCAGTGTCCATGTGGCAATACAGGGTCCCTGGGAATGTACCTGTCGTTGAGCTGTGGTGCCTGGGGCACATCTGTCCTCACATGTCACTGTGGGGGGTTATTGTGACACGGCAGCAGGAGATGGGAACTGTGACACGGCCTCATGATATCCAATGGGCCAACCTGGGACAAATTGATGCCACCTGTTGGACCGTGTTGACAGATGTTGGCCATGTATGTACCATACATGTCCTTCCGGAACTGCACACTTCATGTAGTTGTGCCTCATAATGATGTATGTTGGGATCTTAAGTGTGTTCAATGCCGCATATGTGGGGTGACTGACAATCTTGCTTACTTCTCCTCTGCACTGCAGGGCTCCTGCTGTCCATCGACCATTCCCAGACCTGGCAACGATGGTGGAACGGGACAGCATCTGATGGTGCCGCTTCACCAGGCAGCTGATTGAGGATTTGGCAGTGCAGTTGTCCCCACATTTGCAGCCTGGCCGGCCGTATCCTACAGCGCTGACCCCCAAGGTGAAGGTGATGGCAGCCCTACACTTCTTTGCCACCGGTACCTTCCAACATACTGTGGCGACTGCTGGTGGGATGTCACAGACCATTTTGAGCCATGTGCTCCGCGATGTTTTGGCGGCAATGCTGCTATTCCTGAACCGGTACATCTATTTCCCTAGACTGCGACGACTCACTGACGTGAAGAGTGACTTTTATGCCCTGGGGAGGATGCCGCATGTCATTGGCTCCATTGATGGGACACATGTGGCATTGGTACCACCACAGGCCCAGGAGCAGGCCTACAGGAACCGCAAGCACTACCACTCGGTCAATGCACTGGTGGTGTGTCTTGCAGACATGACCATCACACACGTGTGTGCCCGTTTCCCTGGTTCAGCACACGATGCCTTTGTGATGAGGAGTAGTCGCATCCCCAGGATGATGGCACAGATGCAGAACCAGCGTGCCTGGCTTGTCGGTGTGTACTGACTTTGTGCCATTGTGTGTGATCTGATCTGTAGTATTCCGCCCACTTTTCCAAGTCAGCTAATGTGCACTTGTCTGTCCGTAGGTGACTCGGGATACCCCAACATGCCGTGGTTGCTGACACCCCTCAGGTACCCTGTGACACCAGCCCAGATGCGCTACAATGAGGCACATGGTCGGACCAGGAGAGTGATTGAGCGGACATTTGGTCTCCTGAAGAGCCGCTTCCGCTGCCTGGACAAGACCGGAGGGTCCCTCCCATATGCCCCTGCGAAAGTGTGCAAGATTATCATCGTCTGCTGCATGCTCCACAACCTGGCAGTGCGGAAGGAGTTGCCTCTCATCCAGGATGACAATGACCAACATCCGCCACCTGTGGAGGATCCTGGCCTGGACCACGATGCCAGTGACGATGATGATGATGATGATGATGGTGATGTCCGCACACAGCTCATCACCAACTTCTTTAGCTGAATGTGAGTATCCTGAGGTGTCATGTCAATGATGTGAGTTGGCATGATATGTAGGTGGTGCTCTGGTGCTGTTGCAGTGTGTCCATGGGCTACTTGACTGGATGTGTGTTGCGATGTGTGCTAACAGGTGGGCTGTACTCCCCAACAGTGTTGACATGCTAACTTGGTTCTGGGTGGGTATCTTGTAACGTGTATTGTGCATGAGTTTTGCTGTTCTGTCCTGTACTCCATTGCTTTTGACTGTGTGTCATTTCTGTCCTTCACAGGGTACTTTCAGATTCGTTTGGTCAACTGTGTCCAACGACGACGTGATTGCACATCCAGGGTGGTAGCTGTTGTGTCCCTACAGGTGATGTGCGCCACACCCATGGACTTCCTTCCGTCTAGAGTTGTTGACTGTGTGCCCGCTGCCAGGTGGGATTACCTTGCATCTGTAGTGGTTACGACATGTTGCAACTGTGTAATAAACCTGTGCTTCACTTTGTGATGTGCGTTGTCTGTGGTCACACATTTGAGTGCCATTTGCTTACTGCACCTGTGGGCTACTTGACTACAACTGGGAATGGGTGTGGTGTCTGTGCATTGCACCGTCTTCCCTGGCAACATCAGTGTAGGCAATGAGTCAGATGGCCTAGGTGTGTATGTGTTGTGTAGCCCTGGTGGTGTGTCTCCCTCATATGTGTCACGTTGCCTTTACTCACATGCCTGTGTTGTCCTTGCTGTTGCAGTTCACATACACAGTGTAATTTTGCAGTTCATCATCCCCATAACAGCACCCACGTTGGAATCACGACAGAGGCAAGTATGGTGTATTAGTGTGTTTATTGTGATACATTTGTGTTAATAGTGCATAGTATGGGTAGTGCTGTACATAAATCTTGCTATCCGAAGTTCCTAGGTGAATTGAAAGTCCTGGTAGACAGGATCCCCAGTATCGGGGCCACAGTTGTCTGACACATTGGTCCAACTTGTACTCCCCATGCAATGTGTGGGAGTAGTGTTGCCGTCAACAGGGTGAACAGTCTGTGCACAAAGGCGAACATCCAGAACAGGTTCAGGCTTCCTGGGAGTTGCGCTTGGCCATCGGCCTCTCACTTTTCCCTCCTCGGACGACTCCTCTTCTTGGGGGGCCCCTCAAGTACAGGCTGCTGCGGTGCAGGGGACTCTCCGCCAGAGTCCTCCTCCCTCCCTGTGTCAGTTGCAGTTTGTTCGGCACCAGATGTTGTTGGCACACAGGGAGGTGTGGACTCGTTGCTGTTCATCTGGCGGAGGCATTGTAAAATGTCCCTGTGCACTGCCGTCATCTCATGCAGTGCATCCCACTTGGACTCCACGTGGGACATGTGGGAGTCCAAGCGGGCATGATGGGCAGCCTGCTGCTGTTTCATGTCTCTGAGGAGCCCCACTTCCTGGCTGAGGTCTCCGGTGCTGGACTGGTACGCATCAGCTATGCGTACCAGTTGTGGGTCATCATGCACACCAGCAACGTCTGCAAGCAGCGACCTCTGTCTCCCACCCCTCCCACCACCCCTGCTGACATGTGCAGTGTGTGCAGTGGCACGCACAGATAACCTTGGTCCACCTTGGGGGTTGGTGGTGGTGGTGGTGTCCATGGCCCCAGGTTGGTCCAGGGTCCCTGTGCTGGAGTTGCTCCTTGTTCTGACCATGTCGGCAGGGATGGTATTTGTGGTGACAGTCGTTGGAGGGGTGGGTGCAGGGGGTGCAGCTGGTGGTCCTGCTGGTGCTGCAGCTGGTGGTCCTGCTGTTGCTGCAGCTGGTGGTCCTGCTGGTGCTGCATGTTGACTTGCACCGGATGTGCCAGGTTGGTCTTCATCGTCCGAGGAGGACAGAGGCTGTACGACGCCAGTGAGCTCCGCATCCTCTTGAGCCTGGGACTGGGACTCCTCAGCGTCTGCTGCTGTGTCCCCATCATCACCTGTTTTTGGGAGACACAAACAATGTATGTTATGTTTCTGCAGGCATCAATGGTTGACACACATGGCAGTTGTGACTGTGCCTCTGGGTGCGGGCCTGTACATTGCATTGTCCCAAGTCGTCACAGTCAGGGGTTGATATTGGTGTGGCACATTGTCCTGCATTATTTGGGCATTTCTATGTATTTTCTGGGGTGTGAACATGGTCTGCATTGGTTGTGTTTGGTTGACAGCCGGCCCTCCTTCACACCCACCCAGCCAGTCAGTTATCCCACCATGGAACGTGCTTGCGTTGCAGGGAGTGTAAGTTGTCTCTCAGGATGTCAGGCAGTGGTGTTGTGCTGTTTGTTGGTGCACAGTTGCCAGCAGGGCCTTGTGCTCCCCACAGCAGTAGCCAGTGTCAGCCATCTTGTGAGCCTTTCTCCACTTCCTGTGATGTGAGCATGGTTCAGGGTGCTGTTGATGGGACAGTTGTGGGGGTGACCAATATCAGTGACTACGACTCCCATCATGCTATTGCCTCCACCCCCTTCCCAGCATGCCCATGCTTCCTTCCTTTGACTCTGCTTTCCTGTGGGGTGGGCTGGCTGTGCTGACAGGATGGCTGGGAGTGTTGTCCTGGCAGTTGTTTGGCTAACAGTCCCAAGAGTGTCCCTGTGCTTCACACAACATAACCCAGGGTGGTGGTTCTTTGTGGGATCTTGAGTTGGGATGTGAGGCATTGCATTCTACCAGGTGGGTTCTGTGGAGTTTGTGTTGGGGTGTGTGTGAGGGGAGGTGCTTGTGACTATGGTCAGTGCTGCAAGTCCCCCTTCCCACCCAGCTAGCCAGATATCCCACCATGGAACGTGCTTGCATTGCAGGGAGTGTAAGTTGTCTCTCAGGATGTCAGGCAGTGGTGTTGTGCTGATTGTTGGTGCACAGTTGCCAGCAGGGCCTTGTGCTCCCCACAGCAGTAGCCAGTGTCAGCCATCTTGTGAGTCCTTCTCCACTTCCTGTGATGTGAGCATGGTTCAGGGTGCTGTTGATGGGACAGTTGTGGGGGTGACCAATATCAGTGACTACGACTCCCATCATGCTATTGCCTCCACCCCCCTTCCCAGCATGCCCATGCTTCCTTCCTTTTGACTCTGCTTTCCTGTGGGGTGGGCTGGCTGTGCTGACAGGATGGCTGGGAGTGTTGTCCTGGCAGTTGTTTGGCTAACAGTCCCAAGAGTGTCCCTGTGCTTCACACAACATAACCCAGGGTGGTGGTTCTTTGTGGGATCTTGAGTTGGGATGTGAGGCATTGCATTCTACCAGGTGGGTTCTGTGGAGTTTGTGTTGGGGTGTGTGTGAGGGGAGGTGCTTGTGACTATGGTCAGTGCTGCAAGTCCCCCTTCCCACCCAGCTAGCCAGATATCCCACCATGGAACGTGCTTGCATTGCAGGGAGTGTAAGTTGTCTCTCTGGATGTCAGGCAGTGGTGTTGTGCTGTTTGTTGGTGCACAGTTGGCAGCAGGGCCTTGTGCTCCCCACAGCAGTTGCCAGTGTCAGCCATCTTGTGAGTCCTTCTCCACTCCCTGTGATGTGAGCATGGTTCAGGGTGGTGTTGATGGGACAGTTGTGGGGGGGGCAATATGTGTGACTGCGACTCCCATGATGCTATTGGCTACACTGACTTGGCCAGCATACACAGAATTCCTTCCTTTGAGTGGTCTTCACTGTGTGTTGGTGTTGTTGTGGTGGCTACATGTGTGGATGTGTTTGTTAGTTCTATTTGTGCCACTGCCTAGCTGTAGTTGTAGTTGTGTTTGTACATGTGTTGACACAGTTGGATGTGACTTTTTTGATGGCATGTGTTGTGTTTATCTGACTGACATACACATTTTGGGATGATTCTGTTCTGGTTGCTGTGTAATTGCTATGAGTGCATGGTTTGACTCTCCCTTGACAGTGATGTGTGTGTTTTGTGGCAGTATATTGTGTACATTTGTTGTGTACTCACCAGGCTCTGGGATGTCCTCTAGTCCATATACGCTCACTGGCGGAAGGATGGCCCGCACCTTCTCCTCCCAGGGCCTGAGGTATATTGGCTTGGCAGGAGGGCCACTGCCGGTGTATTGGCTGTTGATGTAGTCTTTCTTCAGCATGTCCCGTACCCTCCTGCGCACGTCATACCACCTGTTCTGGATGTCGCTCTTTGTGCGCCGACATGGTGATTGTGCGTTCACCCTGTTGATGATCCTCTCCCACATCTTGGTTTTCTGGGAGATGGGGGTCTGTTGGACCAGTGTGCCAAACAGCTGTGGCTCCACCCTGAGGATCTCGTCTACCATGACTTCCAATTCACTATCTAGGAACTTGGGACTCTTCTTGGGGGGCATGGTGATGGGTGGTGATGGTGAGTGATGTGTGTGTTGGTGTGCAGGTGAGGGTGTGTGAGTGTGTGTTTTGCTGGGTGTATGTGAGGTAGGTATTTGTTGGTGTGCTGATGGTGTGTGGCTTGTGTGAGGGATGAGCTGTGGGTGTGTAGTTGCTTTCTCCTGGGTGCTGGCAGTGGAATGGCATTTGCAAAGGCTCATGGTTGTGATTTGTGTCCTTTATATAGGTGGAGTTGTGGGTGTGTCTTTGTTCTCTGTCCCCACCCCCCCCAGTATTTATTGGCTTGGTAATTGCTTGTTTGGCCTTTTTTTGGGTGATTTTTCCTTTGTGCTGTTTGTGTATGTTGGAAACGTTCTTGTGACCGAGTCGGACCCTGCATTTGTCTCGTACGGTGTTCTCCGTTTCGTTCGCGCTGTGTTTGTGCAGTTTTCTATGCTGCGTACACGTCGGTCGCGGTGTTTTGTGTTGCTTCGGCTCGGTTTTGTATGCGTGTCGGTCGTACGGCTTGTCCTCCGTCCGACTCGCTCGTGGTTTTCGCGCCTTGCATCGTACTTTGCGGTTTGGAGTTCGCGTGTACGTTTCGGTCGGATTTGTTCCGGGTGCGTGTCGGTCGGTTGGATTCGCGTGTTTTTCCGGCCGGATTGCTGTTTTCCGTGCGGCTCGGTCGGTCGACTTGGTTTCGGTACGTGTCGGACGGATTTTTCACGCCTTGCATCGTACTTGGCGTGTCGGGCGCCACCGGTACGTGTCGGTTGGTATTATTTCCGGATCAGAGTCGGTCGGTGCTTTTTCCGGCCCGAATCGGAATCGATCCCTAAGATGGGAGTTTATCCTTGCGTTCCACAATTATCTTTCAAATAACAAAACAAAAAAAAAGGTAATTTCTAAGAAGATCGGATGGATATCTGACATATAATACGCAAAATTGCATTTTCCAACATTGTTCTTTGATTCCTGTAGGTATCTTGAAGTTAGACCACCTCTAAGAGCTTTTTTGTAAAAGAAAAACTACTTCTTAAAATCCATTTTTTACTTCTTTAGATTCACTACGCCCATAAAAATCATTGTCCTCCCACACTTTACCATCACTGGAGTTTCAAAAGTAAGTTTGCGTGAAAAAACCTGCTTCATTACTTATATAGTTCACATACACAGGACAGACTTGGACTGATTACTGCTTTCTATCATCTTTTCCACAGTTCTTATTCAAAATAAGATGTTTAAATGCCGCAATTAAGATTGCCTCTTCTTCTTAAAATAATATGATCTGAGATCGGCTGACCTCAGACTAAGGTAATTCTTTATCATCTAGAGGAGGTTACGTTTAGCTGTTTTTACCCATGAAAATGGAGTTGTAGAAATTAATACAACTTTCTCTTTTCTTTTGTCTACCTTTTTTGTTCATTTCTCTAGCTCTAGTTCTAGGTCCTGATGAGAACCCACAAACGACTTTCTGGGTTCGAAACGCGTTGACCATACAATGACCTTTCAAGTGAAAAAACAGACTGTCAGGCCAACCTTCTTTTATAATATTTGAATGAACTGCTCAAAACAAGTTTTGATTAAATCATTAGGTTGCCCTTGACTGTACACTGTCTGGTCTTTGCCCAATGACTAGGGTTGTTGAAATATTAATTGTTTAAAAATTCACCTTTGGGACTTGTTGTTTTCTTCTTTTTCTCTTTTTTATAATTTCTTTTATAATTTTTTGAAGCTTTTGGAACTTGAGCTTGTTTACTTGTCAAAAAATGTATTAATCTTTTTCCATCTTTTGTCTTTCATTGTCAATTAAGTGTGATGTCTAAATATGTGTTATTGATTAGATGTGGTGTAGTGTGGTTCATGTAAATATTTGAAGAATTATGTTTTGTACTGAACATTGAAAAAATGTTCATAAATAATGGATTGACCGTTTTTCTATTGAAATGAAAAAATAAAAAGGAAAAGTGATGATTAGATCACAATGAGTTTCACGTGTGATCTTATAAAGTGAATTTTGATCGAACATCAGTATTGGCACTTCTTTCGCTTTGTTATCAACCACCATGTATCGCATGTGTTGCAGTCAAGTGTGGCCAACCAGCCCCTCAACTCCAGTCATGTGTATGCTAGACCAAAACCTATGTCCAGATAGAGCCAAGGGAAATCCACTGTACACCCAAGAGATCCATAACATGTGTTGAGGAAAAGCAGCCCCACTCGGTAGCCTCCTGGATGCCAACTTTGGCAAGCAGATTACATGTGAGACATACCCCCTGTAACTCTGGGTTGTAAAAGCAATTGCCCATGGTTTTTGGGAAGATAACAGCCCTGGGCCTCATCCGCTTCACAAACAACCATCTCACAAACTGGACAATGACACCAGGCCTCAAAACACACTGCACTTTCCTAATCAGTGACTCACACAGCTGAATACTCGGTCAGCCTGGATTGCACAAGCCTGTGTACAGCAGGGCACTCCAAGTATGCAGGGGAACCCACAGGTGCTGGAGATGAAAATGGCTCCTCTAAGTTGCCCAGTCACAACTCCCCTGCCATACAAGATTTGTCAAGGTCAGGTGCCTCACCCTCCACACCTAACAGCCAGCACAAAATCCTCATGCATGATGATGTTGAGAGTCCCTGCCCAAAATAGGAGGTCTCCCCTGTCACCCCAGTGTAGTGTTGGTGTGTTCCGTGCAATGCAGACTACCCTTTGTTCCTGATCAGGAGCACCTTGATATTTCACCCTTACAAGGGGCACCATGCAGGCTTCTCCTGTCAGCATTGGGTCTACATCTGGCATGCCAGACTTTGCCAACACCTAAGGGTCATTGCTGATGCATCAATGTCCACTGCCATGGCCCATAAGCTTGTGCATGACGCAGGCCCAGCCTTCAATGTCATTTTGAAGTAACTCTGCAGTACCTGTGTCTACCACTACGGGTCGCATACTAAAACACAGTGTTGTTTTAAGTCAATGGTGACTGTCTGTGCTTACCAGCATTGGACGCCATGCTATTGCATGGAATGCACATTGTAAAGTGCTGCATTGCTGTTTCCAGCCAACAATGTCCTGTACACCTTGGAATCTGGGGCTACATCATGTTGTCAAACAGCTTTGTGTGGATTGCTGACCTCTGCCTATTTTGCACCAGACTGCTCCATTCTGCATTCTCATGCATACATGTCTGAAAACAACATCAGAGGTGCTACCACAAGCTCATGTTGCCTACAGAAGCTGAAAAATGATACAGTGCTTACTCACATAAAATGTTTGATCCTCTACCTGTCCATCCGTCATTTTGTTACTCTCCTAGCTTCCAGCTGTGTATCGCTGTCACACTAGACTGATAGTGCCTGATAGGCAATTGTGCCTGATAGAAGCTGTTCCTTATGCCAAAACAATGTATTGTACATATGTCGGTAACATGACGATGAATCTGCCTGATATAGACTGTTTGTGAACATCTTCAGATTTGCTAAATTCCTATTGCGAATCACAACCTCCTTGAATCATGCCCATGAGTGATTTTGCACCATCCATTGTAAATATACATATCTGCAATTACAGCAGAGCAAATACTCAAATGTGAATCTGTGGTCAGGTTTTCGCTTTGTTTGCTGCTTCAGAAATCTGTTTTCTAAGTAGTGAATGCCTGCTGTTCATGTCTATGTGTGTTGCAAGCCCGTAAAACAGGTGCAGACATCACAGCAATGTGTAATGTGACAGTCACATATGTGGTCACACATACAACCTATGGCAACCATAATGACTACCACTGATGCATGCATTTCTTATCACACATGAATAGATGTGGATTGGCATCAATGTGAGGACCAAGGGCATGTTGACGGCTATGTATTACTGAAATCATGACATTTCAGAATGACTGAAGTCACCTACACAACACAGATCACATCCCATAGCCAAATGATGTAATGAGTCATGCTATTTCATTGAATCTGGTACATCTGATGATCAACTAGCACTTAGCGTCAAAAATGTTCCCGCTTACACACGTAAGCGAGATTTTCTTTTTAACTGCCATTGAAAATAATCGCAAAAACCATGTTACAACACTGAAAATTACCGCTCAGCCCTTAGTGGGAAAAATATTATCGCAGAGTCCAAAAATGGGCCGCAAACACCCAGGAAGTGATGTCAGTCTGCATCATGTTTCATGGAGGAGTACTGTACACTTTCACTTTCTCTTTTAAGCACACTCTCAGTGTCTGTGGAGAGTATTGGGGGTGTTTTGAGTTGTGTGCTGGTGTTGCTGGTGAAGAGAGTGGTGTTGTGTCCTGTGAAGTGTCCCTAGTGTCTCTGTCAAGTTCTGTGTTTTAGTCTTTAAGTGCTATTTGCGTCCTGTTGTTAATGTAGTCGGGTGTCTGTCCAAGGGGTATATTTGTCTTTCTAACAGTTTCAGGGTAACATTTTTGGGGTTTTCTTTTTACATAGTGGGGTTAGGTGTGTGTTGGAAGATGTCGGGTGTGGGTAGGGAGGGCAGGATGTCAGAGGGGGCATTGGGGGGCTTCCTCTGGCTAGTGAAATTTTACCTGCTATTGATGGTGGAGAGTGGGGGATGGATCCTGCAGGGTTATGCTGACCTTGTCAGTAAGGTGAGGTGGGAGCATATCCGCAACCACATGATGCAGATCTTCAGGGAGGACAGGACTGTCCACCAATGGATTGCGTGGGACGTGAGGGTGACCTGTTGGACCACCTGGGAGTTATCGTTGGCAGGCAAGGTGGTAAGTACATGACAAAAGTTTCATTAAATCACAGTGTGTTTTCCATGTCAACAAATGCAGTCAGTGACACAATGTAATAAATGCTACACGATGATGCCATTCATTTTGTTAATCAAGCTGCCTAGCTCAAACACAATCACACTTGCACCATTGTGCAAGTGTGCCAGTGTTGATGATGATGTATGACCATGTGCAGTAATGTCTACACTCCTGCATATTAAAAAAAATGAAGTGCTGTGTCAGATTTCAATGTGTGCTGCGAAGAGCATCACATTAAGATATTGTATAAGGATATTTGTGTGTGAGCACTTTTAATGTGTATGAAGTGCCCATGTGAGCTGCACAATGCTGGGCATATGACAAAACACACTGCCTGATGGACTATCTTGTCTATCCCCGTTGTGCAAGGTCTAAGCATTTGCTTACAGTTCACAATGTAGGTGCTGGATCACATGTATGCCAACCTTTTAATTTTTCTACATTGCAATATGACATGAGTGTTGTTGTGTAATGTCCATCACAAAAACCCATTCGAATTGGGACTCTTGTCACTATTTTTGTTGTGTAAGTCTGCCTCATACACAATGTGGGATCAGACCAAGTCAATTGTCTCAACACACCCTTGTGAAATCTGCTAAGCAAATATTGACTACCCAAAATGAAGAAACTAACGTCGTGGCTGGAAACGGGGCCTTGTGAATGTGTCACTCAAGTAGTGTGTGCAAAATGATCACATATAGTAGAGGATTGTCTTATGTTCCACAAGGCTGCAATGGTCATGTTTTGTGTGTCAGACTGGCAGAGCAGATCCATTCATGTATGCAACAAGAACATAGACAGGACTGTTACAGGCCATCAAATTGTATGTAGAGGAATCTGATGATAAACATGACACATGTTGAGATTCACGTCTGATACTAACACATGTTTTTTTCATGTCTCACAGTTGGAAGACCACTGATAACTCACGGGGATGTCGATGCCTTCATGGACCCACACACTAGTGAGTGCCTTCCTCATATATTTTATTTGTGAGATGTGAAGATTTGTTGGAAATGCTCATGTATGTAGTTGAACACAGTTTGGGTGTGTATCACAAGGACCTCACCTCTAGTGTGATGATGGGTCCGAAAATTGAGATGTATGCACAAATGTATGATGTTGTGATTGAACACAGCATTTGTCTTCCTGACTTAACGTTGCACATCCCCAGTTAGGGAAAGTCATCATCACATCGTATTAGCAAATATCCTGCTTATCACTGGCTTTTGGCCTGTCTGTGAGCAATTATCATGGCATACCAAACATGTAGGTACCACAAATGTGCAAGGGGCCTGCTTAGGTGCTAGCCGTAGCATATGGACACTATTCTGTATGAAAATAATTGTTGCCACGTTACCTTGGCACATTGTTTGCCAACATGCAGTAGCAACATGTCAGACCTCTATTAATGAGGTGTCATCTCAATACAATACAACATACATTTCCAAAGTTGACCATCTGAGATATGTCCCATCAGAAGTGTGATGCAATGGAATTCATTGCGCCCAAATCCCTCCATTCTTTGCATGTTGTGGCTGTGGCTGTTCATGCCCAGATAAATGCTGTATGCAAATGTCACACAATGTGACAGAAAAAATGCATTATACCTTGATCTCATGTGTGAATACATGTCCAAATCACAAAGTGTAGATGCCTTCTAGGCATTGCATCATGTGTACGTGGCAGCTTAGGCTCACGTTGCATGTCAACAGCTAAATGGCATGTGATGTGGTCAGTCTGTACTGATTGATTCAGTCAATGAAACCTGTTAAGTTACACTGACACCTTCACTGAGTCCAGAAATGCCGAAGGGTTATGTCACTCCAGCCGATGCATGTGTATTACACAGCGTACATATATGAGAGGAGACATGTGAGTGATGTTGGTGATGGCCATGACCAGACATGTAATGCGTGTACAGCCTGGACTGAGAAAGCAGTCAATGATGATCAATTCATTGGAGCACCAGTTGTCAGTTACAGGTATCCGTCCAACGAGTCAGTCACATACACAAGATGAGAGCTGGCGTACGTGATAAAATAGTTAGTGCTGCAGGAGCCAGAGTCACACCTCCTTTGGATGAGTCAACATCACTGTAAAAGATAGTTAGGTGCCAAAATGTAATTCCTGTCTATAACACTTTGATGTGTTGTATCTTTGACATGTTGGTGCATATTACAAGAACTCCATTGCCTCTGCAACGTCACCTGGAACAACATTTTGGTAGCAAGAGTGGCTTAGCCTTAGTCACAATGCAGCGTTAAGCGGGCTCCCTCTGATTGATGCCCAATAGTGCTTTATGACACCTTTTCACACCATATCTTGGGTGGAAATGGTGGGAAATGTATACCTGCACAACCAACAATTTGTAGGTCTGGCCCCTATCTACAAGCCCAGTGTAAATTTGTTGACGTGCCTAATGTGTGATACCCTGACCAAAATGTATATAAAAATGCGCTGTAGTGAGAATGGTTTATTTGTTTTTCATCTCTGCTGTTCCAATGTGTGCTGCATTGTGCAGCATACATGGAAACAGAAAGACACCATTGATTGTTCTTGTGCAGGAAGCTGAGCCTTACAGCACATGACCAATCTGCGAAACAAATGACATCTTGTAACTTCAATACGTGCTGCATTAAGCAGGCAAAACGACTGCACCTCTCAACACAGTTTCGCCCTTAGCATCCTGGTGAATGCAGTCCAGTTGGAAAGCTTACTCCTGTTACCGTTGTCGTGTGTCACCTAGGTTGGTGCAGGTCAGTGCTGTGAATATCTAGACACATGTGTGTCGCGTTATCCTCCCACATCAGTAGGGGTAAGATACATTGTGATCGGTGTCTGCTAAGGAAGCTGCCAGATTCTACTCGGGTCTCTGTACCTCTCCCTGCCCAACTCAGGTGAAACACCTCAGTCACATGACAAGTAAGCATCATGACTGAACTGCATATACCAGAATGCCAAGGGGTGAACTGTGCTGGGAGGTGAAGCAGTGTGCTCCCATCCCCCTAATGACATCATCAGGGACATGACGGAAGTTGTCACAGATCACACAACGCAGACCAATGAAATCCTTAGCAGTGTGCCCATAAGAGCCAGCATCACAACACATCCTGTCATGTGGACGATGTTGACATTGTCGCATTTACACACTCAAGTACTGTTGCACAGGGATTTTCAAGTGACATGTACAGTCTATGCATGTTTACCCACATGTACACCAGTCCCTGACAACATACCCACGCTAAACCTGTTTTACAAACGAAGTTATCTACTCCTGAATGGGCACAAGTGCTGCGGTCACAGGGCAGGCATCGCGTATATAGGAACTGTTGCATGCTGTGTTCCTTGCTGTAGCAATGTCCTCCTCACTCCCCCATATGTGATTGTGGATATCCATTTGTGGCCTCACATTCCCGCAGTGAAAGCGGACTTCAATAAGGGTGCAGGCACAATGGGCTTCTGTTTCAACAAGTAGTCGCTCCCACACCAGCCTTGAGACCTTCGAATTCCAGGTGCCTTGACCGTCCCGTGCGATTCAGTCACTGCTGAACACAGCACTCCCACTTTTTTCCGGGGGACTGACACAAGAATCATCGAAAGCCTCTAATACTGAAGGCCGTTGCACACTTTTTTCCAAACTCGTGGGCTCTGGCCTTGTCCCTTCGTTTCAAGCGATTTCTGGAGTTCTACTGGGTGTCATTCCTCAAATTTACGGACTGCATTTAGCGGTTTGGTATCACTACTCATGGCTGTACAGCTGAGCGCTGGCTCTAAGAGTGCTCTCACGCTATGTCTGCCCGTCCTGTGGTCCAGTCGAACCCCGGTCAGTTGCAACTGTACCGTGACCGCATGCAGCTCCTCTTTGGATGTGTCCTATTAGCTGTGCTATGCATCAATTATAGGCTAACCTTCCACTATGCCTATTTCACCTGCATGCAGCCTGTGTTCTACTGCCGAAGATGCCCCTTTCAGTGGTCCCTGGATGTCTGCCTTTCCAACACATCCCTTGATGCCCTGGATCATGAGATGTGGGTGAGTCCTTTGTTGGTCCATGATCAGGACTGCTCCGGTGATACACGTTTGTGGGATGCCTTCCAATGTGTCAGACAGGCTGACAGCTGCGCCTGTGCGTTTGCGCAAAGGCTCCTGTGCCATGCCTACATTGAACCTCTCCCCGGGTGCCATGGGATGCTCCTTTCATCCTCATGGTGTGAGGAGCACATCTGTTCCTTCATACTGCTGTATTGGATGGCGGTCCTTTTTGCTGGAGATGATTTGGATCGTCTTTTGTAACTGATTGCCTTCGAGGCTACCTGTGCCTTCTTGGATTCGTAACTACTTAACAGCAACAGGAACTGTTGGTGACTAATTCAATGTCTTTTTAACTTGTTCATGCCTACTAACAGGAATTGTCATTCAGCTCTCTGACTTTTGCCCTATCTGCATTTGCTTTGTCTCTGCTGACCTCTGCGGTCTGTTTCGCTTGGTACCACAGACCTGAGCAAGGGGAGGCTGTCATCTGACCGTCATGGACATTGTCGACTGGCATGAGCCCGGCTTCCATCATGCAGCTGTAGCGCATGAAATACACATGGCGTAGTCGTTTTGCAAGTACATTAGTATTTGTCTGTCACATGAGAAGTGTCTGCAGAGCTTGTTCTCTGCGCGGTCCAGGAGCACTGCCTGTACATTCTGTCCATGGTCGGAGGGAATTGTCCGTTGTCATTCTGTTCTGGTCAGGCCCTAGCACCCCCATTCAACAAGGTGTCACTGCTGCTAGGGGACACGGGTGCCTTTTAGATGTCATGGGGAGGCGGGCTAGTTGCCCCACACTTGGAGAGTGATCCATCCAGTGATGTGAGCGACGCAGCACATGGGATGTACATTTCACCATGTACTGGCTGGGCAATGGGTCTGCTGGCAAAGCTCATAGACCTGGGACATCTCATTCAACTCCTCCCAGCAAGGGGTGGGGGGATATGCTCGTGGGTCATCGTCCAGAGGGATTATTGATATGACATCTTGCTTCATGTGTTATGGATGTGTCACTATGGAAACTGTATATGTACTCATGCATTCTCAACTTCTTGTGGCACGTATGTTGCCTGTATTGCAACTGTAGTAAAAAAAAGCACATTTCAAAGCGTTTCTTGTCTGCAACTTAATGACTTGTGTACACACGCTTGCAAACCTCTGAGTGAGTGGGAGAGCTAGTGAGGCACTATAGCAATTGGGTCCTGTGCTAATTGGTGTTTCTGGGTGCTCAGTCCCTGCCTGCCCAAGTTCTCCAATCCAGCGCATAGTCCTGTAGGTGTACAAAATGCCAGTAACAGATCTCAAAGTTTGTTAGATAACAGCAAGGCACGCAGACACAGTCATATTCGGTCATTGTTCACTTACACTCAACGGAAGTAGTTGACGATGAGCTGTTGTCGCTGGTCAAGGCCTTCTTCCTCACCACTGTCATCGTCACTGGGCATGTGTGGGTTGGGTGCGGGGGGCTGCTGCTGTTCATCATCGTTCAGAATCAGGGGGATCCTTCTGCACATGGCCAGGTTGTGTAGCATGCAGCAGGCGACTAACATCTATCATCCCTTCTGTGGTGAGTACTTGGGGCACCACCAGTCTGGTCCAGGCACCTAAATCTTGACTTCAGCAGTCCAAAAGCGCTCACCAAAACACGACGTGTCCTCCCATGTGCATCATTGTATTGGACTTCCCCCGGCGTTGTTGGATTCCGCAGTGGGGACAGCAACCACGGACGATTGGGATGCCCAGAGTCACCTAGTTGTGAGACAGACAGGCAAACAGTGTGATCTGAATGTGTGGGGAGACCAGCATGTCACACATACATTACAGTCATTGACACAGCCCACTCACCGACAAGCCAGGCCCGCTCGGGGTGCAGATTGGCCAACAATTGGTGTATGGTGCTGTTCCTCAAGATGTAGGAGTCATGTGCCGACCCAGGATACCTTGCATACACGTAAGAGATGATCTGATCCACCTGGCATACCACTTGCACGTTGATTGAGTGGTAGTGTTTGCAGTTTCTATAGATGTGTTCACTTGCCTGTGGTGGAACGAGGGCAATGTGGGTACCATCAATGGCTCCCACAACATTTGGAATGCCTCCCAGGTCATAGAACTCCCCCTTCACAGCTGCCAATTCATCCCTCCTCGGGAAGTGGACAGGTCTGTCCTGGTAAGGCATCTATGTTGACAGGACATCACGCAACACCATGCTGAACATGGGCTGTGACATCCCCTCGGCGCTGGCCACAGTGTACTGGAAAGACCCAGTACCGGAGAAATGCAGTGCAGCCATACCCTTCACTGTAGCAGACAATGCAGCCAGATATTTTCTTTTGGGCTTCAAATGGGGCTCCAACTGGGCACATAGGTTTCGTAGTGTGTGGCAATCCAAACGGAATCCCCGGATGATTTCGATGTCCTCCATCGTCGTCAGGTCAGGGACAGGGTGAAAGATGGGTGGTCTCCTCCTACGTATGTCAGGGTACACAGGCATGGGCTGAGTTCTAGGTGAAATGTGGTGCTCAGCTTACCCAGAGACTCGCACAACCACAACATTGACAGGTCTCATGGTCATGTGAAATGCACAGGTGACCTGCATTCAGACGTTGTTTTTCTTCACTCACTCCACATACTGACAGTACGATATCCAAAGAAGTCGATGTGTATGGCATGTAGTATACTGCTACATCAAGGATGAGCTGCCCTGTGGTCAGATGGCACAGCACTAGTGTTTCCCAGCATCAGTGCTGGGTTGCATGTTGCTGCTGTCACTGCACGAGCGCAAGCTTCAGTCCCACAATACGCAACACCATTACGGGATGGGGCAGTGAGTGTCATCTGGACAACGCTACATGGTTGTTCAGCACGGTGGACAGACACATGTGGACATTATGGGGTCAGTCCTGCATGAGTGTGTGTGGCATTTGCATAACAGACATTGCAATGTTCACCTGAATGAGGCACAAATGCACATGGATTGTGTATACATGCCCACATGGCTGCCAATGAGCGATGATGTCGGTCAGAGCTATGTTTGTTTGTTCCAGATGTGCACTCCTATGACGTGTGTGTGAACATTAACAGGCAATGGCAGCTGTGCACACTGCACGCCACACCAGTACGTGTGTTGGGAGTGCTAGGGGTTACATGTATGTCTGATTTGCAGACAGTGGACACCTCTGATTGTCTGCCTACATCACTGGCCCTTCACGAGTCGACCCCTGGCCAAGGGATGCCAGTCAGTTGTCAAGGGATGTACAAGCAATGTTCACAGGTTGGATGCTTCATTCCACAACATTGGTACAGTGCGAGAGACCTTTGTCCTTTTAGAATCCTTCCCTCATTTCGGTCCATGCTGGCCACGGGGCATGACTATGTATGTACTTTCACTTTCCTTTTCTTGGGCATGCCATGTGTGTGTAGACTTGACTCAAGGGTCACACTCTCTCATACCTTCACAGTGTAGTGAGCAGCTGGTCACTGTTCTAGTTGTTCTGCTGTACCAGCCACTCCCAGAGGGCTGGCTTACCCCCCACCCCAGAGCCACCCAGCACAGGCGTCACTGGACATGTGACCCTGCCAACAAACCGGGCCGGACGCACGTGCCCTGGGCCAGTTCTCCTATACATGTACGGTGTCTGTGTGGTTACTTTCTATGCATGGGGGCCTCGTGCCCCACAACATTACACATGGGGTGCACCAATCACTTTAGGCATATGAGTTGTGATGAGTGATGTAATTCGCATGGCGCCAATGCAAATGCAGTATGTGTTTGCATGCGCGGTAGCTGGCATCCGCGGCGATGACACGCATTGGCCCCAATTGGATGATGCAGGGTTGCGGTCGCAGCTTCCCGGCCGCCGTGGTGTGGCATGCACTATGCGAATGAGCCATCAGCCAATGGGAGCCTTGCGCGGCGTACATGTTTTGATGTTGCAGTGTGCACGCTCTGCTACTGCGGGGCTCGGCATTGGCCCCAACTGCCTTCAGGGGCACCGAAGGTCACTCATGAGGATTGGGTGGGCCTCGCACTTTGCATTTGGCAGGTTGCCACATTCCTCGTGGTGCCGCCACGCTTGCTGGGAGTTGTAGTTGTTCAGGGGTTGCATGCGTGGAGATGTTTGGTACGTACCGCTGCTTTTGGGCGCAGCAGCGTCTTGTCTGTGGGAGGTGCAGCAGGTAGTGCAGCGGGAAGGCCTGCAGTGCTGGATCCATGGTGGCTCTGGGGGTTTAGATGGGTGCTGTATCGGCTCTTCCTCTCCGTTGTATTTCCGCCATCCGCAACGAGGTGGTTTTTACGCGGCGGTGGTAAGGGCTGTTTGCCACATCGTAATCTGTGTGGCGGACGGAACGTGTTTCTGCACGCCAGTCCTGCTCTATTGGCTCCATCCACCACCCTTGCATGCGCTAAAAACGTGCGGAGCCTGGCGGACCGCGGCGGACGGTAAATGGCCTCTGTGGGACCATTGTAATTTGGTGGTCGCAATGACCGCACCTGGGGCGGGAAAATGAGCGATTTCCGCCACCGGCACGGATGGGCTTCCATCCGACATCCTAATGACCCCCATATTATCTGAAAGATAAAGATTGTATTTTTTCTCTCCATGTCTAACAATATATAGTAATTATACTTTTAATAAAATAAAATGTTATTTATTTTCATGAATAAATGTTTGAAAATAAAGTTTCATCATTTTTTTTTTAACTTTGTATATGTAATAAAATATGGATATTACATCAATATACTTTATAAAATTATTTTTTCTATAAACATTTATAATAATATTGTTTTTATTAATACAAGCTCTAAGATTATTTTTAAACATTCCCACTGTAGAAAACATTAATTCTCACAAATTACAAAACGGTCAACATATATATTTTACTATTCCTAATCCAATTTAAATTAAGTCAGGGAAGGTGCTGGACACTAAACAAATATAATTTACTATTCTCACTCCAAACTATATTAACTCTGGGAAGGTGCTGGACACTAACCATATATAATTTACTATTCCCACTCCAAACAATATTAAGTCTGGGAAGGTGCTGGACACTAAAGATATATAATTTACTATTCCTACTCCAAACTATATTAACTCTGGGAAGGTGCTGGACACTAAACATATATATTTTACTATTCCCAGTCCAAACTATGGGGCTGATTACGATGGCGGGCGGAAGCACATCCGAGGTGCTGACGGTGGCGAAAAATGCCCTTTTCCGCACTCCATCGGCGGTCCTTGCGTCCGCCGCATTACGATGGGCAAAGATAGCCCATTTTCCGTCCGCTGCGGTGTTTTGAGAACCGCCAGGAATCCCCTTCCGCAGCGGTGGCGGACGGAGTCAAAAGGGAGCGACCGCCGTGCGGAATGCGGTTACTACTGCCGGTTGTATTATGATGCCACAAACAGCCCACCACACCGCTGCGGAGAATCCGGCCAATCGAGGATGGCGGTGGCAATACTGTGGATAGCTCCATGTGTTCCTGTCCGCTGGGGAAATGGCGGTCTTTGGCCTTACCGCAGCAAATCCGACCGCCGCGGACGGATTTTCAGCTTTTCCGCCGCTGAATCCTGGAATCCGACCTCCGCTGTAGGGTGTTTCTGGCGGTGCATCCTAATCTGGCCGGCGGTTTTGCCGCCGTACCTGCGGGTGGTACTTTCCCGCTAGCACGGCGGTCTGAATGCTTTTCCGTCCTCCATCGTAATGAGCCCCTATGTTAAGTCTGGGAAGGTGCTGGACACTAAACATATATAATTTACTATTCACACTCCAAACTATATTAAGTCTGGGAAGGTGCTGGACACTAAACATATATGATTTACTATTCCCACTCCAAACTATATTAACTCTGGGAAGGTGCTGGACACTAAACATATATAATTTACTATTCCCACTCCAAACTATATTAAGTCTGGGAAGGTGCTGGACACTAAGGGGCCGATTCCGAACTCGGCCGGTAGGGCACCGAATCGGATTCGGCTTAACCGGATCCGATTCGGAGCCCTCTTTCCCGACCGATTCGTACGTGCGTCCGGCCGAGCGAGTACGATGCGAGCGCACGCGAAATCGCCGACCAACTCGTTCCCGGGTCTGAAGCGCTCCGACCGACTCGCACGGACACGACTCGCATCGCGCAATGGAGACGTTTCCCGGCCGGGCAAGTACGATGTGCGCCGCGAGCAGTCCGACCGACTCGCGCCGTCCGGCTCGAAAGAGCAGTCGGAGCCGGACTTTGGGGGTCCGTGTCGGACCCCCCTGTATGCGTAGCCACGCGAGTCGCACACAGGGGGGACCCATGGGTCCCCCCTACCTGTGCATGTACGCCGCGAGTCGCATCGAGTGTACCCGCTGTAGGGGGCGCCCTTGTTCGCCTCGCACCCATTGAGTCAATGGGAGCCCGCGTACGCGTTGTACGTCCGGCTCCCATTGACTTCAATGGGAGTCTGACCGACTCGAGTCCGATTGCATGCATGCGCATCATACTCGTACGGTCGGACTGCCAGAGTCCGAGTCGGTCGTAAATCTCTCCTGGTCCGGCTCGGTCGGAGTGATTTCCGGCCTGAATCGGAATCGGCCCCTAAGCATATATAATTTACTATTCCCACTCCAAACTATATTAAGTCTGGGAAGGTGCTGGACACTAAACATATATAATTTACTATTCACACTCCAAACTACATTAACTCTGGGAAGGTGCTGGACACTAAACACATATTATTTACTATTCGCACTCCAAACTACATAAACTCTGGGTAGGTGCTGGACACTAAACATATATAATTTACTATTCCCACTCCAATTAATATTAACTCTGGGAAGGTGCTGGACACTAAACATATATAATTTACTATTCCCACTCCAAACTATAATAATTCTGGGAAAGTGCTGGACACTAAACATATATTATTTACTATTCCCACTTCAATTAATATTAAATCAGGGAAGGTGCTGGAAACTAAACATATATAATTTACTATTCCCACTCCAAACTATATTAACTCTGGGAAGGTGCTGGACACTAAACATATATAATTTACTATTCCCACTCCAAACTATATTAATTTTGTGAAGGTGCTGGACACTAAACATACATATTGTACTGTTCCCACTCCATTTAATATTAACTCTGGGAAGGTGCTGGACACTAAACATATATAATGTACTATTCCCACTCCAAACTATATTAAGTCTGTGAAGGTGCTGGACACTAAGGGGTCGATTCCGATCTCGGTTGGTAGGGCTTCGAACACGATTCGTCCGGAAAAAGTACGAGCCGTACGCGTGTTCTCCGACCGACTCGTACAGCTGTACGAGCGAGCAAGTACGATGCGAAGAACGCAAAATCGCCGGGTCCGAACCGCTCCATACGACTCGGTCGCAGACGAACCGTACCGCGCAATGGAGTCGATTTCCGACCAAGCAAGTACAATGCACGATTCGGACAGCCGGATCGAGTCGGAGTCTCCGGGACGAAAAAAGCTCCGGGAAGCGGACTTCGGGGGTCCGTTTCGGACCCCCTTCACCCGTAGCCTAACGAGTCGAACACAGGGGGGACCCAAGGGTCCCCCCTTCACATGCATGTACGGTGCGGATGGCACCAACGCGTACCTACTGCAGGGGGCACCCTTTTGCGAGACGTACCTATTCAGCTGATGCAAGGCCATGCTCGCATCGTACGACCGGCTCCCATTGACTTCAATGGGAATCCGACCGAGCCGAGTCCGTCAGCATGCGGCAGCATCGTACGCGCTCGGTCGGACTCCAGGGGTACGGCTCGGTCGGAAAACACTCCAGATCCGGCTCGGTCGGAGGGCTTTCCGACCCAGATCGGAATCGACCCCATAACATATATAATTTACTATTCCCATGCCAAACTATATTAACTCTGGGAAGGTGTTAGACACTAAACATATATAATTTACTATTCCCACTCCAATTATTATTAAATCAGGGAAAGTGCTGGACACTAAACATATATATTTTTCTATTCCCACTCAAATTTATATAACATCATAAAATATTGTGGTCACTAAACATATATAATTTAATATTAATAAATCCGAAATCTAAAATTCTTAAATGTTATTACTCAGTATCAAATTTATAAATCATATTTGTAAATTAAAAGAAATCATATATTTTAAATTTAAAATACTAAACAAAAAATTTTGAGCATATTTCCATATATGCAATCTATTTATTAATTGTAAATTATAAAACATATTTTATTAATATATATAATTATCACAAAAAATATATATTTTTTAAATTTATAATGTATATATATATATTTTATTATTATTAACACATTTTGATACATAATTCATTAAATTTAATTAATAACTGATTTTTTATAAAAATTCAACTTAAAAAAAAAATAACATTTCATTTTTTTTTTAAACAAGTTTTCCCCTATTAACACAAAATTACATTAATAAATTAAAAAACAAAAAAATATATAAAAAATTAAAAAATTAAATTTTTAAAAGAAAATAAAAATAAAAATTAATTTCCCACCCTTACTCCCTATAAACCCAACATCCAGCTCCTAAAAAACAATTTTAACTTAATTTTTCAAATTAATTTTTTTTTCTATATTTTGTATCAAATAATTTAAAACACTCCCCACCCTTATCCCATATAAACCCAACATCCCGTTCCTAAAAAGCAATTTTAAATTAATTTGAAAGCATTTAACATGTTTTTATATTTTTAATCAAATTTTTAAAAACACTCCCCACCCTTATTCCCCATGAATCCAACATCCCACTCCTAAAAAACAATTTTAAAATAATTTTAAAATGTTTTAATTTTTTTTACATTTTTTATCAAAATTTTTAAAACACTCCCCACCCTTATCCCCTATAAACCCAACATCCAGCTCCTAAAAATTATGTTACTATTCAAAAAATGTATAACATTAATTAACTATTATTATAACATTAACAAACATATAACAATAAAAAATATTACTATCACGATATTTTTGCATAACGATAGTTTAACAAACGACATTTTTACAACGATATTTTTTACAACACACTAAATCGATATTTTATACTTCGATATATTTAACATTGATATTTAATACTTTCGATATTATCAACTCGATATTATGACTCATCGATATCAAAATTTAGATATTATGTCCACTTACCGGCTGAATCTGGTTTTCCTCTTCCTCTTCCCCTAGGACTCTGCCTAGTCCTCCTGGCTGTTAGGGCGGTTACGGGGATTGTTGTCTCCTGCTGAACTGGTTCCAGCTTGATCCATTTTGCTTCCAGGTAATAATTTTATTTTTTTGGGTGCTTTGCGGGATTTTTGCAGTTTATTTTTCCAGGGTAGCATGAAAAATGTGACATAACGCTGACTAACGTGAGTTTTTGGGCCGCTGACTGGCCGGCCGTCACTTTTTTCACGTTAGGGGCAAGATTTTTATCGCCGTAACGTTGGTGTTAGCGACAACATTTGCCGCCGCGAGAAGATCCTATCACCATGTAGCGACGTATTGTAAATATGTCGGTACCATGGTGCAAAGGTAAGAAAATTGCTGCTAACTAACGCTAGTGTTAGTTAGTGGCAATTCTTGTAAATATACCCCTTTGTTTGTTTTTGAAAGCTGGGAAGATGGTGCTCTTAACACAGTAAAACTTTTGTTGATGTCATTTGTCAGGAAAAAATATACTAACTTGCACAGCATTTTTTACCCTGTTTTCCAACAAAAAACAACATTTTGCTATATTATGGCTATTTCTAAATTCCCTCCAGGGTAATCCACAAACCTTAGATGGTTAACTTTAGAATCTCCAATATATTGGAGAAAAGGATGAGAATTTGGCCTGGGTACCTTTTGTGCAAAAACGTTTGAAGGCCTAAGCGAGAAGTGCCCCAAACATCCAAAAAGGGCTCAGCACTGGTGGTGGAAAAGCCTCAACCAGCACTCAGTCTTCCCTTCTGAGACTCTAATGCCCAGATTCTCAAAGGTGTACCGGAACACAGCGCAGCAGACAAAAATGCTGCACTTGGCTGTGCTGCGTTGCGTGACAGGGAGAGAGCAGGAAAATGCTTTATTCACAGAGAGATGGCACTCTCCTACCCTCTCCATAGCTCCTGCGCTGATTTCAGCTGCAGTGCGTCAGGCACACACCCAGTGGCGGCTGGTGAATTTAGAAAGTGGTGAGGCGTAAAAAAGATTTTGACTGAGGAATATGGCAAAGAGCTTGAGCTAAATTTCTAGGCAGAAAATAGGGTGCACATTACAACAGACTTCCTTTTCAGTTCTCTAATCACATTGTCATCAGATAGAGGGGTGTATATTTCTAAGTTAGGGGCGATGTGCCCTTGTTGCTACAGCTTCCAACCATGCAACATCAGGAAGCAGTTTTGAATCCTGGGAAATCTCCTCGTACAGAAAAATGTATTGAAGTCTGTGTCTTTTGTGAAGCACCTTTATGCCCTTGAGCAAAGTTCACTGCCAAAAATAAAATGTGTATTCTTCCTTTCACCAATGCTCTAATTTCATCCCCCAAGCATTAAGGACAAAGCACTAATATTTGATGTCAGAAAGGGACATGCGACACAGAGAATTTACTAAATCAGTGAGGTTGCAGGATAAATAGTTCAATGGATTGTGACAGAGAAGCAAACCAAATACCAATAAGAATAAAACCCTCTTTTTGAAAAAAGACCGTTGGTTCAAATTGTACTAAACATTGCAGCTTTCCAAGCACATTCCCTCATAAATTTGGTTTACTGTTTTTCAAATGAGGGTTTGAAAAAAAAACATTAAATGTTAAAACCTGTATACTTTTTATGCAGCAGGTGCTATTTAGCAATGACAGCCCCAATTCCGAGAACTATTTAGGCAAGACTGTGGTTCATTCTAGATAAAATATGTTTTATTGAGAACTTTAGGATAGTTCTGAAATATTGTCTTATCAGATAAACAGCTTTTTTGCTTTCGCTCGGATGGTAGACTATTCTTGGCAATTCTATTGAAGGCTTGCACGGAGGTTGCTAAACAGACGCCACATTATGTATTAGGGCGCACTTTCCCTGTTTGCGCCTGGCGTACCTTAAAACAGGTGCGCCAGGTGCAAACAGAGAAAGTGTGCCCTATTACATGGAAAGCGCTGTCCCCAGGATAGCCGCAAACTCGTGCTGCCCTGGGGGTAGCGCTTTCAAGTGAAACACGGAGCGGCACTGAAGCAGCCGCTCCGTGTTTCACTGTGCAGGTGGCAACTTGCCTGTACTTTGAAGGGAGATTAGAGCTCCCCTTGCTGGCGGGTGTAGTCAGTGGCTGCCACCTGCCTGCTAGGGGATGTCTGGGGGGTCCTTTACTCCCTGCAGAGGGCTGCTCTCAGGAGGCGCACTGACAGTGCGTCTAGGTGGTGCACTGTCCGTGCATCTCCTGACAGCTTCTCATCCTCTGTGCCTGCGTCTGTAATACGGTGTGGGCACAGAGGCAAAGGGATTCCCTCATTTGCGTGGGGCACACCCCCATGCAAATGAGGGAACACCACCTGCAGATAGCGCTGGTGCTTTATGTGCGCCAGCGCTATTGGTATTACAGAATAATACCAAAGTTCCCCGGGGACGCGCAAAGCCGGAGCAAATGCCCATTGCACCCCCGAGGCACTCTCTGTAATACGGCCCCAGGTGTTTTATCTATGGGTTTTTTATCAGTAAAGCCATGAAGGGGAGAAATGGCCACTAAGAGAATAATGAGTCAGGGCAGGTCAAAATTTGTTTCAAGTTTATGTCTCTCCACAATCTTGCTTGTTCTCAGAGCTGCTCGATGACCAAGAAACTGACTTAAACATGTACTGTTTTTCTCAGAAAGTTACTGTTTGGTTGTTTTTTAACATAATCTTTTTTGTTGTTAAAATTATGTACAATCACACACATCCAAACACATACAAACTCACATACACATATGCTGGCGCACTCTTGCAGACACATACATAAACATGCTGTCACTTAAACACACGAGCTGGAACCTTACGTTGGGCAATCCTCGACACCACTTTACGATTTCCAACTTCCCAGATTCAACGAATGACGTCACAGCAGGGCTCACAACCTTATGCCCAATCAGAAGTTCAGATAAGAGGGAGGCTGTCCCTTTTCCTTTATTGTAGCTTCTGATGGGACATAAGGGCACATGACTGACAGGCCCCAAAACAGCAATATCTGACATACTACACTGCATGATGCTAGTGCAGCATGTCAGATATGTATTGGGTTTGTGAAAGGATGGCCTGTAACAGTCCATGTGCAATACAGTCCAGGGAGCCCTCTTCTGGTGCAAGGCGATATTGCAGGTTTTACATGTAAACAAATGTTCAGTAGATCATTTGTTTTCATGCAAAACCTGTAATGTATGGTCAGTAAAATGCAGAGAGATGCGTGATGTTTGGAAGATCGCCGCACTTGTGCCCCCTATGGGGAAATCGCCATTGCACACACCATAGCGCCATAGTGCTAGGGTGCGTGCCTGAGTCTACCATAGGTTTTGTAATGGAAGGGTACCCTTCCTGTACAAAATATTATAGCTAGACAAGTGAAAAACCTTTTCCTACTTTGTATGTTTGCTGTGCAGTGCAGCACACATGCAAAGTCAGAAAAGAAAGGAGAAATGAAAACATTTCTCTTTTTTAATGCCTGCGTTTCTGCGGCATTAATTCTTGGCACTAAACCCTGTCTACTAATTTTGGTAGACAGGGTTTAGCGTAAAAAGCATAGGTGGTTGCATGGTAACACTCATGTACCAATATTCACAAATAGAGGGACAAAGGGCTTTTATACATGAGGTCCAGCACAAATGCCCAAATGCAATATGAAAATTAGAGTTGTGCTGTTCCTAAATAATCTAGAGTGTAGCAATATACAAAAGACAGTAGGCTACAGAGTCAAAGAGATGGGAATCCATTTCTTTGGAATATAATGCCCTCACACACCCAGTGACACGGCGGTATCATGCGATAGTCCCCAGATAACCCGACAACTGTCTGCGTTAAAATCAACGCCACGCCTCAAAAATGCGAAACACGAACGCAAAAAAAGCTGCGACGAGGCCAAGCGCGATACAAAAAGCAGCAAAAACCAGAGGCAGGCCTGTAAATCCCACGCGCCTGGCGGGAAAATGCACCATAGAAGCAACAAAAACAACACACCAGAAACAATCCAAAGTGCGTAGCAACATGGGTGCACCCTGACCCAGCGTAGAGGCCAACGTGAACCCCACAAGCCCCACAGACCACCAGCAAGGACCAACGGGGTCGGGGAAGGCGAAGGAGAAGAGGGAGAGGAAGACGGGGTGCAGTCCGTAGGAAAACAAGACCAACGTCACGGATGTGACAGAACACTACCAGCAACTGACCCACATTCAGACCACCTTGAATGCAGCCGGAGTGCCGAGGAGGCCAATGGAGGAGGCTACGAGGCGCTGGCATGACGTGAAAACCTAAACGAGGCCCAAAGACGCTGCCAACAGGAAGGCAGCTACGGCGACAGGAGGTGGGAGTCCTGCGCCGCTGGAGGAAATGGAGGCCAGCCATCAGTGTGGAGACGGTGCAAGGAGGTGGGAGTACGGACACAGCATGAGAGGACCTGACACAACAACAACAGGGTGAGTAACTAACAGGTCCACGGGGGGACGGGGGGAGATGTGCACAATGGCACACATGCACAACGACATGTAGCACACTGCACACCCACAATAACCCAGGGTCATGTCCCCCATCCCCGTGGCACACTGCAGCACACACACATGGCAATCACAGCACATCCCATGAAGAGGGACAAACAACACCTCCAGCAGGTCAGACCAGACAACCCATCAGTGATGCAGGACACAACCAACACACCTTCTACACCGACGCCCTACAACAGCCCATGGACATCTCACGCAACCCACCACCAGGACCAGGGCAGACAAGCCACATAGAGGAGAACCCAGCCCCTGCAACAGACCACACAGCATGAAGCACACGCAAGCACGGCTGGCCCACAACACTTCACTGACCCACACATGGCACCCCAATGCCAGGTGTCAGAACGCCAAAAGGAGGTGGCCGAACTTGTGCGGGTGTGGTCCGAACCCATGGAAGGCGAACTAGATCACATACGTGGGTGTCAATTACCCTTCAGGGACCACCTTCACCCCACAAAGGAGACCCACACTGCCATAGAGACACACGCAGATATTATATTGAACTGGCTACGGGCACGTGCGCCCGGCCCCTTTATTGGCAGGGCCACATGTACAGTGATGCCTGTGCTGGATGTGTGTGGGGTGAGCATAGCCAGCCCGCACGGAGTGCTCGGTGCTGGCAAGAACATGAACAGTGGACACCAGTGCAATGGATACAGAAGATACATGCATAACAGAGTCAACTGCTGAGCAACATGGAGGGAACCGGAGCAAGTACAGAGGTCACCCAACATACAAACAGAAGTGTCCGTGAGTTGCAGTGCACTGAGGTTGGGGCACTAGAGCTGTGCGCGCTCATGTGATGAAAATAACTTGGATTGTGTCCATTCCGGATATTCCTGATGCAGATGCAGTGGGGTGTGTCAGACCTGCAGCAACTTCATCATCAATGTCCCAGGTCTCCCACACTGCCTGAGGTGACATTGCTGCGCAACATCTCCACATCACAAAACTCAACCAGTAACGGTCCATTGGTTGCGGTGCACTGAGTCAGTGGCACCTGGAGTGCTGAGCAGGGGATCAGGCAGATGATGGCATCCACAACAGGTCTGAGCAACTCCATCAGTCTGCCAGTACCACTGTCTCGACTCTGGCAGATGGTGGTTGGAGTTGGCCCTGGCGATGGTGGCGTGTGCCTCCTTCGGTGATGCGACGTCCGGGCCGGTCAGGACTCGATTTGATGTGTGAGCCCTGGTGGTCCGCAGTTGAGGCCGGAGGCAGCGGACAGCGCAGGGCCACATGCACATGGCGTCGATGACCCCAAGACCACCGTCACAGAGGTCATCCAATATTCATTCAGACAGGGTCCCGGACTTGAGCTGCGCAGAGTCAGTGGCCCCGGGTGGACATCGGCAGGCACAGGCACACCGCCATGGGACGGTGACTTGCGGTCCAATGAGGTAGGGCCACGCAGACTGAGCTGGTCCTCGTCGATGTCGAAGGTGAATGTCGCGGAGTGTTTCGGGGGACAGTGGAAGGTGTTCTTCCAGGGCATGATGCAGAGGGCAGAAGCAGCAAATGGAGGAGTGGAAAGCGACTGCCTCGTTGCCACCACCAATTCGGTATCAGCTGCATGAGGATGGAAACTACCCCCTAGTCCATAGACTCAAACGCCACCAATGTACGACCAGAGAGTGTCCATGAATGTCGGGGAACAGACTTAGTGGCACCAGGGCTGAGCGGGGGATGCAGTCTGCGATGATGCCGGTACACTCATATGAACTCCGGCATTGACGATTCAAGACTCTGTGACCTACTGGACCGCAGTGTAGGCCGGAGGCAGCGGTCAGCAGTGGGCCACAGCCACGTGTCGTAGGCTCGAGATGCACAGAGTTAGTGACATCAGGTCAGTTGTCGGTAGTGTTCGATCACCTCCGTAATGATGATCCTTTTTTCCTCCCAAATGCAACGCGTCATCCTCTTATGCCTCTCCTTGCGTGCATTGATTCGTACTCTGTCTTTGAATAATCAATGTTCAGTTCCAATTCTGTGACCTACTCGAGCGCAGCGTGAGCCGAGAGCAGTAGTCCGCGTGGGCCCACAGAATCTTGCGGCTGTGATGTAACACTAAGACCTGTTGGCACCACATCGAAGGGTGTATAGTGACATACACTCAGCCATGATTTATGTGCTCTGCCATGGTGTAATCAAGACTCAGTTCCAAATGTGTGACCTACTTGTCCGCTGTGCATGTCGGTGGAGTACGTCAACGTGAAAGGAATACTGCGGGCCTGTGTTGCGGAGGCCGGGATGGTCTGAGGAGTCTGCCAAGGTCGCAGGCCTCGGGCTTGGAGATTGCACTGGCACGTGGTGGGCCCTCATCGACACACACCTGTGTCGGAAGGTGGACATTGAGGCCTGGGTGCGCAGGGGCGGGCAGGACTGATTTGGGGACCAGCGTTCGGGGGTGCAGAAGGCGCACAGGATTGCTGGCAACACCGCTCACTGCGTCGGCCTCATGGCAGGGTGAGGGGCGCTGCCCTGACAGAGACGTTGGGCATTCCGGAAGAGGACCACACCCAGGGTTACATGCCTTTTATTCACACCCCTACGCTGGCCTGGCGTACGCCAGGCCAGCCCACTCCGCTCACGCTTACGTGGGGACGTCACAAGCTACATTTCCGCGACTTCCCCACTGGCTGGGGTGACATGGTTGTGTCCACAGTCCACTACACTGCAGACACCAGCGGTGTGTGTCGATATGGATATGTGTGTGGTCTGCATACTGCAGTCTGGCCAGCACATCCATGCCACACTTGGCATTGTGTACATTCTCATTCATCAGTCCCTTGCCTCCTTTACACATGCCTGGTCTCCACCTCTTCAGACATTCTGCTATTGTGTGTCCGAGGTGCCAGGCCATGCTGTAGATGGCTCATGTACATGGCTGGGCCAGGTTCCCACAGTGAGTTGTGGTGTCATGTCTGGTGGGTGTGCATGTTGTATGTGAGCTTGTGACGTGTGCATTTCCTGTGTTGTGTGTTGCATGATTGTGGAGTTGAGGTGTGTGGTGTGAGCATTTGGTATTGGCCAACGGGTCGTTGGCAGAGATTCCACGGTGGTCCACTATTGCCTGCACATTGGTGGGATCCGTGCGCTTTCTGTTGTGCTTTTTGTGTACAGTGTTGCCAGGGCCCACTAGTAGGACATGTGTGCAGTCACTTGCCCCCTGACACATGCGGAAAGCCAGCTGTGGCGTACACACCTTGCTTGGTCTCCGGCTGTTCCTGCGTAGTGTGTGTGAGGTATAGATAGTGGGGTACCAAGCTGATGGTGTCATCCATTACCATTGTGGGGGACTTGGATTGGCCAGGCTGTGTGACTCCTCCGTCTCAGGCGGAGGTTGGTTGGAGGGTACCAGAGGCCAACACGTGCAGCACGGCCATGAGCTTTGTCTGCGGTGGGATGTTGGTTGTCCACTGTGTTGGTACCGTCAGCCTGTGGGCTATGGTGGTCAGGATGCGGAGGAGGGTGGTCCCTTTGGGCATATAGTGGGCAATGACATTCTCTGGTGTTGGGTCTGTGGGCTTGGTGCATTTTGGGAGGGTCGCTGTCTTTGTCTGCGCTGCCTCAATGTTGGTCCGGGGGGGGGCGGTGGGTGTCCGGGGGGGTGGTGGCGGTGGGTGTTGGGGCCCTCATGGGTGTCCGGCATGCATGTTCAGTGGCTCCATGGCATCTGTTGCCCTTCAGGTGTGGCTCTGGGCTGGCCTCCATTTTGTGGTGCAGGCTGTGGTCCGACTTTGCACCAGGTCGGAGCAGGTGTTAGATTCCTGTTGCTAACGCACCTTATTGCCTGTTTTGTGGTCTTATCGCTGATCGGGCTGGTCGTTGAGAATGTTGAGGTGTGGTGTTGTCGCGGATTTTTGCTCAGGAACGCCTACTCTGCATCTTATTAGCGATAGTTGCAGGGGTCATCTGTGGCGATGTTTTTTGAGGATGCTTTCGCAGGTAAACTGGTGTTATAGGCTGTTAGCACCAGCTTGTGAATGTTGCGATACATTTATCTCGACTTTGGCTGCGATAAAGTGCTGTTAACTCGGCGATAGCTCCTTGAGAATATGCCCCACAATATTACAACAGGATAAAATATCTCCGAGTTGTCAGGGGACATATTCTCCTGGACAAACCAAGCAAAGTTAGACACTGTAAATGGCCCAGTAATAAGAAATTACATGTGTAAAATTGGAGCGTGATACTGATTTTTTTTGTAATTCTCGATTCTACACCAAACACCTAAGCACTTAATAGTGATTCGGAGGCAATATAATAATATCAGAAGCGAAATTACTGCATTGGTTTTATTGATACACTTAGAATGAGGATCTAGACAAAAGTGTGATTGTATCACTGTGTTGACGTTCAGAATAATCTAATGGCACCCCCGTTGCTGAACCGAAGTTTGCATTTTTGCAAGCAAAATGAACATATAAAAGAAAATATTTGTACACATTTTAAGCATGTGTAATACTAATAATACACATTTTTATTCGTAAAAAGATATTGGGCCATATTATCAAGATCGGCAATAACATTATCGCCGCTTTAGCGGCAAGAAACTGCCGCTAAAGCGGCTATAAGGGGCTTGATAATATGCCCTATAGAATTCCAATAGAAGCCCAGGTTTGATGTCCTTCACACCAGAACCTGGGCTTCTATTGGAAATGTATAGGGTATATTATTAAGCCCCTTATCACCGCTTTAGCGGCAGTTTCCTGCCGCTAAAGCGGTGATAATTTTATCGCCGTTCTTGATAATATGGCCCAATATCTTCAGAAATCACAAAATAAACTTTAATCGCTTCTCAAGAATCTCAACCAAAAGAGAATAGCTCTTTGAATTTGCAATCTAGCTGTGATATAATTTCTCGTTGCGAAGAAAGCGAAATAACCCGTTAATGTTTCCTCGTTTTTAGATTTGCTGCTATAAATTGTTGAAAAGCAGAATTCTTAGGGTTATTTCTTCCAAATGAGTACAGATGGTTTTCTCTCCTCCTTCCTGCAGGTAACGGTTACCTTTTGCTCAATATACAGTAATGCTGACTTTAGTTAAAAGAACATTGCACTGTGTAAATAAAAAATCAAACAAGAAAACCCAATTAACAATATTTATAGCACTCCTGGCTAAAATAAACAGATTATACTAGATCTTAGCATCTGGTCCCCAAGTTCACTAGGGGGTGATAACATAAATTTGTCTAGCAAATGTTGCACATTTTGCCATCAACTTCTCATTAATTAACAGCTGTTACTTTAAAACACCATGTGTTTTATAAGTTCAGGATTAGACGTTTGCCCTTCTATGTTTTTTCCGCATTAAAAAGGATTTCAAAAGGGGTATTTGTGAAAATGTGTCCCTCACATATTCCCCGCAATCTTAAGAAAAGTGGAAGGAAAGGCAATACATTTACCCCAAAATTGTTAAAAAATACTTTGCATACCGTGCTCTTAAGTTGTTTTACTCAATATAGCACCACATTCCTACAATACCTCATACCGAGCAAAACAGCATCAGGGCTTTAAGTCATTCATGAACAATCACACCTTTACTGCATAATGGTGACCACATATCAGAATTATAGAGTGGGGTAGTGTTTCTCTTTAATATCACAGAAATACTTGAGTATATGGTGCATCTTTATTGAAGGTGGCACTCTATGCAGTATAGTTAGGACCTTGTTTCCATAGAGAAAAGCGTTTTTTGTTTTGCTAATAACTTTGGCACCATTTGACGAATCTTCACAAAATGTTTATGGAATAAATCTTTTATTTGTTTTGTGAGACCAACAATCGACAATACATATCTGAATGCCTACAACCACCTTGGCCGGCAGCTTGGAATAAATGAATAAGACACATATACACAGCTTTAATGCCTACAACCCGGAGGCCGGCAGCAATGCCTGGATCGTCGAGGTCTATTTAGTTGCCTAAGAACAAAAAGGAGGGGGAAAAAAAAGGGGAGGGGAAGCATCCCTGTAGGAACATAGAAAATAGAACGACAAAAAGGAGAGATCCCCCCACCCACCCCCAACCAACAAAGAAAAGAAGAAGAGAAAGGGCACCTGCACCAAGTCATATAGGCTCGCACGGAGTCATTCAGCCCCAGTGGCACACCCCCGCCCTAGGACCCACTATCCTACATACGGGGTAATACCTCGTCCTGTGCCACCGGGATCAGATGTAGAATTTGTAGTAACTTAGGGCACCTAACTTCTCTAAATTCTTTAGATAAAAGAGATATGAAAGGAGCCCAGAGTTCTGCATAAGTTTCGCCTTTGTGGTCTTGTACTAGCGTAAGGCGTTCCATAGCCAGGATCGACCAGAATCTATGTAGCCATGCCTTGTGGTCTGGTACTGTGGAAGTGCCCCAGTTCGCTAGAATCGCTTGCTGCGCTGCTAATAATGCTAACGCCATTTGCCTACCCCTCAGAGAGCGCAAAGGAAAGGTAATCGCATTCGAAAGCCCCAGTAGTGTATAGGCCGGGATGCGGGGAATCTGAGTCTCAAAGGCAGCGTCTATGTCATTCAACACCTTCTCCCAAAACCACTCTAGCCTCGGACAGTGCCAGAGTAGGTGCACCAGTGAACCGGCCAACCCACAACCCTGCCAGCATTCCTCTGTGTGGTTTTTGTCCCATCGGTGGATACGTGCCGGTGTAAGGTACCAATAGGATGCAACTTTAAATGCAGATTCAGTGCCAGCATAATTATAGGTAGTGTGGTGTGCCCTATAATGAATGTTCGTCCACTCCTTATCTGAAAGGGCCCTCCCTAGTTCCTCCTCCCAGTGGAGCTGACCCTTCATGCGCTTCCCGCCCTGGCCCGCTGCGAGCAAAGCATAAAGTTCTGTGATTATGTGTTTGTCATCTTTCTTGCGCACTAGCCACAGCTCGAAAGGAGTAAGTCGGCGAGACACCTGCGGCAAATAGGCCACCGAAGTTGCCCAATGCTGTAGCTGCAGGTAGTAGAACCCGTCTGTGTTGGACAGATTGTAAGCCTGGCGCACCTGGGCGAATGAAAGGATGCCCTTCTCATCAAATAGGGAGCCCAGGCATTTACAGCCAGCCTCTCTCCAGCGATGGGCGACCTCGGATTTGCAGCCTGGAGGGAAGTCTGGCTTATCTACCATTGGGGTCATTGGGGAGGGGAATGTAGTAAGCCCTCTCTTGGTCGCCACTACGTCCCAGACTTTAAGCGAAGCAGCTGTGACCGGCGAGGAATATAGGCCCCACGCCCTCTTCCTACGCGGTAACCATAATTCCCTCCAGATGTTTGCTCCTGCTACCGCCTGGTCCATGAAGGTCCAGTGTTTTTCGGATAAAGGGCGATTCCATTCTAAGACATAGCGGAGATGGGAGGCTTGAAGGTATCTATGGATCAGCGGGAGATTCACACCTCCCTCGCTCTTAGGTCGTGTCAGCTGGGATATTGGCAGGCGCGCCTTTCTACCTCCCCAGACAAATTTATTTATGGTCAGTTGCAGGGAGCGTAATGCCTTCGGAGGGGGCACCAGGGGAAGGGTCTGAAATAGATACAGATTCTACGTCAGGATCATCATCTTTACCGCTGCTATGCGCCCGAACCAGGCCAATTTAAGTCTAGACCACCCGTCTAGTGCCTTTGAGGTCTGCGCTACCAGCGTCGAGTAGTTCAGTTCCAGCGTATGTGGTAGCGTAGGGGCTAGGAGAATACCCAGGTAGGTTATCGGGTCGGAGGTCCACTGCAGCGGAAACCGTTCTTTTAGTAGATCAACATGCACTTGGGGAGAGGATAAATTAAGAACCTGGGACTTGCTAAAATTTGCCTTAAACCCTGATATCCTTCCAAACGACTCCAGTTCATTCACCAGCTCGGGCAGGGACGCTAATGGATCAGCGAGAGACAAAATGACATTGTCCGCGTAGAGGCTTATTTTGTGGATGTTGCCTCCAAATTTGAGGCCATGAATGCTGGGATGATCACGGATCCGTTGGGCAAAGGGTTCCATATATAGGGCGAAAAGGAGGGGCGAGAGCGGACATCCCTGCCTCGTGCCCCTCTCGATCGGGAAGGTGGCCAAAGAAACCCTGTTTACTCTAACAAAGGCCCGGGGAGAGTGGTATATGCACTGAACACATTGAATAAAGCGCGCCCCGAACCCAAAGCTTCGCAATGTTTCAAATAAATAATTCCATCGCACCCTGTCGAACGCTTTCTCTTCGTCTATGGACAGGTAGATGGCCTCTTTACGGGACCTATGAATGCGATCCATGAGGTGTAGGAGTCGTTTTGTACTATCCCCTCCTTGTCGGGTGGGGATGAACCCAGCTTGATCTGGGTCAATCAGCCCTGCCATTAGTGGGTTTAGACGGGCCGCTAGAACACCGGCAAAGATTTTGGCATCTATGTTGAGTAATGAAATAGGGAGATAGGAGCTGCATAGTTTAGGGTCCTTATGGGGCTTGGAAATCACTGAGATGGAGGCCTCCGACATGGAGTCCGTAACCTTTCGGCTGTCCAGGAAGGAGTTAAAAAGCCTCATCAGTACGGGCGCTAGTTCCCCACAGACTGTTTTATAAAATAGAGCCGGGTAGCCATAGGGCCTGGGGCTTTGTTCACTTTCAACCTGGCAATCACCGAGATAACCTCTTCTAAGCATATGGAATCCTCAAGTTGTGACGCCTGGGCCTCAGGGAGACGCGTGAATTTGCTGGATTCTAGATAGGCATTTGTGTTGTGACTAGTCACGTCTCCTCACTATATAGGGACTGATAGAATTGTTTGAATTCTTCGCTTATCTGGGAGTCTAAGTGTACCTCCTCTCCTGATGGTTGCATAAGGGAAGAGATGGCAGCAGCCATGGTTTTGGTTCGCAATCTCTGCGCCAGCATTTTCCCACAGTTATCGCTACTTAGATAGAACTTATGGCGAAGGCGCAGCAGCGCATATTCCGCCCTATCGAGGTCCAGGCACTTTAAGATGAGGCGTTTCTTTTCCAAACTCCTCCAAACCCGCCGTGCCCCAGTATGCTTGTGGATATCCTCCAGTTCCCTCACCTCCTGTTCAATGCCCTGCCTTGCCTCCCTACGCTTTTTGTTGTCGGCTGCAGAAAGCGCTATAAGCTCTCCCCTCATCACGATTTTGAGGGTTTCCCAAATGGCTGCCAACGGCATGTCTCCCCTGTCATTATACTGTAAGTATTCAAGTAACTTGGCGCGCAAGCTTTCTACAGTGCCTGGAGAATGCAGTAGCCCCACCCGCAGGCACCACCTCGCGCGGGCACGCATATCCCCGCCTGATTGGATAGTGATGGTGATCGGTGCGTGGTCTGACAGAGAGCGTGGTTCTATAGAGACCTCACTTACTCTGGGCAAAAGCGCTTTAGAGACAAGGAACAGATCTAGTCGCGCATAGGATTTGTGAGCTGCAAAGTAGTGCGTGTAGTCCCGCACTGCTGGGTGCTTGAGTCGCCAAACATCATGCTGGCCATTCTCAGTCAGCCAATGTGTACAATCAGGGGAGAGCGCCCCTACTTGTGTGCTTCGCTGGCCAGAGCGGTCTAGGTTGTTATCCATAACCAGGTTGAGATCCCCTCCCACTATTATGGTGGCATCTGGCGAGGTAAAGCCCTCTGCAAGAGTTCTAGTTAAGAAAGATTCTTGGTGTGTGTTGGGTGCATAGACATTAATCAGAGTAAAAAGGGTGTCCCCCCCATTGGAGCCTAAGTGCCAGGACCCTGCCCTTCACTTCATAGAGGGTAGAAAGAATCTTCCCTTCAAATTTTGCACCCAGAAGGATGGCCACTCCATTTTTCTTTGCATTGCCAGAGGACCAGTATTGACGAGAAAATCGTCGCGTGCGCATGCGAACAGCGTCCTTGGACAGAAAGTGAGTCTCTTGAAGCATGCAAATATCCCCGTCAATGTGCTCTAGCAAGGAGAGAATGGCAGAGCGCTTTACAGGATGATTAAGGCCCCGGACATTGAGACTTATAACCCTAAGATCCCTTCCCATGGGGGTCAGACATCATCGTGCGATGCTAGGCGGTGGCTTCGGCATGTAAGAGTCGCCTTGAGGAGCGTGCCGCGGGACAACGCACAGTCCTAGGTCCGGTGCAGGTAGCCCAACAAAAATAATACCCCAGTTACATAAACCATAAAACATTAACATCTAATAGAGTAACACAAGAACTAGAGCCTCCAAAGACCACAGTTCGTCAAAGAAACGTTGAAAGGGAGGACGTGTAGGCTTAGTAATCCCTCAAAGGTGGGCTCTCACAGGCTCCAGTCCAGCCCCTCGTTTGATCAAAGTCCGCTGTGCAGATAATTCAGGAGGGAGAGGTTTTGACAGGGGAGGAGGCTAACGAGGAATTAACTGCTTCTCTCTCTTTCGCAATGGTGGCCGTGTCCGCCTTGTGGGCGGCCACGGACCTACCCACTGTCTGCCACCTGTAGTTGTTGCGTCAAGACTCCGCAGGGGGCTTGCGCTGCATCTCTGGGGACGTGGGACCTGACAGCCCCAGCAGCTCCTTAGCTTCCGATAGCGAGCGGATCTGCAGCAGCCGACCTTCGTATCAAAATATGATGCGGAAGGGATGACCCCAGGAATAGGGGATCCCTTTCTCTCTCAGGTGCATTGTAATTGGGCAAAAGTCCCGTCTTTTGAGCAGGGTAGTGGCGGCCAGGTCCTGGAAGAGTGCAGGGGAATGACCTCTGAATTGCAAGGGGTGTGCTTCCCTCGCTTTCTTGATGATGAGTTCCTTAAGTTGGAAATCATGCACACAGACCAAGATGTCTGGGGGTGGGGCCCTGCCCCCCCTTGGTAGCCCCACTCGGTGAGCCCTGTCGATCTTAACTTCAGTTGAATGTTCTGTGCCCAAGACCTGGCTGAAGAGGGCCGTGCCGAACTCTCTCATGTCCCCCCCTCGGCTCCAGGCGCTACACCCTGGATGCGCACGTTGTTGCGGCAGGAATGATTTTCTAAGTCCTCCGCATGGGCCTGTAACTCAATGTGTTGTTCTTTGAGCCGGAGGATCTCTTGCTGCATCATCTCTACTTCTTCGTCGCAACTATTTTCATGATCTTCAAGCGTGGACACCCGCTCATCGATCTCTTCGACATCCCGTTTAACTTCTGCGAGTTGGCCCTTGAGCTCCTGGAGATCATTGCGCAGGGACGTGAAAAGCGCAGTCATAAAAGCCTTAGTAGCTGGAGTGTCTCTCTCGTCCGTGTTCCCTGGGTTCCCACCATCTTCTTGCCCCGTCGTCGCGGTGGGTCTCTGCGGGAGTTGTTTCTGCAACATCTCCTTGACCGATCAGTCTTTTTCACCCAGTTGCTTGTCATCGTGCCGGGCAGGAGCCTCCAGTCCGCACTAGGCCGACAGTTCCAGCACTCAGCGTCGACGAGCCGTCTGTTCTTGCCCGACTACTGTCTCCTGCACCCCGGCGCGGCTCACAACTCTGAGAAGTCTGCACCGCCCCGCATGCCGGCTCGGGTGAAAGCGGCAGGTCCCCAGCCAGAAGCTCCTTCTGCCCGCCAAGGGGCCCTCGGCCTGCGAATTGCCCTCCACTCTGCTTATCCAAAGGGCACCAGCCTCTGCAGTGCCCCTGGGGTGTGTACTCCTGCCGATGCCAGCTGCGGGGCACACAAGCAGGGCTCTTGCAACTCTGCATGCGGCGGGTAACCCTCACAGCTCTCCTTGTGCTGGTCTGCCCTTAGCCTCTGCTGGGCCCATCAGTGCCACAAATCCGGAATCTCCCCCGCCGTGCCGCACAGGCCCGCAGCGCCAGGCCTCTTCTGGTTGCCCCCCGGGCCGATAAGCAGTTCCAGCTCGTGACTGCTAGCCGCTCCAGGCACTAGTCATTGTGCTTTGGGGCCTTTACCGCCCGCTGGTCATCGGGGGGAGCACGACCTCCCTTCCTTCCATTACAAGCCCCCTGAGCCGGCTGGATCTGTACTCGTCCCTTCAGGCAGAACCGACCGGCTTGTCCCTCATCCCTTGCTCATGGCAGTACCCACGGGGTTGGCAGCGTGCTTCTTAGTTGCTGGTGAGGTCCCGGACTCCTCGGGAACGGATGAGGGCAGCCCGCCGCCACCTCCGCCCTCCACCTTCCCACTCCACCTCCACCAGGGTCCGGGCTCCAGGCGTGCAGTCGATCACAAATGGAGGCCCCAGGTGGACGCACAGCGTCAGGCCCCTCAGACTGCACCGCCAGAGGCCATCCGCTCCTCCCTCTCACTGTCGGCCTGTGTCGGGTACCGGGCGCCGTGTCTTGCAGTGCTCGTCCTCTGTGGGGGCCCGGGAAGCGCAACCACCCCATCCCCGGACTCCGGCCCAGCAGGCAAGAAGGGCGCTCCCGGCCCTCCAGGCCCAGCCGGACGCAACTCTCCGGGTTTCCCACTGGCACTCCGCTCCGCCTGCCGACACACCGGGCGTCCCCGCTAGGTCCGGGGATGTCCCGGAGTTCAATCCCTCTCTGCTCCGCCAGCAACGGGCTTGAAAAGCGGCCGATTACAAGGCTGTAGCTGGGGTGATAACAGAGCTCCCGCGAGCCAAGTCCTAGCTGGCCGCCATCTTGGCCACGCCCCTTCACAACATTTTTAAAACTAGTTTTGCACTCACTTCAGCTGCTGTTTGGAAAGTTTCGGGGCAATTCGCAAAGCGGCGGCAGAAAAAAAGGGGGTTTCCAAATTGTGTTTTCCCTATGCAATTTCCCATAGGGATTTTAGACACAACTATAGCCCAAACCGCATGACAGTATTACACCAGATTTGGCAGAAAGCTTGATCTTGGTCCAGAAAGAGCCCTTTCAGTAATTTGCTGTAAATCTGTTCAGTAGTCTTGGAGTTAGTACAGAAAAAAAGATTTATGTTTATTTAGGGACACGGATGCTCCGCAGATCCGACAGACCTCATGATGAGATCTGATTAACTTCCACCACTTCAAGTGATGGCAGCCATCTTGGGACTCGGACTAGGTCGAGTCCCAAGAAAGAATAATATAATAAAACAAGGGGCAAGGTATAAAAAAAAAATTCTTTTTTAAATTTGGGCAAAAATGCACGGAGGATCGGTGACAAAATAAAAATAAAACAAGAGTGGTTTCCTGCGCTTGTTTCTTTTATGCCCCAGTGTGGGCGAGGACCTGGGGGGGTAATTTACAGATGTGGGGAAGGGGCCCACATTGCCTCCCTCCCGAAGCTAATTATGGTCCCAAGGACTCTATTCCCTTGGGGATTGGCCTTTAAAATATATTGGGAGGGGGCGCGTGGCCCCGTCCTGAGCCAATCTAAGCTCCAGGGACGTCATCCCCAAGGCCCAGCTGTAGCATCAAAGGGGGAGGGGGCATGCAGCCCCCCTCCCAAGGCCAATTTCGGCCCCGGGACCCAGTCGAAATTAGACAGGGCAGGGGGCTGCGCAGCACCCCTCCTGGAGCCATTAATTACCCTGAGGACCCCTTCCCCAGGACAAGCTATGTCAGGGGTGCCCAACCCGGTACATATTGGTTTTCCTGCCATCACTGGCATGGGCAAGGAATCCTGTGTTTGCTCCTGCTTGGCAGAAACATTTGCAAGCCTCCCAGCAAGTGACAGCAAACACAAAGGGGCCGATTCCGATTCGGGCCGGAAATCTCTCCGAACGAGCCGGAACCAGAGAGATTTCCGACCGAATCGGACCCGTGCAGCCTGACCGAACGAGTACGATGCGTCCGTATGCTATCGTACTCGAGTCGGTCGGACTCCCATTGAAGTCAATGGGAGCCGGTCGTACAACACGTACGCGGGCTCCCATTGCCTCAATGGGTGCGAGGCGAACAAGGGCGCCCCCTACAGCGGGTACGCGGTGAGCGACTCGTGCCGTACACGCACAGGTAGGGGGGACCCATGGGTCCCCCCTGTGTGCGACTCGCGTGGCTACACGTACAGGGGGGTCCGACACGGACCCCCGAAGTACGTCTCCGACTGCTCTTTAGCCGGACGGCGCATTTCGGTCGGACTGCTCGCGGCGTGCATCGTACTTACCCGGCCGGGGAACGTCTCCATTGCGCTGTGCGAGTCGTGTCCGAGCGAGTCGGTCGGTGCGGTTCGACCCAGGAACGAGTCGGTCGGAGCGGTTGGGACGCCCGAATGAGTTGGTCGGCGATTTCGCATCGTACTCGCACGTCCGGACGCGTGTACGGATCAGTCGGGACATAGGGCTCCGAATCGGATCCGGTTAAGCCGAATCCGATTCGGAGCCCTACCGGCCGAGATCGGAATCGGTCCCAAAGTCTGCTTCCAGCTGCCGGGAGCTTTAAAAAGCTGGGAGCAGACTTCAGAACTTTTCCCCTGACGGCAGTGATGTGGGCAGGGAAACAGATCTGAGTATTCCTCCTGCCCGCAGGGAGCATCATTTTAGCTGCTCCCTGCGGGTGGGACAATGTCAGCTCCTGCTGGATGTGGGGAGCCGAGGACATGATGGGTGCCCCATGTGGGCACCAGGGTACCCACCTTTCTTGGCCAGGCCCCAGGGGATGGGGTCCCCAGGGCCAAAATCGGCCCAGTGAGGGGGACATGATTGGCCTCCTACCCCTTTTTAGCTATGGCCGGTCCCCGAGGATGGGTCCCCAGGGCCAAAATAGGCCTGGGAAGGGGGGCTGTGCGACCACCTCCTCCTTAATAACTGGCTGGGTCCCGAGGGATTATGTCCCTGGTGTCAAAATCGACCCATGAGGGGAGCCATGTGCCTCCTCCCACATTTTAATAAGGCTGCACCTCTGGGGATGGGGTCTCTGGGGTCAAAAGCAGTCCGGGTGGGAGGCCATGTATCCCCTTACCTAAAAAATGGGCTGGGCCACGGGGGATGGGCCTCCGAGGCAAAAATCAACCCAGAACGAGAAACACATGCCCCCCTCTCCTACAAAATGTCCCGAGCCCTAGGGGATGAGGTTCCTGGAGATAAAAGTGGCCCGGGGTGGGGGACCACCAGTTAGCTGCCTTTGGGGGTCGGTCACAGGGTGTGGCAATCTCCCACTGTGCACATCTGAAATTCGTGTGCAGCATGGGGTTGGGTGCATGCAGGGGGTTGGCTGCAGGACGTGCAGTCAACCCCCTGTCATGTACGGCCAAAGGCCTTGTATGGCTGCAGTTTGATTAACGTATTGTAGAATAATTATTACTCTACGTTAAAAAAAACTAGAAATTCACTGAAAAAAACCCATAGAAATTCAGCAGTTATAGTTATACTAATATGAAGAAACTATAACTCATGCCTTAAAGTAACTATAACTTGTGCCCTCACCATGCACTGCTAATTACTCAACATATTACATCAGTCATGCCATCTTCTATGGGATCATCGCCTAGGGCCGGGCCTTTTTTTAACATTTATTTTAGAAGTTTAAAGGGGCCTATTTCGACCCGGGGTCCCCATCACCTGCTGCCTGGCTCTATAGTGGGCACCCACTGCCACTGATGGGGATTGCAGGGGGAGCCTGAATGCCCCCGTGGTCCCAACTGGCTCCTTGCCTCCTGTAGGATGCGGCATTGCTTTTACACAGCTGCTAACATGCAACTTCCTTGTGTGTAAAAGCAATTGTGTCCACTTTGAACAAGCAAGAGTAAAATTATCTTTCTTTCTCAAGGCAGAGCACAGATTGCTATGGCTTGGCAGGAGCAGTAAAGCTTCAGCCAAGTCATAGCAAACAGCGATGTCCCGGGGGTGGGCATAATGGGACATAGCAGGAGCTGACTCTGGGGGGGGTGGTGGTCCCAAGGGCCATGTTGTCTCCAGGAGAGGGGCTGCGCCATCCCCCCTCCTTTCTTTCTATTTACCCCAGGGAGGTGGTGGTCCTCGGGGCTGTGGAGGTGCCACCGCATTATTTCCAATTAAAGCCCCAGGGAACTGGTGGCCTCTGGGGATGAGGGGGGTCCAAGAGCCCCCCATTTATAAAATTATAAGGTGGTACTTGGGGCAGCGGGGGAGCACATATGGGCTTCCTCTGCTGTTTTTAAAAAAGAAGCTGCAGGGAGGGGATGGTCCCCGGGACATTGGTAAGCCCCAGGAGGTGGAGGAGAAAGGGGGTCTCTTATCAGCTCTCTGGAATCCCTCTGTGTATGACTTACAGGAGGTACCAGGAGGGTTCTTGGCCACCAAGGTCCCTCAGGAGTAAAATGGACTTCATCCCTCAACCAGGAGTGCACCAGCAGACATGTTTGCAGAGTGGTGGAGACAGGGAGTGTGGCCTCCGAAGACCTCTTATCAATCCCGCTATTTGGGACTTACCGGAGGTAACAGGAGGGCTTGGTCGCCCCATGGACCCTCTGGAGTCAAGGGGACTTCATCCCCCAACCAGCAGTGTGCCAGGAGGTGCATTTGCAGAGTGGTGGAGAAAGAGGGCAAGGCCTCCAACAAGTTGCTGAGCCTTAAAAAAAAAAATATATATATATATTTATAGGGAAGGGGTGTCTGCATAGCCCTCTTTCCCTGGGCCAATTTTGTCACTGGGTACCCCATACGCTGGGGCCAGGCATTTTTTGAATGGGGAGTTGGGCCAAGCTGCCCCCCTCCTGGGTCGATTTCGGCCCCAGAGACCCTATTCCCCAGGTCCTGCCTTTTTTTAAAATGGCCCCCCTCCTGGGCTAATTTTGACCCCGAGGACTCCATCCCCTTGGTCCCGACCTCTAAATTGGGTGCCTTGTTCCACCCAGGACACCCAGTAATTTTCGTTGGGGACCGCGGGAAAGCCTTATGTCCCCTGCGGTTCCTGCCGGCTCCCTGCGTCCTGTGGGAGCCAGCATTGCTTTTGGACAGTGGGAGCTGTTAAACATGCAGCTCCATCTGTCCAAAAGCAATTCTACTCTGCTTTCAGCAAGTGAGAGCATTTTTAATGCTCTCGCTTGCTGAAAGTGGAGCAGAGTTTGCTATGGATTGGCAGGAGTTGTAATGCTTCCGCCAAGCCATAGCAAACACCAATGTCCCAGGGTGGGCACCCCGGGACATTGCTGGAGCCGGCCCTGTAGGGTGGCCATCCCCAGGGCCATCTACTGCTCTGCAAGGGGAGCCGCAACTTAAGGCAACCCTCTTTCAAGTAATTAGCCCCAGGGAGGTGTTGGTCCCTGGGGCCAGGAGGCCAGCAGTGGACCCCCTTAATTATTCTGTTTGGGGAGGTGGCATTCCCTGTCGCTGCAGTGGAGGCCGCAGGGTCCCCCCACCTTATTTTTTATTTATTTTACAGAGTTTTATATAGCGCGAACTTGACCCGAATCGGGTATTAGAGCACTTTACATAGCACCAGTTGCGTTACATGAGGACACATTCATTTTTTATTTTTTTTGTTAGGCACGGGGAGATTAAGTGATTTGCCCAGAATCACAGGATGTTCAGTGTCTTTTGCTGAGACTCGAACTCAGTTCTCCAGATTCGAGGTCGACCGCCCTAGCCGTTAGGCCAACTCCTCTCCTCTCCACCTTCTTATTGAAATAATGTATGTGCACCGGGGAGGTGGCATCCCCCGTGCAGTGGGGAAGCCAGGCGTCTCCCCTGCATATTATTACTGCTCTGGGGATGTTGCGGTCCAGGCGGCATTAGGACCTGCCCTACATTCCTTTATTAAAATCTGTGTGCCCCGGGGACTGGCGGTCCCCAGGGTTGCGGGTGGCTCAAGCAGGCCCCCTTGCATTTGTATTGTTCAGTGCCCCAGGGAGATGACGGTCCATGGGGCTTTTCAAAAGCCTAGGAGGGGGGCCCATTCTCTATAAGCTCTCATGCCCCCAGGATTTGACCCAACTGGGGGTTTCATAAAAATGTCACGTGGGAGCCCGCACGTCTTATGTGTTTTATTTTTGTTGCGGATTCTACTGCAAATTCGATGCAAAATTTTATTTAAAAAAAATCTTTTTACCACCATATCTAGGGAGGGGTCAAGGAATTCCTGCCCTGCCCCTTTTCATTATTCTTTACTTTTTTGTGGGACTCAGCTTCAAGCCTAGTCCCAAGATGGCTGCCAACACTTACTGGTTGAAGTGTTGGCAGCCAATCAAATTTTAGTCGAATCTGTAAGTGCACTGCAAGAACTCACACCCCCAGATATCTATATTTTTTCAACTTTATTATCTCTGAAACTACTGAGCGGATTTACTACAAATCACAAAACGCAAGCTTTCTGTACCAACATCTAACTTTCTGTCAAATTTGGTGTAATTCCATTCAGCGGTTCGGGCTGTATTCGTTTAAAAAAAATGAAAAATCCCCATAGATATAACATGGGGAAAATGCATTTTAAAATTATGTTTACACCAAACAATTTTTTATATTAAAAATGTGGCGTCAGAGTTTCACGGCTAATGTTGTGTTTTAATGGTATATATGTTAGTATTGTAAATGTAGGATGAGTCTGTGAACTATACAGGGAGTGCAATAGTAATGCAGTAGTATCAAGATACTTTTGAGGAAGCTTTGGACTACTACAATGGCTGAAAAAGATTATCCTGTGCTTTTACAAGAGGAAGAAGAAGAGCTAGCATGGAGGAAGAAATTTTAAAACTCCAGGGTATGGGAATTTTTGTCTTTGCCACCTGAAGGGAAGAAAATGAATTCCAAACTTGTTACATGCAATTTATTCAAAAAAGTTATTTCCTATTGGAACATTAAACAATAGTCATTTGATACCACAGTAGTGAAAAAACACCTTCAGGCAATTCATTCTACCAGGTCGGCGCATGCAGGAATGAGGTGTCAGAAGGAGATACGCGAAGCCCAAAAAGAAAGATTGGCAGCAGCCACTTCTTCTGCAACACCTTTGACTTCTTCTTCTTCATCAGCATCTCCACCACCACCCGCTGCATCTGTCCCTCCAGGAGCCTCTTCTACTGCTTCTACTCCATCAGCAACTCCACCATCACCTGCTGCATCTGCCCCTCCAGTAGTATCTTCTCCTGGTACCACGGTGCCAATCCATCTTTTGAGGCAGAATGCAATATAATAGGTCAATATGGCAGTACTGCGACATACTGTCTCCTCTACCATACTGTCATTGTTGCAGGAAAGAGATACATGACCATCAATCATTAGCTTGTCATGGCTCACCAATGCCCTCCCCAACAGCCAAGGTTTGTTTGCCTTTGTTGTCCTGTTTCCTCTTGAGTCTATTGTTTTTTTCCGGCTGTGTTGACCTTGTAAACAAATCTAAATAAAAGCTGAAGAAAAGAAATACGTATTTTCATAACTAACCAAATGTCTCAAAAGATATAGAGTTTCTACCAATATTGACCATATATTTTCAGGTATCAGAAATACTAAATTGTAATTAATATAGAGCTAAATGGTAAGGTAAGTCAAACATTTGCCTTATGGTGGCTTCGTAGTATATGGTAAGTTAATAATATACTACTACAGTGATATCTGATTGTATTTATTAATCATAAAACACAAAGTCAATCCATCATTGTTTTACTTTGGATGTGTTTTCAGACAGAACTACCATTTCTGTTCCACCACTATGTCATCATTTGGAATATTTACAGTTCAATATGATCATATGGTAGTAGTCAATATGAAACACTGGGGAAAAACAAATCAATTGAATTTTTTTTTAAAACCATTGATGTTCTGCACGTGTAAATGTCAATATAAGTAAATAAGTTTATATATGTGAAAGCTTAGAAGACAACAATACTTAGAGCAGATTTTTACAAATGTCATCACCCATGCCAGGCCACATGATGAATTATCCCCTATGTAAGTAAGTTTATATATGTGAAGGCTCAGAAGATAACAATACTTAGAGCAGATTTTTACAAATGTCATCACCCATGCCAGTCCACATGATGACTTATCCCCTAAATTAACAAACTACACCTCATAACTATCATGTCCCAGAACAGCCATAGATATCAAGCTAGGAATTTACCTGTTTTATGTAGAAATATATAGATGGAGCTGATGAGGTATAATTTTCAATTTCTCAGTTACGTCTTTGAAGAAATAGAGCTCTATTTCTTTCCAACATTTAGCAGAGTCTCTATGGTTGTTGGTGGTATTTAGTTGAATTGTGCTGTGTTTATAGCCCACTTTGTGTTCACTTCTTAATTGTATTTCTCTTCTGGTTTTCTGTTTGTTTTCAATGTCATGTGACCAGAAATGTTTGTTTCAAATGTCTTTCTAATACTTGTTGAACATCAATGGTGAAGACCAGCTTATTTTCATACCTCATATTTGGTTTTTAATAGTAGTGCGCTACATTAGTAGCTATAAGAAATTGGGATACTGGTTGACTGGGGTGTGAGCCCTGATCAAGCAGCAACTACAATCCTTGACAGGGTAAGGCACAAGCACAAGCCAAATTAACCTGTACTCAACCCACTGGTAAGGCACAAACAAACTGTAAATTAACCTGTGCTCAGCACCTTGCCAGCTTGTCACAGAGAAGTCAGGCTTAAGTTGGAGGCAATATGTAAGATATTTATGCAACACTTCAAACAGTAAAACTGTGAAAGCACCAGACAAAAAGAATCCCACACAAGGTTAGAAAAATAGAGCTTAATTTAATAAATAAAACAAAACCAAAATGTAAAAAATTCAATCAGTAGAACATGAGTTATGAATTCTAAAAAAATAAGCTGCAAAATAGCACCTAAAAGCAGAAAGTGCCAACCGCGGCTATCTGGTTGTGCTCGACCGGGTCAAAGTCAAAAGTGCAGGTCAACCGCAATGGAGCGCGGGCCGGATACAATCCCAAATTAGTCCTGCTGAAGTTTTACCTTCTCATTTTTGTGCCAAGAGTCCCATTCACTTTGGAGAGGGCTGCAGGGAGCAAGGAGAGTGTTGTGGGTGGTGGATGGCGTGGCGCAAAAAGCAGGCCAGGCATCACGGATGGGCGGGCTGTAGCTTCACATTGGCAGTCCTCCAGGGGCAAAAGATGCTTGCTGTGCGAAGAGGCGGGCAGGACGATGGCTCGTGCTGAATTTTGGTGCAAGTGGCACAGTTCCAGTGCAAACATGCCTTATCATGGTCGTGAACAGCCCAAAACCTTGATTTCAGGAGTCTATGAGCCACACCAGGGTCCAGGACCTGAGAGGTACCACTTGGGTGTCAGGAACTCACTGCAGCTGGCTCAAGAGCTGGTTGTGGGGCCTTTTATGTCCCTGAGGCTCAGATCAGGAGGCCAGCAGAATAGTTCTTTGAGGTACTCTGGGGTCCTGTGTTCAAGAGGAAGTTGCAGGTCCAGGTCTTCATCCCCATATGAGACAGCAGCAGGCAGGTCAGCACAGCATGACAGCAGTTCCTTTAGAGCAGCAGTCCGTCAGAGTGGTAGTCCATGTAGCACCATATCAGTCCTTCTTCCTAGAACAGTATGCACAGGTCAAGAAGTGCATTGAAGTGGTCGTATCTAAGGTCCTTCTTTTCTACACAGTTGTGCCTTTTAAGTGGGGAGAAACTTCAAGAGGCATGCCTTTGAAGTGCACAGATGTCCTGCCTGCCTGGCACTGGCCCCAGGTTAACTGCAGGGGATATGCAGCTCCATGTGTCGAGACAGGACACAGCCTATTCAGGTGTAAGTGAGGCTGGGCCCAGTTCCTCCCTCCGATCTGGCCAGTGATGGCTCATCCAGTAACACCTAAGCACCAATTGTGTGTGCCACTCTAGGAGAAATACACAAAGCCCAACTGCGAACTACACCCAGTCAAGTGACTAGAAACAGGCGGCAGGCTCCATAGGGGTATGCAGGAAAATGCCAACTTTCTGCATACCCAGGCAGTGAATAAATTATCACTACGAGGACAGTGAGTGAACATTGAGAAGGGAGTTCATGTGGTCACGTACGACCATTACTGAAAGGAACATGATCACTTGTTATGAGGGAAATTTAAATCCTGTTCGCATTTGCGATTTTTTTGATTAACATGGCTTTTGATTTGTTGTGATTTGACTTATTTCGCGGAAACTAATTGGTTTGTTTTTGAAATATTTACGTTGTTGCAACATATTGGTTACATTTTGATACGAGGTGAGACTGTAACAGGGTTGGGAACTAATGCATGGGTAGGAGTGAGTAGTTTTTCTTTTTCGTTTAGCCTTTTTTTCTTCGTTTTGGGGTTGCACATATATACACAGAGACTGCACAACATATTCTTTTGAGGTTTTCAGTTCTAATTGGGATGGGTCATCTGGCCAGGGTCACACCTCCTCGATTTGGAATAAATAGATGGTCTGCACGTGGGAGAGTTTAGGAGTTGCGCATAAAGACGAGGCAACTCACATTTACGGCAGTTGGAAAGAGTGTGGAGGAGGAGATTAGGCTGCTGGCCATGGCTTTCAAGGTAGTTTGTACTGGCTCTCACTATGTTATATGGAAAGGGTTTGTAAACAGTAGGTAGTGGGTTGGGAAAAGGGAAGTTAAGGGATGCAGGTAGGGGTTTTCTAGTATCATATTCACAAAAGGTTTTTTGTGTATTATATGGAAAAGGTTTTTTTATATCAGTTTGTCTTACCAATTTGATATCATAGTTTTATTAACGTTTTGGTTTATGGAGTATTGATTTTAGGTTGGGGAGCATGTTCACACAAGCATGGTTTTACAAGGGTGAGATGCGGGATGGTTTCGTGGTGAATCACTGGGGGCATTAGTATTATTTAAATGCATATGTTACAGATAACCTGTATTGAGCAGTTGGTTTAGATGTCCTTTTATTATTTCAGTTACCCCTGACGAAGGGCCTTCTGGCCCGAAATGCATTGGGTGAAATTACATGAGGCCACTCCACATGAATTGTTTACCGCTACGTGTCGCTGTCGAAGCCCTGATGGGCACGCAGAAGGCATCTGAAAATCAAATAAAGAACTATGGTGGAATTAAGCTGTCTTCGTCGTGATTGAGAATTCATGGATTAACTTTGGATCAAGGTTTTGACAATAATATTGGTTCAAAATTTCTGATAAAATTTGGAAAAGTACATGTGTATCAGTTTACAGTGAGGATAAATTCATACATTATGCAGTGCGACTGATGGGCGTGTAAGCCACGTGCCTTTTGGGCTACTTATTATAGTTCCGTGACTTTGGGGACGGATCATGGTATCAGTTTGCACGCAATTATTCAGTTAAAGCAAAAATCAGTTTAAGGAAAGGAGTGCATTCTGTTATACTCTTTTGCATTGCAACTTTCTAAAAGTGGCATTTTTAGAATTGTAATTTAAAATCCAACTTCACCATAAGTTAGGATTTTAAATTTGGATTCCACAGACACCATACATGAACTGGTTATCTCTTCCCATTTGGATAGGCCTTGCAGTAGTGAAAAGCAAAGTTAGTAATTTTTCAACACCAGGACATGTGCAAAGTTTTAAATACTCTGCACCCTGCCCATGGGGCTGTCCAGGGCCTACCTTAGGGGTGATGTATGTGTATTAGAAAGGAAGGTTTAGGCTTGGCAAAAGGTTTGCTTTGCCAGATTGACATGGAAGGTTAAACTGCACACACAGGCTAGGCAATGGCATGAGACATGTTTAAAGGGCTACTTAATTGGGTGGCACAATCAGTGCTGCTGGCCCATTAGTAGCATTTGATTTACTGGCCCTGGGCACATGTAGTGCAATTTACTAGGGACATATAAGTACATTAAATATGCCAATGGGGGATAAGCCAATGTTAACATGTTTTGAGCAGGGAGCACTTTTGCACTGGTTAGCAGTAGTAAAGTGTGCTGTCTTAAGGCCAACAAAAACAAATCCATCAAAAAGGAGGAGGGTAAAGGCAAAATATCTGGGGATGACCCTGCAGAGAGAGCCATTTCCAACAGTATCCCAAACTGTATTCAAGCCAATAATTCTCCTTCTTTCAAAATTAAGTTATTGATTGGTATGATGTATGTTCCTAATGGCCAATCATCTAACTCTTTATATATTTACTTGACTGCATCTATGTTCCTATTTTTTGTATGCCAGTGCATATGCAATATGGTTAGGGTTTGGTTGGTTGGTCACAGTTTTTATTTTTTGGGCCAGACACCTTGCTTAGAAAGTAGGTATTGAAAATGATTTTATGTTTGAAAGGAGATAAACTAACATGGATTGGTTAAAGAGGTATGAAATGGAATCAGTTACTCCCTCTACTTTCCTCTGTTAGTAATTGTGACTATTCACAGTTTATGGTTATCCATTGTGGTGGCAATGATATAGTACACTTAACTGGAGTTAGGTTGGACACTGAGATGAAGAAGACATTTTCCATCTAAGGGGCCGATTACGATGTTGTTTGGAAACTCTTCTGACCGAATCGGTTTCGGAATCGTTTCCGACCGAATCGTGTTCTGCGAGTCTGACCGACCGATTACGACACTTCCCAACATTGTTCGGTCAGACTCGCATTGACTTCAATGGGAGCCTGTGTTCCGAATGAGAACACAGGCTCCCATTGAAAAATCGGGTGGGGAGGAAATCTTGCACCCTCTGTCAGACACCTCATGGTGCCTGCCACACTGTGCATGGTGTAACAGGGGGGTCCCTTGGGTACCCCCATGGGCCCCAACTGGAGACCTCAGGGTGAAGCGGGCCTGCTACAGGCCCCCAAAGTCAGATTCCGACAGCCGTTTTGTCGGGCAGACCGGATTGGAACGGCTGTCCGAATTTCTCATCGTAATCGCTCACTCGAAACCATGTCCATAGAGCTGTATGAATCTGCTCCGAAAGACTCGGGCTGTCCAAATGCCTTTCGGAACCGATTTAGACAGCCCGAACGGTTTGCGTGTATCGTAATCGGTCAGTTGGAAATGTGTACGATTCGGTAGGAAACATAGGTTCTGAATCCGATTCTGAGACTCCGAATGCCATTTGGAGCCTTTCCGAATGACATCGTAATCGGGCCCTTAATGACTATGTTTCTGAACACACAGTTTGTTTTCTGAAATATTTGTCAGAGACAAAATAAGGATTGTTCTACTGTTAATGCTGCTAACTTTGAAAACACTCAAAGACATGTGAACGAGGCAGTTTAGCATTTTTCACAAATATAAAATGTGTTCTACTTTTCATTTCAGTACAAAATAGGGCTATGCAGCACTGTATCGTTATGATGGTGTACAAATTTCAACCTATAGAAACCATATTTTCATTCCAAACCCTAAAACTTGGCGTGGCAGACTTATATGAATATGCTTTGTAAAAAACAAAACCTCTGGCTCTTTTAAGAGCCACCCTATATTATTTCTAATTTTCTTTTATCATATATATATATATTTTTACATTTCAATAATTACTGCAGTAATTTTGAGAAAGTATGCAGTACTTTATAAACTTTTTTTAAAATACACACATCAATGAAAATACTTTCCCCAAACTCTATAGACTTTGCTAAACTGCTTAATTTCTTCCTATACATTACAAAAAGAGTAATCATCTCAATTTGACATTAAAACACAGAACAAAGATAAAGTGTTGACCAAGCAATATGGCTGCCTCTATATTTTGCAAGGGCTTTGATTAAACAGTCCTGTTATGTTTTGTCAATGTCATGTACCATAGTATGCCGCAGAGGTACAGTGGTATACTATGGCCCAATATATCATTAAGTATTTGTTCCTTATTAATTAAAAACAGCTGATCAGAATCAGATCCAAAAACAAATAGAACCCTTTCCAGACTCCTCCCAAATTTCGTGAAAATTCGTTCAGCTGTTCTGTCGATACATCTCTTTAAAAAGTCTATGGAAAGTGCATTGGAAAAAATTGTGTCAGGGGATCCCCCTTTTATTTTTCTTTGCAAACCCTTAACTAATCACAACAAAACTTAGCATCATCATCAACCAATGTGCAAAATGGAATAGGTCTGCAAAGTTTCCTGGAGATTCATCAAACACAGACAAAGTTATTAGCAAGCAATAACCTGAGGAATTCCTATCTCTTGGAATTGGAATCCTAACTATAACTACAGAGAGGATACTGTGAATCAAGTGCAGAGAGATTAACGGAATTATGCTATATTGAAATGTGACTGCAGACTTGAAAGACCTTTGATAATATCAACAGTGCATTATGGTATTAGTAGGACATTGAACTCTGAAGCCTGTCCTTTAGTTTAACAATCTGATTTCTGTCACAACTCTAGCAACATAAACTATTGGATTTTTGTACACTCTTTAGAAATGAACCTTTTAAATAAATTATTATATTATAAAAGTGTGTTATAAAAGTGTCTGAGTATAATAGAATAATTATTAATCTTTTAGTTAGTTTTTTTTAAGGGTGATGGCCTGTATACCTGAACCCTTCACTAATGTCTCAAGTTTTAGTGCAGTAATATACAAATTGTCGAACTTGAAACAGCTACCAGTTCTATGTCCTATGAGTTGGCTTTTGCTTACCGAACTAGAGAGTGTAAACAAAAACTTAACGTGTACTTTGCAATCAGGTTACTTTGAAACACGTAGAAATACAAACAGAGGATTGGCAAGCAGTATTCCCATCAAACTGGCATCTTATCAGAGCCTGTGAAGCCCCATCAACAAAGGAAGTATGAGCAGTGAGGCTGGAGCTATAGATGGGTGTCCAAAAGTGGAAGGTGGTGTTGTGAAGGTACATCTAAAGAGCTCTAGATCAGTAAGTCGAGCGAGCTGATACCACCTATTTCAAATGCAATTATCAGACAGAAGAATGTGGTCAAGCAACAAAATTAGTATACTTCAACATCAGTGTACAAGATGTGGCCATATAAATGATATAATCCTAGAACTTAATTGTGCTCCAAATATTTTATTATTCCTCAAATATTTCAGTTTAGAACACATGTAGATGCCTTTTTTGTTGCAAACTTCGAATTATAATTTTTTTGATAGTGTTCAGACTGTGCACAGTAGTTTCTGGAAAGGTCAGGTGAACAAATATGTAATTAAAACCCCCTAAAATATGCTGGCATTCTTCTGCCCCAGGGAAGATAGTGCTCTGTATCAGACAATTTTACTTTATATAAAAATATAGAAATTTACTGTGAAAGTTTGGGCAAATAGTTCTAGGGAGATACAAAAATAGGAAAATTGTCAGGTATAGTGACTAGTTGAAGCAAAATTATCCTCCAAATGCATTGTTCACAACCTAACACAACGTCGCAGATGACATCATAAATGACATCATTTATAACATTAATGGAACTGCTGGGGGGCTCTCAGCCAAACTGTTGCAAAAAGTAAGATGCTGAGCATAGACTATCCTGGGCAAAGGGGAAGGGAGAATGCAGTTTAGTTGAAGAGGTAAAGCCTAAAAAAACGAAGCCTGGGTGGAGTTTCCAGAGTTTTACTCCGCGGAACTTCGTGAAGTGCCAGAAAAACTCTGTCGCGCTCCACGGAGTTTCACCATCGGCAGATTCTGTTAAGTCGTGCCGCTCGCACTGATTTTTGGCACCAGGAGTTTGTCCCGTGCTGTGAAATCAGCACAAACGGCACTATGCACCTCGCAAGAGGGAGCTGCTGCTTTTTACTGCTCGAGTAGAGATTGTAGTCCTCAACACAAATGGCATATTTCTCAACACAGCGGTCGCGATCTTCTACTACCGCCCGTGATGATGAATCTCACCAGGAGGAGCTATAGCGCATTTTTTTTCTCGCAAGCACTCTCCAACTTACTGTTGGCGAGCCGCTCGAGAAAAGAAACTCAGCTCCATGTCACTTCGCTGAGTTTTTGGGAATTCTGCATTCCGCACAAAGCGCGGAGTGGGCAAAACTCTGCGAACTCCAACGGTGGAGCAGAATTCTTCGCCCACCACAACCTTAACAAATGAGAATGCACTTCTCATCAGCTTCGTTTACATAATATAAACATACAATGATTGTGAAAAGTTGCTGTTCCCAGAGCCCAATTCAGCTGCAACCAGAATAGGCTGGGTGCAGGGCCTGGCCGTTCGCCATGTCTTACTCTAAAATAACTATCTCTAGGTAACAGTGAATTACCTTTGGCTATTATCAGTTTTCTCCCAAGCCCCGTGCGGTCTATCATATTTGAGGTTGTAAGTATTGCTTTTGGGTGGAGTCATGAGTTCATTTAGGGGTGTGGAAAGCCACATTTAGTTGCAAAATTTTGGCAAAAATGATGTCAAATTACATGAAATTTATCAAAATTCACTTGTTGATACCTTGCATGAAAGCTGAACATATCTAAAGTTTAAAATCATGAAGGAGACTGGTTTGAAGCAAACCAGTTTCTTGTAAGATGAATGAGCTATCTCCCTTCAATAGAATGTTCTCTGGAACTTTTCAGATTTGTTTTGTTTTTTTGTTAATAACATAATTTTAATTTTGAGAAACGAAGTATAACTATTCTTTGGCAAAGATTTTTTCTGTGAGTTTGCTTGCTTTAGTAACAATAAACAGGGCATGAACTCAAGTCATACTCTCGGCTCACCCCAAAACTCCATAACCTACAAAATACGTCCATTGGCTGTGTGCACTAGGATATAGTTGCAAAGTGTATCATTTAGGCATGACCCGCATCCATACCTGTGCCCCAATAACTTCCTGCACATATGTTTCACATATGGACTGCAGGCTATGGCTGGAAGTCTTGGGATCCAGCAATTGCTACACCCAGCCCCAGTGCCCCATGAACATGCTGCACAGTGTCTGCTGAGAGAAGAATAAGTGGCATATTTACTGGAATTGTGGTGCAGGGCAATGCAGAACTGTACCTTGCTGCACTGCCTTGTGTCACAGGGAAAGGGCAGGAATGCCCATGTTTATCCAAAATGGTGCATTCCTGTCCTTTCCTCCTGCACTGGCACTATTTTGGCAGCCTAGCTCCAACTCAGGCATTCTTGCACCATGGGTCAAGGGTACCTGCGCTACAGCAAGGTTTGTTTTTGTGCAGGAAGGGGCGCCTTCCTGCACAAAAACAATCTATAGAGGAGTTTTCCTCTATGTGTGCTGCATAATTACACCTCTCCTGGGGGGCCATAAGATTGTGACGTATTCCCAGGTTTACAAGTATTTACAAATCTGGGAATGCATAAAAAACCATGGGGGTTGCGTAGGAACACCCACCGCAATGCCCATGCAAAGCCTCCCTTGCGCAGAGTAAGGCAGTGCAGCAATTTGCGCTGCGTTGCATCACTCCATATTTGTGAAGCCATTCAAAGCCAAACAAATTGGCCTTGTTCGGCTTCATAAATATGACTGAGAGGTTTGCATCATGCATGTACCACGTTGCGTGGTGCAATAATATTTATGAGGGCTTTGCGTCATGCTTGAAATATCATGCTTGTTAATACTTTTTGGTAACCCCTATGGTAGGTCATAAAAACTAGCGCTTCTGTAAGTTTTACATGTCCTGGCAGTGAAAAACTTCTAAAGTTGTTTTTCATTGTTGTCTCCCCAGTTGACTATTCCTGTCCATGTAATAAGTGCTAACTTTAGATTGAGAGCAGATAGAGATAAACTGTTTACACACAAATGAAGTGCAATTTAAAATTCTTTTTAATAGAGAAGTTGGATTTTAATTTACAATTCTAAAAAATGCCACTTTTAGGAAGTTGCAAAAAGAACAATTGATGGACGGAATGCTGAACAATTCCAAACGTTCACCCACAGTACAGATATCTGGGCCTAAATCCATACTTCTTTTTTGCTCATCATGCTATTCCAGTGTGTTCCCAGCCATATGCAAATCAGTCTTGACCCTGCTTCCCATAAGAACAGTCCAGCCTGAAATGCCAGGCCAAGTCCTCCCTGGACCTGAAAAAAGCATGCAGGGACTGGATTCAGGGTATTACCCCTCATCTGCCAGGCTAGCTTGACTCCAGTGGCATGGAGAGAACAGGGCCCAAGAGAAATGGGTATGCCCAGATGTGGGTCCCTTCTTCACTGTGCCATTAGATTCAAGCTACCCTGGCTGATGTGGGCTGATACCCCGAAACTGGTCCCAGGTTGCTTATTCACGGTCCAAGGAGGACCCGGCTTGGCAGTTCGGGCTCGACTGTTCCCATGAGGAGCGGGGGCAAGACTGATTTGCATATGGCTGGGTCCAAACTGGGGTGGTGTAGTGAGCAAAAGAACAATGGATTCAACCCAGATCTCTTGACTGAGGGTGAATGTTAGATTTCGTTAGTATTCTGTCCATCATTTGTTGCTGCAGCACTTTTAGAAAGTTGATATTTTTTTTCCTACCAACTGCTAGTGGCCTGTGTTGCATGACTGTGAATGGCTCTGCTATTAGGGCTTGTGTATTACTTCCAGACAGTGGCAAAAAGGGGGCTTAGGTGTGGACAGGATGGATCATCCTGACATGTTGGCTGGAGAGAGGCTGTGCCCAGCCCCACTTAAACTGCAAAAGGCTTTGCCTGCAGCACACACAAAGGGACCTGATGACAGGCCTGCCCTGTCTTTTGTCACTGTATACTATTTGGAGCAGGGGAAGGGGAACCGATCAGAAACAGTTTTGGAATAGGTCAGGGAATTTCCCCACAAAAAGACTGGCACTAAGGATAAAAATATAACCTTCACAACCAATCATCAGGACACTCCTGGATCTGTGGAAGATTCAGAAGAAGGACTACCCTGCTGCCAGAAGGACTGTCCTGCTGCTTGAAGGACCTCTTACTTGTCTGAAGAAGGAAGTTTGGAACTGCTTGCCTTGATCCCAGGCTACCCAGGGAAACTTCAAGGCTCAGTTGGCTGACCTCTTGTGTGAGCTACAAAGACACAGCAAGCTTTCAGAGGCATCCCTGCAACTGCCTATCCGACCAGCACCAACTGAAGCTGCCTGGATTTGCATGATCTCTGCTGCTGGCTTCTGGTGGAGTGAGTCCTGATCTTCAAGAGGTGACCCCAAGGACCTGGACCTTGGTTGTCATCAGTGAGAGCTCCTCCTGAAGAAGAAGGTGAAAATCCTAATGTTTGGGTACCTCATGAGTGCAAATGGGCCTGTTCACACTGGAACTCAGCCACCCGCTCTTCAAGCCAACAGCGACCAACCATGATGATCAGCACCGTGAGACCTACACTTCTACAGCAACGACAGGCATAGCGACCTTCAACGTATAACTCCTGGGACAACTGGTTCTTCTCACTATTGTAACGACTGCCCGTGATACTCAACCTGCTTTTTGCACTGAAAGCTTCCTCTTTTGTGGCCATCCTCCAATGCGAATGAAACTCTTTACTCTGAATTTGAGAAGGTTAATCTTTAGCAGGACTAACCTGGTCCCTTTACCCGATCCCTGCTCTGTCGTGGTTAGCCTGATCGTGTGACTTTCCAGCTGGTCTACTGTGACTAGGTAACCACGAGTGGTGCTTTCTGCTTCTTGGTGCACAAAATGTTAGACACTCCACATCTCTAGTTTTAGTGATTGGATCTCTGTTATTCTGGTATCATTTTATTTATTAAAGTTGACTTCATTGTTCTAAATTGGTTTGGGATTTTTCTAGTGGTGTGTTTTCACTTCATTATTGTTTGTGTGTTGCATAAATACTTTCACTCTGACAAGGATTGTGGTTGTTGCCTGAGTGGGGCTTCTACCCCTCCCAAACATTAACCCAATTTCTTACATTGATGTTCAGTAATGGGATCCAGTACTTGGGTAGTGCTGCTCAGTAACTTGTCCAAAACTAAAAATCCCAAAAATAATAAGAAGTTACTTTTTTAAAATTCTCATAGTTGGGTACTTTTTCCCTTTTCCAAATCGAATTCCTGCCTAAATTTGCTCCACCTATGATACCTGCTTAAGAAGATGGTGTCGGAGATTACCAGCCTTGACAACCTCAAGTGCTGAATAAGCTGTGTAAGGAGAGGGGGACCACAAAAGTGGACTTTCAAAAAGCACTCAGAGCCTATAAGGAGTTCCACAGGTTGCAAGCTGCAACCAGTGAGCAGGAGGGCAACTAACCTGAGGAGTAGGAGGTGGATGTGGAGCACAAGGATGAGGAAGGATATGCCATTGCCACAGACAGAGCTGTAGAAGGAGGAGGAAGAAAACATGCTTACAGGGGCAAGTTCCCTGCCAGGAGCAGTTTGTCTTCCATCAACCTGTCCTCTCAGGATCTGGAGGACAAGAGAGCTGAGAGCGAGCTTAAGCTGCAGCTGTTCAAGCTGAAATTGGAAGCAGCAAAAGAGGAGGCTGATGGGAGGAGGGCCTCAGAGGAAAGGAAACTGGTCATGAAGGAAAAAATGGATGAGGGACAGAGGAACTTGGCAGAAGACAAAATGGCAGAGAGAGACCTGGCAGAAAAGCAGACTACGGCTGAGAGAATAGAACATTCTACTGGCTTGTGAAGTGAGTCTGAGAGAGCTGGACCTTACAGTCCAACAACAACTCTCAGGGTCCATCAGCAACGGTGGCAGTGACTACACAATGCCCAAAGAAGACAGAAAGGTCCACATCCCTAAAGAGTTTGTGCCTAATTACGTGATGAGGGATGATATTGACAAAGTGATTTGCTGTTTATGGGATAGCCTTGCACATGCATAGGATCCCAGAGGGGGACTGGAGGGGTAGTCTCTGGAAGCACATGCGAAATGTTGGGAAGGATACCTTGTTGAGCTTAAAGGTAACTGATCAGATGTCCTACATTCCCATGAAGGCAAGTCTTGTCACCAAACTTTAGTTTCACCCCTAGGAAGAGAAGATTAAAATTTAGGGACAGCCAGAAGTAGCCTATGCATTCTTAGGTGGATTTTGTGGCATACTCCTGGAAGTCACTGAATGGCTCAATGAGGGGAAGCAATGTGAGTGATGTTGAAGGGTGGTATAGCTTGATTTTAAGAGAACACATGCTCAGTAGTTGTACAGAGTTGCGGCAACACCTCATTGATACTAAACTCACTGGGGCAGATTTACAAGCCCCTTGCGCCTCATTTGCGCCGCCGTTGCGTCACTTCTGTGACGCAGCGGCGGCGTAAACCATGCGCCACGTTGCGCCCTATTACAACGTGACGCATCTAGGGAGATGTGTCACGTTGTAAAGCCCTGCGCCACATGAAACCTGCGTCAGGTTTCATGTGGGCGTTCTGGCGCGGGGGGGCGTTCCGTCGCAGGACCGCCTCAGAAAAGTGCCTGAGTGAAATCTACAAGATTTCACTCAGTCACTTTTCCGACGCCGCTGCGTCAAAACCTTGCGCCTGCTTGAAGCAGGCGTAAGGCTTGACGCACCATGTTGTACATAGGCAGGGTTGGATCAGTGCTGGAGTTGCGTCGCGCCCGCGACACAACTCCAGCGCTGCGCCAACCTTGCGCCGGCAGATGCGACACGCATCTGTTTATCCTTGCGCCATGATGCGCCGCATTGTAAATGCGGCGCATCTGTGGTGGCGCAAGGGTAAACTTACGTCACGCATCTTTCCTGGCGCATCCCTGCTGATTTGCAGGGATGCGCCAGGAAACGTAAATCTGCCCCACTGTGCCTAAGGATCTTGCAAAGGAGGTGGACTTCTAGATCTGTACCAGAGGGTCCAAGAAAGTACCTGGGTGGGTACACCAAAAGTGTCAAGTGTTCAAGGCAGTGTCACTCACCTGAACTCCAGGCGGTTCCGATGGGGCAATGCCGGACCTTCTCCCCACCCGAGCACTAGCCTCAGCATCAGCTGAGAAACTCTGCACTGTTGATAGTACCCAAAGAAAAGGGGGGATGGGATTAACAAGAGAGCAAAATGTTGCAGTCAGATCATTTTCACCTAATTAATGCTCTGCTGCTTCAGTCCTGATCACTGCTGTTACTTCAGCACCCAGAATGTTTGGAGTTACTGCACAGGGTATCTGTCAGAAATAGTACAATTACCTCTATGTTGATGTATGCCTACATATACAGCAATTATAACAGGAACTTCACTGAAATCTCACACATATTCATAGGGTAATGAATTGCAACAGACACTCTGTTCTCAAACGTTCACATTCATGGAGGGTTCATGCTTGAACAATGTGCTAAACCATAAACATAAGCAGTTGAATTTTCCGCTTTTCACAAAACACTCTCTTGCCGTACAGATGGTGGGTGAAGAGTTCTCATGCAACAAGATTAGTGCAATAACCATTAGTCTAACCTTCATTAGTTCTTGGTAGTTATCAATCACATGTCAAATGTCCATAGTCTTTATTGATGCATGTGTGACCTTCTCAAAATGGCAAAGTCTTTGTTTGTAAAATGTGAGTGCAAATCTCTGTAACGCTAGCCATTTAGGGGTGTGGCTCACCGCACTGCGCGTTTGTATCAAACCTTAGTAAATGTCTTGTTTTTTTTCTCTTTATGTACATACCAGCGAGCAGGGTGCTGTGATGGACAGGAGTGCGAGGACGCTGATGGCTGAGAGGGCAGAGCCGCTGCTGAGGAGTTACCACAGGAGCCAGGAGCAGGTAAGTGCAGAAGCGACAAGGCCAAGCACCGCCTCGCATGTGAAAGTGGTTTAAATTGATGCTCTAGCAACATGGCCCCAAAAAATGTGTGGCTGCTGGAACACGTTTACGGGCAGCAGGATGCAGTCGTTAGAACACGTTTGCAGGTGCCAGTTTGAGCCACTTGAAAATCGGCTCATTGTCTCTAGGGTGCACAACATTCTATATTGCAGTGCTGCCACTGACACCAGGGATGCTTATACAAAAAATACAATAAAGTGTGTACATGCCAAATCCTACGTAAATGCACACTCAATGTATCCGCTCATTCAAGCACTTAAGCCACCCTTTTTAAAGATAAAGAACCTATTATGGCATACTCAAGCAATTTACTCGCACAAGATGCTCATTGTAGGGTCACACTGTAGCAATGGCTGAAGTCTTGACAAAAAGGGTGTACATGGTCCCCACCAGAAGAAAGAGGGGGGAAACAGGGATAGAACTAAAGAGTTCTCTCAAGGCCACCAAATGAGTTTTCACGGTACGAAATCCCAGCCCAATCCTGACGGGAATAAAGGAGGGTTTCATGGGAAGAAGCTTTCCAGTCATTTCACCACTAAGTGCTTTGAGTGCTATAGGTATGGGAACCCTAAGAGGGATCCCAGCTGTCCAAAAGGGCAGCAGCCCCCCACTGGTGGGCAGACTCCAGGTATGGCAAGTTTAGTGCTCAGGGAGCAGGTTATCCCAGTTAGTGGTGGGGGTAGTGCAGAGGTAACTCTGGTTGACAGAGACATGGTACCCAAGACTCACATGCCTACTAATTAGTGGTGGGAGATAAATTGTGCTCCCCGGAAGAGTTCGTAGAGTTTTGCTCACTCACGTTATGCTTGAAATGTTCTGGCAAAGCCTCACCATCCATCGCATGGCAGAATTTTTTTTCACACACAGTTTTACCAAAGTTCAGTTGGCGAGTGAAAATTGGCACACCCTAGTGTGATTTTTGGGCACTAGGACAGCAGTGAGATTTTTTCAACCCAGGAAGTTGTGGGCAATCGCGACTATTTGTGGTGAGAAAGCTGCCACTCGAGTAGTAAATCTACTGGAATGGCAGCAAAGAAGCAGTTCCCTTTGGCACACCGTGTGGTGTGGTTTACACCAATTTTGCAGCTCAGAACAAGTTCCTGGTGCTAAAAATCAGCACGATGTGCCGATTCCGTCCATCTCCCAGAACTCTGCAGAATCTCGATTAGTTTTTGTGTAATTCAGCAGAATTCCGCAAAGTGAAACTCTGTGGGTTTTACCCACCCCTACTAATAATACTAAAAAGCATAGGCTTTGGGTCATCATCAATGGGCAGAGTGTGGAGGCTCTGAGAGCCACAGAAGCCAGGATAACTACTGTTAGGTGACATCTGATGTCCTCAGAGCATGTAATCCCAATGTGTTCCACCAGGTTGAGCCAGCATACAACCACGAAAGTCACTACCCCGTGGCTCTGATTCCCTGTGAATGGAGGATGGGTCTCAGGTTCCTTAAGAATAGCTGTGAGGCCAACCATGCCGGTCGATTGTCTGCTTGGTAAAGACATGGAGCATCTGGAAGGAGGTGGGGCTCCGGTCCCACCTGGAAATGTTAGAGTTGCCTTAGTGGGTGCGCCTGACCACACAGTCCATGGCAGTCTGAGAGGGTACTCAAAAGGACCTGGAGACTGGGAAAATGGCCCCGGTACCTGCCAAAAAGCAGACTTGCAGGGGTGTAGGAATTAGATTCCCACGGTCCCAGAGGAGGCTGAGTCTGAGAGTGGCACCCAGAAACTACACGGGAGGACATTGATGCACCTTAGGACCTACCTGAGTTAGCCAGCTGACAAACTGAAGGGAGGCCTCCCAGGCAGAGTTCTACAAAGCACAGATAGAGTGTCCTACTTTTGGGGGCCAACAGTGACAGACCAAGGCCCAGGCAGCTGATGACATCTCTAGTGTTCACTTGATCTAATAGGAGAATGATCTCCTCTATAGTGAGCCTGAGGTTTCTGAGTCTGGAGCAACTTGTGTGTTTGTTGGACCCCCAGTGCTACAGGGCCGATATACCACTGGCAGGACATCTGGGGCAGGGCAAAACCTCTGCAAGGTTGGTTACCCGCTTCTATGGCCCCGGATGAAGACAACCTGGATGAATTCTACAGGTCTTGTCCCACTGTCAGAACCCCTAGGAGGATTTCCACCAATCGCCCTATCATAGTGAGCATTTTTGGAGAAAGAATTCCTAGGAGGCACTGGTACTTGGACAGTGTAGGGAAATGGAGGTCAAGCTGGCAGCATTGGAATTTCAAGATGTCTACCAGCTCGCCCCCTTCAGTAGCGCACTAGTCGATATTCCAATCATGATTGGAATGTGAAGCGCTCGCTGGTTCTAAACTGCGCACTTCACCTGACGAGATTCCAGAGTAGGAGGTTTCTGTAAATTCTTCGTCGGTTAGAGCAGTCAGGGTAGAAGCGCCAAAGTCATCGTCTGTTTGTTGCTACGGGAATGTACAGAAATAATTAACTTCTAGAATAGTGGTTATCGCGCATGTTCAGAGTTAAAAAGGAAGTGTCTCTCTATTGAGCAAGTCGACTCGTACTGTTAATAGTGGAAGAACTGAGTAATTGGTTTTTGAGGTAAAACATCTCGTCAAAAGACAAAACAGGAAAAGACAATTCGCCTTGTCTACCGGACACGTATAGCGTTCGGCAGACCTTTTCTTTTAGGTCAAAAGGTCTTGTGTAACTCCGGTTCAGCCTGACGTGTGTTCGATTCCGACTGAAATGTGAAGAGAGCAAGTTATTTTAAGTTTTAAATAGGCAAGCGAATTCACCCAAAAATAAATAGTAAAGATTTCATCATTAAAGAACTAAGAATAGTTTTTTAATTTTTTTTTAATTGGAATAGAAAGATCTACACATTAAAGAAAAGAGAAGAAACTTACCTGACAACTGCACGGAGGCTATTCGAAGGAACAGCTGATCCAGTCTCCGATTCCACCTTCAGTCACGCAAGTACTTCCTCTGGAAGTAAAAGACATAGAATTATAAATAATAATGCTCCATAAAGAAAAGATCAATTAAGAAGAAGTGTTACATTAAAGACAACAGCAAATAAAGAAGAGGAGATTTTTAGCCAAGAATATTTTGGGTATGAATGAGTAATAGTTCTAGTAAATCAAATTATTGTGACATATATTTCCGTTAAGAAAATATTTTTACATATAAGCTTAGACTTGTTATTTTTTACAGTTCTCAGACACTACTCAAAAAAGGGCCAGAACATTATCCAACAGTCAGAAGATGGTAATGCGCATCCAAGGCCCTTAGGAGTGAAAACCAAAGTTTTGGGCTGTCTCTTCTTTTTCCCCATCCCCTTTCCCCCCCCCTGGAACATATCTGCAGGAAGAAGTTGTAGAACTTTTGTGGAGGTGTTCTGAGAGGGGTATTGGGAAAATAGCATTGTTCTGCTCCTGTGTAATTCCGAACAATCAAAGTATCCTGACACCCACTTGCCAGGCCAGTGGGAAGTCGGAGGCAAACTATAAGGCCCCCCTGCTTCCACTCCACATAGTGGAAGCACCCTTTGAGAGGGTGGGTATTGGTATTGTTGGGTCCCTGGACTCCAAGACTGCCCTAGGCAATAGGTTTAACCTGGTCTTGGTGGACCACACCACACGGTACCCAGAGGCCATTTCTTTGAGGAGAGTGACTGCGCCCGCAGTGGCCAGGGACGAAGGGGATGTTTACACAACTGGGCTTGCTTAAGGAGGGGGTGTCACATCAAGGGGCAACTCAATGGCTGCCTACATGACGTTTATACCAGCCCCAGACAAATGGGCCTGGTGAAAGGTTCAACAAGACTCTGAAGGGCATAAATATGGGCCTACCAGAACACATGAGGAATAAGTGGGACATCCTCTTGCCCTGTCTTCTCTTTGCTTGCAGGGAAGTAACTCAGAAAGTAGCATGGGTCAGCCCCTTTGAACTTCTGGTTGGTCACCCTGTATGTGGACCTCTCAGACTTGTCAAGGAGGGGTAGGAGCAAGCTCCCAAGAAACCCCCTCAGGATGTAGTGAGCTACATGTTAGCATTCAGGTCTCAGATGAAGCACTTCTGGAAAGACGCCACTGAGATCCTAGGGGACAGCCTGGAAGTGATAAAGCACTGGTACAACCGTAAGGCCACTCTGGTAGAGTATCAACCTGGCCAAAAGATGTGGATTATGGAGCATTTGGAGTCCTGAGCCATAAATGACTGGTGGACCAGGTTTTATGAGGTCATAGAGAGGAAAAAGGGTCACCATCTTGATGGACCTCAAGATATCCAGGAACCTATTGTGGGTCCTGCATGTAAACCGCCTCCAACTCCACTTTGAGAAGTCCGAAGTTGCCAAGCTTCTAGTGACAGATGATGCTATGGAGGAAGAGAGCTAGCTTCTTCCCGACCTCCTGTCTGCCAAAGAGGAAAACTTTCAGTGGAACGAGTTGTCTTTTCCCCTACCCTGACTCCCGAGAAATAGAGGGACTGTCGGTACTTCTTGGGGCTGTATGCCTCACTTTTTTTACTCAACCCCGGGCTCACTACTATGTGTATCCACAATATTTATACTGGCAACAGCATGCCTGACAAAAATAAAAATTACAGAAAGTGAGTGGCAGCATCACGGAGGAGGTGTAAAAGATGCTGGCATTTGGGGTTATTGAGCACTCCAACAGCCATTGGTCCACTCCAGTGGTTCTGGTACTCAAGTTAGCATCCCTGGGTGCCACACCAGAACTCACAAAGACTGACCCCCCCTTCTCAAAACTGGTGAGCTAGTCAACCGGGTAGGAGCTGCCAAGTTACTGAGTATCTTTGACCTAACATCAGGGTACTGGCAGATTGCCTAAGCTGAGGGGGCTAAGTCGAGGTCTTCACTCTCCAGCCCCAAGGGGCACTTCCAGTTTCAAGTGATGCCCTTTGGGCTAAAGAATGCCCTGTCACCTTCCAGAGATTGGTCAACCGGACCCTAGCTGGCATTGAGGAAGGCAGAGCCACCTACTTGAACGGGCTTGAAGTCATCAGTTCTAATTGTGATGACCACCTGCACCATATCCGGTCTGCAGAAGACAGGCCTGACTATCAAGGTCAGTAATTGCTAGATAGGGCAGGGTTCTGTGGTATACTTGGGCCACCAATTTCTTTGAGTGCAAGGTGCAGCCCCTCCAGGCAAAGATACAAATCACAGTGGCTGGGGAACCCCCCAAGATCTAGACAGAGTTTATTTATTATTTATTTTATTTAAGAGTTTTATATAGCGCTAGCTAGACCCGGAGGTATCAGAGCGCTTTACAACATATATCGTGAAGCAAATATTTATACAGTGTTACAATAGACAGCATTGTCTTGTGACAAATCTTGTTCCGGCGGTCTTGGGAACGAGGCTAAAAGGGAAGGGGAACAGGCGAGGAAAGTCTTCTTGTTGAGGAGTCTAGGTTCTGCGCTTAGCATGATTCCTTTGTTGAAGGGGCTCAGTCACATTGTGCATCATCTCTCACTTCGGGTGTGCTCTGTTGAGGAAGAGGTCTTTGAGCTGTCTTTTGAAGTTCATGAAGGAGGGGTTGGTACTGATGTGAACTGGTATGGAGTTCCAGATTTTGGGTGTATTTCCCGAGAAGGAGCGAGAGAGGGTTTTTTGTTTGCGGGCTTTCGGTGGAATGAGAAGAAGGGTATTGGTGCTCCTGAGGTTTCTTGTTTGTCCTGCCTTTTTGAGTTTGGAGGCCAGGTAGGCTGGTTTTCCGGTGTGAAGAGCTTTGTGTGTGAGACAGGCAGTTCTGAAGTTGGCACGCATTTCGATTGGTAGCCATTTTAGTTCTCTTAGGGAGGGAGAGATGTGGTCATATTTCTTTGCTCCTGTGATCATCCTGGCAGCGGTATTTAGGGTTACTCGGAGGGGAGCTAGGTGAGAATTTGGCATGCCAGTGAGAGTAGCGTTCCCGTAGTCCAATCTGGACAGCACCAGGGATTGAGTGGCCAGTTTAAGGTCGTTGGGGGGGATGAAGGGTTTTACTTTGTTGAGTAATTTTAGGTTCAAGAATGCACTCTTTGCTGAGTTCTTGATATGTTTGTCCATGTTTAGGCTTGCGTCCAGGGTGATACCCAGGGATTTTACAGAGTCTGCCAGGGTGAGCTTGCAATTAAGAGCGTCAATGGATTTTAGCCATTCTGTGGCTAGAGGGGTCTGCTCCTTGTTGGAAATTAAAAGGATTTCCGTTTTGTCTTGGTTGAGCTTAAGGTGGTTGTGGGATAACCAGTGTTGGACTTCTCGTAGGGTGTTGTTTAGTTTCTGTATGTCTCCTAGTGACGATATTTCAAGGTAGATCTGGGTATCATCGGCATAGAGGTGGAAGGGGATGTTGGCTTTTTTGAGTATGGAGGTGAGGGGTTCAATGTAGATGTTAAACAGTGATGGGGAGAGAACCGATCCTTGTGGGACTCACCTGGTAATGGGGAGAAGGTCAGACGTGAAGTTGTTCATTTTTATTCTTTGTGAGCGGTTCTGAAGGAAAGAGGTAAACCATTGTAGGACCACCTCGTCTGCTCCGATTCTTTCTCAGAGTGCATTTATGAGCAGATTGTGGTCAACCGTGTCAAAGGCTGCCGATAGGTCGAGGAGTATGAGTAGGCAACCACGGCCTGCATCGAGTGATTTGTAGACATCATCAACGATGTTCAGGATTGCTGTCTCTGTGCTGCAGCCTTTTCTGAAGCCTGATTGGTGAGTATCCAGAAGATTGTTGCTGTCAATGTGCTGGTTAAGTTGAAGGAGAACACACCTTTCCAGGATTTTTGATAGGAGAGGGAGATTGGAGACCGGCCTGAAGTTGTTGGGGTTGTTTGGGTCTGTGCCCATTTTTTTAATAATGGCGTGACTTGGCCCATCTTTAGACAGTCTGGCATGATTCCAGTACTCAGGGAGCTATTTATGATCTGGGTCCAGAGGGGAGCTAGGGTGAGGTTGAGTTTTTTAGCCAGTTGGACGGGAATCGGATCCGCTATGTGTGAGGAGGGTTTGGACCTGATATTCATTTCCGTGATGTCTGCTTCAGAGATGTGGTTGAATGTCTTCCAGCTGCACGGAGGGTGCTGAGGGGGTTATTTCCTTCAATGCTGGGAGGCAGGTTGTCGTTAGTTGCCAGGAGGTGTTCATCAAGGGAGCGTTCGATCTTGGTGATTTTATCGTGAAAGAAATTAGCAAAGGTGTCACATAGTTCTTTAGAAGCCTGTATGGTTGATGTGGGAGATTTGGCTGTTTGTTGTTTGATAAGATTGAATAGTTCTTTTGGACGATTTTTAGCGTTGTCTAGTGCAGTACGGAAGAAGGTGGATTTTTCATTTTTGATATGCTTATTGTATTTCCTGCGTTCTGATTTGAGCTGGTCAAGGTGGGTTGAGGATGGGTTGTTCCTCCAGAGTCTTTCCGCCGCTCTGAGATGTCTTCTTTCAGAGTTTAGGTCTGTATTGAACCAGGTTCTCGATGGGTTGTTCCTGACTCTTTTTTGCTTCAGGGGGCTATTTGGTCTAGTATGGTTGTCATTGTTGTGTTGTAGTGAGTGGTGAGCTCAGTTGCCGATAGGTCGTTCGAGTTGGGGGGGAGTAGTGTTCTTACCCTTTCTTCCAGGTCAGCAAGGGGAATCTGTCTTAGATTTCTTGTCCAATGAAGGGTATCCTGTGGACGGGTAGGGCAGAGGGACGGATGGTTGATGTGAAAAAGAATGATGTGGTGGTATGACCAGTCGACAGGGAGGATGTGGTCGACAGTAACTGTATCTTTCTGAGCTATAATGGCATCCAGGATTGAGCCTCTATTATGCGTTTGCTCTGTGCAGTGTTGGGTAAGGTTATTATTGAGAAGAAGATCGTTTAGGGTTTGGATCAGAGTGTTATTTGCATCATTCCAATGTAGGTTAAGGTCCCTTAAAATTATGTTGTCGGAGTCTAGGAGAGAGCAGTGTGATATCAGGTCGGAGAGGTGTTCTCCGAAAGTGAGAGTTTTGCCTGGCGGGTGGTAGAGGAGATGGCAGTGAATCGTTTTGTCGTCCTTCGTCTTAATGCTGGCGGATAGATATTCGAATGTGGTGTAGGAGAGAGAGTCGATTTCGGTTATAGAGATGTTGCTCTTGTGGATGATTGCAATACCCCCGCCACTGTGGTTCTTCCTGTCTTTGTTTATGATTGAGAACCCGGGGGGCACAAGCATGTCAAGGATAGGTAAAGAGGATTCTTTCAGCCAAGTTTCTGTGATGAACGCGATGTCAATGTCATGAGTTAGGAAGGTTTCCGCCAGTTCTGTTGCGTGTTTAGTCGCAGATCTGCAGTTTATAAGCATGCAGTGGGTCGTTGTCTTGTTGGCAGGTTTCATAGGAGGAGGGGCCAAGGGAATGTTCGTGAGGAGGGCCGGCGGCCTCTTTGTTCTAGGTGTGGTCTGGTCTCTCCCATAACCCGTGATTACCTGGATCTTGTAGTTGGGGTTGTTAGCTGTGGAGGAGTAATAGGAGTTAGCAAGAACAGTTGCCTCTTCCATGGACATTGCAGCATTTGTTATTTTGGGTCAATGTGGCTGGTTAATGAGGGGGATTGAGATCCAGTTGTGTGTCCGTGGATTGTGAGGGCTTGGGTGTTTTTTTGTTGGGGACAGTGGGAGGGGAGTGTAAGAGTTGGATAGGCTCCAGATGCGTGGTGATGTTTGATAGTATTTTGCTTAGTCCCTGTGTCATAATCTCAAGTTGGCTTTCCACCCGAGAGAGTCTTAACGACATATTCAGTGAGTCGGGAGAATTTAGATTCGAGATGCCTTGTGCAGGATAGTCTGGGGGTGGTGTGAGCCTGTCTGTGAGAGGGTGAGTTATTATATCATTGGCACCTGTGTTGCTTCTGTGGTTGGCCGAGGGCATGTGGAGGGAGTGCTCCTGTTGCGTTTGAAATAACGGTTTGTTGCGTACTGTTGTGAGGTGAGAGTAGGGAGACTTTGATTGTGTCTCGGTTCCCCTGGGTGTCCGTAAGGCCGAATTTCTGGGAAAGGGGAGGGAGGGGAAGGTGTCTGTGAGGGGGCGGTAAGTTTTAGAAGAGACACATCTCGGAGATGCTCTGGTTGAGAGGAAGGTGTCGGAGGGAGTGAGATTGGCTTTGGTGGAGTGCTTCTGGAAATGCTTTGTGAATTCGCGTGGGGGGGTGGTAGCTTAGGGGAAAGGGGGATCGGAGGTAGGGGGTTGAGTGGGTGATTATATTGTAAGTGGGTGATGGCATTCCGTAGCGTGTGGAATAGGGAGTCAAATGAGTCTAGGTTGGTGTTGTTGGCTTGAATCAGGACTATACCCTTGCTGTAGATGGTGGCAGAGGTGTTGCCGCTGCACGAAGGGTGTTTCTCGTTGGAGATCGTCAGTTTGCAGCTGAGCGGGGTGCTAGTTGTTTTGGATATGTGGAGGTGGGATCTAAGTATGGTGTTCCATTTCACGGGTCATTGGGTGTGGAAGATGAGATCCATTTTCTTTTGTCCTTTGGAGGAGCAGTGGTATATATCAGCGATGAAAGTTTCCGGGAATTGTCTAATCAACCTATGTTTGAAGTTTCTTTTTGCTTTGGGTGAGAGATTAGGTGGGAAGATAATGGAGAAAGAGTTAGGGCCGTGGGTTTTCAGGCAATTCGTAGGGGGGCTTTGGGAGGTAGATGTGTCGAGAGGCATCTTGCCTCAGTGGGTGTCTTGATGTCGTTTGCGCACAATTGAACCGGTTTCCACTAGGAGATCTCTGCTAGTGGGGTCTCCCCAGGGTGGGAGGGAGGGGCAGGGGGACGGATCCCCGTCTTGTTGGCATCTGGTATTAGTGCCTCCGATCCGGCGTTGTAGCAAGTCGTGTTTCGCAGCGGGCACAACTCGTCAGGCCTGGTGAGTAGGTATCACTCTAGCCTGAATTCCGTTGGCAAGCTAGGAAACGGACGGGTGTGTGCCTGGGATTATGATAGGATTATCATGATTATCGTGATTCCACATCCCATTGCTCCTTTTGGGTGCTCCTTCTTGGCGGGCATCTTGCGTCTCTCTCATTGCAGCAGTGTCAAACGGCCATGACTCTGATTGAATATACTGAGATCTGAGTTATGGGTGCCATCTTAGGGGCAGGCAGTGCTCTCTTGAAGATCGTCTTGGCGGTGAAATTGGCCTTGCGAAGAAGTGCTCCTTCTTATCACCAGGCACCACATCAGTACTAAACCATGCACTTCAATGGCCAGTTGTAAAACACTTGATCACAGAAATGATCGCCCAGATCTGGTACAGGGGCGCCATTTTAAAGTCAGGCGTTGCACCCATGAGAATGCCGTGTTGAAATGATCGACTTGGCAGTAACTCGCTCCTTGTAGATATCAGGCACCACATCAGCTGTAATACATGGAAGTCAATAGCCAGTTGTAGACGATCGTCTCCATTGTTAAAAACGATATATCTAGTACACGGGCGCCATTTTAAGGTCAGGCAATGCACCCATGGAAAAAACGCCGTGTTGAAGAGATCAGCTTTTCAGTGACTCGCTCCTTGTACCTATCAGGTACTGCCTCAGTATTAGATGCTCGGTTTATCCGCAGTGTTACCTTAGGCCTCTCCAGTTACTAGAGGAGATTTGTCAAGGGATATGACAACAGTGTTGCCCCCTTGATAGAGCTGACTTATAGGCATGCCAGAACACTTTGACAACCTGAAGGGGGACATGTGCACAGCATCAGTGCTCAAGGCAACAGACTTCTCGAAAGAGTTCACATCCAAACAGAGGCATCTGAATATGGCTTTGGGGCTGTTCTCTTACAGCCAAAAGATAAGGGCTTGGAACAACCTGTGGCCTACTGTTCAGGGAACAGAGGTGGAGTGCAATAGAGAGGGAAGCCTTTGCAGTAGTCTGGGCATTGAAGAAGTTGAGACCATATGTGTTTGGGACACAATTCTGTGTTCAGACAGATGGCAGACCCCCTCAGTTGGTTAATGCAGCTAAGGCCTGAGAATTCCAAACTGTTAAGGTTATCCCTCTTCTTTCAGGGAATAGACTTCATGATGGAACATCATTCTGGGATTGACCATGCCTGAATGATGAGAATCCCCAAAAGAGTGGGTAGTTCACCTTGCTTTAAGCTGCGGGGGGCACATGTCAGACCTGACATCCTTTGTGTGGTATTTTCCCAAACCTTTTGCCTTCACTCCCTGATTTTTACAGAAATTGTTTTTATTAGCATTAGGACTCTGTGCAATTTACCTCTGCTAATCACTGCTAAAGTTTTTTGGGCTCTCTCCTTAAAACATAGTAAAATTGGACTACACCTAATTGGTAGATTAAATGTACTTGTTGGTCCCTAGTAAATGGTACTACCTGTATCTACGGGGTAAATTAAATGCTACTGATGGCCAGAATCATTCATTGTGGCAACCACGAAAGCTGCACAGTAAAGCATATTTCAGGCCCTCCACTGCAGCCTGTGTGTGCTGTTTTATGCTGCCATTCTGACCTTACAAAATCAGCCTTTTTGCCAGGCCTAAACCTTTCTTTTTAATACTCGTAAGTCTTTCCTAAGGTAGGCCCTAAAGAGGCATAAGGCATGGCGCATTGCAGTTAAATAGCAGGACATGTGTACTTAATTTGTACACACAGTGAAACACTCATAATGTCACCTTTCACTGTTGTACGGCCTATCTCTCCCATTGATTAACCCTTGGTTACCAAATTACATTTATTAAGTGATAACTTCAGATTGGAAGAGGAAAGAGATATGCTGTTTACAGTGAAATGAATTGAAATTTCAAAATCCTCTATAATGAGGAAGTTGGAATTTAAGTTAGAATTCTGAAATTGCCACTTTTAGAAAGTTGGCATTTTCTTATCCCAACCTAGTGTGTCCTGGGTAGCATGACTCTGAATGACTCTGCTGTTGGGGTTTGTGTATTGCTTTCATACAGTGAGACAGAGGGGGCTCAGGTGTGGACACGATAGGCCATTCTGGCAGGATAGCTGTGGAGGGGCTGTACCCAACCCCTCTTACTCTTCAAAGGGCTTTGCCTATAGCACAAAGGAATCTTTTGTCACGCAAGACAGTTTGAAGCCTGGACCAGGGGAAGGGAATGAACAAACCAACATTAGCGTTGGGAGTAGGTCAAGGAATTCCCCCACAAAAAGGCTGGCACCAAGGATTATATAAGAACGTTTAGAACAATGTATCAGAACACTCCTCGGCCCGTGGAAGATTCAGAAGAAGGACTGATATGCTGCCAGAAGGACTGACCTGCTGCTCAAAGGACTGCCTTCTGGTCTGAAGAAGGACATTTAGACCTGCTTGCCTTGATCTCAGGATATGCAGAGTGACTCCAAGAATCAGTTGTCTGGTCTACTGTGTGAGGTACAGGGATGTAACAAACTTCCAGAGGCCTCTCTGCAAGTGACCAGCACCTACAAGACTTGCCTGGACCTGCCTAAACCCGGCTGCTGGCCTCTGCTGGAGTAAGTTCTGATCCCTGAGGTACTCGAGCTTTGTCTGACATCAGTGAGAGATCTTCTTGAAGAAGAATGTGAAAAGTCTGAAGTTTGTGCTCTTTGCGAACAGGCATGTTCGCGCTGAAACTTGCCCGCTCGCAACAACCTCCAATGCAAACCTCTAGTGGGACCAGCTCTTTGCGCCGACAGCGACCGTCCAGTACAACTGATAGCGCAAGACATGCACTTCGAGCATCAGCAAAGACAGCCCCTTGTGATAGTCTACGTGATGCTCCAGTTGTGACCGGCTCTTCGCGCTACAGCACAAACCGTCAGAAATGCTCGATATGCTGTTTGTGCTGAAAAACTTCTCCTCCCTGTCTCCTCCAATGTCACCGGAACTCTTCACACCTGACTTGAGAAGATAACTCTTCAGTGGGACGATCCAGGTTTATTCACCCCACCCCCACTCCATCGCGGTCGGCCGTAAGTTGTGACTTTCTCCCCGGTCTACTGTGACCAGATAACAGCAAGCGACACTTTCTGCTTATTTGAGATATTGAGGATTTTTGTCATTCTGGTATCATTTTTTTCATTAAAACATACTCTATTTTTCAAAAATGTTTTGGGAATTTTCTTGTGTTGCGTTTTCACTTTATTACTGTTTGTGTGCTGCATAAATACTTGACATATTGCCTCTAAATTAAGCCTGACTGCTTCGTGTCTACCAACCAGCGAGTTAAGCATGTGTTAGTTTAGTGAATTTTGTGGTTCAAGGATTGTGGTTGTTGTCTGATGGGGTTTCCACCTCTCTCAACCAATAACCAATTTCTTAGAAAAGGCAAATGTAGGTAAAATATAATGTAACTGCCACTTTTCGATCACTCCAAATAATGTTATCGTCATCTGATCGACGTAAGATGGACGAACAAGCTTAGGTTCAAGTTTATGCGGTTTTCTCAAATGGTGTCAAACATTTTAGCAAATCAATAACAAATTTCCTATGCAATCTCACTCTAACGTTTCCTACAGCGCTGATATAGCTCGGGTGCTGATTACGTTTTAAATAGGAGAATGTATAATTTCATTTTTTCTTCATTTTAAATAGTAATGCGCACAGTACTACACTTCATATTTTTAGTAACCGATGTATTTGTTCTGCTGCGAATTTAACCATATTGCTACTTGTATGCGCCATGTGTCTGCTGACAACTTGCAAATAAATAAAACCATGCATATTTTTTCTTTAAAGAGGTAAGTAAACCTTTCATGAAAAATATGACTAAGTACTCTTCACTTTAATTGCCATGTTCGACAATTTTGACATTGCCAAATAATGTTCATCATCGCTGGTTTAAATTTTTTAGATGTTGTTTTGGTAGCTGAAAGGGACAGGGGCACCTAAAATAAACCAAATATTGTTGGTGAGTTGCATGCATTAAAATAATCGCTATTATTGTAATTTAGGTTACAATGAATGCAGGCAAAGTCCTAAAAACAATCGTGAATGAACAACAAGAAAAATACCCTTAATACTGAACTATATTTTTCCATTAAGCATTAGATTAGAATCGTATATAAACCATATCCAATTTAAATTTTCTTTTTAACTGCTTTGCAATCATAATATTTAGTGTGTACCTCTGCTCAAATGTTCAATGCCAGGCTAAATGGGATGATTAGCCATTTGGCGGGTGGTAATTGATGACACATCAAATGTCTGCTGCTGAAGCGCAAAATTTTGTAATTAAATACTGTTATACATCAGAAGAATTTTTTTTAAAAAGAATGTGAAGAAAACATCAGTGAAATGAACTACAGTGCTATGAGACTTGCTTTTATGTCGATATTGTGCTGCAAAGAATTTACGTGACCCGTTCCTAGCACATGAGCTATTTAAATTTCACAAAAAAGTATAGTTTGAATATCTAACAGTTTTAAACTTTGGGGTCTAACTTTTATATAGAATATGACAGCAAAAATATAACTGCAAAAATACCAGGTAACACACGTATTGTGGTCAGCACACAAACTCCTATTGATCCCCAGTAGCGGCCCGTGGTGGGAGTGCTGCCAGCAGGCACGGCCCGTGGTAGAAGTGCCGGTCCGGCGGTGACGTGGGGCGGGGGAGGGGCAGGGTGGGGGTAGTAAACTACGGATTAAGGCCGAATACAGGTAAGTGAACATTTAAATAAATAAAACGAATTTCGTTGTGAACGCTGCATCGCCAAATGCGATACAGTGCGGGCTGTACTGTTCCCATGAGGCACAGGGTCAAGACTGATTTGCATATGGCTGGGTTCAAACTGGAATGGCATGGTGAGCAAAAAAACGATGGATTTAGGCCCAGATCTCTGTACTGGGGTGAATGTATGACATTGTTCTGCATTCTGTCCATCAACTGTTGTTTTTGCATTTGTCACCCCGAGTGGGACGGGTATGCCCAGACGTGGGTCCTGTGCTCTCCATGACACTGGAATCAAGCTATCCTGGCTGAAGAGGGGTGAAACCCCGAAACAGGTCCTAGGATGCTTGTTTCCAGTCCAGGGAGGACCTGGCTTGGCAGTTCGGGCTGGACTGTTCCCATGAGGCACAGGGTCAAGACTGATTTGCATATGGCTGGGTTCAAACTGGAATGGCATGGTGAGCAAAAAACGATGGATTTAGGCCCAGATCTCTGTACTGGGGTGAATGTATGACATTGTTCTGCATTCTGTCCATCAACTGTTGTTTTTGCATTTGTCACCCCGAGTGGGACGGGTATGCCCAGACGTGGGTCCCGGGCTCTCCATGACACTGGAATCAAGCTATCCTGGCTGAAGAGGGGTGAAACCCCGAAACCGGTCCTAGGATGCTTGTTTCCAGTCCAGGGAGGACCTGGCTTGGCAGTTCGGGCTGGACTGTTCCCATGCGGCACAGGGTCAAGACTGATTTGCATATGGCTGGGTTCAAACTGGAATGGCATGGTGAGCAAAAAAACGATGGATTTAGGCCCAGATCTCTGTACTGGGGTGAATGTATGACATTGTTCTGCATTCTGTCCATCAACTGTTGTTTTTGCAGCGCGCGCAACGAAATTCGTTTTATTTATTTATATGTCTACTTACCTCTATTCGGTCGTATTCCGTAGTTTACTACCCCACACCCTGCCCCTCCCCCGCCCCACGTCACCGCCCGGCAGCACTCCCACCACGGGCCGCTACTGTTGATCCCTCCTCAGAGAGTAAGAAAAACGCCAGGGGTATAGCATTTCCATGCATGGCCGATGCATTGTGGATCTATCTCCACACGTTCTATGACTCATCCATCAGCTTTTTCCTTTTTCATTGCTTTTTAAAAAATTTCTCTTTGTCTTTGCTTTAGCGCTTAGTTGCCTTTTTGGTCTTTTGCACTCTGTAAGAGTAATGATGATCAGGGCCGGACTGGGAACAGAAACCGGCCCTGGCAAACTGCTCAGCCGGCCCCCCCTGGGGTGAGGGGGAGTGCAGCTGAGCAGTTTGCGAGGGCCGGTTTCGGCCGATTTTGTTACTGGGGGCCGATATTGCCGACCCTCGGTAACAAAAACGGCCCCCCAGGGGCAAAAACCGGCCCCCACCCTAGCGGCCTACCGGGGAAACGCCCGGTGCCCGCTATGGCCAGTCCGGCCCTGATGATGATGATAACAATATGATGTATGTTTAAATAGCAAGTGGTATATTTTCAATGAGTTGCGCCATCTTTGTGCCAGTTAAAGTAAGTTTTATCAAGCCACGCAAGGCCACCTTGTGTAGCCATGAATGTCTTGAAAAATCTAGAGTAACACAACGCAGCGCAAATTGCTTCGTTGCATTACTCTGTACCAGAGAGGATTTCCTTCAGTGGAGCGTGTGTGCTCCCAAGCATCCACTCATGGATTTTGGTGCATTCCCAGATTTACCAACATTGTTAAAGCTAGGAATGAGTCAAAATACTATGCCTCCCCAGGGGAGGCACAACAAGGAGAAAGATCTTTATTTCTCCTCATTGTTTCCTCTTTCTACGTGTGCTGCATTATGCATCACACTTTGAAAGAGGAAAATGCCTCTGAGGATTGTTTTTGTGCAGGAAGGTGTTCTTCCTGCACAAAAACAATCCTGGCTACAACACAGACACTCTTGAACCTCGTTTCATGGGTGCCGGCGTTGGCACCCACCATGCACAATATTATCAACAATGATGGCGTTTCAGATGTGATTAGGGATGTTGTAAATGCAGTCAGTGACTATGTCATGAGTGAATTAAGATGTGATGCTAAAAGCAGTGCATGGTGAGAGTGCAAGTTATAATTACTTTAGGGAATATGTTATAGCCACTTGAGATAACTATAACTGGTGAATTTCAGAGGTTGTGCTACTTTCAAATGATACGCTTTAATTGACTTTTTCACCTAACTATCACACCCCTTTCACCTTTGTTCTTTTCTGTGAATATCAATTTCTTTCCATGTATAGTTAGATATTTTTACAATCCCTAACTATTAGATTACTTTTTTTTTGTCAGCAAATTTCTAGGGGGGTTTAAACGTGAAATAAGATATCTATCATAATGCACAGCCTGTTGTGCCCCCTCTGTCTTTCCCACCTTGGCTGTTGTGCTGTACAAACCCTCCCACTTGCCATGCAAGGTCTTTTGTGTCGCCTCTGCCCCTCCAACCTGCCTTGTGTGGTCAGCTTGCTGCCCCTGACCCACTACGACCTTCCCTCTGTTGCCTGTGTGTATTGGATCTAGGTCTCCCTGTTGCTCTCCATGGAGTGCTGTTCTTCCAGTGCCCATCCCGCCTGCTTTATGGTCAGCTTGCTGCTCCTGTCCTGACCCCTTGCTCCCTGCCCTTTATGGTCTGTTGTGCTGCAAATACCCCTCCTGAGTGTCCGGCATGGTCAGCTTGCCGTCCTTGCCTTGTTCTCCTCTGCTCTCTGTTGTCCATGTGCATGGCCCTGTCTTTTTTGCTTTCCATCGTCCGTTATGCTGCACTGCCTTCCTGCTTGCCATGTGCAGTGCATTGTGCTGCTGCAACCCCTGGTGCCTGCCATGTAGGGTCAGTTTGGTGCCCCTGACCACCTCCTGTCTGCTCTCTATTGTCCAAGTCCAAGTCCATACCCCATTCCTCCTGCCTTCATTGGTCCAATGTATCATACAGGCCAACAATTTGAGAGGGAGTTTTAAAAAAACAATATTGGGAATTGATTTTCCCCATTGATATACACTGAAAAAGAAGAGATTTTAGGTGGAAGACAGCTGAAATAAAGCCCTTTTTGGGCTTCAAAACATTAAGATTCTCCTGCCTGAATCGGGTCTGTTGGCATGTACAGTTGTACTGCTACTGCCTCTCCCTTCCGCCCTCAATGGTCTGTTCTTTACCACAGCCTCTCTTGCCTGTCCTGCATGGTTGGTTTGTCGCCCCTGCCCCCTTTGCCCTGCACTCCATTGTCCATTGTGCAGCCACTGCCCCTTCCGCATTCCCAGTGTGGTCAACTTGCTGCCTCTGCCCCCTCCTTCCTGCCCTCAATTGGTCGAGTTTGTGCCCCTAACCTCTATCTTCCCACAGTGTTCTAATGAACAACTAGATTACTAACATTCAATATCTATTACAAAAGTGTGGATGCCTGCTGTCACCTTGAAGCAATCAAAACTGTAATACCTAAAGCATTTCCTTTGGAAAAAATAAAAATGAGGGGGTCGTTTTCCGATAGAAATTAGGGATAGTGCTTTAAAAACTAAAATGTGGACATATTTTCAGAGTTTTCAAATAGCGACAAAGCACTTTGAAATAATTTTCTAGAATTGTGTTTTTTATCCAGTTCACTTGATTACTTGTTACACTTAAGGGAGAGGATATGGCTTTACGGCCAGAGCTGCCAACTTTACAACTGGGGAACCAGGTTTGAATTTTGGCATTGGCTCAACATCTTGTGGGTAAATCACTTAATCTCCCCATGCCTAAAACTAAAATGAATGTGTCCTTGTGCAATGTAACTGATGCTTATGTAAGGCACTCCAATACCTTTGGGTCAAGTCTGTGCAATATAAAACTGAAACAAAACATAGTAGGAGTTTGCACACTTCTGTCATTGGGCTACACTAGGGCAACATTTTAGTTATAGGTGTGCTACATTTGGTCTCTTTTTTCTCTGGTGGCCATCTTCGGACACCTTTCAGTAGAAAATGTTTTCAGTTTTCCACTTCAATTCTATCAAGGGGGCTTTCAGATGTGGCACACTTTTGGCATAAATTCAGAATACTAGCACTATAGTCGCTCATTAGAGCACTATGGTAAAGCTGCTGAATACAAGGACGTTAACTGGCAGTCTGCTGCTGATGTTGAAAGTGCATGTTTCACTCTGCATGTCAAAATGTTTTAATGAAATAGAAGAGGAAGATATATGAGAACTCACTTAAAATGTGTCCTAATTTTGCTTTCTACAGCAATAATGATAATTTCTATGTCAAAGGGAACCCCCTCATTCTGTTCCTTTCTAAATGAAAAAGTTTGACCAGTTTGATTCAATCTAGGTGGCTTCAGGTGTGCCACACTTTTGTCATAAGTGGTGCTTTAGTTTTTCTTTAGAACACTCTGAGAGGCTGCAATAGAACACTGGGGAATCATCTGACAGACTCGTCATGGAAGTACATGTTTTACTGAGAATGTTGGCCGAGAAAGATAGTCTGAATTTACAGAAAATATGCTCTCATTTTAGCTTCTGGAGCACTTTCCATAACCTTTATGAGAAAATCATGAGAAAACTGTTTTCTCTCAAACATGATTAATGAAATCCCAGAAGAAGCTCTGCATTTTTCAGAGGGTAAAATTGCCTTAGAACACACCAGAATCCCAAAAATGTACATCGTACCACAAACAAAATATTTGTTTTGTAATTAAAATCTGTTATCACCCTTTATACATGATCCTTTTTATGCCAAGCAAAACCTGCCATTCACTAAGATGCATTTCAAAAGGGTCCATGGCCCAGAGTCCTGTAACAGCTGCCACTGCATGTTGTCCATTTTGTGGCCAGCCAATAAGGGAGGATGTCCAATTGGTATCCACCTCACATGTAATTTGGAGTCTGGCTGTTCTCACTTGGCCCCTTTACATATATTTTTGAATTAATTTACAGGACACAGGTACCAAGTCCCTGAGTTTTGTAATGGCTGCCAAAACATATTGTTCATGTTGAAACCAACCAATCAGGATTGACTAAATCCCTTTAAATTGGCCAATGAGCCAATATGAAACAGTTGTGAAAAAATGCAAACAATGTTGACACAACAGATGGGAGACACAATTCACAAATAGATGCATAGCATATGGTGTGCCTATTTGCATTTGTTCACAACTGTTTCATATTGGCTCATATTGTTGGTTGAAATAATGTCCAGATGTGTACATCCTGCTAGTCATGTATCCTATATTGTCACAAGTATTGTAATCCTACAATGTTGGTGTCTTATATATTGCCATAAGTACGGTAAACCTTTATTGTAGGTGTCCGGCAGATCGTTTGAACTCTGTATAGAAAGATATATGCCTCTCGCCTCTATTCTAACTCTCTATTGGCGACTGTGCACAGGCGTCTATAATGTAGATAATCTGATATGTTTCACATTCTCCTTGCCCGATCCAGATAAGTACCATAATACATTATTGTTTGTGTCCAGGAGATTGTTTGTACTGGTTGTATAAAAAGATATGTGCCTTTCATTTCTATCCTAACTCCTTATAGGCGACCGTGCACAGGCGCTTACAATGCAGAGAATCGAATGTGTTTCACATTCCTCTTGCTCGATCCGGCTATCCTATTATTATAATGGTAGCGTTGCCCCTCGCCAGGTCCACAATTCTCTCACAGTCATTGACTCTCAGTTCCCAGGATCTTTCCTCCCTTTCCTTTCCTTTGCCGAAAGGAGTGTCGAAAACCGGAGCACACGGTCAGGCGGCTATCAATTGAAGAGCCTGCCATCCGGTTTTGGCGCGAGCTCGGCTAGCTATTTCAGTCTGCATTGAACCTGGGCCCCCTCCCATTACATGAGTGGAGCTTGACGAAAGGGGTTCCCTCCAGACTCGTAGCAGCCGCACGTGTTTTCCTTCCGGACGCGGACCAATTATACAGGTATGAGGCCCCTCTGCTATATCCAGTTAAGAAATACAACACTGGAGCGATTTCTCCTATTTACATCCTCCCTTTCACATTGGTCTAGGTACACAGATCGTCGTGTGCTGGAAATTCTTTTCTGCTACCAATACCAGGAGCATACTCATCTCCTTGGACAAGCAGATCCTCTGCATTCTTCGCCCCGGGTAATTATAATATTTAGCCATACCATTGATACATACTATGTGGCACTCCACAGTAGTAACCACTTTGCCATGTCCCCCACAGAGGCAACATTGGAGTACACGGATTGTCGTGTCCCCTTTTCATCCAGCTGCGCAACTCTGCGCCTGCCTTCTTCCTGTCAGCCCCCCTTCCCCTCACTGGGGTAAGTTCCAGGTTGTTTTTTCATAATTGCAGACTCATACTTGCTAACATGTTAGTGCTAAGTATACAATGATTTTATTTTTCATCCCCTTGTTCACATGTGCAGTGCCCGGCTTGGTCCCATGTGAGTAATACCCTTCCTTTCTCACTTCACTTCCTTGTGGTGCACCTAAATCACGCTGGCAGTTCATCCTTCGCCTCAGGTACAGGCCGCCCCAATATGTTCCTACACAGCTACGCTGTTGCCATTATGGCTCGCATTGATTACTTTCTCTTTGTATTTTAGATGTCCCTACATTATTAGGTCCTGAAGAGACCCCATATCCTAGTAGGGGTTGAAACGCCGTCGACATAAGCAAAGCGAACCATTCATCAGCGCCTATTATTATATAAGGACGTTGTTTTTATTACCAATCACTTATAATGGTCGACTTTCACAACTTTTGGAAACCAAATGTATTTGTCACAAACATGTCACTACAATTTTAGGTTCCATGTTCACTGGGGACACATTGCACTGTTTCTTCTTATAAATTTGTATTTATATTTACATAAACAACTATTATGTATATCAAATATTGAGTTGTATATGGTTTTTCTCCTTTGGATATCGACCTAACCCTTACCTACATTGCGATTGTACTAGTATCATCATTATTTTCATTGTCCCACAAGAACCATTGTTTCTGTTTATACTATAATCACCCTGGTTCCGTGTGAGTAGGGTCTCCCTTGTGTCTGTTCTCGACTTGGTTAGTAATGAAGCATCATTTGCTGGTATCTCTAAAGTAAAAACAGAGCACAGCACAACGCAATGATACCACTAAGTAAATTACCAACACAACCAAAACATGGCATGAAACAACACAAAGGGCCTTAATATGAGTACGGAGGTCCACAGGACCGCCTTACTTGTGGTGGCAGTCCGACCACCGCTACACTGCGGCTATGCACGCAGTATTCTGAGTGTGGCGTTAGGCCCGTCACAAGACAGCCAGCTCTGCCGGGATCAAGGATCCTGCTTGTTCGATGGTCTGCAACAGGCCTGAATATGCTGGTGGTGCCTTTTCACTGCCCTTTTTATGGCGTTGGAGAGGCAACTATGGGGGCTCTAACAGGGCCCCCTGCCAGGTCTGGGCCTGGGGGTGCATATGGGGGGGCAAATGTTGTGCCCCCCTTATAATTACACCCCAGACCATGCAGGAACGTGCTGCAGGTGCTGTCAAGGCAGCGGGCTGCATGTTAGGCTCTTCTATGAGACTAACAGCCCACTGCCGTGAAATCGCCGCAGCACCGCCCGCCCACCGTGGATTACACCTGCAATCCAGTAGGCTTGGTGGTCTTCCTGTTGGCGCGGTGGTGGCGGGCCTGCAGGAGGACCGCCAAACTCATAATAAGGCCCAAAAAAACAAGAGCACAACAATACGACACAATAACACAAAAACCCAACACGACTTCACACAACACTATTGAAAATAATGTATAGTGTGCTGTTTTGTATTGGTTTATTAGTCTGTTTTGTGCTTTGCCATTATGTGTTGCAAACGTGTTTTGTTTTATTATTCTGTTGTATTTTTGTATTGTTTTTATCATCATTGACTAATTCTTTTGTTGAATTTTGTTGCTGCAATTTACTGTAGTTTTGTGTTATATGTTTTTAGCTGTGTTAGTGATACATAGTTGTATTTTTAAGTTGCAGTGTTGTACTGTGTTTCTCTTTGTTGAGTTATTGCAATGTGGTGTGTTGTTGTGGCACCGCTGTATATCAACTGGAGTATGTGTGATTGAATAAGCAGAAATATTCATGTCACACATTACCACCTCCATAAATCTGCTTTCATGATAAAATGTTAAAAAAATGTGGCTACACCAATCACTGCCTTACTTATCACCTTGCGTGTCACGAGCACATTAGTGCACAAGATTTTGGGTTGCCTCGGCAATTTCTGCCTACAGTGCTGATACAACTGCTCTATATTGTTTGTGCAATTCCATTTCCTTATTTCTAATACATGATGCCTTGTGTACATTTTACAACAAACTACGAGTCTCCCTTTTTCCTTTCCTAGTAATGTCTTGTACATACTTGTTAAATTGTTTTTTTCAATAACACCGGTTGAGACATTGTTGTTAATCGTCACTTACTTACCACAAAGCACTTGTAATAGTGAACACCAAAAATAGTTTGTGTTCCAGCAAATTATATTTTAAAACTTGGTCACACAATTCAATGACCTGTAATATTCAGTTACACGCTTTAGGCATTTACGTGGATAGTAATGATAGTGTTTTAAAAACGGTGTTTGCAGTAATCTCTGGTAAGAAAGATTAGTACATTAACTATTAATATACTGCCACTTTGATAATAAAACCTCTTAAGATAGCATGTGTCACTTCGCATCTGACTTTTTAATGGCAAAGCATACCATGTGAACTACATAAATGATCGATTATGTGGTGAGATTATTTATTCAAATAAATTGTTACCGTGGCTTGAAAATGTTCTGCCTGGTTGTTAATACTGCACATCCACTTATAGAAAATGTGAAAAATCAAAAGCTGAGAGGGTAAGCGATCTCTAGATTGGGCTTATCTTTCTCCTTAACCCACTCCTTTTAAGTCACAGACAAATATTGAATCAATGGCAGCACTAATGGATGGGCATAGTTTTCTGGATTTGTGGATTACTCCACCATTGAAATTAATGTCCCCATATCGGAAACCCAGATTTCTTGCTCAAAAGAAAGACTACAAAAATAACAGAACGGAAATATTCTAAATATTGTTTACTAAACTATTTTCCCAATGCATGTGTACTATCTTTTATTTAATAAAACAGGGCAATCTTTCTGTAGGCAACATTTAGTACTCACTATTTACGTCAGATGAGATTCTGACAATACCCTGGTACCACACCTACTGATTATGCAGTTTGGTAGGGATCAGCACAGCACTGGGCTGATGAGTCAGGCCAATAAATAAGTGATTGGGATCCATTACACCACAAACTTACGGGCTAAAGCCTTAAAGTCACAAGCCTAATCCTTAAGTAAAATCAATATAATAGTTTTCACATCAAGACACTGACATGGTCCAAGAAGCTGAAAATATTTACCTTCTTTAGATGTAAAAGCAGTTTTCTAATTTTCCAGTATTAAATCTATAACCAGTGTGTAAAAGCAACTATACAAGCAGGACTGAAAGTATTAACCATACAATTTCTAGAGACACTGGTGCCACAATAGTGCCACATGGTCTGTGATTGAAACTACATTTACTAAATTCACTGACGCCCATAACACTGGTATATTGCGCATTATGTTATTGACAAACAGCATTGCAAAAACATGTCACTATTTTAACTATATCCTGAAATAAGGAAAAATGCCTATCATATTCCTTGTACACATCTACCTTTGGATCCAGGCTGGTTGAAAGAAGCTGCTGGGTTTCATAGGTGTTCAAGCATCTATTTAAACAAATACAAATTGTAAGAAAGCAGGTTATACTTATTTCTTGGAAAAGATGTGGGCCATTCACAAGTTATTAGTCCACAATCAACGTTCTACTCGGAAGCAAGTAACCCTTTGTAGCACTTGAGTTTCTTGGGATACAGGAGCAGAGCAGTCCACGTCATACTCAGGGGAGGTTTTGTAGGCCAGTGCCGCAGTCCTCAGGCACACACACCGGCACCCAATAAATCATTGTCTAGCCAGTGTTCTTACTTATAAAATGAAAAAGTACTTCATTACACGTGTGCTGCTCAATACTACATGTTAATTTTAATAAATATACAAGTTGGCAGGTGGAAAGACCTAAAACGATACCCTCTAACGGTATTTGGACAAAATATTGAGTTGTAAATATCAGGAAACAGAAATAGCAGGAAAAAATATAGTGATACAACAATATTGTGATGCAGAAATATTGTCAAACATATAGTTTTTTCAGGAAATGTTAAGAATATTGCTGCTGTAAATATCGTTTTCAATAATATAGTAGTAAAGAATATTGTTTCTAATTTCATTTAATGTATTTTAGTTTATATATTAATTTTAATATGTTAGTATTGTTGGTATAATTGTTATACTTTTTTTAAATATAGTTTGTAATTTTAAGGGATATAGAATTTTTTGTTTCATTGTTAATAGTAATTCATAGTATTGTAGCGGGTTGTTGTGTTTGTAGGGGAATAGGGTGGCAAGTTAATTAAGCAGTAATTATTTATTAATTAATTAATAATGTTTAAGTAAGTAAATCTTTATTACTTGATTGCAAATACTGTTGCAATACAATCCACAATAAAATGCAGTAAAAATACATAGAAAGTGCTCATGGTGCCATCATCATCATCATCACTAGAAAGTAAAAAACCCTTTTGACCAAGCCTTCAAAAACAGATTTAAGAAACAGGGCTCTCTTCCTGCCCCATAACTAAAGTGAATTGGCCCCAAGGCTTTATGTGCCAAGTGGCTTAGATGCAGGAGTATATGAATAAAATGCACCTGTAAGGTGAAACCGATTTTCTGAGTGTACACGCCATAGCCTTACGCTACTATCAATCAATCAGGGTTGGGGAAGTGCAGCAACTCACCTGTGAGGGTCTCAAAGTGCTGGGGGGCAGCTCCGTTGAGTGCTGGAGCCATCTGAAGAGCAAGGTCTTAAGGTCCCTCCCGTTCTGGTCTTGTTGATACGTTGGATAGAGGCCAGAAAGAGCTGGACTGATCGGAGGTGACTTTTGAGTGCGCCTGTTTAGGTATGCAGGTCCAGTGTTGTGAAGGGCCTTGTATGCGTTGGTGAGGAGTTTGAAGGTTATTCTTCTTTCGACTGGAAGCCAGTGGCGATCGCAGAGGTGTTGGGTGATGTGACTGCGACAGTGGATGTCAAGGATCAGACTGGCTGTGGCATTCTGGAAGGTATGGAGTTTGTAATGGAGTTTCTTGTTGATTCCAGCATAGAGACCGTTGCTGTAGTCCAGTCTACTGCTGATGAGTGCTTGCATGAAAGTTTTTCTGGATTCAGTTGGGATCCATCTGAACGTCTTTTGCAGCATGCAGAGGGTGCTGAAGCAGGTCGAGGATATGGCGTTGATCTGGCAGTTCCTTGTGAGTGATGAGTCTAATATGATGCAGAGGTTTCGTGCATGGCCCATCGGGGTAGGGGGATTTCAAAGGGCGGAGGGCCACCATGAGTCGTACCATGCAGAGGGGGTGTAGCCAATGATGAGGACTTCTGTCTTTTCTGAGTTGAGCTTCAGGCAGCTGTTCTTCATCGAGGTGGCGACGGCTTTCATCCCTTCTTGGAAGTTGTGTTTCGTGAAGTTGGGTTTATTGGTGAGGGAGAGGATCAGCTGGGTATTGTCGGTGTAGGAGACGATGTTGAGCCCCTGGTTACTGGCAATGGTTGCGAGGGGGCCATGTAGACATTGAAGAGGGAGGAGCTGAGGGAGGAGCCCTGGGGCACTCCACAGTTGGTCTCTGTTGGTTCTGAGAAGTAAGGAGGGAGTCTGCCCCACTGAGTTCTGCCGGTGAGGAAGGAGCGTATTCAGTTGAGGGCCATGCCGCGGATGCTGGCATCATGGAGTTTGGTGGCTAGGGTGCGGTGGGAGACAGTGTTAAATGCACCTGAGAGGTCCAGGAGGATGAGGGCTGCCATTTTGCCCTGGTCAAGGAGGGAGTGGATGTCGTCGGTGGTGGCGAGTAGGGCAGTCTTGGTGCTGTGGTTGCTTCGGAATCCAGATTGGGAGCTGTCCAGGACGTTGTTAGTGATTGTAATAGTCTACGTAAGCATAAAGTTGTGAGTGCTGCAAATAAGGTGCAATGGACATTATTGATGTAAAGTGCGAGTGCAGCAGTTTAGGTGCATTAGTGCTTTTTTCAGCTAGTAATTGCCTGTAAACAGGTATGAGAAAAGGGGTGGAAGTTAAGTATAGCATCTGGGGGCAGGGTAAATAAGGTGCAATGGACGTTATTGATGTAAGGTATGAGTGTTGCCCCTTTCTCCCTTATCTTTCCTTCTCCCTTCCACCCTTTTTTTCCTTTTTTGCCCACTGCCCCAACTTTCTCGCCTCACTCATTTTTTTAATCCTCTTCTGTTGCAGTTTCCTTTGAGGTTTAACTTGAATAGTGTGCTCTCTCAGCTTGATTATATATTTTTAAAAATGCATTCTTGCATGTTTAAAGTGTGACATGTTTCACTTTGTTCACACAAGTGGCTATCAGTCGAAGTGCAGCTGATCAAGTCAGACTACAGTACAGAAATGTAACTTGTTTGTTATTTTCAGTCCAACTCAATAATGTTGTTAGAGACTGCTATGATTTTTGTTGATGAAGACATTGGTAATGCTTGTCAACATATTATGACAGAGCCATGCAGAGAATGTTACTAGTTTTTTTTAATTGGCACAAGTGGACATTATGTAGCTTTGTGTTTGATTTGCTGGCATGTGCATGTTATCAATTTACTAAATATGAGTAAATTGGCCCACTTGGCCAAGATGAATTTCATGTTTGCATATATTTTTTTATCTGTTTTGCCACATGTCCTTGATATATTTGTCATATAAGTGCTTCTTTTCTTGAAGAAGAACTCTGTTTCTCTGACATTCAGTTCTTTGACATTGAGACAGCTGTAAAATATTGTCAGAAAAACGCAATGTATTACATTCCAATATGGCACCACATCTCTACATAATGTATCTATAGATGAATGCACTACTTGTTTTCAGGGCCACTACAGCAAATTACAAAATCTGAAACTAAACACACTGGGTTGTTTGATATATCTGATAAATTTGTGATGTAGACCTTGAGTTTTTACTGGGCACTAACAACATAAACTCCCAGATGACACATAACAGCAAGTGAATCTGCCATTATGATTTGCTTGCTGTCCACCGTTTGTGTCTATAATTTGTCTCTCCTTTACATTGTGTATATATGCATCACCGACTCCACAACCTTACCCTTGATCAAGGCTGGCTAGCTGAAACATGTTATATTTTTTCAGTTCGGTGCTAATTAACTATGTTATAACTCCCCTTGATAGCTGTAGTGTGAGTCTCATATTTTGTCTGTGAAAAATGTGGTAGTAGTATTAGAAAGCAAGTTTATTAGGACAATTATCCATAAAGCATTCCAAAATCATAAAAACTCCTGTACAGTCTAAAACTGACTTAAAACCCATCAACCCCTCCCTCCAACATTGCACCTTACTAAAGCCCATCCTTGAGACTCTGTTTAACAGTAAGCATAAAACAAGCAATTCTGATTGCCACATCAAGGTAGCACATTTCTGACAGCAACTCTGTCGTCTCCAGTCTTTGAAATGTTCTGCATTTTAAAAACAAAGGCCTTTAAAACGTGAAAGTAGCTGCCATATAAAAAATACAGTTCATAAGAACATGCAACAAGAAACATTTTACATTCAGAGGGTACCATCCCGAATCATATTATACGGGATGCAGGATAAGTAAATTAAATTGCATCCCACTCTCCCCCTTAAAATTGCATTCCACAATCTGGGGTCCAGCAACTAAGTTCAGTAAGGGAAAACCATTTTGAGGCCCAGAGTATTAAAAGAGAAGCTGATAGACAGCTTCTTCCTCAGGTATGCCAAATTGAGAGACCCAGAAACCTCTACCGCAAATTGTTTAATCGCTTGTTTGCTGTGGAAAGGTGTTGCTCAAATATGAATTTACCTTGAAAAAATGAAAGACAAGAGGCTTTTGTCAAAACAGGAACAATTGTTTTAATTAATTAAATTGGGGCCAATCTCCTGAGACCATTGTGGTGTCACTGCCTATCTGTGGGATGGATCTGGGTTTTTCTGTTTGCACGTTTGTCTAAGGTTTACATGTCCCCCAACCTATGATCTGACAATCAGTTGCTTCAGGCCTAGGTCTCAGGGCCTGCCTGACCACATATTTCTGACTCAGGGTTGAGGGGGAGGTCATATTGTGTGAATTCAACAATGGAGATGCAAGTTTGTTATTATACGCACAGATATCATGGTGTACATCGACATCGTATTTTTCAATAGTAACATTCCCCCATCTTGTTGAATTTTCAACTACACAGTTTACCCTATACTTCATGACAGTCACATTATTTGAGTTTTGGTGTGTATCTGTGTGTCTATTACTAATTACCTAGTTACTTACATACTACTTAACTTGAGGACTGCATTTTTACAGCAGTAAACCCCCACTTGTAGGAAATAGCACAACAACAGCACAACAATGAGAATCAGGAACAACAACAGGCAAATTCTAGTCATCCATCGGGGGAACCAGCAAAACAAATTGAGAAACCAGTCCTGTGCAGGGGCACCTCCCTCCTTTTTCATGTCAGCTTTTAGACGATGCAGTGCTTGGATGGCAAGAGCTAGTGTCCTGTTATCCATGTCGTTTCCATCGCGGTCATCAAGTCCAATACATACCGAAGTTGCATCGCCATAAGGTAAATGACTCTTAGTTTTTCCTTGATAACTTTTAGGCCCAGCTCAGGATAATCTTCAGCATTTCCCACCTGGGTATTTGTAACCAGTGGGGGTTTGCCTTTGTTTGCAAGGTGAAGAAGGTTATGGACCCTCCTGTGCTTACTTGAGTGCCAGAAAACAGTCTGAATTCTTCTGGAATGCCCTTGTATTGAACCCAGCCAAAGTAATCAGCAGTTCTTTTTTCACGAGCCTGATGCAGTAGAGTTGTTTTCTTCTGTGGCGGATGTTGGAGCAACTCAGACAGATCTTCTCCAGGAATGACCAGTTTCGGGGTATATATGGTTACGAGGGTGGGGAGGACCCGTCATCCAAGGGCAATCTGGGTGTAGGCCTACTCGCCATAGTGCCAGTAAGAATCCATTAACATGGAGGTGCCCCATTGCAGATCTGGTACATGGTAACCCTGAGCGGAGTTAGCATAGTCGCGCTACGCAGAATTCAGCGAAGTTGCAAAAAACTCAGCGAGCTACACGGAGTTGCGCAAGCACGCAGAGTTGCTAGTTCCGCCCGTTCGAGATGCGTTTTCCTGTTTGGGAATGCGTATTGCGTGTTCGGGGACGCTTATTGCGTCCTCGGGGGAAATATTGCGCGATCTTCACCACGCGGTCACCAGTGGGTGCGGCCATCTTGTTTCTTCACTTTTTGCTATGGTTCTGGGCCTGTTTTTTTTATCCTCCCTATATCTTTTCAATCCTTTGTTTCTAGAAACTTTTTTTTGATCTTTTTTATTTATTATCTATCCCTCTCTATTGCTGATTGTATATTTTGCGTTTTTTCCTACTTTTTGTGTTTTTTAGTGCGTTTTTCCCTCTTTTTCTATTACTTGCTTTTTTCATTTCTTTTACTTGCTTTCTTACTTCCTACCTTTTCTTTTCTGCCCCGCCTTCCCAGAACCATGGCAAAGTGCCTTATAAAAACTAAGGGCCAGGGGAAGAGGAGTGAGAGCCACGACCGCCTTCCTTGCGGAAGGCGGCGCCCACAAGGGCTGCAGCCATGGGTCTTATTCACTGAGGCGGAGGTGGCCTCCCCTTAACCCTGGCAGCAGGCGGCAGGCCTGGGTCTGGGTACGGGCTCCAGGAGCGTCACCGGTGGTGGGAGATGGTGCGCCGGGCAATGTTTTGCTGCTCTGGAGTTGAGCGCACCGGTAACCAATTGACGCACCGGTGGTCCGACACCCTGGACCAGAAGCAGGACCTGCTGGACCTGCTAGGTGTCGAGGTCCCGGGGCTTGGTGAGTAGCTAATTATATTACTATTGTGTTCTTCTGTTCTGTGTTATTGCGAATATTATATTTTTCGCAAATAGCTAACATGCTGCTGCTGCTTACATGCAGGTAACTTATGTTTAAAAACCTTATTATTATGTGATTGTTACTTTCAGATAGGTGCTCATGCTCGGCACTAATAACTAATCGTACGTGTTTGCAACTTTGCGCTCTCTTGGGCTGGTTATGTAAGAGAGGTTAGAGAATTTAAGTTAGGTAATGCATGTAGGAAAGACTCCAGTCCTTTCCTTTGTCCTGTCAGGCTGTCCTGTCTCCTGTCACTAAGATAGTGGTAGTAGTTAGTTAGTATTATTTGGTAATTTAGCGGCCTGCGTGACACGTCCGCTCACATTACTTCAATCCTAGTAGAACCTTTTGTAGTTCGTTCGTATAGTGAGTGAATAGAATAGCAACCAACAAATTTGGTGAATGCAATATGCATGCATCCATCTATGCATTAAGAAGAATAAAAATGCAGACTTAGTAATTGGCTCGTCAAAGGGGGTTTGAATTGGAGACAGAGATGATTGGGAATGAGATTGGAACTTAGTAGAAGCAAATATAATTTTTTTGCAATTCATTTTAAAGTCTGGAATAGGCGGGCTAGGTATGTTTAAGATTCAGGAATCGGAATTGAACTGTGGAATAATAATGATCAGATGGTACTCGACTGCGATAAATACTAGTCGACTACTACTAGTCGAATAAGTTGATCTGATTTAGGATAGGTCAATGTTATTGCAATTGTCGTTTCGTCTCTAAAAATATTTTTAGAGCAATTATATTTATTTATTTAACACAAATGGTTTTTGTCTCTTTAATTATGTCTTACATGATCAACATCCAGGGGCATGAAGAAGACTGGGTCTGCTGCCAGTGTGGCGGGTGCGGGAGCTGGAGGGGCCTCCCAGGAGCAGCAGGAAGCGGCCTCAGGCGCAGATGCCTCTGCTGCTGGCCCCAGTAAGTCCTCCTGGTGTTGTTATATATTAATATTTCCCTAACTTTTACTGCTCTATTATTTCCATTTCCTAATTTAAATTTTTCCAAAATCCTCTTTAATCTATGTTTCTAAATTCTTGTTTTTGCTCCATTTCCTACTACTAAGAACTAGTACTAACATTGTTTCTTGTGTCTTTTTTTTTTTTTTTACTTCAAATCAAACTGCATCTGACTAACCTCTGCTCTGACTCTGTATTAGTCTGTCTGTAGCTTACTTTCTTCTGGGTTTCACTCAGCTTTCCCTCTCCCCTTATATGTGGATTGTCTAGTAGTGGTACTGTAAGGCTCAGAAAACTCATTGGTCCTAGGCTACTACTAGTACTAGTACTAGTAAGGACTCCTTACTACTACTAGTACTAGTAGCACTAATCTGCTGTGCAGATTGCATGCCCAAGTAAGGTATTCTCCGCAGGTTTGTGACATGAGAAGGCTTTAGTTTCTTTTACTGTCTCATCATGCTCAATCAGTAATGGTGGTCACTCACGTTGGACACCCCAAAGTGGTGTATTTTACTTTTTCAAATCCAGGCGTAGTACTTTTTTTAGTAGCAGCAGTTGATGGTGAACACTGAACAACTGATTACCGTGCACCATGGCTGGAAGGAAGTATGAGGAGTAGGAGGACGGCACCATTATTTTCCAACTAAGAGAAACCTCATGTCCGCCCAGTTGGCCACTCTTTCTTTTTTTCAAAAAATGAGATGCACCAATAGCTCTAGTCACTGAGTCCAGTCCTTTGGGTTATCTGTCTTCTCGAGAGGCTTTTCAAAAATGACCACCAACAAAATGCTCAACCAGACTGTAGGAAGGTAGGATCCGACTGCATGGTTGGTCTTTTGCTGGTTTTTGACTAGTCTGACTGGGATCCTGCTAAACAGGACCCCAGTCTATCTGCTTTCTTCCTAAAATGTTGTGACATGTACTTAGGTTGACTCCAGATTGGATACTGGGCTACCCTTATTAGTCCCTAGTATATGGTACACATGTACCCAGGGCATAGGTACCCCAAAGGCCTCCCATGGGCTGAAGCATGTATTATGCCACCCATGAGAGGCCATGCAAAATTGAACTACAGGCCTGCCATTGCAGCCTGTGTAAGATGGTGCATACACCACTTATGATAGATATAGGTTTACTATATTTATAGGTCACTACACTTAAAACCTACAAGTCACCCCTATAGCAGGCCTTGACAATCCTGAAGGCAGGGTGCTGGATTTTATGTGAGAGGGTGCCCCTGCATGAGCAGAGCCCCTCTGCAGCCTTCGGAGTCCATTCTCCCGGGTTGTCTGTGACACAGCCAGACATATAGGTAGAGGTGCATTATAACCTCGCGGTAAATGCTATCTCGAAAATGGCTGAAACAAAACATGTCATGTTTGCTATCAAACACCTTGAGATCATACCTCCACACCAGTAACCGGTGTGGAGGTATGATTCCACCCCTCAGAAGCAAGCTTCGTGGGTCCCTGGTCTTCCCAGGTACCAGCATTCTCGACCTGGACAGCATAAAATGGACGCTGCCGACCAGAGACACATTTCTGCCCTCCTTCTGCTGAGCCAAGTTTGAGCAGAGGAAGGCAGCACAATAGGCATCCTGTCACAGGGAGGTGTGACCACCTCCCAGACAGGATTTAGTGTATTGGAGCTGGGTGGGGGCACTGCCAAAGTGCCTGACAGTCTGCACGAGGGGCACACTTGGTGTCCCTGTGCATAGTCCAGCTCAAAACAGTTCTGGGAGATGTTGGATCCTGCTCTGGCGTGAAACTGGACAAAGGACATGGGTGTAACTACCTCTGTGTCCTGACCCTACCCTGGGAGTGTCCCCTGAATCCGTCCAACCCTCTCCCATGGGTACAAAAGGGCTTACCTGGCTGTAGGACCCTAGATTCGACGTGGACAAGATTCTGAACAAGAAACCACTGACCTTCGACCGTCTGGACACTCTCGACTTCGCTGGACTTCGACTGGGCCCGACTTCGTCTCCCTCTCTGTCCAAAGCATCGTCTGTGCCCATGCACCATACAAGCTCTGTGTAGGACCTGTGGAGCATCAAGGACAACTGAAGTATCTCCCTTGGGGTGAAGGAGTCAATCCCCTGCGTTTGCAGGCACCATAACGCAACTGACCTGTCTGCTGATCCTGGGCTCCTGCAGACTCCGAAGGCTCCAGCAGCACAGGATGTGGGTTACTAAGTTATTTGAGGTTGAGCTGCCCTCTCACCACGTTTGAGGCCAGTATCTCTTGTGGGGACCGCATAACCTGAACCCCTGTGCACCTCTTACTTTTGCAATTGCATATGCTTGTTGGTCTTCCCCAACTTGGTGCATTGGGCTGTCAATAGCCCCAAACTCTGCGCATATTTCTTACAAAGGAGTCCAGCCTCCTTGCACACTGTGCCCTGCAAGCTGTGACTTTGTGAAACTGCTAGAGGTCCCCTCGCGACTGCTATGCCTTCGGCCTGTGGGTCCACTTGAGGGACAATACTGATTTTCTTGGGCTCCCCTGGTTGCTCCAGGCCTGCCCTGACTCCCCTTGCTGTGGTGAGGCCTCTGGTCCTTGCTTGGCCAGACCGTAATCTTCTTTTACCTTCTTTGTGGGTTGCCGTTGCCAAGGCTTGTTTCTGCACCCACCGGACACTGACCCCTCAGCACTCGACATCCTTTGTGGGGCAGCTCGTATCCAGCTCCTGGTTGTCCTTGACATCTCCTGGTCCCCGCAGCTGTAGAGTCAAGGTTTCCTTCTTCACACCTGAGGCACCCAACATCGGTGGGCATTCGTCTACCGAGACCCTAGTCACTCCTGAGTGACCCAGACTCTGTCCCCTCTGCTTTCAGGTTACTTCCATCAAGAATCCACCTGCGGATTCCACCAGACACTTTTCTTCTTTCCAGCAGTGGCATTTCTTTGAAGACTCCCATTGAGAATGACTGTGGTTTCCGACGCCACTTCAGACCTATGCACCCGGCTACCCTGGGATAGGTAACTCTGGTACTTCAGTATCCACGGGTGGGGTGGCTCTCCAACCTTCTATGTTCCAAAGGGTTTCCTCGTAATCCACTGGGAAGGGTCCTTAAACTTTAAAACTGCAACCGCGACTCTCCCATTGAATTGTACGTAGCACGCGGTCGTGTTCTCACACTGCACCCGTCCTCCGTGGGGTCCCTGCTTACTCACCTTGGGTGGTTCCTTGGGGTCCCAGTGATTCTACACTCTCTAGAAATTTTCTTGACTCGAGTCGTGGTTCTTATACCACTATTTTAGTATATGGTTTGGTCTCCCCCGGGATCCCACTGTGTATTAGTGCTACTTTCAATTGTTTATGTGCTACAGTATTGTGTGCTTTGTGTTTATCTGCGTGTAGCAGATACTGTGAGGTATTTAAGGTGTTATAATAATAAATCTATATTCTTATAACTACTGTGCGGTTCTCCTTTCATTTAACCAATACAATAAGATTGCATATTGGTGAAACAAGCTGCTTAACATTCCTTCAAGACTAAGCCTGAAGGCTGCTCTCCACAGCTACCACTTGGATAGCTTTCTAAGGTTATCTTTGACCTCTTAAATCACCATAAGGGTTGTTTAGACTGGTGCAAGGTGCCCACTTTAATTAGTGGACAGCATTTACCAAGCCAAGTTCTCACACAGATGTTAAATGCTGTCCAGAGTATTGTACTAAAGAAAAAGTAATCACGTCCTTTACTGTGAAGTGCTCTGATACGCTATGGGGTCAAGTTTGCGCTATACAAAACACCAAATAAATAATTAATTAAATAAATTGAGGGTTAAACTGATTAAATTAAATTGACGTCTGCGCCAACAGTGTTCTGATAGCAGAGTACGGTTCACACCCTGAATGGAGCTTTAAAATAATCTTAAGTTAGAATAATATTCCCGATTCCTGAATCCAATTGCTAGAACTTGAAGATCTGACAAGGCAGTTATTAGAAGGTGTGAGTATTAATAGGGTGATGCGTCACTTGTTGTAATTGTGGTTTGAATTATATAGTAGTGGTTGGAGGTTGAATGGATGAATGAGAGAGAGTATTGATAAATTGTTGCAGAAAAGAGGTTGAATTTTCAGACTCGCTGAGGTCAAAAAATGCCAGGATACATGCATACAAACATAATAGATGACTTGTTTACAGGATTTGAGGTGTAGAGTGTGAGGTACCATCAGCTATATCATTAAGATAGAGATACTAAGCATTGTTGTGATTGGTTAACATTGGTTGATGTTAGTGGAACTTAATTGGGCCAACGGGAGGCGCTGCATTGATTTGGGTGATTTCACACTGGTCGAACTTTCACTTGCGGGTGTTGAAAATTCTCTTGAGTGATTGTGATACTTTATTTCCTTTAGTAGAGCAAACAAGAAGATGTTTTGAGGTGCTAATTGAAGAATTTGTTGAAATAGTGTGAATGCAAGAGATATTGTAAAGGAGGGTGAACCGCTGCAAGGAGTGAGAGTGTACGTCATTTTGTTTTGCGCTGGGATTGGTCAGATGGTGTATTTTCACACTGGAATTGGTTGCTGACATCGAAGTGCCACGCTGGGATTGGACAATAGAAAAGCGAATACTGAATTTGGATTTGTTGATGAAATGTAAGAAATTTATAGCTGTGATTGGATTGGATTGGTTGGAATTGACGGATACGGAACAAAATAATAACATTTGATTGAAGTTACCTTGTTTTTCATTAAATTGTAATTATGAAATGTTTTAAATAAATAAATAATTTTGTGAGGGGAGATGTTACAATACCAGTACGAAAGTGTGAAGAGGCACCTCCCAAAGGAGCGTCTGCTTACATTTTGACAAATGAACATTTTTTACATACATGTTCTTGGCTTTGCTAACGGTGTAAGATCACTAAGAAGAAAGGTGCATTAAACTTTCCTAGATATGGAACATTTAGTACCAGAATTCTTGAAAATTTGAAAGAAAAATTGTACAAGATTAGGCCACCACCTAGACCTACACAGTATGAAGCACTGAGTATATGGGCGAAGATTTCAAGGGACAAAGAGAAGGAGAAATATCAGAGGAGGACAAAAAGACCAGTGCAGAATTATGCAGATGCACAATGGGATGAAGGACAGCATAGATGGAGAAAAGCTTTAATAGAGGGAAATATATTATACCCAGCTATTACTACATAAACAGTTAAAAGGGAAGTAAGAGAAATTCCAAAGAGAAGGATGGGGATGAGATGGATACTTACTAAAGAGATGGGATTTTAAAGAAAATATGAACTTCAAGACCCCCACCATATGTAACTCCAATTGATCAAGGTGAATCAAGTGCTAGCACAAGTAGCACAGTGACTACTGCACCTGTATATTGAGGTGTAGCACATATTGAACGACCCTTACAAATACTCCAAATTATTCCACCAGTCATGGCTCGCCCACAGGTTGCTGTTCCTACTGGTACAAATACAACTACAGTGCATAGTATGGCCTGATAACTTCTGTAAATGCCCAGACTCTATCCAGAGTCATAGCAAGTGTTCCTCCAAATGTTGATTTAAGACCAGAAATTCAACAAGTTGCTGAAGGTACTCCTTCAACAGGATTTGTTCCGACTGCACAGAATTCTCAGGTTGTTTTATGGAAACCCCCACAAATTAATAGATGGAGGGATGTTGGTTTTTACAACCCCCATGAATTCTAGTGACATAAGCTCTACTGAGAAGGGATATATTCCTGCTTGTTTAGAAGAAGAAGTGGGAATTAGAAAGATGGAAGGTGCAGAAGTGCAAGAGAGGTCAGATACCGAGAAAGAAAAGCCTTTTAACATTTCTAAATTGAAGGTGGAATTGGAGGAAATAATAAGGGGATGTTTATAATTCAAACACATAGAACAATATCAGAGGAAAGAATTAATTTATTTGTGTAAGGAGATTACAAGAAGAGTAGCCATGGTAGGTGACAAATTGACTGAAATAGCCCAGAAATATGAAATTTACATCTGCAGTGAAGCTATCGGGTCCATTTAGATGCCCAGCAATAGAAAACAAGTGACTTTCTGGAATGCATATACATATTATGGAATTGGTCAAAATCATTTGTAAATGGAGTGAGACTGAAAAGTTAGAAATTAAATGGGCAATGAAGCATGAAAGAAAAAGAAAGAAGCTGCAATTGCAGGGAAGCAATATTGGGAGAATGAGGTAGAAGCAACAGCCTATCCACTCAGAGAAATAGCAGGAGGAATGAATGTACATGTTGCCTGGAGTCAAGGTGAATTGGCAGCATTTACAAACAATTTTCCAGAATTGAGAGAAAAACCAGTGCAATGATATGTATAAGTCAAACGGTTTATAAAGATTTCAAAGGGTCTATGGATGGATTTGAATATGTTCTTTGACATTGTAGTACCTGCTGATTTATGGACTGAATGTAAGACTATGTTACAATGGCCGAAGAGGAGCCAGTGAGGAATACTAAGACAAATGTACCAACTCCTGTAGTGATGGAGAAATATGAGGCAGCGATTACTTTCCTGAAGGGTAGAGTACCTCCGAAAGATATGGATTGAGTTAAAATTAAAAGAACTACCAAAGAACCAAAAGAAACAGTTAATAAATACAATGAAAGATTGTTACAGGTGTTTCGACAGCACAGTGGACGAGAATATCCTGAGGAAAAGGATATGGGGATTTTTGTGTCACAATTTGTCTTAGGATTGAAACTAGAGATCTGGTCACACATAACTCAAATCATGATCTGCTGGCAGAACAAATCGCTTGATGACATTTTTAGATATGCAAAGTATTGCAGTGATGAGTTAGAAATGAAGCAGAAGAAAATTAAAGAGAAATTCATGCTGGCACAAACGAAGTTGGCTTATAACAGTTTACAGAATCCTTCTTTTACGGAAAATCAAGGAAAATGCAGGGTGTTGCAGGGTGTTGCAGTTCCACAGGTGTTGCTTTCACCACATCCACCCCAGCAAGTGGGTGATCAATTATTGGTGTAAATTTAATTTAGTCACACCTCAATATAAATCACATAGCCCGGGGGAAGAGGGTTAGGGTTTGATGAATGGTTGGGAAGGGGTATTTGAGGGAAAGGTTTGACAAAGATAAACACTACACATAGACACACACACTCTTGGCAGATGACCATCATAAATCTGTTAAGGGAGAAAAAGGAAATGCATGCATGATGATGACTTGATGGTTATTGATGAGCAGTACTAGACTAGTAGTACAGGCCAGGGCAGCAGTATATTATTAATTATTATTATTATGCAATTGCCTTGCCTGTCTACCCCCAGAGAGACCCAAATTACATAAATTTTATGTTCTGTTGTACCAGGCTTCCTTTTAAAGCTAGCAAAGAAAATTAAAAAATAGCTGTAGGGGTTAAATATATAAGCAAACATAATAAACAACAGCACACACAGTCGTAAAATGATTGAAGAGAAAAAATGTATCAAATGAAATAAAAGAAGACAATACTATAAGTTACTATGTTATGGTCAAATTGGGAGTTGCATCTCGGCATTCCTCTTGGTCCTTCCTTCCATGGAAACTCCGTCCGTCAATCTTGTGTGCCACTGCCTGCCTGGCGGATGCGGATTGGTAAGGTAAGTGTGAGTTGTTTTTCCCAGTATAGCACAGGGTAAAGGCCGGCCTGTAAGTGTAGATGGAAAAACAAAATGAATATTGAAAAATCAAGGAGAAAAGTAAAGTTAAAATGCATAAATTACGGAGGAGTGCAACAAGATCACTTTCAGAGGCGGCATGGCTAAATCATGTCTACTCTGTTACCAGCATTAACCTACAACAACAAGAGGACACAGCAGGCCTGCGGCGCCCACCCAACCTCCACTTTCCAAATTAAGTAACTAAATCAATCCCCCGCTGTCAGTCATACCACTACACTCGCCTCCAGCACTACACAGACATGTAGGTCTGCTGTGGTTGTTGTTGACTTGTTTACCTTTTAGGCCACTTCATGAAACACCCGAGTTATTCCATCAATCAACTCCGATCCTACTGACTGACTGCGACGAGTATAGTATGGTCATCATGGTGTCCAACTCTGTAGTGTACCGAGTGAGTCCAGATTCCATATTAAAAAATGCAATGGATCGGTCTGCAGTAGAAGTACAATTTTGTTATTAAACAACAAGAAGGGAAACATTGACTTGAGCCACTTTTTTGTGTGTAGATTAAATACTAGCACACTTCATACACAACAACAACAACACAAACACTAATCACTCAGAGTCAGCGTCCAATGCATGCCAACATCATTACTTGTTCTTAAGGGGCAGTCCCTCTCGGCTCGGAAAGGATGATAGCTATAATCATGTTCTTTGGAGGGACTCGACGAGGCAGCACAGACACACATTTCTTGTACTATTCTCCATCCAATGTCTGACTTGAGGGAAATTGATTTAGGGCGAGTCAGGAGGAGTGGACTGGAGCAGGACTCGGAGGAGTGGACTTACTTCTTTAATGACTGCACACAGTTGCAACTCCAATCCGGCAATAAAAGAGTAAGACAGTGGTGATGGATTTGTTGTGATTCGAACTAGAAGGACAGAGACACACACAAATAATAAAAGTAAATAAGGAAGAAAGAAAGTAACAAGTTGAAAGCCTAGTTGTCAGGGAAGTAGAGCTGGTGGTTCACCCAGAAGTAGGTCATCTAACACACTACTTCCATGACCTAAGTCACTGTCATCATCTTCCTGCTGTGCTACTTCAAATTCAAGAAAACCCACCCCTTCCACAAAAGAAAAAGGGAGAAGGTCCAGCGCTAACATTTTAGCCAGCTTCGCTTTGTACAAACGTGCCGGTGGGTGGATGCATTTGTACTTCCCCTCTGACCTAAACATGCTGAGAATGGTAGCCTGGATTTTTTTCTTTTCTGTTGCCACTGATGCACGTAACATCTTCTAGACGCCAGATGTTGTAAGGCTCAACACACGTTTCATTGCGGTACTCTCTTGGCTGGGACCCCTTGGTGTCTCAGCCTGACTCTTACTCTTGTGCCACTGTGATGTTGCTAATGTGGTTCTGGCCGGTATCACTGCATCGCTGGAGACAGGGCTACTTTGTGTACCAGAGAAAATGTCTCCCTCTTGTTCACCTTCCACCGTGATCGTATCTTCTACTCCTTCAACCCCACCAACAACAATGGGTGCAGTTTTTTGGCCGCTAAGGTGCGCCTCCCACTGGATCATGTGGTGTTTTTTCAGATGGGTTGTTTAGCCTCGGGTACCATAGTTTGTACCAAGCTTACCCCGACTAACACCTTGTCCACAAACGGAGCATATCGCAATGTTCACCTCCTTCCTGCTAACCGAAAAGAAGTCACAAACTGGGGAGGTCAACTTTCTGGAGCTGCTGGTGCCACTTTCAATGCCGGATGTACTGGTAGGTGGACGTGGAGTTTAACTCTCTGCAGTACCTACTTCTACTGCGGTGGTTGTGCTGGATGTAGGTCGCTGCCGGGCCTTTGCAAATGCAAATATGGAAGCTGGAGGTGGTGTTGATGTTATCTGTGTTGGTGGTATCGGTGCCACATCCCTCACAGCAATTTGAGATGGGGTAATGTCCGTCTCCACTGGGGCGGGACTAATGTCCATGATGACAGGCTCGTCATCATCATCCTCCTCTTCTTCTACATCTACCTCCATAACTCTAAGGCTTTCTGGAACCTTCCTTTTCCCTAGCCTTGTCTCGTGGCATGTCTCACTCTCAGACTGAGGTGGTGGCTTCTAGATCATCAGAAGGGGGACTTGCAGAAGAACTCGATGGACTAACCCTCCTTTTCCTTGCTGGGGATCTGGAAGACAATGGATCATCTGAAAGAGTGGCTTGCTCTTCTTCTTCCTCTGCAGGAAGCTAGATTTCCTGAACTGCCCCTACTTCGGGAGGAACAACTACTATTGTGGGCGGTGGTTGCGGCTGTTGTTGTCCACTTATCTGAGTTTTCTGCGTTGATTGGGTACTACTTTGCGATATCGATAAGTCAATTTCAACATCACTGCTCGTTGTCGTGATTAGACTGGCTGCCTCTGCGACAGACATGGGCTTGGGCCTAGGTTGGTGGGGTGGGTCCACTGATGCGGGTATGCTGCTCCCAGCTTGCTCCCAGGACACCGCTGCTGCAGGTGCAATTTTTTGTTTCCCAAAAAGGATCTTGGGAGGCACACCAGTCTTCGTAAGTGGCAGTTCCTTCTTCTCACTGGCAACTTTCTTGGAACTGGAGGACCTGGTACCTTTCTTTGGGGCCATCTTCTTCAGATGTCAGCAGCACGCAGTGGCACAAGTTGAAGAGATGTCTGTGATCACACATCACGTGATGTCGTGAGCTGCAGGACGTCTGTCTGGCAGTAGAATGGGTGATGACGCCTCCTCTTTTGTGCACATAAAAGCAAAGAAGCAAGAAGAACATCAGTGAAACGTGGCATTTGTTGTTGTGGTTCAATTACTACTAGTACAAACAAACAAATATAATATATAACTTAGTGTGTGGTCACACTTGTTAGTGTTACTATTAATATTATTACATTTTATTAACTCAGTTATTTAAAAAACATAACAACAGTGTAGCCATTTGTGAGACTTTGACAACAAGGGCTTTCATGGTGTACTGTGTACACTCAGGAAGGATAGGAAAGAAGAAGAACAAAAACAAAAATACAAATGTAATGGAACCTGTTTGGCATTGTGCATCACGTGGGATGCAGCATTCAGGGAGCTGCAGCTGGCAATGGGGATGGAAGCAGTAAGCCAAGAGGAACAAAGGAAAGACATGCAGGCCTATGGCAAAAGCAGCACACTAACTACCACCATGAAATGGCCTCCAGCCACATGGTCACTCACAACAAGCAGGAGGCCTGGAAAACAATGAACTCAAGCAGGCCTATATGGTCAGACAAAGGAGGCATGCCAATAAACAACACAGCTTTAATGCAGCAATGTAAAAACGAAAATCCACAGGGCTAAAAAAGGTTTGCAAGTTACACAACAACCACACCACACACATCCAACAAAGGCATTTATTATTTAACACACACACAAAAAGTGAAATACCCCCCAAAAAAACATTTTGCAATTCAATCCAATGCCATCCATGCCCTAAATGATGTTTAAATTCAACAGACACCACAGAAACAGTTGTTTCATGCACCCATGACTAGCTCTGGGCCTACTGGCTGAAAGGCCTATTGGCAGACTAATGGGCTAGTGAATTAAATAAGTATTGCAAATTAATTTCAAAAGTTGGAGAAAATGCAGTGAACTGTGCAACATGTTTCCTTTATAAAAGATGAAAAATTACTTGCAAAGAAACAACTAGGCTCCTACTAAACTACAGGCCACCCACCATAATAAATAAAAAATAAAAAATGCAAAGTACAAAAAAAGTAGGTGCAATGCCCCAATCAAACAAACAACACCAATTTTCCAACTTACTTGTGAAATCTCAGATTCAAAAGTCCTCAAATCCAATGATATATGATGCAGCAGCTACAAAGAGTGATCCTTCCTGCTCCAAATCCAAATGAAAAGTGAACAGGAGATGGACAAAGCACTGGGAGCAGCCATCTGGACAGCAACAGGAAGTTGGAGACTCTGGGGCACTTCCTTCCTCTTAAAGAAAAAGGACTCTTTGCACAAAAAAGTACAGCCAAATGTCAATCTGAGGAGTTTTTTTAATCTAAATCATCATTTCGAGAAGGTTTTGATGCTGCTCGAGAGAGATTCTTCCCAGATTGCAAATTCTACGTGTTCGGGATTTCGATCTTTGTAAAACTTCAGCCGGGAGTCCGATGGCACGCCCGAATGACGTGTTTGCGATCGCTCACTCTCACGGGACCGTGCGGCCAGCTACCAAATCTCGTGGCACTCGTGAACAGACGGGAAATGTCATCGGCGATCGCAGGCATCCCGGTAAGTCGCTCCCGCGTTTTGAGAGCGGAGTTGCCGAAAATCCGCAAACTCCACGAACGGAGCTGATTTTACGCCCAGGGTTAGTACATGGAGTATTGCTTCACAATTTTCATTGGTGCCAAGTGGTATCATTCCTTTGCCTCTGAAACACAAAGGATACAGTGTAGGTTTCGTACAAGTAGGGGTTGCTCCTTCCATTCTAGCCATGTGTACCTATCTCATTGTACCAGTATTCCTGACATTGGGTATCTATGCTGGCATTCAACCCTTTCCTTCTAGACTCATTTCCCCTTGAATCATCAAGGTAAATGCCCCTGCACTGGAACTCCATGTCTGGGGTTCACATGTTATTAAAGAATACAGCCCCAGATATGCTAAGGGACCCTCTGGAACCACAGAGAGAGACAGGAGTGGACATGTTGGTGCACTGGTGCAGTGATATTGCTACCTCCAAGAACCTTTTCTCTGGAAAATCTTGGTGCCAAACAGTGTCCTCCACAATGGGGCCCCACCTGCGCATCCTGTCTAGCTCAGTTTGAATGTTGCTAGGTTCAGTGAAAAGGTGTTTTGCTGTAGGGTTGGTTTCATACTGCGTGATGTTTACCACTACTCTATGGGGATCTACTCTACTGGGTTGTACCATGGCCCTAATCGTACATAGGTTCACGGTGGATGAGATATTTTGCTTTTTGGGGCTATTTCTTGTGATAGGTAAAGTCTGTCTGTGCCCACGGCATGTGGTATCAGCAAGCAGACACAGCATAGCCAACGTCTAGGCACACACAGTGGTCATGTGTTGGTACCATGTGCTGTGCAAGAGTTTGCTGTATAGTGGGTGTGGAATACTAGTGTTTGGTTCTGTGTAAGGGTAAGTAAGGTGGGAGAGGGTCCCACGCAAGCACTGTAGAAATGTCAAGGTAGGCTCCATGTCACTACTCAAATTTCTTCCTGCAGATGGATGCGGACACACCCATGCTAGGCATATGATATACAAAGGTGCAATACTGCATACCTTTTAGAACATTACAGGTCTTGGGACAATGTCTGGACGGGTTGTCTGCAGCTGTCCGGCATCCGTGGGTGTCTTTGCTTGGCACAAACTGAAGAGTCTGTTGTCAAAAAATTGTGGTCTTGATGGTACGAACACTCAGGCCTCGTTGCGATTTCAGATGTTGTTACTGAAGAGGTGGCGGACTGCAGTAAAGGTAGTGCATGTGAAGTTCGATTGCAAACCGGTTGGATAAGAGATGTGGTTGTAGGTGAGCTTTAAGAAAAACATGCATTATTATTTGGTCTTGGAAATTCCTGTGCCTGTCCTTTTTGGGGAATATTTGGTACATCCATTTTGCACAACTTTTAGTGGGGAACTGGAAATTGGCCCAAGTTGGAGACTCATTTTAGGAGACAGTAAACATTTTAGTGATGGAGCACCTGAGTTTTATTTTTGTGGGTCATTTTGGTCCTTCCCATCTCCATGACAGAAGTAAGTGTTTTAGTGGGGTGATCTTCGTAAGTGCGTGGATTATTCTTTTAATCTAACTATTGTTTTACAGGTGTTGCCAGCCCTCTAATACCCTAATTTTTCTAACGTGTGTGTAGTTTTAATGATGCAGTTGGTACCTTTTGGCCTACACATGCACCATGCACTGTGAAAGGAAGGCAGACATGTCACAATCTGGGGGTTGCAAGGAGACGTGTATGCCCCTCTGGTCCCTGTAAGTGGCTTGCAACCAGGTTTCCTCTAGTGGCGTTGGGTGTTTTGACTACGCCCTTTTTCTGAAAGCTTCTCTTTGGTCTTCTTTTGGGCTGCTTCTTCTAGGTCATTGGGCACCTTCCTAAGGTCTCATGTAGTGTGGGTTTTCTTATAGCATACTGGTGGGGGTTGAGAGAATGCTGTGTGGCTCCTGTGGTATTTGAATGTGGCAATGATTGAGATCCAACCTATTGCTCCCTTGGACGATGTTCTTGAGGCCCTGTGTATCTTATTTGACAAACTGGGTGCTGTGGTGAGCGTATCCATGCATCTTGTGTGGGGACTGCAACAGTCATCTACAGAGCCCCCTTCCCTCCTGGTGCCCCTCTCTCCCTCGGATCCAGGATGCTTTGGGCCTGCTACCCTTGGCGGAAATCAGGGACTTCCTACCCGGTGACACGCTGTTCACGCTGTTTTGGAGGGGCATGATCCGATGAGCAAACTTTGGATATTTGGAAGCATTAGAGGAGAGGAGGAGGCTTACGATGGGAGTCAGGTGTGCTGCTAGGACCTGTCGTACTGTGAGCAATGAACTGAGATGGCTGATTGCCCTGGCAAATCTCCCTACTGACTTGGTGCCAAATTTTCGCTTCTTTGTGCATGTACTACAGAGCTCCAAGGGGGCATCATTATCCAAAGTGTACAGAAGACATGTCTTCCGGCTCCGGAGCGTCGCCTCATTTTCAAACTGAAAGGGGGCCTTCACAAGCTGGTGGCCTAAAAATGTTGCAGAATGGGGTCCATTAGACCTAGTAATAGGAACACCTTCCCCATTGGACTTGGGCGAAGAGACCTGGGTGCCTGTTTTTATGCACTGGTCGGGGGTGCCCTGCCCCCTCATTAGACTACCCTCCACCCGGGGCATGGCCTGCCAACCTCGTCCTGGGGGACAAGCAGCAGAATGGGTCCTAGGCCCCTGCAATCACCCAAGATGACAGATTTTTGTGTGTTTTCCCGATCAACCAAACATACGGCAGCCCTGAGTTTTTCCTGAATGCAAGTAAAGACTTGAGTTTTCTCCTAATGCTTTGTCACTATTCTTTATTGTTGTGAGATGTTCTGACGATGGTATGAAGTGAATGTGTCGTATTTTTTTTTATTTTATTTTTTTATTTAGAGTTTTATATAGCGCGAACTAGACCTGAGGATATCAGTTATCAGAGTGCTTTACATGAGCACTAGTTTAATTACAGATGGACACATTAATTTTTGTTAGGCACAGGGAGATTAAGTGATTTGCCCAGAATCACAGGATGCTGAGCGTCGTTGCCGAGACTCGAACCTGGTTCCCCAGCTTCGAGGTCGACCGCTCTAGCCATTTGGATTGGGCAAAAGTATTACCCCTCCCAGCCATGACTGTGGCTCTGGTGCTTGTTGGGCTGTATTCCCTGCCTGCTGTGGTTGCCATGTGTTTGGCCAACCACCTGGTCCTTGTTGCAGTAGTTTGTTTGCTGCCTGATTACCTTGGTTTTGTGGATGGGGATTTTGCAGGGACTGGCCCAGGCCTATTGATCTTTGCTTGTGATAAGCTTTCAGGTGGCATTGGTCGGCAATGTGGCCGATTCGTTGATAGTAGTAACACTCTTTGAGGTCTGACTGCTGCCCACTGCCATCTATCAGCATCATGACCACGGGGTCCTCCTCAGGTCAGCCTGGGGCGCACAGTCATGAGTGTTTATCTTTGGGCGCCTTGTCAGTCCCAGGTGTGACTATTCCTGTATCCTCACCCACGCTGTTGTTTGTATCCTGGGGGACTGGTGTCCTCTTCCTCACTATTGCTAGTCGTGTTATGGTTTAGACCCACTATGATGTTCCTGGCCACTTGTGAAGTGTATGTTTTGAGTATGTTTTGTGGGCTAAATGCAGTGGATGGGATTTCAGGTGGATTCTAGCACCGTACTGGGATGAGGCCGGAATTGTCTGGGATTGTCGATCTGGCTGCCTCCCTGCCCTAGATCTTGTCGTCAGCTGCTCGGTGGAGGGCACTTCGGCTCCCTCAACCAGAGGCTTGGTGTAACCCAGTACAGGAACAGCAAGGATGGCAGGCATTGGAGAGAGTACCTCTGTGGCCATGCATGGTGGGGGAGGTACGGACGCCTTCCTTGCGGGATCTGTGACAGAAATGTAGGTCGGGGTTCCCTCAAAGATGGCCCATATTTCTAAGAATGCCTCTCTTTTAGCCTTTTTCTGTCCTACGTATTTGGTCAGAATGTGTGTGTGTTCTATTATGTTGATGTCGAAGGTTTCCCCCTCTGGCCAGGGGAAAGCATGTGTTTGAGTATGTGCATGCCATTCACAGCGACATCTATCAAGTCGTCTAGCCTGTGTGGGGAATCTAGCTTGCATGTGGTTTAAAGGTGACTCCATGATGACTTGGGAACATTCTAAGGTCTAAGACATTTCTAACATAACAAGTCTTTTGAACAAACATAAATACTACTCTGATTGTGTGGAAAATATGTACAAGGGATTATGCTGGCAATAACTACTTTTACTATGAGATCAGTTTAGAAAAAAGATGCATCAAACAAATATAGTCCATACAACAACACATATGGAAATTAACAACTTGTAAGAAAGTGCATTGGTTAACTCAAAAACATTATGAATTGTACATTTAGCAGCGGAATAGAAAAAGTTAAACAAATGACAACTTTTTCATCTGCACATAGAATCATTAACTGGACATAATATTTAACATGGAACACTGTTGCAATAATTGTATTAGCATCACAACATCAAGAAAAAATGCATCAATTTTAAACCACAAAGAAATAAAAGTAAAAAGAAAAAATGATGACAGAGGTAAAATAATGAATTTGTCCAAGAAACCTTTGCTCACTCCTGGCGCCTGCAGCTCGATTACAAGGGGAAGCTCTGTGCAGTACATGGAACTAAGGGGCATATTACCAAGAACGGCGTTAGAATTATCGCCGCTTTAGCGGCAGGAAACTGCCGCTATAGCGGCGATAATGGGCTTGATAATATGCCCTTGAGAATTCCAATAGAAACCCATGTTTACACCAGAACATGGGCTTCTATTGGAATTCTCAAGGGCATATTATCAAGCCCATTATCGCCGCTTTAGCAGCAGTTTCCTGCCGCTAAAGCGGCGATAATTTTAACGCCGTTCTTGGTAATATGCCCCAATGTGAGCCCGATAGTCTGTCAGTATGGGCTTGGGGACAAAGATAGCAACAATTTATGTGGAGAAGAAGGGGCAACTCGACAACTACAGGCCCTCCTTGGCAATACACAAGCTGCACCTTACACTCCAAGGTCAAAATTTTTCCCATAACGTCCGAAATACACCCTATATCAAAACCAGGGGTCATGCGTGCTGGCTATGTCACAACAGTGGTACAACCAAATAGCACATCTCACTTCTTTCAGATACTATCAGTGTTACGAAACTGATAGAACTAAGATAACTTCTTTAGACTAAAAAATAAGATAGAGATGCTGGCCCTATATCACACCCAGAGCCTATGCGTACTATCTGTGTCACGCCCAGTGGGCAAAGTGGTGAGGCCCGACCCTTGTATCGCATCCAGGGATCAAGCGTACCCTCTGTGTCACACCCCGCAGTTCATTTGACAAACAACCCTCACCTTTCCTGGTTTGCCTTATGCCAAATGCTGGGACTAAGGATCAGATGTAGTCCCTTACCCCCTGATCGTGACTTTAGGATGGAACTCCGCCCCGCGGATTCAGCAGAACTTCCAATCAATTGTGGCGTCTGCTCACCATTTTTGGTGTGCAGATGTGAATCCATTCGGGCAGGGTCCTTTTCCTTCAGCTGCAGTTGGGCTCAAAGAACGAATCTCTTCTGGCTGGCTCACCAAAATGTTGTGCAAAAATGAATTTACCTTGAAAAAATTAATGACAAGAGGTGTTTGTCAAATCAGGAACAATTGGGTTAATTTAGCGCAGTGGCCAGGAGAGGTGGCAACAGAGTTTGGGTCTGAAGACTGTCTCCAAGCCATTTGTTTTGGACGTCATTTTATACATTACATGAGGCATCAAAATATTTTCATTCCTTCAGAGAAAGAAATTTGGGCCTAGTCAAGGGGCCATAAATCTGTTAGTTTGATATGATGCGCAGGTGGGCTATGACGTGGACACAATGGGGGACCAGTGGGTATGGGTCCAAATGTCCGGTATGGGGAGCATGCGATCACTGCATGCAATGTGCATGCTGTGTTCTGATTGGCTGTGTGTTCCTAACTTAGTGTGGCATCGGACTTTATGGTGTTCTTGGGAATGTGTGCCCCTCCAGCCAAATGTGTTTTATTGGGACCAATCTCCTGAGACCATGGTGGTGTTGCTGCCTATCTGTGGGATTGATCTGGATTTTCTCTCTGCGCAGTTTTACAAGGGTTACGTGTCCCCCCACCTGTGATCTGTCAATCAGTTGTAGGGTTGAGGGGGAGGTCATATAGGGCGAATTCAACAACGGAGATGCGAGTTTGTTATTATACGTACAGATATTACGATTGAGCACCACCATTTCCTTATTTCCCTAGCCCACCTCCTTTCAATGGCTTCAATCTTAACCCAATACAGTTTAGAGACCTCGGCACTTTCACTGTCCACAGAAAGCTTATTGAAAAATCTTAGAGCCCGAGAATACGCCAACAGGTTTCTGGAGTTTAGATTCAATTCCCTCCTTATACCCTGGCCCATGGTGCCTGGAGGCAGCCACAGAAGCCTTCTGATAACCGCCCCCTCCAACCGGTCCCAGTCACAGGATGGGTCAAAGGCAAGAACCTCTGCACCATACAGCCCCAAAGGGGGTATATTCCCTTGGCATGCCTTCATCAAGGGCGTAAGGGCCAGACCTCCATTTTTCCAATTGCACCTGATCAGGCAATTAGCTTGCAACAAAGACCTCTGCTTGATTATAATGTAAGGACAAATACTGGACTAGGAAGGCTGAATAGTTCCGCACCCGTTGCACAGTCAGCAGTTAGAATGTATCAACCACTCTTCTCGCAGGTTCAGCCGGCCACCACTCCTTTTTTGGAAGTACAAAACAGATTTTCTACATTAAGTGGACTAGAAGACTGTGACTGACTATTGCCTATTGAAACACAGGAGCCAGGGGGTGGACACAGTGTAGTGCCCATAGCTGATGCCGTGAGGAGGCCAAGCGTAGTGATCTCTCGCAATTTTATTTCTTGGAATATCGCTGGGCTGGCAACTAAATTTCGAGATCCTTCCTTAGTTAATTTTTTAAAAGAGTTTAAGATAATCAGTCTTCAAGAAACCTGGCTGGTTGAAAGTAATTTGTTTTTAGAAGGATATAAGGCCTATTTTGTCCCTGCTACCCCGTCTTCCAGTGGGAGAGCTAAAGGGGGCTTAGTCACATATGTGTCTGTGGCCTTAGATAGCCAGATTCAGGTTGTTCCTATTTGGTGTGGAGGGATATTGGTGTTATTATTTAACACTAGAGGCATTAGATGGGGACTGGTTAATTTTTACAACGCAGTATCCAGTCCCACCCGTGATTGTAATATAGTTGCTTTATGCTCTTTTTTTAGACGTCCCAACAGATTCTCAGTTTCTGATTTTTTGGTCTCAGGGGATTTTAACGCTCACCCATGTGGTAACCCTGCATTGTCCTGTGTATCTGAACTGGGATGCCCGCGAAGGAGTGGATTCCATTTTGATCACCATACACAAGGGGAATTGATTAATAACATGATCCAGGAGTTCAATATGGTGTGTTTGATGGCTCTTGTGGCCCCATACATTAAATTTTCAACTCCAACTTACAAAGGGGTCAGGACAGGATCTTTTATTGACTATATATTAATTTCCTCCCCTTTGCAGTTGTGGATCACAGGTTTCTCTATTGATGAGAGTATATTTAGTGATCATAATCCGCTTTGTGCTCATATAGCCGGACCACTTATTAGTCATATCGAAGGAGCAGCTATGAGGGCGTTACGACTCTGACTGACAATAAACGCAGATTGAAATGGACACAGATTGACCCCAAGTTGTTTTATGATAAGGTTAATAGGTTATGTGCCCCTGAACTTTCAACATGTCAAAATCCCTGTTCGCCCCCAGATTATCTGTTGGCAGCTTTTGTGACCTTAGCAGGGAAGGTGGGAGATCTCTTAAGTGTTCCGGCCGTAAGGGCTAGAAATGTTGGGCCTAAATGGTTCGACTCGGATTGTACCCGAGCAGCTGGTAAGTTGAAGGCAGCTCTTTCATCCATACCTAGAATACAATCAGTGGTCTGTAACTACCGCAGAGAATATAAGGCCGCTCTAGCAGGGCGCAAGACAAAACTAAAAGATGAAGCCTGGCGGGACCTTATTGAGGCAAGTGTATTGAAAAATAGTTCCAAATTTTGGCAAGTGGTGAACCGCCCAGCCATTGGTATGGATAGGGATCCCGTTCTAGGAGCCTCTATTACAGAAGAGGACTGGGTGTCCCATTTTAAAACTATTTTTGACTGTCCCCCCGATTGTTGTGGCCCAGTGATAATAGACTTAAATGCTCCAGCTTTATCTTTTAGTATTGTTGAGGTTATTGCAGGGATTGAAGGGCTTTCTGCTAAAAGGCTCCAGGACCAGATGGGATTCCCCCAGATCTATTTAAATCTGACCCTTTTTTTTGGGCTCCTATCTTGGTTAACGTTTTTAACGCTGCAGCAAAAATTGGATGCCCCTCTTCCTGGGCTATTTCTACTATTGTTCCCGTTTTTAAAAAGGGCGACCGAGGTAGCCCCCATTGTTATAGACCCATCTCCCTTTTAGATTCAACTGTTAAGGTGGTGGGTCGGATATTATTACAGCGGCTGCAAACTTGGGCAGAGGAAACCGAAATACTGTCAGATGTCCAATATGGTTTTCGCCCTGGACGTTCCACAATTGCCCAGTGTTTAAATATTCTTATGATTTTCAGTAAATATACTATTGCACACTCTGGGTCCATATTTTGTGCCTTTATGGATCTGTCATCAGCTTTTGATCGTGTTAATAGAACTAAACTGTGGCAGATCCTGAGGCAAACAGGTGTGGATCCTAGTCTAGTGAACTTCCTGGTGGATCTTCATAATTCTACCCAGGCAAATGTTAGGTTCGCTCAGGATTTGCGTATTACTGAGAATTTTGATATCAAAGGGGCGTCCGTCAAGGTTGCATTTTAGCCCCTTTTTTGTTTAATTACTATCTTAACGACTTGGAACAGGAATTATTGGAAACTGGGGTTGATTACCCGTATGTTGGACGTCGCGGCATCCCGATACTGCTTTATGCAGATGATGCCGTTCTTCTATCTAGAACAGAGGTTGGTCTACAATCTCTTTTAAAGGCTTTTGCGGGGTACATGGGTAAACGGGACTTGTCAATTAACAATTCCAAGTCTTATGTACTGAGAATAGGTAAGCAAACTGTGAAGCCCTTTAAATTTGCAATTGACTCAACTGTGGTCCCTCCTACGAATGTTTTCTCATATTTGGGGGTTCTTATCGACAACAAATTAAAATGGGGACCCCAAATTGAGAAGAAGAAGGGGAAGTGGTTCGGGCCAATGCGGCCATTTTTAAATTTTCATCAAGAATAGGGAAGAAACCTACTGGGGCCATGTTACAAGTTTATAAGGCTAAAAGTCTTTCCATTGCCACGTATGGAAGTGAGATATGGGGATATACAGCCGCAGATTCTCTGCAAGTGGTGGAAAATAATTTTTAAAACGCCTTCTGTGTGTCCCTCAGGGGACCCCTAATTTAGCAGTGCATGAGGAACTGGGGGTCTCCTATATTAGTGACATCCTTGCATTACGTCCACTGATTTTTTGGTTGAAATGTTGGTTAAATACAGATCTGTCTTTTAACCATTTATTATTAAGAGAGTGTATGCTGCTAGAACAAGCCTCATGTATCCCTTGGCTAAATTATATTCAAAAGAGTTTTAAAGGGATAGGGCGTGGCGAGCTGTACAGCAAGCCAGAATGCATAGTTAAGCAGGATGTCGTATCAAGCAGAATAGCTTTTATGAGTTTGTGGAGGATGGAAAGAGAAGCGAAGGAGTTGCTGAAACCCAGTGTACGCAATTTTATATTAACGAAAACGACCTTGTCAACCGAACCCTACCTCATGGGGTGTTTGTCCTCTCACGAGAAATATCTTTTAACAAGGTTTAGGATGAATCTATACCATCTTTTGTTGGTTAGACCAAAGACCATAAGAGGGCAAGTGTGACACTATCCTGCGGCTGCGACGGTGAGTCTCCGCAGGATTTGTTGCACTTCATGTTTGCTTGTAGATTTTATGAAGTTCCTCGTAGGATTTTTTGGTCCCTTATTTAAAACGACTGAATTTTAGACAGGTTCGCCCTGCACTCTTGCATCTACAGATGTTGTCTACGGAGTCATTGTTTTTTACACTTGGCTATTTAAAAGCTTGTGTTAAATCGCGATCCTTTATGGATGTTGAACTTGTTATTGTATTAATGCATTTTTACTGTTCGAATGTTATACACCCATGTTTGCACTCATATAACGTGCATAATTTATACAAATGCTCCTGGGGGTTGCAGTTTTAATATTCTTGTGGACTGTACATATGTATTTATCGCACATTGCACTTTATATTTTGAATTGCACTTGGGGAGTATGATTTTAATTTGACTGTTCACCAGCTTAAGGAGATTTGATTTATATATTAGAATGTCTTTGTGTAACTTTTATGGTTTTGATGTTAAAACCGAATAAAGTTTATTGACTGACTGATTGACTGACCTCTGCTTAATGCAACCCATGTGTGTCCCATTTTGAATTCCTGTTAAAGGACAGGCCAAGATATTTGTAAGTATTTGCTATCTTCACCTCCTGAGCATACAGAAAACACTCAAAGCTATGTACCTTTTTCCCAAAGGCCAACACCTTGGTTTATGTCATTTATGAGTTCTACCCTCAGATTCTTAGGAGTCTGTCTATCTTTCCAAGACCTCCTACCTATTGGCCGCAGCCTGTCATGTACCAATGCCTGTGGGAAAATGACAGTAAAATGGCCTGCAGACACAACTGTTGCATGAGTTTCAAAAGGTCCACAGCAGAAGCCTGACAGTCTTATGAAGAGAGTCCATACCCTGGTAACGCCACATGGAGACTTTCTCTGTGGCCATGTATTTTTTATCTGTGACCGTGTTCAATGTGTAGCACCATCTTGCAGCAGACATCAGATGCAGTATGCAGAGTGTGCCGTGTGTCTTTATACACTGAGGTGCAGCATTGTTTTTGCATGTAGATCTATAATATGCAATGGCAATTATACCATAGTGGCTTATATTAAGTCAAGGTATTTTGATGATGTGTCCTGGAATTGTCATTTGAAGAGCTGGTGCTTCATGAAAATATGTTTTTGACAAAGTAGTGTTCAATCAAGGGCCACCTTTTTTGACTTTTTTAAGGTTTCTTCCTCTTTTTACCTGGAGAAGGCAATTACCCTGCCTACAAGATGTATTTTCTAGTCCGATTTTTAGGTCGAGCCTCGACAGCGCTTACGCTGTCTGCAAGACATGTTGTATCTCTTCTGTGGGCTTTTGACAATCCACCAATTGCCATTGGTTCTTTCTTGTGGCATTCCAAAATGCTGGCTTTCTATTGGCCCATTGCTCCCAATTGTCCCTCCTTGTTTCTGCTGAGACGATTTAAGTAAGTGATTTGTTTTTGTTGGCCGTCACACGCTCCTCCTGGCACAGCACGCAATGGCCCCTCCTCCCATCTGGGCATGCAGCCTCAGGGTTCCTTGTCATTATCTATCTGTTTGCTTCGGGAGGCCGCGCCCCTTTGCGGGAATGCCTCATGTGTATTTTGTAAGTAGGGTTCCTTGTCATTGTCTATCTGTTTGCTTCGGGAGGCCGCGCCCCTTTGCGACAATGCGTCATGTGTATTTTGTAAGTTCTCAAAATCACCAGCGACCGTTAAATACACACTTCGTCTCTAAAATAATCCATAAATAATTAAACTTGTTTAAACTGGTCGGCAAAATATAATTACAAAACGTGCCTTCTTTTCTATTGTTCTGATCTCTGCTCGTAATACTTCGTGGCAGCGTCCAAAGTTTCTAAACATGCAATACTGTGTGTCCTCTTTCTAGTTCCATGACACAGTCTGGAGCAGATCTCTCTAATTGGCTCTGTGTTTCTACTGACGTTCCATGCCTGTCGGGGATTGTGTACGGTTTACCTTGGTATACATTACAGTTTACTTCATGCTTGCGCTGCGTCAGACTGCGAGTTCCGTGCCCTCCCGCCCGTCAGAACCATTAAGGACCCCATTCTGCATATTAACCAGGTCTGTGATTAATTTCAGAAGTTCAACAAAGACATAATAGATCCCTTCCACTATGCTTGGGCCTCTGCTGATAAGGAATATGTGATTAAAAACCAAATGTTGCTTAATATGTATCTCTGAGCTGGGTTGTGCTGAGTTTACAATATTTTTCCATGGTGTACACCATTTGCCAAATTGTTTTATAATATTTCAGTTGGGGCACAGTGTGTTCATCTGTTAATCAGTTATGCGTTTTAATTTGGATTTTTTGATATGCAATTTAAAATATCTCCACTACACACTTGAATTTCAGATTTTATTTGTATCTAATTTGCTCACAAGTCTTCTCTGTAAAGCGCTCTGATACCCTCAGGTCTAGCCAGCGCTACATAAAACTCTTGAGTAAATAAATAAATAAATAAGTCTTGCTTTACAGAAGCCCACTAGCAGAAAATGTGAAAACCTAACATGTTCTCATTTTAGCTCCATTGTGCCGAGTTCCAGCTGCATCAATCCCTGAATTTGCATTTTCCCTTTAGTTTCCCTTTGTTTGCATTTGTGTCCTTGTGATTATCTTTTGTAATTTATTTCCTGCCATGTAGTTGTGAGCTCCATGTTACACATGCTCTTGTTTCACTATAAAGCGCACTGACGCCCTTGTTCGTAGTATGCACAACTGCATAAATTAATAAATGGGTACGTTAGGTAGATTTGTTTATTTTGAGGATTAGACCTGCTGTCCCTGCTGGAAGGTGCTTTGGCTTCTTTTTCTCCGTCATGACCTCTGTTCAATTTAGATGCGTACCACATTATGTTTCTTAATTGGTGCTGTGTCCCAAAAATACAATACAATATCAGTTTATTGTAAGCAATAGCGGCTGGTTTGGCTTTCTCTTTTTTCGCCCTTTCGATTCATTGGGGACCCAGGGGGAACTTGGCGCGAGCCGGTGTCCCCCTGGGGTTTTTCGCGTGGTGGGACAATCTACGCAGCGCGATAGGTGTAGATAGGGCGAGGGGCGGGACTAGCAGGTAAGTATTAATAGGTGGGGTTTTTGGCGGGAGGTTTACTGTGAGGGGAAACTAGCGGCGAGTTTTTTGTTGACGCTCTAGACCTGGCAGTGTGTCGCTTCGTTAATTATATTTAACAGCTTGTGGTAATTAATTTTACCTTCAAAGGAGGAGGGCGCTGTGGTCAGCGAAGCGCTTCGTATCCTGTGCGCGGCGGGCCGGGAGGACATCCTGAGGACCGGTGTATCAGCTGCTGTGGGGGCAGGCGTGAGGCGCCCGAGCAGGACCGCGGCGCTTGGAGTGGCGGTGGCTGTGGCAGCATGTTTGCCGTCACACGGCCGTGCTCCTTTGGTGCCCCTCAACGCCGGAACTGCAGGACGAAGACAACAGAGCCGCGGCCGTTCTTCACGGCGGAGCGGCGGTGGCAGGCTGCAGGCATCGCGCTGCTCTTCAGCGCAGGAGAGAGAGGCAGGTCAGTTGGGGGCGGTCTCCACCCCTCGTGTGGGCCGGGCGAAGAGGTGGGTTTTGCGTGGGAGTGGGGCCGCCCCCAGGAGCCTTTCTTTCCTGGGCATACAAAGCAGCTGTTGTAGGGGGCGTGGCTTGGGTGAGAAGGCTGCTATTTCCTTTTCCTTACCGGCGAGTCCCCCTCCTGCAAAAAGGGCTCATTTGGGTCCCAAGTTACTTGTGAACAGTGTTTTTTCGGGCAAAGGAGGTGCACAGATAAATATAGCGCCCCCTGTTTTCTCTGACAGGTGCTCTTCTTCTCTAGTGGATTACTCCAGTGACAGTGGGGAGGAAACTTTTGGGGTTTCAACATTGTCCCCTGTTTTCCAGCATGTTAATAATAAACAGTCGGGGAAGAGCTTGCAGGTGGGTGGGGCGGCATTTGAGGGGGCCGTTTCAAGTTTTGTTCTGTCCCCTGTGCCTAGAGGCCCCCCTGTTGATAAATCCCATTTTTATAATAAGGATTCACTTGATAAGGGTCAGTTGGTCCTGTCAGAGTCATTAGTTAGCGAAGATGTCCCTAAGTTTTTGGAGGCATCTGAATTTTGTCCACACAGTGAACCTAACGCTTTGACTCCTGAACATTTTCGGTTTTCATCTGGAAATGAGTCTCTTTTTCCGGCTTCTCGCCCCCCCCCCTAGTCACCCCCAGTTTAATTTTGATTCCTCGTTTGGGCCTCAGAGTGGTCAATGGGTTTGGGTAGAACATGCCGACACCCAACTTATGCAGTGGGCAGATCTGAGCAGGGGGCTGGGGTTAATAAATCTTCAACGTCTTCTTGCAAGAGCGGCTGGAAGGTCTCACCGTCAACAGCTTCTCGGCCAACGACTGGTGCTTCCAGTTTTGTGAATGCGGAGCATTTTGTGGCTTTGGGTTCATTATCAGGTACACAGGGCGGATCAGGTGCGGATTTGTGGGTTACGGCCGGGCATTTGGAGCGGATGCCTGTGACTAATTGGAGGTTTTATGATGGGATGGTGGGGGACGGGGAAATACCTGGTAGTAGCAATGTGGATTTGGAAATCTTTGATGATCAATTTGAAAATGGGGATGTTTCTGACAATATAAATGAAGGGGATTTGTTGGAAGGAAGTGATGTTAATGTAAGTGCATTGGGTCACGAACATGTTTTCTCAAAGGGAGGGTCGGGGCAACCAATGTTTTTAGTATGTTGCAGAAGTCAAGAGCGGACAGCGCAACGGATTGGGAACAGCGACACGGTCATCGTCAGCGTGATGATCCCAAAGATTTTCAGAAACGTGCGGCTCAGCTAACGACAGGTAAGCCTCATTGGTGGGCTTCTTGGTCTCAACCTTCGACTGTCAAGTGCAATACACTTTCTGTTGGGGTGGGTGATGCTTCTGTGATTGAGGCAGTTGGGTTGTTTACGGGGGAGGGTGTAGGGCAGGTGGCAGATCAGTCATCAACAATAAACAACGCTGCAGTGGCCAGTAAGGATGTAAGTCAAGTTACACAGATTTCTGGTGTAGATAAATCTAGTTCTGGTCAGGAGGGGGGAGTTGAGGTTAATATTAATAAGAAGCTCCCTTAAATGGGTTTAGCTATGCCATTGGGGACACATCTTTCCGATAAGACCAAAAATAAGATTTCGCAACACGAGTTTGTTGATGTGTTTAAACTGCTCCATAGGGACATTCAGGCTAAGGAAGGGTCCAAGGAAGAGGAATGGGAGCTTGCTAGACGTCCCAGGGTACCTAAAAACATTGAGAATTGGACCGCAGCTTTTTTGATATACGCTAGCGTGTATTGTGAAAAGCACCAAGATAGGGCAATTGCTCTTTTCAAATACATGGACATCATTTGTAAGGCCCAATTGCACTTCGGTGGTTTTGCGTGGCTCAGCTACGATGAGGAATTCAGGGCTAGAGTCAGTATGTTCCATGATAAACCTTGGGGCGATGTTGATCAGAACTTTGGCTTCAATGGATGTCCTCTATCCAACCTCCTGCATCGACACATACAGCAAGTGGTTTGCCTATTACTTACCGGCCCTTTCAGCCTCGCCCCGCCCAATCCGGGGCGGGATGGTTTGGTAGAGGACAGTTTCCAATATCTGGAGCCTGTTGGAACTTTAACCGGGGTATCTGCACCAGACAATTCTGTAGGTTCAAGCATGAATGTTCACAATGTGGAGGAAAACATGCTATTACACAATGTTTCAGTAATCCGTGGTTTGGAGATCAAGAGCGGTTCCCAAGGGGAAGGGGATCAGTTTTTCAAACTATGCCAAAGGGCTCATACTCAAATTAAGCTTTCAAGCTTGGAATCGTGGCTGGATGAATACCCAGACTCTGAAGTTGCTTCTAAGCTCTATTGGGGGTTTAGGGATGGTTTCAAGATTGGGTATCAAGGGCCAAGATATAATCGTTGGGCTGATAACCTGAAATCTGCTAAGGAATTGCCACAGATTGTGCAAAAGAAACTGGAGGTGGAGTTAACAGCTGACAGGATAGCGGGTCCTTTTAGGCAGTCTCCTATGCAAAATTTAATTGTATCCCCATTGGGTTTAGTACCTAAGAAAGTGGCTGGGGAATTTCGCTTAATCCATCTATCATGGCCGGAGGGGCAATATATTAATGACTTCATTTCCCCTGATGACTCTAATGTTTCTTATGCCTCGGTAGATGATGCATTAAGGATGGTGCGGATGGTGGGGACGGGTGCAGAGTTAGCGAAAAGTGACATTCAGTCGGCCTTCCGGTTATTACCTATACATCCATCAGATTTTGAGCTTTTAGGCATGTTCTTTAATGGAGCATTTTATGTAGACAGAGTTCTCCCTATGGGTTGCTCAGTGTCTTGTGCTCTTTTTGAAATGTTTAGTACATTCTTACAATGGTGTTTTTTCAAAACGGAGTGGTCACAAATATGTATGTCACTATTTGGATGACTTTATGTTCATTGGAGAGGCACATTCAGATCAGTGTCACAGAGCTTTGGGCATCTTTCAGGACATGGATGAGGAGTTTCGGTGTTCCACTGGCTCCTGAAAAAACTGAGGGTCCTTGCACCAGGCTCACTTTTTTGGGCATAGAAATCGACACTCAAGTTATGATGGCTCGTTTGCCGGCTGAAAAACTGAAGGAAATGTATTCCTTTTTATTGGAGGTCATTGGTAAAGACAAACTTGATCTCAGGAAGGTTGAGCGCTTATTGGGCTACCTAAACTTTGCTTGTCGTGTGGTCAGGGCAGGCAGGACTTTCTGCAGATGTTTGGGGATGGCGATGTCAGGAGCATTCCTTCCTCATCACAGGATTAGAATTACTAAAGCCATCAAGGAGGATCTTGTCATTTGGTTAAAATTTCTGGAAGATTTTAATGGAGTCTCCCTCTTTTTTGTTGAAGACAATACCATCTGGCAGATCCAGCTTTTTTCAGACTCATCTGGGGCCCATGGTTTCGGTCTGTTCTGGGAGGGGCGCTGGTGTGCGGAGAGATGGCCGTCTCATTGGTTGCAGCATGGTCGCAGTATTGCCTTCCTGGAATTATTCCCTCTTATTGTTGCTTTGTTAGTTTGGGGTGAAGAATTTCGGGACAGGTGTGTGCTTTTTCACGTTGATAATATGGCTGTGGTAAATCTCATCAATAATCAAAAAGCACAAGACCTACGGGTGCTACGCCTTTTGCGTGTTTTCATGCTGCAGAGCCTCACATTAAATATTGTTTTCAGAGCTAGACACATTCCGGGCATTAACAATTCTATAGCAGACGCGTTGTCTCGCTTTAATTGGCAGAAATTCCGCAGTCTGGCGCCTGGGGCAGACAACTTCAAAACTCCAATTCCGCAAAACACCTGGGTGCTGGGGGACTGAGGATCATCGAATTGGTGGAAAAATCTATAGCTCCTTCCACCAGACAAAGTTATCAGCAGGCCTGGAGTGAATTTTTAAGTTACGCAGAATCCCATAACTTTGATGGGCAATCAGTTGGTAACAGAAGTTTCATTTTACAATTTGTGTTGAACTTGATTAACAGGGGCCTGTCACACACGACCATTTCTGGGAAACTGGCTGGGATTTCCTTTTATGGTCAATTATGGTGGGGTCAGGACTTGGTGGGGGATGTGTTGTTAAGACGCATGTTGAAAGGTTTTAGCAGAGAGCGCTCATATTCTTTGCCGTTACGTGAGCCAGTTACTTTTGCTCTTTTATAACAATTGTTGTTGCAACTGCCAGTTTGCTGTTACGATTTTTGGGAGGTTTCACGTTTTAGGCTTTGCATGTTCTGGTTGTTCTTTGGTGCTTTCAGGGTCTCCGAATTATTGGGGCTGAGAGACCAGATAGGCATTCAGAGCAGTGAGGTCCAAGTACACAGAGACATTCTGAGGTTTTGGTTAAAGAGGTCTAAAACTGATCAATTGGGGAAAGACCTATGGGTCCAACTAAACAGCAGTGGAGTGCCGGACGGCTGCCCTTTGGGGAAGTGGGAGTCATTTGCGAATTCCGCTGATTTTTCGCCTGGGGCAATATTCTCTCATAGGAATAGGGCTAAGATCTCCAGTGCTCATTTATTGGCGGTTTTACGGAAAACTTTGATTAAACTGGGAAAATATCCTTTATTGTTTGGGACACACTCTTTTTGTATAGGGGCGGCTACTGAAGCGGCCAGGTTGGGTTGGGGTTGGGAGGACATCAAGAGGATTGGTAGATGGAAATCTGCTTGTTGCACTCGCTATGTCAGGAAATAATAATATAATATTTTTATTTGCACTATTGCTGTTGGCTAATTTTGTTTTCTCCGTCTAGGTTCCGTAAAAGGCACATTGTCAACAAAAAATGCGTACATGGGTAGTAGGTCACTCCTTCATTAAATGGGCAGCCATCTTTGCAGAACAGCAGATTTACGGCAGAGCACTTGGACTTCCCAGCAAAGATCACGAAGTTGTCTGGAAAGGGAAAGGTGGTATGAGGTGGGAGGGTTTGTTTCCCTTGTTAACAGAGCTATCGGCTGCGAGAGGATTTCCTGACATGTTAATCATCCACCTAGGCGAAAATGACTTAGTGCCGTTGTCGGGCTTATCTCTTATTAAACTAATGAAATTGGACTTGGCAGTAATAAAGAACAATTGGGAGGGTACGTCTTTGGTATGGACTGAATTTATTTACAGGCAACATTGGAGGGTGGCTCGCAATCACGCTGCAATTGAAAAGGCTCGCAGGAAGCTCAATAGGGCAATGAAAGTTTGTTGTCAAGTTATGGGTATTAAAGTTTTGTCCCATGATAATATCACAAGTACGAAAGATCATCTGTTCCGAGAGGATGGGGTTCACTTATCTCAGATGGGTCAAGCGTATTATCTTTTGGAGATGAGAGATCTGTTGGCAAAATTTTGGAATGAAAACATTTGGTGCAATAAACGTGTATTATGATTTTCTGCTGCATCAAACCTTGGGGGTGGGGGCCAGGAAAACTCCTTGGTTTTCCTGGGTGGCGCTTTTTGGGGGGGTTTGGATAGTCTCGAGCGGGCTTATCCATCCCTCTGGGGTGGGGGAGAAGGGAGGAAAAGGTCAATAAAACAAATGAGGGGGAAGTTAGGATGGGTTTGTACATTACATGGGGGTATTTCTAAAGTCTGTTTGAAATAGTTGGTTTTATTATGATAAGATGTTTTTGGGGGGGATTTTGAATTGCAATGGGGTTTCTTGATATAGCAATTTTTGTTCCTAAGGAAAAATATGCTGTTTACCTGTTTTAATAAAGTGACCTTTTCTGCTAAGATAATATCGGTGAGTGGATTGTTGTTATTGCGCGATGGGGACCCAGGGGGAACTTGACGCGAGCCGGTGTCCCGCTGGGGTTTTTCGCGCGGTGGGACAATCCATGCGGCGCGATAGGTGTAGATAGGGCGAGGGGCGGGACTAGCAGGTAAGTATTAATAGGTGGGGTTTTTGGCGGGAGGTTTACTGTGAGGGGAAACTAGCGGCAAGTTTTTTGTTGACCCACCACCTTTACTGTATGTAGATGTTTTTAAAAAAAAATAATAATAATTTATACGTCACATTAGGACAGGTATCAGTTTTCCTTCTTTAGGTAGTTTCTTATCATTAGGCGCTTTTTGGGGGGGTTTGGATAGTCTTGAGCGGGCTTATCCATCCCTCTGGGGTGGGGGAGGGGGAGGAAAAGGTCAATAAAACAAATGAGGGGGAAGGAATGATGGGTTTGCACATTACATGGGGGTATTTCTAAAGTCTGTTTGAAATAGTTGGTTTTATTATGATAAGATGTTTTTGGGGGGGATTTAGAATTGCAATGGGGTTTCTTGACATGGCAATTTTTGTTCCTAAGGAAAAATATGCTGTTTACCTGTCTTAATAAAGTGACCTTTTCTGCTAAGATAATATCAGTGAGTGGATTGTTGTTATTGCGCGAGAGTCCTTTGTTCTTTAGATAACTAAAGTTGGCGCAGCACCATTTTAATTGTTTTTTGCACCAGTAGCACTCTTAGACGGATATCACTTTATGGAAGAGGACCGACATAAGACGCGTGAAGCGAAAGCAGAAACCTAGACTGAGGTGGTGCCGGTGCTCTCGCCATAATGGTGGTGAGGCTTCTGGGGGTGTGATGTAAGCACAGCAGGCTTTGTGTTTAGAACAGGCAGCTGCATTAGCCTTCACCACATTATAAGGAGGAGGCAGACACTATTCACCCTCTGCATGTGCTTAAAAGCTGAAGGGCGCACTACAAATCCTTAACAAATACCTAAGATGTCAGCACTTACCAGGCTCAATACTTATAAGGTCCCAAATGCGAGACCTATTGGCTATGCCAAAGTGCTTTTTGATCGAGACTTGTGTGTACCTGGCTGCTTTTTTTTATCGCAGTGGTTAGAGCTGCTACATAGCAGAGTTTGAATGGGGGTCTTTGATGCAGTTGTCCTGTTCTTCTGGAACTTAATTCTGCTTTACCGAAGAAAAACACTTATCACAGTTTTGAGGCCTTCGCAAGTGTTGTAAATAAATCAGTTTGCATTAACTGCAGGGTCGCCCTGAACAGACCGACTATGGTTTGATCCATTCTGCCTCTTTTTTTTTTTAGCTTGGCAGCCCTGCTCTTTACATGCTGAAAATAACGTTTTACCATTAACAAGTTTATAATTTATTCCGATAGGTTAGCTCTGGATATTATCAATGTCTCTGATAGATGCAGGTGCAACTGGAAGAGCCTAAATAACAGTGCTATATATATGCTGTTATTTAAAAAAAAAAAAATGTTTTTAAAGCACTGCTTCGGTCAGTGACCATGTGCCCCTGCTCCGCTGATGCCCCAAATACAAGACAGGAACACACACGGAGAGACTAAATGGGGAATCTAAATTGTGTAACTGCAGATCCCTGCTGCAGTTTTGAAATTCCAATGAAATGTGTTACTCTAACTTGCAATGGTTGAGACTTTGACTGCCTGACTGGGACTTTTAAATTTCCCTCTGCTAACTGTGTGAGTGGCGTGCTGCAGCAATGTCGGTTTGACCCCTGACCCTGTGTGTGTACTTATATTTATTCTTTAATGTGGTCTGGAGCATTTGAGACGCTTACCCAGTTCTGCTGTAAACAGGGCTCTAAATCTCGTTATCTGGTCACATTTGCATTCCCACCCCTTCAACCACAAATACCCGCCCCCCCACCCCACTCCACTATCCAGCCTACTCCGCTACTCACCCTATTGGCTAAGCCAATAATAGCTAGCCCACAGGCGAGACCTATTGGCATGACCAATGCTTGTTTATCAATAGATCCATCTCCACTCCATATGTAAAAAAGTCTTTGGCCAAGGTATACAGTTCTTATTTTTCAACATTTTGCCTAGCCAGTAGCTGGCTCCCTTCAGTAAGTTGATATGTCGGACTATATCAACAGCATATCACATGGCAGGAATGGTACACTGATATGTCTGGTCATATTAAAAGCATATCACAACAGTTGATATCTCCGGCCATATCAACGCATATCACATTGTAGAGATGGTGTTGCAGAGCCTGAGCTGCCTTCTGAGAAAGATTTGTGGAAGGGGATTTGCTTAAAGATGTGTGCAGTAAAGCTATAGCCACCACAGGCCTCTCAATCATTTCTGATTGTTTTCTCATTTCAATAACTTTACCTGTGATCTTCATATTTTAGATGTAATACATTTCATTGCACATATTGCTGGTGTGCTGTTTTCATGTGGCTTTAGTTTAACTACTGCCTGGTTAAATCTTCATGTAGTAAGGACTTAAAGTTAGAAATAAAAGCGATGTGAAAATATCTTATTAGACACCATTAAACACCATTAAAACTCATTACTCCAAGGCTATTAGTCACTCAGAACTAAATTGACATTTTCGCTTTTTGAATATTTTGCATGATTCGTTTGGAGGTGACAGTTTTTTGTACAGCAAAACATTACTTTCAAGGATTTATGGATCTGTCACAGAGAGTGCTAAAAGCAAAGTCTGTCACATGGCCTTCTACAAGCAATATCCTGTATTCATACAATCCAGAATTCATCCTTGCAATCCTGTTTGGAGATTGTGGTCCTTAGATTTTCTACTGCTATTGGTTCCTCGCAATGTCTGATGAGACAAGGAGGCAGAGCCTTTTCTCATCTGACTTATGAACAATGGAACTCTCTCTCATTCCATATTTGATTGAATGTTAACAATCATAAGTTCTCCAAATGAGTCAAGACTTGGCTTTTTTTGCGACTTACATTGTTACCATCTAATTCAGTCCAGGGGCACACTTGTTGGGTATTTACAAGCCCCTTGCGCCACCCGTACGTCACTTTTCCCATGTTAAAAATGACGCAAAAGTGGCGCAAGGGGCTTGTAAATCTGCCCCTTTGTGTTTAATAAATGGCTTTCTTTCCTTCAGGCATTCATTTCTTCATTCAATGTTTTTTTCTGTGTGAGGCTTGTGGGTATTGTGAAAGTGATGTGTAACACATCTACAAGTCATTTTCTACTCAAATGAGTATCTCACTGTTATCTTTCTTATTTTATATGAGAGGCATGCCATTGTGTTCAATATTCACACAATATATCTAAAAGGACGTAGTTCCGTTGAGATAAAGTCCTTTATTTAATATCAGGAATGACAGGACAAGCTGGACCTCCTACTCGGAGAACAACCACTTCCAACTGACTCCCATTCCGTTGCCCCGGTAACCCTCATTCCATCATGGAACAAGATGGAACCCAACACATCTTCCCCCTTACATAGTGAACAGAATGCAACTGTAAAATCATAAAATAACAAGAAATAAAGATCAACAATAATAATGAAAAACATAGTGTGATGTTGATAACATAACACATCCTTCTTCTATGACAACAACAAAACAAGCAATAAAATATACAGTAACAATTAAGATATAAAATCACGAAGTCTTGAAGAAGGAAATCTAGTTCTGGTGGAAACATGTCTCTCACACTGATTAAGCTTGGCAGATGGACTGCTGAGGCGAGTGGAGACAGAACCTTCACTAAGACCTTCACTACCACTAGCTGCAAGATTATCAGTGTGAGAATCGTGAGCGATAGAAATGTTATCTTTGTTCCACCATTTACCAATTTGTAATTTAACAACATTTTTTTTAACGACCACAACTCTTTAAGGAGCAGAAAATTTGGCATCTTTCATGGCAATGATTCTAGGTACCTTGATTCTGACAAAATCACCAACAGCAACTTTTAATTCTCTACCCCGTGCAGTCACATACCTATTCTGAGCAACAATTCTCTTCTTGATCACATTCTCTACCTTCTGTGCGGAAGGAGAAGAACACCCCATCCAATCTCTAATTAATCTAGATGCAGGTAATCTTCCACGTAAAGAGAAAAGGGAGAAATATCAGTGTCAGCATTAGGAGTAAGTACGCACAGCCCACAACAATTTTCACAACTCCTCCTTACACTTCAAACCACTGGCCTTGGCAAGCTGGACATTATCTTTAATGACTCTGTTAAATCGTTCCACTAGACCATTACTCTTAGGATGATATAGGGAAGTTCTGGTGTGCTTAATACCTAAAAAGGTAACAAAATCTAAAAATTGAGATGACGTAAACTGACAACCATTATCAGATAATATCTCATCTGGAATCCCTTCCCTCAGGAAAATAGACTCCAAAAATTCAATGACACTTATGGTGTTGTGAGACCTAACAAACTTGATCTCTGGCCATCAACTGTAAAAATCAACAACAACAATACCATACTCCTGTAATCCTTCAGAGACTGTCATAGGACCAATGATATCAATGGCAATCTTTCCCCAAGGTTTCTTGGGAACTTCAATAGCCTCAATAGGACTAGGAACGGTTACTTGAGTCTTGTCACTTCCAGCACAAAAAATGCAATCTCTGACAAAACGTTCAACACTCTTATCAAGCCCAGGCCATTTTTGGATTTATTTCTAATACTTTTCTCCTATATTGAACTCTATTTGAAGCTCTACAAACTTTTGAGAAATGTCCTTTCCGCATACATTTGGCACAAGTTCGGTCCCTAGCAGGACAAAAATCAGCATTTCCTAAATGGGATGGACTACCACAACGGTAACATTCTAATTGTCTGAAGGTATTTTTTTTAAGAATGTTATCCAAAGATTTAGTCAATCCAGAAGTACTTCCAGAAGCATCATTTTTTTAAAACTTGGAATATTTGGATTTAACAGCCAAAACTTCCGAGGTTTTGTTATCGGAAATAGATAGTTCATTCAAAAATGACATGGTGCTTTCAATTCTAGAGGCAATTTCTACAGCTTTCTCTAATGTTAAATTAGGTTTAGATAATAAAGCTTCTTGGACCTTCTTGTTGGTTTTTTCTACTAATTGATCACGAATCATTTCGTCTTCAACGTCTTTGTATTCACAAGAAACTGCTAGAATTCTTAATGCACCAACATAACTGGCGGCAGACTCACCAGAAAATTGAACCCTTCTGTAAAATTTGTGCCTTTCCATGATGACGTTTTTCCTTGCCTTGAATCTTAAATCTAATGCTTTTAATGCTGAGGCATATTCATCCACTACAAAATCTCCTTCTCCTTCACCTTGACAAACCAAAACAGGATCAGAAGGAATATGTTAAAGAATTTTACGACCTTCATTTCACAAACAATGACGAAGAACGGCAAATTTCTTTTTAGGTGTGAAAGTATCACCATCTAAAGCATCTAAATATGCCTCAAAAGCTTCTTTCCATTGTTCCCAGTCAGATTCGGGAGTAATAGGATTTGGAGAAAAGGCAGGCGGAGGTACAAGTGAATTTTGCATTTTGAAAATGAATACAATAAAAACAGAATACAATGGAATCAAAAACTGCAAGTATCAGAATGAAATAACGTAAAGGTTCACATATAAAATACTGTATAACAGTATACACACTGGTTGCAATGAATGAAGTGATGATGCTGTGCGTATCAGCGAAGATGTGCCGACCAAAACTTTAAAATGCTTGAAGATTCCTGTAGCAATGAGGCTGCATTGACAGAATACTGAATTCAAGGCAGTGTGTATAGCGATGAAAATACAATATGCATAGATGGGACAGCGCTGAAACTGTGCGTATCAGTGTACGGTGATACGCATCATGCCGTTTGAATTACAGATGACAGTAGAGAAATGCGGCACACAGTGATCCAAGGAAACAGCTGAAGGTAAACTGCGGTCGCTAGGATACCGAAACTCCAGTCAGACAGAGACGACTGACGCAGCGTGAGACGAAAGCTGTCAGCGCAGAGAAGGAAGCACGTTGCTAAGATACGCAGCATGGAGTGGATGACGTAGGCAGAGTCGGAGGACACGCGCCGAAGCTCGAGCAAGGGAGACAGAGCTCGAGTTCGGAAGCGCTATTTATTAAAAATGTACTTACAGCTGCAGATGCAGGCAATACAACCCGAGCAAGTCCGATGAAGTTGGCACCTCTAAAAGAAATCCAACCAGTAACTGGAAACGATCTGCAGCGGACGTGAAAGAGGCAGCAGGGAACCAGATGAGGAGGCAGATCACAACGTGGGGGACTCGTCCTGACCCGGTAGCTCGTCGCCACTAAAAGGACGTAGTTCCGTTGAGATAAAGTCCTTTATTTAATATCAGGAATGACAGGACGAGCCGGACCTCCGACTCGGAGAACAACCACTTCCAACTGACTCCCATTCCGTTGCCCCTGTAACCCTCATTCCATCATGGAACGAGATGGAACCCAACAATATCAAATAAGTGGATTTCACTTTATATGCATAATTTTGGTGAACTCTAGCACATTATGTAATGGAAAAATATAGCAATTTTACCCGTCCCTACTTGTGGCTAAGGTCTTATGATCGCATTTTCCAGAATCTCTGGAGGATCCTAACCAATAAGACACTGCTTGGAATTTTATACAGGACTCATAAAATATCTGTAAGATTGTTTATATTTTATATCCTGCTAATGTGGTCCAGGCCTCAAATGTTACATTTAAAAAAAATGCTGATTGGTAAAAGAATGGAAAGGAGACAGAGTCATCATAGGATGAGACCAGTCTCTTGCCTCTGCAAGGACATATCTCAAGTAGTGAGGATTGTGATACTTAGACACCTGGACACCTAGCCTGCTACTTGCCTCTGGCCTCCAGTTCCTGCTTGTTCCAGGCTGACCCACTGTCACTGCCACTGTCTGGGGTTTCCCGCCCGGGGTTTTCCACTCAGCGTTTTTCCTGCCAATAGAAGCCCCGCCCACCCCAGGACCTACTTAATGTATGCTGCAGTGCGACCGTGCTGCTGGTGCGATAAAGGCAAGCCTGTCTATCCCTATCAGTGCCTGGACCCCGCCCAGGACCAAGACCCCTGCACTCCACGTTAGGACCTTTCACCTGCACCCACTGACACTTCACCTGCCACAGCATAAACACCAACCCACCGATCAGCCCGAATCCGAACACATCACAGACACCACTTGAACAAAAAGACTAACTAGCATGTGCCGTTCTCAACACACGCTCACTATGCAAGCATTCCACTGAATCATGGGACCTTAATGCTTCCCTCGCACCTGACATTGTCTTCCTCACCAAGACCTGGTTCAACCCTACATCCACTCCCAACATTGCAACAGCAATCGCTGATGGACTTAAAATCACTCACCAAGGCCGCACCAACAAGCTAGAAGGAGAAACAGCCATCATCTCCAAAGAGACCATACAGTGACTCACCACCACCACCAACATTACCACTCCAATAGAACATCTCAACTTCAATCGCATCAAATACAGCTACGTCACAGAACTCACAGGATCAATCACTCCATCGTCCACATGAGCATCCCCAGCCACTGCACTGCCAGCCCCACGGCAACCAGCTCCCCCCAACGGAGGAGGAACAAAATATGAGAGACACCCTCAACATCTCCAACCCTGCCACCACCACCAACCTTGAAAAGGGAGTGAAAAACTTCAATGCCTGGATCACCATTTGCACCAGCAGCTTTGTCCCTATCAAGAGCAACATCCAGAGAAACTCCTCCAAAATGGCCAGCTGGTATACCCAAGAACTCAGAGCAGCGAAACGAGACCGCAAACAGATGGGACTCCTCAGACAAGACAGTTTTCAAGACCTCCCTCAACTTCTATCACCACCTGCAGAGGGCAACAAAGAAGGCAACCCTAGCCGCATGCATTGAAACCAGCGCCAACAACACCAAGGGACTTTTCAATATTGTTACAGAATTCTCCAACCCAGCTGCAAGCAAAAACAACACCACACCCTCACAGGAGCTGTGCGACAACCTCGCCGACTTCTTCCATGACAAGATCGCAACCATATACCGTAACTTTGAACTCCAAGCCACACCAACAGACTACCTCGACAGATACACCACTGAAGCAACTGATATGAACCACAGACTGACCACCTGGAACCTCCTCTTTGCCCAGGACACCGCCTCCACCATAAAATCCATCCACTCAGGAGCTCTCACAGAACTGTGCCCGCACCACATTTTCAACCTCTGAAACCAAAGGATTGGCCAGGAACTCACCACCCTGCTCAACACCTCTATTACCACTGCCCAATTTCCCGATGCTTGGATACACGCCGAAGTCAGACCACTACTCAAAAAACACTCTGCCAACCCCAGAAAATGGCCAATCTCCCTGCTCACATTCCCAGTGAAGGTACTGGAAACAATCATCAACAAGCAACTCATGACACACCTGGAGCAGATCAGCTACACGACGCCTCCCAATCCGGCTTCCACAGCAATCACAGCACCAAAAGTGCCCTGATCACAGCAATCAATGACATCTGAACCCTCCTCGACTGGGGAGAAACAGCAGCTCTGTTCCTCTTTAAGCTCTCGGCAGCCTTCAACATTCTATCCCACCACACACTGATCGAAAGACTCCACCACATTGGTATCCAAGGTGATGTGCTCAGATGGATCATCTCCTTCCTCAACGGAAAAACCCAGAGGATCCACCTCCCACCTTTCACCTCTGAACCCAAGGAGATCACCTGCAGTGTCCCCCAGGGCTCATCCTCAGCCCCACGCTGTTCAACACATATATGACCCCGCTGGCCAACATCGTCAGATCCCACGGTCTCAACATAGTTTTCTACGCAGACGACACTCAACCCATCCTCTCACTCACCGACGACACCACCAGAATCAACTTCCCAAGAAGCATGACAAGCATCTCCGACTGGATAAAAATAACTACCTGCAGCTGAACATAGACAAGATGGAAGCACTGACCTTCACCAACAGCAGCAACACATGAAAAGACTCCTGGTGGCCATCAGACCTAGGACCCACACCCACTGTCTCCAACCACACCAAAACCCTTGGAATCATCATTGACAACAAGCTCTCCATGAAATCACAGATCAACACCGTCTCCTCCACCTGCTTCCTGCTCATGCTACCTAATGTCTTCAAGTGGCTACCCCTACACACGAGATACATGGTGACACAGGCGCTCATCACCAGCCAACTGGACTACGGCAACGCCCTCTACATAGGAATTGCTGCACACCTCCCACAGAGACTTCAGACCATACAGAACACTGCAGCCATACTCATCCTCTGCCTTCCTCGATGAACCCACACCACACCCCACCTCAGGCAACTCCACTGGCTCCTCGTACAGAAGAGATGCCAATTCAAGCTGCAGACCCATGCACAAAAGACTCTACACAACCAAGAACCCACTTACATTAACCACCACCTGAACTTCCACCAACCGTCGAGAAGATTACGCTGCACCTCCCTTTGACTTGCCCATACTCCCCTTATCTACCGAAGCCCAAGTGGAAGACGCTCCTTCTCCCATATTGCAGCGAAGACCTGGAGCAGCCTCTCCACGCAACTCCAGACTATCACCTCACTTTCAATCAATCAATCAATCAATCAATCATGTCACTTATAAAGCGCACTACATACCCTCGAGGGTCTCAAGGCGCTGGGGGAAGAGGGGGGTGGTGCTGCTACTGATCGAAGAGCCAGGTCTTGAGGAGTCTTCTGAAGGCCAGTAGGTCTTGGGTCTGTCGGAGGTTGGTGGGGAGGGTGTTCCAGGTCTTGGCAGCGAGGTGGGAGAAAGATCTGCCGCCGGCGGTCGTTTTTTGGATGCGGGGGACTGTGGCGAGGGCGAGGCTGGTCGAGCGGAGCTGGCGGGTGGGGGTGTAGAAGCTGAGTCGTCTGTTGAGGTAGGCTGGTCCAGAGTTGTGGAGTGCTTTGTGTGCGTGGGTGAGGGAGCTTGAAGGTTATCCTCTTGTTGACAGGGAGCCAGTGCAGGTCTCTCAGGTGGGGTGTGATGTGGCTGGGTCGGGGGATGTCGAGGATAAGACGTGCAGAGGCGTTCTGGATGTGTTGCAGCCGTCTCAGGAGCTTAGCCGTCGTTCCTGCATAGAGGGCGTTTCCGTAGTCCAGCCTGCTGGTGACGAGGGCCTGGGTGACTGTTTTTCTTGTTTCGGTGGGGATCCACTTGAAGATCCTGCGGAGCATTCGGAGGATGTTGAAGCAGGATGAGGAAACGGCGTTGACCTGCTTAGTCATGGAGAGGGTGGGGTCGAGGATGACCCCTAGGTTGCGTACGTGGTCGGTGGGTGGCGGGGCTGTTCCCAGTGATGTTGGCCACCAGGAGTCGTCCTAGGCTGAAGGGTTGGAACCAAGGATGAGGACCTCCGTCTTGTCCGAGTTCAGCTTCAGGCGGCTGGTCCTCATCCATTTGGCGACGGCCTTCATTCCTTCGTGGAGGTGGGCTTTGGCGGTGTGAGGGTCTTTGGTGAGGAGAGGATCAGATGGGTGTCGTCGGCGTAGGAGATGATGTTGAGGTTGTGCTGTCGGGCGACGTGGGCGAGGGGTGCCATGTAGATGTTGAACAGCGTTGGGCTGAGGGAGGAGCCTTGGGGTACGCCGCAGATGATCTTGGTGGCCTTGGATCGGAAGGGGGCGAGGCGGACGCTTTGTGTTCTGCCGGAAAGGAAGGATGTGGTCCAGTCCAGGGCCTTCTCTTGGATCCCGGCGTCGTGAAGGCGTGTTCGTAGTGTGTGGTGGCAGACCGTGTCGAAGGCGGCTGATAGGTCCAGGAGGATGAGGGCTGCTGTTTCTCCGTTGTCTAGCAGGGTCTTGATGTCATCGGTGGCGGCGATGAGGGCGGTTTCGGTGCTGTGGTTGCTGCGGAAGCCGGACTGGGAAGGGTCCAGGATGTTGTTCTCCTCGAGGTAGCGGGTCAGTTGTTTGTTGACGATTTTCTCGGTGACCTTCGCGGGGAACGGGAGCAGAGAGATGGGTCGGAAGTTCTTGAGGTCCTTGGGGTCTGCCTTGGGTTTCTTGAGTAAGGCGCTGATCTCGGCGTGCTTCCAGCTTTCCGGGAAGGTTGCTGTCTCGAAGGAGATGTTGATTATTTTCCGGAGATGGGGCGCGATGGCTGTACTGGCTTTGATGAAGATGTGGTGAGGGCACGGGTCTGGCGGTGAACCGGAGTGGATGGTGTTCATGATCTCGCTGGTGTCCTCGTTGTTGATGTTGGTCCAGGAGAGCAGGCGGTTGGTGGTTGTGGGGGCAGTGGTCTCGGTGGTTGCCGGGGCGGTCGTGGTGTTGAAGCTGTCGTGGATGTCGGCGATTTTGCGGTGGAAGAAGGTGGCCAGTGAGTCGCACAGGTCTCGCGACGGCTGGATGTCGTTGGTGTTGGAGCTGGGGTTGGAGAGTTCCTTCACGATGTTGAAGAGCTCTTTGCTGTTGTGTGCGTTGTTGTCTAGGCGGTCTTTGAGTGAGGCCCTTTTGGCGGATCTGATGAGGTGATGGTGACTGCGGGTGGCGCTCTTGTGGGCGGCGTAGCTGTCCGCTGTCCGTTCGTGGAGCCAGATCTTCTCCAGTTTTCCAGAATTCTGAATGGCCCTCAAGATCTGGCTGTTCGAATAAGCCTCTGGGACCCCCAAGCACCTGCATCCCTTATTGGGCAATAAGCCTCACTTTAAAAATCCTGATTGATTGAAGATTTTGACCCAGGGTAGCAAAGATTACCAGTAGATGGGACAGTAACAAATGTGGTGAATGTCTGAAAAACAACATCTGTGTACATATGTGTAGAAATTGCCCCTTCAGCAATCATATACATATGTATATATTACCATTGACTGCTGCAGACAAACAGGACTACCCTACACACAAATATGAAAACCATCCAACACAGTAGCTAATTTTGGTTCCATTTCCACACAGAAAAGATCAGAGAGGTGGAGGCAGAGGTCTCCAGCTGTAGGTTTGTTAATTGCATTTTGCAGTATGTGAGTAATACTCCAGTGGTTCGACTCTGTGTACTACAGAATGCAGTTCGTGACTCAGACCCACTTTGTTATATCGCTTACCACTATGAAATGTTTCGCACTGGGACTATTCGGCTGCAATCCAGCCGAGCGGTTTTTACTGTTTTCCCATTTTTAGGTCTCGCCTAGGCAGCGCATGCGCTGTCTCGTTGAGACATGCAGTATATGCTTTAGTGAGGGAGTTCCCGCCTCCGTTTTCCTATTTGTTATTGAGTGTGTCTTTCAAAATGTACTACTTGCTATTGGGTAAGCGTGTTTTATGTCCCTCCTTTTTCCCTGTTGGGCACGCCTATGGCTATTGGCCCCTTTACTGATATTAGTGCATTTTTTGGGGGTCTGTTGTTTTTCAGGGATCTCTTTTTTTAAATGTGCCTTGTTTTTTTTTTTTTTCTTTGAGGCAAGCTCGTTTCAGTTTTGCGCGAGGCAATTTCTTCCCCCCTTTGCCCCCCCTCCCGCAGTCCAATGCCTTCTCGCTCGACCGCACCCCCGTTCGTGCCTTCAAATGCTTGTTTTCTTTCCTGTTGGTGTTACTCTATTGGAGCTTGTTCAACTTTGGTGCCCGTATTTTAGTTTTTTTGGACACAGAGGCTCCAACCTGGTTCCCAAGCTCCAAAGACAGCAGTTTAGCCATACGGAAACATCCTCACCCTTTTTGCAGCAACAGAAACAGCCCCTTCCAGGACCCAACGTGAAATTAGCAGTGAGGAAGCATGTAATTGGGCCAGTCATGTGTGCGCGGGGCGCCAGGAGCTAGGGGGAGGGAGGCAGCCGAGCCCTGAGCAGGAGCAGCGCCTCAGAGCATGGGAGCTCTGCCCGGGGCGCTCAGATCAGGCGGGATGCGAGGCTGAGCAGCGAGGGGGATCCGTGCACACCATCGCTTTCAAGCCGCAGCCCGGCTGCCAACATGGCCGAAGGTACATTTTGAGTCTTCCCTCTCCTACGTTTCGCTGGGATACCTGACGGCCCGTACCGGCACAGCTGACATGCTGCGGTACCGAGGCTCGTTCAGAGGAGCCTGTGCTTCTCCATAATTCCGGGGGCATATTATTGCTACATTTGACAACGGAGGCCGCATTTCGGCCGTAAACGCAGTGGGGGCATACTTTGGCCAAATCTGTCAACGGAGTCAGTAACTGGCCTCAACCCGATCGAAGGGTGAGAGGGTCCTCGCACACCGGGAACAAGGGCTTAACATTGAGAACAACAACACATTTTAAATCCAGCAGCCTGTTTCAAAGTAATTTTCCATACGTCTCAATTGCTTCATCGCTATCCTCGCTTGAGGGGAGATGCGTCAGCTCATGTATCAGCACGGCACATTCCTGTTTACAACAGCATTTGAATTTTGTTAAAATGCGGGCTTTTGTTTGTGAAAGGATGTTAACCCGATCCTGTACGCATAATAATGTGATGCATAGCAAAATACTACATGTGGGCTTTTGTTCATGGACGCGCGTTCATCCGATTCTACACGCATAGTGTGCTACAGGGCTAAATACTTTCTTTCAAATCACACCGCGCATTTCCAGCACTTTCGAGGCTCCTGCGGTGCCCAATTCACGAGCGCCGCACTTTAACTACTTGATTTACGCTGCAAAATGCCGGCCCAGCACGCCCCGCGTTCCAAGCTCTTAGAACTCAGCTCGGACAACCTCCGCATTCTAGCGCTTGCCCGGGACTCCCCCCTCTGCTTGAGCAGTGGCTGGGACAGGCTAGCTCTGTGCTCCGGAGCTGGGAGGAGACCGGGCCCAACTCTCCTCCACTCACGCACACCTGATTCTAAACGCATTATAAAGTAGTGCAGCCAGGGCTAAATACTTTTTTTCAACTCACACAGCGCACTCCCAGCGCTTTCCAGGCTCTTGCGGCGCCCGTTTTACGAGCGTCGCGCTTTAACTACTTGTTTTCTATTTTTTAGTAACACCTGGAGAAGGTCATTGCAGGGTTGCCAAAAAATATTTTTGCTAAAGGCGGCCCTAGCAGTATATTCAGGTTAGACAATAGCTTTTGTATGTGGCACTTCACGCTTCTGTTTCTAAGCGCTGCCCAGCAGACATGTAAGCACTGTGGATGAGCATCACAGTGAAGGATCACCATCGGGATGGATACGTGAGAACTGAATGAGCTGGGAAGCCTGAAGCAGCAATGAGCTGTGAGTCTTGCAAAAGCCAACAAGAGTTCAGTGGCCACGGGGAGCTGAGGGGTTAGCAACAGCACAGAGGAATGAGAAGCCAGCGGGGAAATGGAGGATTGACTGTGATGCAGAGAGGTTATCTTTTAACACTAGGATGCATGAAATTAAAGAGAAGCGCCTTTTATTATAAGGAACATGTACACATAGGCTTATTTAACTATTTTGTGCATTTCACTGATTAGGCTTATTAAGAGGTTGTCAGACGCTCAGAAACTAACTATGAATGTGCTACCTTCCTTGCTCCTCATATGCTGTTGCTGTCCCCATCCTGTTCGAGTAGGGAAACCATGAAAACGTAGCCTGAGCCCACAGCTCTTGGACACTAAACTCAGGACAGTGGCAGTGTAGCAGGGCAGCAACTTCCGGTGCCACACCATCAAAAATGTCGGGTAACAGTGTACGTGCATCTGGGTCACTACTTCCGGGCCTGATGTGCAAGTCCTGTAGTGGGAGACGGGCTGTGTTTTCCTGGAGAGCAGGCCAAATTCCCCAACTGCATTATTCACAATATTAAGACTGTTAAGGCTTCAGTTTGCTTTTGTTTCCCACCTCTACAGTCTCCGCTTGCTGATGTGTGGCTTTTCCGTGTATTTTAAGGTGCTTATTTCATGACAAACTAAAAGCACATTAATAAAGACATATTGCTAAATTAAACGAAAATCGCTTTATTGCAACTTGAGTATCTAAAATAGACCCACAAATATTGCTAAACCTAAGAGTAACGTTATCCCTCACTATATAGGAAGGAGGAGAGGGTTTGGCATTACAGACAAGACTGCCGACTTTGAAACTGGGGAACGAGGTTGGAGTCCCATCAGCGTACTTAACTTCTTGTGATTCTGGGCAAATCACTTTATTGTTCAGCGTTTCAATGGGGGGGAAAGCAAATCTGTCCCTTTGTAATGCCAACCACATCATTTAAAGCACTCCAATACCTTAACTCTGGCATAATCCTTATTACAAAGCGCACTCCAGGGTTTACATTTTTTTCTTTTTGTTTTTCCGTTTTTCACTTCCCGTATTTTGCATGTAGTCAGTCTGTTTTTCATTTATTTTTTCACACGTCCAACGGGCGCTCAAGTCATTGCCCTTAAATTATATCACCTGCATTTCTTTTTCAAAGGCACGTTATGTTCCTTCAGCTGAAGGAACATAACGTGCCACAATTCTTGCGTTTCATCCGTAAATTCGGTTCACTTTGCCACACGTCTGTTACCCGGTTAATACACTGGCACTTACGTTAGTACTTTTCTCGTTTTGCAAATACATACATCCACAACACAAAATGCCATTCCACATAATTACACTCAATAACACATAATCCCACTCCACATAATTCCAGTATTCTCAATACCAGATAATTACTATCCACATATTTCTACTGCACAACATGCCACATAATTTCACTACACAAATCCACTCCATACCACACCACACACAATTCAAAAACTACCACTTCCAATCCAACCCACATAATTCCACTCCACACCACATACGTCCACTCCAATCCAAAACACATGGGTAAAATACATTGTCATTTACAACGCCAGTACCTCGGACTCTCACAAATGCGAGACCAATTTGCATTGCAAATGCTTGTTTCTCGTTCTGAAGGCATTTACATTGAAGTTCCTCTTTTGCCTTTCTCTCATTGTCTCAAGTGTACAGTGAAGTTTGCCTCCGAATAATTATATTTATTAACGATCCTGTGGTGACGCAGCATTTAATACCAGTTTTGTGTGATTTTCGTATGAAACATAGATGGAGCCTTTTCTGTTGTTTCAACAGAGTACTTGTTCTCTATTCAGAACAACAGCCTTCCAATTCTGTTGAACTGCGTTTGGAGAGGAAGCTCTCGTTTTATTCAGCAGTGTAGTCTGCTTTTGACACAGAGCAGTATCTCTTAAAACTTTGCTTGCAAGAATAATGGGAAGGCGTTTTGTGTTATTTTTCATGCACATGGTTTTAAATTCTGCAGACTTCAAGGATAAGTTATGAGTACGTGCATATGCAAACGGTAAACCGGCACCATCAATTTAAGCCGTAACAATTAGGTAGACAAAAATAACTGTGCTGGACATCGTGAGGAAGGGATGATAAATGGCGCAATGACAACAACATGTTGAATGGAAACCTTGTGAAGGCCGTTTGTGCAAGTTTTTCTCTGTCCTCACTTTATTGATGAAAAAACATAAGCTTCAGTAAGTTTCGCATTTGAAGGCATTACTTCTAAAGTGCAGCTTTAATCCAGATATTTTAATAGGAATGTTGATATCTGAAATTATATATGAACTATGCAATTTGATTCAGTTATTTAACCAGAGTATAAATAAATTTCACTCCCTCATCCCACTACTTCTTTCAGGCTCACTCCCCGGCTTCGACATGCTATTATTCCTAGACCTTGGCCCTTTGTAGTCAGTTTTGAAACACAGACGTGGACATAGATTTTACCTTCACAAATGCATTCATTTTGGAACATGGTGTAACGTTGCAGATTACCCCCGCAAGGAGACACGGACACTGCAGGTGCGGGGTAAGCAAGTATTTATTTAGGAGAGGGAGAGCCATGCAATTGCTCCTCTCTGTGCCCCGTAACTCACTGCGCAGTCCCGCGCTGTCCCATGAGGCCCCACGGCTAATCACGTGGTTGCCCAACAACTAGACTGCGACACCACACATCTCCCCCTTAACAACAAACAAGGAATGAATGGAACAATACATTTGCTTTACATAAGCGATGAGTACATGAACAGTAGGTGTAACCCTGGCCTACGTGGGGGGCGCCTCAACGGAGGAGCTGTGGCAGGTCACCCTGTGCCTGCTGCTTCCCACGGAACTTGTTGCCCTTGGTGGGGGAAGGGGAGAGAGAGAGAGAGAGAGAGAGAGAGAAAAGGATCACAGTGAGTGATTGTCAAGGGGTAGCGAAGTGGGAAACACCGGGGCGAGCCTACATAGCAAACTCGCTATATTTTTTTGGGTGCACCACTACTCTGCCTGTGCGGGTGCGTGTGAGGGAGGCTTGCACCTCGTGTTTTTCTTGCGTGTGATCTGGTCCTCACAGTACTCTCTTCCTGGCCCCTGTCGTGTGAGGTGGGAGTCCTGTGCCTAATGTCTGGGTTGCCTGTGCCATCGGTTTCCTGAGGTGGCGTGTGCTATGTGGAATAATCGTTATTCCTCACCCCTGTGGCCTCGATATCACCCCCTGTCCCCCTCATTGCACCAAAAGACAAGTGGTGGCGTGTCGTCTAAATCAGAGTCCCCGCCATTATATCCAGCCCTTGTGGTGGCGCCGTCCTTTTGCCACTGGACGACCCTGTTGCATTTTGCCATTCTGCCGTGTGACCATATTTTGCCGTCACTCAGTAAAGCCGAGCGCGAATAGAGTTCTCTGATTTGTAGGGGTTTGCTGAATTTGCTGTCCCCTTTCTTGCCTAAGTGGCCAAGTTTCACCCTGATAGTCTCCCAATGTCAACGAGACCTCTCGCACGCCATGCCTCCTATCGTAGTTGCCTTTGTATATTTTCTGAGCCTTTTCTATGTTGCTTCTGACCACAGCGGGAGACCATTTGCTTTGAAGTTTCATGTTCATACAAACGAGGTTATCTCTCGTAAATGGCTCTCTTCCTCGCAGTATCTTGAAAGGGCTGTAGCCCGTTAGGGTGGGCGTGATGCGATATGCCCACACTGTGTTCCTGATTTCTGTTTCCCAGTTCTTGCCTGCGCTGATGGTCGCTTGGACCGAGCCCATGATTACTCGGTTGAACCGTTCGGCGAGGCCGTTGCCTGCGGGGTGATACACTGGTGTGTGTTTGGTCTGGATTCCATTCCTCCGGATGAAGGCTGACCATTTCTCCGAGGTAAACTGGGGACCATTGTCACATGTGATGACTTTCGGAATTCCTTTTCTCAAGAATGCACTGGCTAGGAACGCAATGACTGCATCCGCGTCCACCTTTTCGCAGACTTCCACCTCCGGCCACTTGGAGTATCTGTCGACTAGGACAATGACATATTTGGGTACCCCCCAGGAGTCTAGGATGGGGCCCAATATGTTGACCGACAACTCTTCACAGGGGTTGGTGGGAGTGGGGAACTCGCCCATCGGGGGTCTCCACATCGTCAGTGATTTGTCTGCGTTGGTGCAATGCTGACAAGCACGTACATACTTTTCCGCGAAGTTGTCAATGACTGGCCACCAGTATGACTGTTTCATTCTCCTCTTTGATTTCACAATTCCTAGATGGCCTTCGTGCAGTATGCTGAGGAGGCGGTCCAATAAAGTCTTCGGGGTAATGACTTTGTCCCCTCTGAGTAAAAAGATGGTGTCGTCACTGAGGGACAATTCATCGCGCACTTCCCAATATTTCTGGAAGTCGTCCTTCAGATGCTTCTTCTCGGGCCACCCCTGTTTGACGAATGTTTTCACTTTGGACAGGTCAGGGTCATTTTCGTAGGCCGCCTTCCAGTCTTGCGCACTGATGATGTTCCCATGGTCTGCCGTGAGCGCCACCTGGTACTCATCCCATTCACTGTGGTGCGGCGCTCCCTCCATGGCAGCGGATCGGCTGAGAAAACCCGCCACTTTGTTCTTCTGGCCTGACAAGTATTCTACGTCGTAGACAAAATCCAGTAGTCTGAGCATCATTTTGGCGATGCGCGGGGTGGCCTTCGCGTGACCGCTGGATGTAAGGACCTCTACCAACGGTTTATGGTCTGTTCTGAGGGTAAACCGGGAACCCCAAAGGTACTGCCGAAACTTTTCCATGGCCCAGATGGATGCCAGCATTTCTTTCTCGATGACGCTGAACTTCTCCTCATTGGGGGCGAGGGAGCGTGACGCGAAGCCTATGGTGGTTTATGTGCCATTCGTGGAGCGTTGTGACAAGACGGCCCCTAACCCCTTCTCGCTGGCATCCGTTGTCAATATGCTGGGGGCAGAGCTGTCGAACCCTTGTAGAGGTACAGCTTCGCATATGTCCTGTTTGATAGTCTCGAATTCCATGTTTGATTCCGACGTCCAAGTGAAAGAGTTATTTTCTTTCAAGAGCTGGCGCAGGCTGTGAGTTTTGGTTGCAAAATTCCGGACAAATTTGCTATAAAATTCCGCCAGCCCCAGAAAAGAGCGGACTTCATCCTTGTTTCTTGGCTTTGGCGCAGACCTAATGGCTTCTACATTTGCCTTCTTTGAAGGAATCCTGTTTTCGCCGATCTCATGTCCCAGGTACGTAACAGTGCGTAGGCCGAACTTGCACTTCTCCAGTTCTGTTGTGAGGCCGTTCTCAGACAGTGTCCTTAAAACCTCTCGCAGTTTGGCATTGTGCTCCGGTTTGGTTTTCCCCATGACGAGTATGTCGTCCTGGAAATATAAGACGTTGCTGCTGTCTTTGAATAACTTGTGCATCAGTTTCTGAAATACCGACGCGGCTGACGCCAGGCCAATGGCAGTCGCCGAAATCGGTAGCAGCCAAATGGGGTGATGAAGGAGGTCAACTTCCGGCACGAGGGGTGAAGCAAAATTTGGTGATACGCTGCTGTGAGATTGATTGTGGAGAACCACTTGATTCCTTTGGTCTGGGCCAACAATTAGTTGATTCGTGGCAGCGGGAATTTGTCCACAAGTATGTTTTTGTTCAATTCCCGAAGGTCTATGCAAAGACGCACCTTCCCGTTAGGTTTCCGTGCCACGACCAAGGGCGCCAACCATTTGGCGCTTTCTATGGGTTCTATAATGCCGTTATCTTCCAGACGCTGCAACTCAAGCTGCACAGCTTTCCTACAGTTGAAAGGGATGTTCCTTACTTTGTGGCTGACCGGTACAGCTCCATCTTTTAGCACTATCTTGTGTGTGAACTTGGACAGTTGCCCAATTGTCCCGCCAAAGACATCGGGGAATTCTTTTCTGAGGTTGTTTACATCCGGTCTGGGAGGGTCGTCTGTCATGAGAACTTGGGTTTCCCCACTGGGGTGCAGTTGGATGCCTAGCGCTCCTTGGTCGGCCCATCCGAGGACCGAGGGGCCTTTTTCTGCCACGTACAGTTTGCCTGTGGTTTCCCTCCCCTTGAATTCGAACTTTAGTTGTCTGAACCCAACCATGGGGATCCTCTCCCCTGTGAAGGTGATGGGATGTACGTCTGTGGGGTGTAGGTGGTGCCCTATGGTGTCAGCGAAATCCTTGTCCCCGAGCTCCCTTTCTATGATCGTGAACGGGGACCCTGAGTCAGCTACCATGGACATCTGGACACCCCAATGGTCAATAAACATGATGGTTTTTTTCTCGCCTTGCAATCTATGCCCAATACTTGTTCATCAATGCACAAAATACAATCATCATCACCATCACCCTCCCCCACTTCAGGTTCGGACTCATACATGACGCATTTGACAGAGGCACTGCTGGGCCTCCGCCGACAGACTTTGCCAAAGTGGCCCACCACCCCGCAAAAGGAGCATTTTACATGAAAGGCATGGCAACGTTTGTCATTGACCATGTGCATGTGGCTGCCACACCCGTAGCAAGAACCCTTGTTATCAGGAGGAGGCCTGGCGGGTCCAGCAGAGTTCCTTGTGGGCCTTCTGCTGTTTCTGTACCCTGCCGTGGGGGCCGGCTTGTCAGTGGAAACTTTTGTGTCGCTCAATTTGCACTCTGTGGGTTGACTTTCGCTGTCCTTCTTGGCTGCTACTGCACACCTCTTGGACAGTTCAGCTTTTTTAACAATCGCTATGATCTCATGCAGGGGCGCTTCCCCACTCACCCACAACTTTTCCTGTACATTAGTGTTAACAGTGTGCATTATTATCTGATCGCGCACTAAATCGTCATGAGCGCTGCGACATAGTCTTCCACTGTCTCTGTGTCGCTTTGTTTCCGGTGTAAAAAATTGTATCTGTCTATGGCCGTGCAAATAACAGGTTGATAATGATTGTCTAAATCCTCTAAAGCGTGTTGGAACACGTCTTCATCCGTTGCACCTCTCGGTTTCTTAATCATGTTCCCGTATTCCCTCAACCCTTCTGGCCCTAGATTGTGTAACAGTATTTTCTTTCTGCGTTTGCTGGAGAACGCTTCCTCCCCCTCGTCTTCCAGGGCTGACAAGTAGTTGAGAAAGTACCCCTTCCAATCAGCCCATTTCATTGCTGGTTCTCCTGGCTTCCGGAGGAAGGGCACTGGATTTGTTAGGGAGAAGGTTTGGGCACACATAGTGATGTGCTGGAATGCTCCCGCAAGAACAGATCAGCAAACGGGAAATGCGTAGCAGACTGCAGTAAGCTGAGGCAGCAGTGAGTGTAGAGTGACGCTTGGAGACAGCGCCAGCATGCATAGGTGGGAGTCTGACAGAGCACTGGAGAGCTTGAATCATGCACCGTCAAGCTTGGGCAATGCGCTGAATGTGACCACATGGAGTGATTCCAGCGGGCGTGGCACTGCAATCCCCAGCCCTGGATACGCCGTGTGAAAAATCAGCATGGAGGCAGGGGAGCAGTCCCTTCAGCAGATGGTGCTGTGCAGTAGCCCTGGGCGGCATCTGTGGGCTAAGGACAGGCGTTGGTAGCTGCCAGTGTGCCCGCCTGCACTAGGGCATGTCAGATGGCCGCCAGGAGTTCCCTATCAGGTCACAGGGACGGAACGATTTCTTGAGGCAGCAGGTCAAATAGTGAGCAATTGCAGACGCGCTGGTGGCGTACCTCGGGGACTGTATGCTTTGGAGGCCGGACTCAAAGTGCTTCTGGAGGTCTGGCCGGGCGAAATACAGAGCGGCTGCTCCAATGACGCCGCTCTCCCTCTCCGTGAAGTGGAAGTTATGCGCGCCCTCCGCCGTGGGTACTGAGCGTGGCAGGGTGACGCGTCGAGCAGGTTGATGCAGCGGGGTCCATTACAGCTCGTCGCCAGTCTGTAACGTTGCAGATTACCCCGCAAGGAGGCACGGACACTGCAGGTGCGGGGTAAGCAAGTATTTATTTAGGAGAGGGAGAGCCATGCAATTGCTCCTCTCTGTGCCCCGTAACTCACTGCGCAGTCCCGCGCTGTCCCATGAGGCCCCACGGCTAATCACGTGGTTGCCCAACAACTAGACTGCAACACCACACATGGGAGTCGGGCCCTATGTATACTGTGAAAAACAAAAGAAATTTGAAGTTACTGAAATACCATTCCAGGTGAATTTGAGTAAAGGTGTTATATCACATTTCAGCACAAATTCACCACCAAAAAAGAACAGTAAACTAAATTAAATGTGGTGAAACTTGTTAACCAGCATGCGCAGTATTTAAACCAGCACTTTCATCCATTGTTTCCATACGGAATTCCCAGTTGTAGCACTCTTGGGGGGATACTCTCAAGATCGTGCGATACTCATCGCCAAAATATGTTAACGCAATTTTTCATATCGCCGCCTATCACGGGAAAATAACGCTGTGTCAACGTCTTATTCTCAACACGGCGGTAACATGCAATAGTTTCCCGATAACGCGTCAAATGTCCGCGATAAAATTAACGGGTCGGCGATAAAAATCTAAAGCTGAACGTGAAAAAAGTGGCAATGGGACCAACCGCGATATAAAAATCAGCGATAAGCTGCGCCAGGCCTGCAATTCACCCACGTCAGGCGGGAAAAATCATTATAAAAGCAGAAAAAAAACCACAAACAAAACCAAAACAACTGCGAAGCACAATGGAGGTAGCCGGAGCAAGTACAGAGGACAACCAGAAACCCACAAGCCCCACGGAGGACCAGCCTGGGACCTCGGGGTCAGGGAAGGGCAAGTAGAAGAAGAAGAGGAAGACGCGGTTCAGTCTGCAGGAAAAGAGGATCCTGATATCGGAGGTGATAGAACACCATCAACAACTGTTCGTCACCTCCACTGTGTCATTGGCAACAAAAAATGGAATATGGCAGTCTATCATGGACAAGGTGAATGCAGTCGGAATGCTGAGGAGGACAATGGAAGAGCTCAAGAGGCGCTGGAATGATGTGAAGCGCAAAACCAAGCAGAAACTCGGCAACAACCAGAAGGCAGCAATGCAGACTGGAGGTGGGAGTCCAGCACCACAGGAGAAGCTGGATGAGATGGAGGAAATGGTGTCCACAGTCATCAGTGTGGAGACGGTGGCAGGAGTTGGGGGACCGGACACTGCTCAACATGACCTGACACAACAGCAACAGGGTGAGTAACGACCAGGGACTGGGGGGACGGGGGGAGATGGGCACAATGTCACACATGCACAATCAAGTATAGCACAGTGCACAGCCACAATGACTCTGGATCATGTCCCTGATCCCCTTGGCACACTGCAGCACACCTAGAAACAGCAAGTAGGCCCCCGTCGACTATGTGCCCAGAGGGGTCCCTTCCCACACATCACCAATCTCATAACCAACCCATGCACATGTGCCAAACCCAGCAAAGCGGCGTGTCTGTGAGCCACACTGACAATGCAAGTGACACTGCATGACGAATAGCATGGCTGCAGTCAATATATCATGACATGTTGCACGCCACGACACTGAGGTGGCTGAGTGTGGACCACATCCATAAAGGAGCAGGTCACACTCTGACACATCCACGTGCACAAACAACCCCTGACGTCAACAACACATCTGCGGACAAACCATGCCCCAGAGTCCCAACTCCCACCAAGAGCCCAATTTACCCAAGTATGCAACATCTCAGCACTGTATAAGCACAGAAGTCAAAGGCACACTGCCTGAAAGGGATAAGGGGCAGCAAAATCAGAGCTGCAGGGGCGACTCTCCCAAAATGCAGCACACACACATAACATTCAGAGCACATCAACTTTGACAACAATGTGGTACAAACTGCAACAAGTTCACAACAGAACAGAGGACACAACTGGTGCCGCTTGTGTGTAGAAACTGGCAAATCACATTTGGCATAGCATGGAAAAGTGAGATGATAATGTATAAGTACAAACACACCTCCGTGATGTTGTCGAAATGTCCACTGTCCCGCATCAAATAGGCAGCTCCTCCCAAACAGTCACAATGTACATTGTCATGCAGTCTGTATGTAAACTTGTACAATGCGTCAACATACATGTGAACACAATGTTAAACTGCATCTCCCCTTCACATTGCAGAGGGAGAATCAACACCTCCTGCAGAGCAGACCGAACATCTCTTCACTGATGACGAAGAGGACCTCCACACCTTCGACACTGACGCCCTCCAAGAGCTCATGGACAGCTTCGGCACCTCACCTCCAGGAGCAGGGCAGCCCAGCTGCATCGAGGAGACCTCACCCCCTGCACAGACCACACAGCAGGAAGCACCCACCACCCCGGCTGCCTCCCAGGACCCCCACAAACAACACATGGCCTTCCAACGCCGTGTGTTAGGGTGCCAGGAGAAGATGGCTGATCAGGTGCAGGTGGGGTTCGACCTCATGGCAGCCAAACTAGATGCCATACGTGGGTGTCTAAGTCCCATCAGGGACCACTTACAGTCCCTAACGGACACCCACAGTCCGCTCCATGCTCTCCAATGAGCCATGGCTGACATCGCTGGAGTCCTGACTCTGAGACAAGAACAACTGTCTAGTCAGAGTGGCTCCAGCGATGTCAGCCAGGAGTTGGAACACATGCGGAGGATCATGTAGAACAGGGAGTGGATGCAGGCAGAAAGAATGGCTGCCACAGCTGCACACCAGCGAGATGTAGCTGGGATCTTCCATGCCCTGCAGACCCTCATCATGGCACAAGGCCTGGCCACAAGGCCTGGCGCCGATGAATGCTGCTGCTGCTTCTACATCCACATCTCCGCCCCCTGATGTGTCAGTGACACACAGTGCTGCAGACAATCCACCTCCGGCCACTGATGTGTCACTGCCACACAGTGATGCAGACAAAACAACACCACCCACATGGGAGGCACATGAAACATCAGAGGACGAAGATGCGGATGAGTCTGCCTTAGTGGTAAGAAGGAAGCGGTAGCATTCATCTCCGCCATATGGACTGTTTCTGCTTGGTTCTGCCCTCTGCATCATCACCTTCCACTGTCCCCTGATACACTCTGCAACACTCAACTTGGACCTCGACATGGACTGCCAAATTCTGTTTGGTTACCAATGACACAGCAATCAGACTGTGGACTGAACTCTTCCTATTCCGATGAACTTGCCATTCCCTGAAGGACTCTGGCTGGCCCTCCATGGGGCAACAATGTAAAGTGGGGTTTGCATGGCCCTGTACTGCTCCAGCTTCAACACTCCACTGAATGTGAATAAAACATTCAAATTCACACAGATGTGTCATGTCAATGATCATTCAAGTATGAAAGTATGGATGAATGTAGGGTCAGTGATTCCCCCTTACGTCCATGTTGCTCATGTTGTGGGACTTGAGTCACAGGGTTAAACATTGCCGATTGCGGTCCGGGTGGCGCCGACACTACAACAGAGACACACGCATTAGTTACGTTCTTGTCCAGCCAAAACTGAACCATGCCCAGAGCCCCGGCTCATTGTTCACACCCCTACGCTGGACTGGCATACGCCAGCCCAGCCCACTTCGCTTACGCTTACAGGGGGGTCGACAAAGCTACATGTCCCAGGTCTTCCCTGTAGTGATCTGCTGATCACTGGTCTAGTTGTCAGCATGCCACACTCCCTGAGGGCTGGTTTACACCCACACCACACCCATCCAGCACAGGCATCACAGGATATATGGCCAATAAAAGGGGCCTACCACATCACATTCCCCACTGCCGGAGGTGACATGATGGCGTCCGCACCACGAGACTCAATCATAAAGGGTCCATGACTTGTGGTGCACAGAGTTGGTGGCACCCGATGCACTGCGGCCGGCACCGGACTACCGCCACGGGACGATGACTTGCGGTGCACAGAGTTGGTGGCACCCGATGCTCTGCGGCTGGCATGGGCCTACCGCCACGGGACGATGACTTGCGGTGCACAGAGTTGGTGGCACCCGATGCACTGCGGCCGGCACGGGCCTACTGCCACGGGACGCTGACTTGCGGTGCACTGAGGTAGGGGCACTTGAAGAGCTGAGCAGGTGTGCAGCCTGCGATGATGCGTAGACCTCGATACGCCGTCCTGCCAATCAAGAGTCGATTTGAATTGTGAGCCCTGCTGGACCGCATTGTATGCGCAGGCAGTAGTCAGCACACACATGACTCCGCGGTGCGGTGCCGCAGGGTGCGCTGGGGGCCTGTGGCAAAGAATAAAGCGATCGGCTGAGGAGGTTGCACCGGCACGTGGAGGGCCCTCTTGGACACACGCCGGTGGCAGCAGGTGAGCATTGAGGCCTGGGTGCGCAGGGGCGGCCAGTCATCGCTGGGCGGCAGACCGGCCTGGGGACCAGGGCTGGGGTGCAGCCGGCGCACAGGATCGCGCAGTCACCACCGGTCATGGCGGCGGCCTCGTGGCTGGGTGGGGGGCACCGCCCTGGCAGACACGACCCTGCATGCGATGATGAGATGTGCACGGGTTGGCTTGGGACGTAGCCACCTCATCTCCAGTGTAAATCTGGACGTTGAAGGTGGTCGGCCACGTGTGTGTAGGCCTATGGACAGGATATGGTGGACACAGAGACACACGCATTAGTTACTTTGGTGGCCATCCCGGAACTGAACAACGCCCGGTGCCCAGGGCTATTTATTCACGACATATGCCGGCCAAGGCCACTCCACTCACGCTTACAGGGGGGGGGACAAAGCTACATGTCCAAGGTCTTCCACACTGCCTGGGAAGTTTGCGACGACATTCGTGAACAGGTCCGAGTGGTCCACTTTTGCCTGCACATTGATGGAATGTGTGTGTTTTCTGTTGTGATTATTGTGTGCAGTGTCGGCAGGGGGCACATGTAGTACATGTGTGCAGTCAATTGCCCCCAACACTTGCAGGAAGCCAGCTATGGCGTAGTTCCCTTGCTTGGTCTCCAGATGTTCCTGCGCAGTGTGGGGGAAGTGAAGGTGCAGGGGTATCAAGCTGATACAAACTGTGATGCTTACAGGTATGATAAATCCTGCATAACAAGACCGTAACAGAAGTTCGTGTGGTCGTAACCTTCCTTTTCTTTCCTACGAAGGTTACGACCACACGAACTTCTGTTACGGTCTTTTTATGCAGGATTTATCATACCTGTTAGCATTCCGGTTTGTCCAAGTGCAATACACCGTGCCAGATTACGTTTGTGACTATACGGACGCTTGACCATTGTCACCATTTATCCAACAGGTTTCTGAATACTGACTTTCGGAATATGGAATTGTATTGGGGAGTTCCCGCAGCATATGCAGTTAATTGAATCCACACGTTGCCCTGATGAAGTTCCCCGTTGGGAATGGAACGCGTTGGCTGAGCTTTTCGTATTGTTGATTTATGTATTTGTAATAAATTACTGTTTTTACACTACTGTTGACTACTGGACTTCATGACCTGGCGCACCCCCATTTCAGTGGCTACAATCTTGGATCTGGAGCACAGAGGCGTCAAGCAACGGCTGGCGTTGGGGTTGGTTGCGCAGGAATACTACGAATTGGAACTAGCGTGTGGTGCGGATACAGGGGCCCGCCATTGCTTTTGTGGACATGCATCCAAGACAGGTGTGAGGAACTTTGATAGGGCTGGCTGTGAGACTCCTCCGACTCTGGCAGTTGTTGGTTGGAAGGTACCAGAGGCCAACAGGTGCAGCACAGCCAGCAGCTTTGTCTGCGGAGGGATGTTGGTTCTCTGCTGTGTTGCTACCGTCAGCCTATGGGCAATGTGGGTCAGGATGTGGAGGATGGTTGTCCTTTTGAGCCTGTAGTGGGCAATGGCATCCTCTGGCGTTGAGTGTCTGAGGCTGGTGCATTTTAGGAACGTCCGCTGTCTTCTTCTGCGCTGCCTAGGTGGTAGTCAGGGGGGGTGGTCCGGGGGGGTCCTGGGGGTGGTGGCGGTGGGTGTTGTGGCCCTCTTGGGTCTCCAAGCTGCAAGATCATCGGCTCCATGGCATCTGTTGGTCTTCAGATGTGGCTCTGGGCTGGGCTCACTTTCTACTGCAGGTTGTCGTCCTGCTTAGCACCAGTAATAGGCAGGTGTTAAATCCCTGCTGCTAACGCGCCTTATCGCTTGTTTTTGGATCGCTTCGCCGATCTGGCTGGTCATTGAGAATATCGTGAAGTGGTGTTTTCATGTGTTTTTGCACGGGAACGCCTACTCTGCATATCATTAGTGTTAGTTGTCGCTCTCATCCGTGGCGATGTTTTTTGCAGCAGCTATCGCTGGAAAACTGGCGATATCGGCAGTTTGCACCAGCTTGAGGATAGGGCGAAAAATCTATTGCCACTTTTGCGGCGCTAAAGTGCCGATAAATCGGCGATAAGTCCTTGAGAATATGCCCCTTAATAGGTTATCTGCATTCTATACCTGAATATACCCCCCTGATCTTAGCTGGTCATTGGTGAAACATAAAATTGAACAGGGATATTCTTCCTCAAATTTTGTAGGGCCAGATGCATGAAGAAACCGTTTTGCGATTTCCTAATTGCGAATCCTTGCGATTCACAATTAGGAAATCGCAAAACGGCATGCATGAAAGTGGGTTGAACACTTTTTGCGATTCCTAGGGGATCGCAAATGACCTACCTCATGAATTTTAATGAGGTAGGTCGCAGTTTACGACCCACTGGGAATCGCAAAAATCACAGGGATGGTGGCCTGCTGGGGTCAGCGGACCACCATGTCTGTGATTGCTTTTAAATAAAGCAATTTTTTTTTTAAATGCAGCCCATTTTAAATGAAAACAGGATATGTTTCTAAAACAAAAATAAAAGTTTTCTTTTAATTTTTCAAGAGTAGGCAGTGGTCCGTGGGACCACTGCCTTCTCTTAAAAAATGCTGTAACAAACATTCACAAAGGGGAAGGGGTCCCTGGGGGATCTCTTCCCATTTGCGAATGGGTTACCACCTACTTAAAGTAGGTGGAAAAATGTGAATGTTTTGCGACTGCATTTCGGTCACAAAACATTCCTACATACCGATGCGATTCGGTATTAGGAAGGGACGCCCTAAACACGCCCCTTCCTAATTGCGAATCGCAAACCCATTTTGCGATTCAGTAAAAGGTTAACAAATTGCAAAATAGGGTTTGCTGCATCTGGAAAGCATTTTTTGCGTTCGCAAATGGGACGATTCTGCAAATCGGCCCATTTGCGAAGACAAAAATGCTTTATGCATGTGCCCCTAAGGGATTTCTTTATATGCATGATCCTTGAAAATTGTGCAGGGCAACTATTTAAATAGATTCATGCATGAGTCTCAAAAGAGTCTCAAAAGGTGAGACTTGAATTGAGATAGCTCACCCAGGGACACAGTCCGGTGACCCGGATCTGGAGTATGGAAAACTCACTCATCGGCTGAGGACAGCCATCGACAGGGTGTCCCCTGCCCGGTGGGGAAAGATAACTGACAGAAATAAGGGTGCCCCATGGTATACTGAAGAACTAAGAGGGGATAAACAGGCCCTTCGTCAATGTGAAAGGCATTGGCGGAAAGTTTATGAGCCAAAGGCCCGGGAGAATTGCAAAGCAAAACTGGCCCTTTATAAAGCATCAATTACTACTACTAAATCCGCCTATTATGAACTGAAGATTAAGGAGGCCACTGACAAACAGAAGGAGACCTTTAATGTACTTAGAGAGCTGAGCCAAAAGAAAGAACAAAGGACGGTCGCCAACCAGGTTGACTGTGACAAGATACAGGATTTTTTCCTGGTTAAGGTCCAAGACATGGTTAGGGAAATAGGCAATACCCGTATAAGTCCCTGTCCTTTTCCTGTGTCAGATCCACCAGACTTTCAGGGCTACACACTCTCAGTCTTTCCTGCACTTGACTTAAACGGTCTAGCCCATACCATGGCCAAAGTAAAATCTGGGTCACCAGAAGATCCCTGTTTAAAGTGTTTAAAATGGGCTTCCCGGTGGTGGGGCCACAAATTCTGTCCCTGCTAAACCTATCATTGGCAACGGGGAAGGTCCAACAAAAATTTAAGGAAGCCATGGTGATCCCACTACTAAAGAAAGCTGGGGTGGACAGCAAGAACTTGAAAAGCTTCCGACCCATTTCCAGACTTCCTTTCTTGACCAAAGTACTGGAGCAACACGTACTTAGAGTGCTTTCGTCCTTTCTGGAAGACCACCAGCTGCCACATGTTCGGCAAGCAGGATTTAGAGCCCACAACAGCACTGAGTTGGTGATGCTCTCAGTGTTGGATGAGCTAAGGTTCACTGCCGACAGGAAGATCCCCTCCACACTGATCCTTTTGGACCTCTCAGCCGTGTTCGACACGGTGAACCATGCACAGCTGGTGGCCCGGGTCCGGCGGCTGGGAGTTACTGGGACAGTCCTCCAATGGATTGTTTCTTTTCTGGAAGATCGGTCCCAAAAGGTCCAATTAGGGGAGTATACATCTAGGCATGGAGTCTTGCAATGTGGGGTTCCGCAGGGCTCTGCGTTGTCCCCCATGCTTTTCAATATTTACCTTCAGCCATTGGTGGAAGCACTGGCCAAACTGGAATGTCAGGTGTTCAACTATGCCGATGATACCCAACTAATCGTGCATATCGACAACTCTACCCAGGCACAGCTTAAGGTACAGAACATCCTCCGGTTCACGATGAATTGGATGACCTCCAATTCACTCAATGTAAATCCCGATAAGACAGAGGTTCTTGCTCTTACCACAGGGGTTAACCCCTGGTCCAGTCTCTTCTGGCCACAAGAGCTTGGCACCACTCCGACACCGGTGCCAGCTGTGAAAAGCTTGGGTATCAGGTTAGATACCAAATTAACCATGAACAATCAGGTAACTGCAGTAGTGGGGAGCTGCGTGGGATTGATAAGACAACTCCGGAAAATTACACCTCTGCTATCGTTTTCCACCATGCGCACCGTTGTGTCGGCATTAATTCTGTCACGCCTGGATTACGGCAATGCAGTTTACATAGGGCTTCCTGAGAAACTCTTGGGGAAACTTCAGGTGGTCTTAAATGAGGCGGCAAGACTGATTTTCAAACTGCCAAGAAGAACACGTGCCACACCCCTGCTACAACAACTACACTGGCTCCCTATCAAGCAGAGGGTTAGGTTCAAAGGCCTGTGCATTGCACATAAAGCCCAGTTTGGAGCAGCACCTTGCTACATCAAAGACCGTCTGAAGCTTTACGTGCCCGGTCGGTGTCTCCGTTCATCTGAGACAAACCAGCTGCCCTGCCCGCGATTCAATAGAGCCACTCTGGGAGGGCGTGCCTTCTCGGTTGTGATTCCCCAGCTCTGGAACAAGCTACCGGAGAGCTTACGTGGGGAAGCCAAGCTACTCCCATTTAGGAAGAAACTTAAAACCATCTTGTTTACTGAGTCATTTGGATAAACCTACCCCAATCTCTGTGTGACCAGCAATTAATTAAGGAACTTTGGGGTTCTGGGTCAATAGCGCTTAGAGACCATTGGTGATTTGGCGCTTTACAAATGCAAATTAACATAACATAACTTGAATCATAAAATGCATGAAGGCGAAGGAAAGATGCCAGGGTCTGCATTAGATAAAGTGCACCAGGGTGCGACAGGCATGGGCACCCAATTTCCGCACCACCAGGGAGTTTTGTTATTGCAGAAGGGACTACAGATTCTTGTGCGTCCCCCTTCTGTAGTACAGATTATGCTGGGGCACATATAGCACTGGTGCAATCCTAAGGGAGGCGCTCTTCATTTGCATGGGGTGTGTCCCATGCAAATGAGGGAAACATTTCTGCACCTGTGCTGTATTGTGCTGTATTATGGGCGTAGGAACAGAGGCCTAAAGGCCATCAGGAGCACATTGTGTGCTACAAAGAGGTGGTGCACAGTCAAGTGTGTCCCTTGAGTGTGCCTATTAGAAGGGAGGAAAGGGTGTCTCATGGATCTCCCTGACATCTCCCTGCAGGCGGGTGCAGTCATTCATTGCAAGTGCCTGAAGGGTAATTTCTGCTCATCTTTGGAAAGCAGGCTAGTTTATCACCTACCCTGTGAAAGATGGAGCTGTTGCTTCAAACAGCCTGTCTGGCTTTCACCAATGTGCACCTGGGCAGGTGTCACTTCGCATTATCTGCAATGGAGATCACCATTTCTGTTTGCACCCAGCACGTCTAGTGAAAGGTGGACTGGAGCTTAAATAGGGACAGCATGTCATCTATACAATACAGATCCAGTTGCTCTCCCGCTATTCTCCTGGGGACTCCTTAATGAGGTTTTACCGTAGGGCAGCACTGCAGGCCTTCCTGCTGCGCTGCCCTACTGTAAAAGAAAAGGGTAGGAATGCGCCGTATCTATCAGATACGGCGCATTCCTGCCCTTTTCCCCTGTGCTGGCGCACAATAGGCTGCCGCGCGCCAATGCAGGCACCTTTGCACCATGGTGCAAGGGTTTCTGCATTGCGGGGATGATTGTTTCTGTGCAGGAAGGATCAGAAGAGGCTTTTTCCTCTTTCTATGTGTGCTGCAGAATGCAGCACATATAGAAAAAGAAAAAACGAGGAGAAATAAAGATATTTCTCCTTGTTGTGCCTCCCTTCCGCTGGGGAGGCGTAAGTTTTTGGCGCTGCCTCAGATTTACGATTTCTCGTAAATCTGGGGCAGTGTCAAAAAACCATGGATGTTGCTAGAACGCCCCCAGCAACACCCATTGCACGCCCCTTTAACGCAGAAAACTGAGTTAAAGGGAGCCATATTTATGAGGCAGCATTAAGCCAAAAAAAAAGTGGCTTAGTGCTGCCACGTAAATATGGAGCAGGCTCCTGCGCCACGGAACGTCAGAAAAAGGGACGTTCCGGCAGAGCAAGGGGCCTTATGAGGCCTTTGAGATTTAAAAAAAACATTGTAGTTCATGCACAATTATGAAATGCCTTGTAGCTAGGAAAATGCCACCTAGTCACTAACAATAACAGACATACATCTGACCTAGTGGAAGCGTCATCAATACATTTGAGAGTGAAAAGCCTTTCTTCTGGGCACAAGCATTCATGAGCAACCGAGCGCCGCTCTCTACAGCACAGGAAGGGAATCAGCGAGGAGTGACGCACTTCATCATTAGCAATAAGATATCTGATGCCGGGTATAGACACATTTTCAATCATTTTTAAACACCGCAACAATAAACAATTATCTAATGTGTTACCAAAATGGATTTCAAGACTGTAATGTAAGTACTTCATTTTTACGTAAAATGATTTTAAAGATGTTCATGTTTTATTCATGGGCTTCTTCCCACTGTAGGTGTAAATGAAGTATTCTGATTATCTGCACAACTGATTGCCGAAGCTAATTAATCATTTTCTTTATTCCAGTTCCTGAGAAAATTAAGAATCATGTAATTAAAGTTGTCTGCAGTACACAGTGAACATGCAGATCAACCCCGCTCAAAAATATACATAAAATAAGCGGAATACTTTCTCTTACTTTTCTGTTAGAATAATCTTTTGCTATTAACTGAAGGTTGCGGAAGATCTAAGGTGTCCTTACTGGAAGCTTGTTATACATGTTACCTTATAAAGCAGACTGTTTAAAAGTTTCTTTCCAGTGATAATAGGATCCATTACAATGCTCTTATTATGCTTAAACAGCATTCATCAATGACTGTTGTTATGGTTATCTTTGAATCGCTGGTGTTTTCATATGGATTTGCTACTTCCAAAAGTACATTTTATTTTCCAAAATCAACTTGCGGCGTCAGATCTATTAAACGAGACGTCAGTTCCTTCATTTGCTTCTCCATTTGGGACAAAGGATGCAACTGAGAGTATATCTTTAGACTCGCTATGTGCCAAGGCTGCCAGAGCCTTGCAAAGTTTAATGACGTTCCCTCTTATTTATCCGGGTTAACTTACCACGTGAGCGGCACTCCGTCGGAATAATGATTTACTAAAGGTTTCTTCTGGGTCTGCACGTGTTGGAGTTTCTTGCTGCGTTTGCTCCTTTTCTTGGGTGGCATTTGTAGATTGTTCCTTTTGCTCCATTTTTTGGGTGATACCTGCGGTTTGCCGGAGCTTTACTGTTTGCATTGTACTTTTTCCTTTGCGTTCCAACTGATTTTGGTGGATTCAAAGTGAGATTAACGTTGATGATCTGGTTAATCTCTGTTTATGTTGTAAAACCGATTACTCTAAGGGGCACATGCACGACCATTTCCTTTTGCGACTCACAATTTGCCAATTTTAGCGACTTGCAATTTGCTAGTCGCAAATGGAGATTTACTAATGTGTCTCAGACACATTTTGTGATTCCTAATGGGGGTCACAAATGCCCTGCCTCATACATATTCATGAGGCAGGTCGCAGTTTGCGACCTATTGGGAATGGGCAATAACACAGGGATGATGGCCTGCTGGGGACAGCAGACCCCCATGTCTGTGTTTGCTTTTTAAACTAAGCAACTTTCTTTTTTTTTTAATGCATCCTGTTTTTCTTAAACCCTTCCCTGCTAGGCTTCCCCCCCCCCCGTGCTAAGCATTTTTTTGGCTGTTTGGGGTAGTTTGCGCTTAGGCTACCAAAACGTTTTGTCCACCTAAGGTATCCATGTCGTGTAGTTCCCATATACAACCTATACAGAATCTGCACGTTCGGATAGCATGAACTGTGGGCTTGGTGGCAGACAGACTCTGAACACCCCCACTGAAAATGTTAGCCTGTTTGCATTAGCTAGCTCACAGTGCCACTAGTGTCTCCTCTTATCGGGTAGAGAATAGTTTCTGGCAACCTTAGAACATGATAACCCTGATCCCTCAGATCGTGGAAACAATATACTACTTTTCGCTCAGTCACTCGTGCTCACTTATTTGGTCTCAGAGAGTTACACAGAAGAAGCAGTCGGGCATGTTACAATAAGTATTTATTGTACAGTTGTTCTTCTAGTGTAAAATAGATGTGCTGCAATAATTGTGAGACAGTAGCCGATATATATAATCAGCAGTATAGTGAATACAAATGGATAGTATAGTTCTACCATTTTGCAATAATCATAAATGCATATATGGATATAAAATTCATGATAAAAGAAAGCGCGTACTCCTACGATGCCTATCTAGATGTACCTAAGTGTACCTAGCATGTGAGTAGGTGTGAAGCCAAGAATCCCTCTAGGATTTAGTCTAACCCCAGTACCTGAAGAGAGAGAGTGTGGGACCCCGTCCTGGTCTCGAGTTGGACACCCCGCAAGGGATGTGTTAGACCACTGTCAGCTGGAGCGTCTGCATGCAGGAGCCTCAGCGTCTCTGGTCAGTGTGTCGGCCTGGAAGTCTCGGTTCCCTCTAACTAACACTGGCAAGATGTGTGGTATTTATGCAGAAAGTATCTAGGGTTCCTTTGCCCCTTGTTTCTTGTGTTAGCCATTGTTGGTTTTAAGGATGACGTATGGGATGAACCTTGTACGTAGATATTATGCAGGTGGTGTAGCCCCAGCCTGGTTTCCCAGAACCCTTATGAATATTCATTCATACTGTTTGAGTCTATTGATGAAGTTATAGGACACTATTGTTCAGGGAGAAACCCTCCTTCTGTGCCCAGGACTAGAACTAGGTAAAGGTTCAATCCTAAAAGGTCAGTTACTGTGTAGTATAGGGGGGGAAATGTAGGTGAAAGTGTAAGATATCACCCGGGCCTATAATTCTATATTAGGGTACCTATATGAAACATAACACCCACTCCTCTTCCGAATAGTCAACAATGATAAAAATGCCATCAAACTATTCTCTTTACAAGGTAAAAGCGCATAAAATGTATAAAAACATTTTTCGTAAAATCATTTAAAAACAGTTTTAAGAGACGGAAAAAGACGAAAATAGAAAAATCTTTTGCTTCGAAAATCAGTTTTTTGGGATCAATACTTAAGCCGAAGTCCTAATTGAGTTTGTTTACATAAGTCGAACCACTACAAGCGTCAGAAGGCCATGCTTTTCCAGCGAAAGTGTCAATTTAAAGGAAATGTTCCAAATTTTAGTCAAGTTTTGGAGAAAAAGAAAAACTGGATTCTTTCCCAGCACACGATGAGCCAATTATAGATTAAGTGTCCTGGCTGGGAGACGCAACATCGTCGTTGCTTGCCGCTGCGGGGGACGGTCCTTGCAACACCTCGCAGAGTACGTCAATGGAGCATAAATGATATTCAGAGCTGCCAATAGCTAGTGTAGAGGCAGCTGGTGCTGTTGTCGAAACCTGAGTGCTAGTGGAGGAGCTGATGCTCAACCCATTTGTAAAAGGCACCTGCGGATTCTCGAGGAATTCAGCCATTAATATGGGAATACGCTGGGGACATTGCCGAGCAGGGGCCCTCAGAGGTTCCAGCCTGCTATTCAAGTCCGCAGGCGTGTCCGTTGCAAGTGTCAGACAGAAATCCAACACGCATTCTTCACCGCAAAACAGGCATCGGAGAACAGGTAAGATGCAGTCCATCCAGACTGGTCTAAACGATAGGAACCAAGAGGCACTCAGTTCACGTAGGCGAGGTGTGCCCAGATGCTGTACCATGCGCTCACGGTATTTGTGCTCCAGGAGCGCTTTTGCCATTTAGTTGGTAATTGGGCCGTCCATTGCGGAGCAGAAAATGACAATCAGGATTCCTGCGATAGAAAGCAGGATCAGCGGAAGACCTCCAAAACGCTTCCCAATACGGAGTGTATAAAATTTGGAATAACTCTGAGGATTGTCTGAAAGGTGCTTAGAAATCCTGACCCTATGGTCTTAAATAGCTGTACAATACCACTCGTATCAGACATGTTAAAGATACGACCCACCATTTCTGCGAAATGAAAGGGGCAGTTTGTACGTATAAGTGCCTGTATCTCAGTCGAGATCCTTGCGATTTGAAGATCAAAGGTCTCTCGAGCGGAGGTTAAGGGTACTGTTTGTTGTAAAAGCATGGCTTTCAGTCTGCTCAAAGTATCAAACTGTATAAAGGAAACATTCAATGAAGGCCATAACGGCGCCTCCCTGACTGTATTTATTGGGGGAAACAATACTTGCATACAGCAAGTAACCCTGGAGTTCACAGTGACTAGATAGGCAATGCCCGGAAGCATCCCACAGCACCCTTGATCGTTCAGCATCAAACAACTCCCATTCGAGAGCAGCTCGAATACCGGTGTAATCACGGCTGCTGGAGTCCCTTTCATGTGGCAGGACAAGTTCACCACTGAGCCATTACAAGCTCCGTGCAGGGAAATATCCTGGCACATGAGAGAACCGCTTAAAGCGTTCTTGCAATTTGTACCGCTTAGAAACACTTCTCAAACCCCACTCCGGCATCGAAATCTGTATGGTAACTCCCAAGATTCCTTAATGTATTCCTTACCCATTTTCTCATATTTGCCTGCCTTTGCTCAAGGCAATATTGAAACTGAAAAGTAGTGACCGGTAGAGTTATATGGCCATGGATTAGCCATTCCGTTGATGGTGATTCTGCTGCCGTAAATGGTAATCTATCCAGCTTTTCAGTTCGCAACATTTTATATTTAGCTCCCCTTTGTGCCATTTCTATCTGTTTATCTGTTAGATTGTATTCAGAAAACAGAGACGTACTGTTGATAAAACACCAAGGCACATAGCCTTCACGCAAAGATTGTAGTGTCCAGCTTAACGACATAATAGAACGTAACTGAGATTGCCCGTGTTGTAACATGGCCAAATCTTGTTCCAGTATGTCTATTGCAGAAGATACAATGTTGCCCAAGAAATATATCCTGGAGGTTAAAGTTGTTAACCCATTATCCACTACTACTAATGCCTTTTCTAAGTTAATACGGTCTATTTCCCGTATCCTCTCTGCGGCCTCTTGTTGGGATATTTTCCAGTTTTCATTGTAGGCAGCATAAATGCCAGCATATATGAAACGTTTTTGACGGGGTTTCCTGGGACCTAATAAAAAATCCCTAAGATCCATGTCTTGTGTGAGTAAGGACAAGTGTTGTTTCACTTCTGTGAGTGTTGAGGTCTCCAGCCAATCAAGGCACAACTTCCCAACACTGTAGGATGTCACTATCCCTGGATGTTCTCTTTGTACATAGCGTGTGTTAGAACTGGGCGTCTCTAGTTGGCTGAGGTATGTACCTTAGTCCAAATAGGGACCCTTGCTTCTAGTCAGGGTAAGGAGGGACACACCCTTAGATAACCCCTGCTCACCCCCTGGTAGCTTGGCACGAGCAGCCAGGCTTATCACCAAGGCAATGTGTTTAGTATTTGCAACCACACTCCCAGTAACACAGTGATAACACCACAAATGGACACCACACATAAAAATAGCAGTATCTTTATAAAAAGGAATACGATGAGACCAAACGATAGAAAACCAACATATGCGTATTCGTCATAATTCACTTGGCCGGTTATTAGGCCAGCAATCACTTGTAGGTTCTTGCGGTATTAATGAACAATTTACGATCTCTAATGCAGTCCTAATGCAATGCTATGCAGTTCGTAATGCAATAATAATGCGATTCGTAATGCAAGAATCAGGCAGTTTGTAATGCAATAATAATGCGGTTCGTGATGCAAGAATCAGGCAGTTCGTAATGCAATAATAATGTGGTTCGTAATGCAAGAATCAGGCAGTTCGTAATGCAATAATAATGCGGTTTGTGATGCAAGAATCAGGCAGTTCGTAATGCAATAATAATGCGGTTCATAATGCAATCTGCGCGGTCAACTCGGGCACCACTAGGCCCCAACAGCAGAGACAACGGTCTTAGGCTTACAGGGGCGGCCCCGGTCCTGCTGGGCAGGTCGGGGCCGCTCGGGGACTCAGCGCGTCTAACGCGGTGCAGCGGGAGAGAGCTCGGAGCACTCCTGTACTCCTCCTGCACGCCTCCCCAGGCCACACACGCTTGCGTCTCCTGACCGGAGTCCAAGCCTTACCTGGGGGAGTGCGCTGCCTCGCTCTGTCTTTCTCCCCGCTCGTCGGACGTCCCGCTGGGCGATCCCGATCATGTTGCGGCTCTGTTGCTAGGCGACGCTGTAGCTGGACAGGTTACGGCACGGCCTTCTCCTTTGTTGATGATCTTGGGCAGATTCCTTTCGACGAATAATGATCACGATCCCTTTCACCTTGTAGCTTCCTTAGATTCAAGAAATCCTTTAGCACGTTGCGGCTCGGGCCGGCAGCGGTGATCCTTACTCACAGCCTCAGTTACGATGACGGCTCGGGCCACAAACAGCAATACAGCAGCGTGTACGATGTTTCACGCTGCGGGGGCAATGCAATCACGGGGCACCTCGTAAACAGTACCACGGACCACACGGCAGTCTCAGGCGTGCAAGAGCACCACGCACACAGCGTCGCTGAGAGACAGTCCTCAGTTTCAAGTGCCCCATTAGCACGTTGCGGCTCGGGCCGGCGGCGGCGATCTTTACTCACAGCCTCAGTTACGATGACGGCTCGGGCCACAACAGCAAGGCAGCAGCATGGACGATGTTTCACGCTGCGGGGGCAATGCGAACACGGGGCACCTCATAAACAGTGCCACGGACCACACGGCAGTCTCAGGTCGTGCAAGAGCACCACGCACACAGCGTTGCTGAGACACGGTTGAAAACTTTTGTGTTCCTGAGTTTCCACAACAGGGGACCAGCTCTCCTCGGGCCCTTGGAGACACGCTACTTCCGGACACAGCACACAGCAAAGTCCTCACAAGCAGGGGGACACAGCACACAGCAAAGTCCCCTGTCCTCTCCTTAGTCAAACCAGCAAACTGCAGGCCAGCCCCAGAACACACAGCAAGGGCAATCCTTCTCTTCAGTCTCTTCAGCTGTTCTTCTTTGGCAGAGGTTCCTCTTGAGCAACAAGTAGGTTCAATCCTTTTTCAATATGGATTTCAGTCTTGAGTTCAGGGGTTTCAGCTCTTACATTTATACCCCTAAATGCCTTTGAAGTCTTTGTGTTCAGGGGGCTCTGACCTCGGTCCAAAACCAGACCTGGGTGTCTTCCTGCCAGTGCACACCCTCTTCCTTTGATAGTCAGGGTCTGGGGCCCAGACGCTCAGCAGGAGTTGGAGCCATCCTTTTGTGGCAGCAACACAGCCCTCTTCACATCCAGGGGGCTACTCCTCCCCCTCACATCAAATGCAGGCCAGCCTGTTGCTGTCTCACCTTCTCCTCCCTGGGGTCAGGACACTTCCCAGACCCTGTCACGTCTAAACCCAGGCAGGCAATATACAACCAGGCATAGTCACACAGGATGGTTTAAGACAAGAAACCAGCCACTTCTGAAAGCGTGGTTTCTAAACACACAATTCAAAAACCATTTTCACAAAAAGATGTGTTATTAAATTCTGAGTTCAGGCACATTAAACCCCATCTCTCCATCTTATGCCTATGGGAAGATATGCTGGAAACATGGGACACAGCATTCCCCATTCTGTCCTATGGGCAAGATGGCCTTGCAACAGTGAAAAACGAATTTGGCAGTACTTCACTGTCAGGACATGGTACACACCTCAGTACATGTCCTACCTTTCACATACACTGCACCCTGCCCAGGGGGGTCCCTTGGGCCTACTATAGGGGTGTCTGATGTGCATAAAAAGGGAAGGAAAGGCCTGGCAAGTGGGTCCACTTGTCAGGACAACAAGGCAGTTAACAAACTGCGTGCAGGCACTGCAGTGGCAGGCCTGAGATCTCTCTTTAGGGCTACATGTGTGGGTGGCACAATTAGTGCTGCAGGCCCACTAGTAGCATTTGCATTACCAGCCCTGGCACACATAGTGCACTTTACTAGGGACTTCACTAGTAAGGCAAACATACCAATTATGGACAACCAATTACCATAACACTTTATACAGGGAGCACTTGCACTTTGACACTGATCAGCAGTGGCAAAGTGCCCAAAGCATCTAAGTCGGCAACATTATGTCAGAAAAAGGTCTAGGAGGAAGGCAAAATGTTTAAGGAACTTTAGCCAAAAAGGGCCAAGTCCAACACAACCCCCTCCCAGCCTAAAGCCAGGGTAGGCCAATCACTACCTTGATGAACTTCCCTGCTTGGGGCGATAGAACCCGGATGCGGGCCAGCTACCGCAGGGACACCCTCCTGTTCTATGCCTGCCCGACCCCAGGGAGTTCCCTTTGTTACAACTCCCTGGGCCAACTAAGCTACTCCACTGATACTTCCTGGCAGTCGGGGGCCCCCTAGGGGTGCTTGTCCCCTGCCAACTCCAGGCGGGGTTACCCTGGTGACTTCTAGGGGACCCAGCACTTCTGGCTGGGCCCTGACCCATGGGTTCTCCTACTGGGGAACACCTACTCTCAACCTTTCGTCTAGACTTTTGGGCCTTCAGGACCACGGGAGCTCTGGTTACAGATGCCCCACGACCTCCTGATGCTAGGTGTTCTTCCTCGCACAGCTGGCAAATAGGTTCTAGACCTCCAACCGGGTATTCTCCTAAGGAGCCCTCCAGTCTCTGGGGTGTGGCTGCGGACCCCTGGGGACGCTGCTTACACTCTCTCCCTCTCCTTTGAGACAGGGTGCTAGCCTGCACCCCCCCACTTCTCTGGGACCTGACTGCACCACTTTGTCCTTCTTCCCTCCCACGGGACCGGAAGATCTCTGAGTTGCTGCTGGGATTCCCCCTTAGTGCCTCTTCAGACCCTCTGTCCCTTAACCAGGGGTCTGTCTCTGGTGCCAGCTCCTGGGAATCAAAGAGCTCACACTCTAAAAGGTGTTGGCGCAACTCTGAAAAATGATTACTGAGCCGAGGCTCCCTGGGGCCCAAATTGAGCAATCCCTTCAAATCATTCGCCATGCTAACCATCCCCCAATCATCCAGTGCACGCGTGTACTCATCCACACCCCCACCCCAAGGACTGGATTTCAGTTTCTTGAAGTTCCTGAATTTCTGCCTGTACTGTTCAGGAGTGAGCCCATACCTGAGGCATAAAGCCTCCTTCATATTGGCGTAGGTCAGGGTTCCCGCCCTCTCTAAGGGTGGTAAAACATCCCTCCCAGAAGCCTCAAAGTGTTTCCATAGGCCCGCCCCCCAATGCTTCTCAGGCACCTCATTCATCCTCAGTGCGATCTCAGATGCCGTGAACCACGCATAAATATCATCACCCCTCTGGTAATCTCGTACCAAGTCTTTGGGAATGTACACCTTACCCGCTGGCACTGACTGTGCGCTGCCACCATTCGAACTGGACTCCACCTGTTTAGCCTTAATGTCCAGTTCCCTCATGCTTAACTCATGAGCTAAGAGAATCTTTTTCTCTTCCAAGGCGAGAGCGTTCTTGCTCTCCTCTGCTCGCTTTTCACTTTCAATGAGCAGTTTTTTCTCCTCTGCTTGAGCCTTAAGTTTTAAAACCTCCAACTCATGCTCTCTGACCCTTTGGTTTTCCTCCAGCTCCTCTGGGGAAAGCTCCTCCCTGAATGGTTACTACCAGCCCCTGTGGCTGGTCCTTCCACCGGCAAATCCTGTGGACCAAACCCATTCCCTGGGTCATCCTCATCCACCTCATAATCACCTGTCTCCTGAGCCTCTATGGCTTCCCACCAGGCCCTTAAGGCCTGTTGCAGCTCCTACTTCTTGGCGCTACTTTTCATGGGACATCCCAAAGCTCTGCAGAATTGCCTCAATTGATCAACTTTGTAGGTAAGCAATGCCTCAATGTCGAATTCCAGTTCTGCAGCCTCACTGCCTTCTTGACTCCTTTGAGACATGATGTGTGGCTTAAAGGTCGCTCAAAAATAGAACCAAAAAATCAAAAACACAATATGTGGTTGCGTCGTGGTCTGCGCTAAACTAGTGATGTACACCAATCACTGTGAGTCAGTTGCAAATACATGTTCAAATCCCACCGCTGCCACCAATGTTAGAACTGGGCGTCTCTAGTTGGCTGAGGTATGTACCTTAGTCCAAATAGGGACCCTTGCTTCTAGTCAGGGTAAGGAGGGACACACCCTTAGATAACCCCTGCTCACCCCCTGGTAGCTTGGCACGAGCAGCCAGGCTTCTTATCTCCAAGGCAATGTGTAAAGTATTTGCAATCACACTCCCAGTAACACAGTGATTACACCACAAATGGACACCACACATAAAAATAGCAGTATCTTTATAAAAAGGAATACGATGAGACCAAACGATAGAAAACCAACATATGCGTATTCGTCATAATTCACTTGGCCGGTTATTAGGCCAGCAATCACTTGTAGGTTCTTGCGGTATTAATGAGCAATTTACGATCTCTAATGCAGTCCTAATGCAATACTATGCAGTTCGTAATGCAATAATAATGCAATTCGTAATGCAGGAATCAGGCAGTTCGTAATGCAATATTAATGCGGTTCGTGATGCAAGAATCAGGCAGTTCGTATTGCAATAATAATGCGGGTCGTAATGCAAGAATCAGGCAGTTCGTAATGCAATATTAAGGCGGTTCGTGATGCAAGAATCAGGAGTTCGTAATGCAATAATAATGCGGTTCGTAATGCAATCTGCGCAGTCAACTCAGGCACCACTAGGCCCCAACAGCAGAGACAACGGTTTTAGGCTTACAGGGGCGGCCCCGGTCCTGCTGGGCAGGTCCGGGCCGCTCGGGGACTCAGCGCGTCTAACGCGGTGCAGCGGGAGAGAGCTCAGAGCACTCCTGTACTCCTCCTGCACGCCTCCCCAGGCCACACACGCTTGCGGCTCCCGACCAGAGTCCAAGCCTTACCTGGGGGGTGCGCTGCCTCGCTCTCTCTCTCTCCCTGCTCGTCGGACGTCCCGCTGGGCGATCCCGATCACGTTGCGGCTCTGTTGCTAGGCGACACTGTAGCCGGACAGGTTACGGCATGGCCTTCTCCATCGTTGATGATCTTGGGCAGATTCCTTTCGACAAACAACGATCACGATCCCTTTCACCTTGTAGCTTCCTTAGCTTCACAAAATCCTTTAGCACGTTGCGGCTCGGGCCGGCAGCGGTGATCCTTACTCACAGCCTCAGTTACGATGACTGCTCGGGCCACAAACAGCGATACAGCAGCGTGGATGATGTTTCATGCTGCGGGGGCAATGCGGTCACGGGGCACCTCGTAAACAGTACCACGGACCACACGGCAGTCTCAGGCGTGCAAGAGCACCATGCACACAGCGTCGCTGAGACCACAGTCCTCAGTTTCAATTGCCCTGTTAGCACGTTGCGTCTCGGGCCGGCGGCAGCGATCTTTACTCACAGCCTCAGTTACGATGACGGCTCAGGCCACAACAGCAAGGCAGCAGCGTGGACAATGTTTCACTCTGCGGGGGCAATGCGATCATGGGCACCTCGTAAACAGTACCACGGACCACACAGCAGTCTCAGGCGTGCAAGAGCACCACGCGCACAGCGTCGCTGAGACACGGTTGGAAACTTTTGTGTCCCTGAGTTTCCACAACAGGGGACGAGCTCTCCTCGGGCCCTTGGAGACACGCTACTTCTGGACACAGCACGCAGCAAAGACCTCACAAGCAGGGGGACACAGCACACAGCAAAGTCCCCTGTCCTCTCCTTAGTCAAACCAGCAAACTGCAGGCCAGCCCCAGAACACACAGCAAGGGCAGTCCTTCTCTTCAGTCTCTTCAGCTGTTCTTCTTTGGCAGAGGTTCCTCTTGAGCACCAAGTAGGTTCAATACTTTTTCAATATGGATTTCAGTCTTGAGTTCAGGGGTTTCAGCTCTTACATTTATACCCCTAAATGCCTTTGAAGTCTTTGTGTTCAGGGGGCTCTGACCTCGGTCCAAAACCAGACCTGGGTGTCTTCCTGCCAGTACACACCCTCCTCCTTTGATAGTAAGGGTCTGGGGCCCAGACGCTCAGCAGGAGGTGGAGCCATCCTTTTCTGGCAGCAACACAGCCCTCTTCACATCCAGGGGGCTACTCCTCCCCCTCACATCAAATGCAGGCCAGCATGTTGCTGTCTCACCTTCTCCTCCCTCGGGTCAGGACACTTCCCAGACCCTGTCACGTCTAAACGCAGGCAGGCAATATACAACCAGGCAGAGGCACACAGGATGGTTTAAAACAAGAAACCAGCCACTTCTGAAAGCGTGTTTTCTAAACACACAATTCAAAAACCATCTTCACAAAAAGATGTGTTATTAAATTCTGAGTTCAGGCACACTAAACCCCATCTCTCCATCTTATGCCTATGGGAAGATATGCTGGAAACATGGGACACAGCATTCCCAATTCTGTCCTATGGGCAAGATGGCCTTGCAATACTGAAAAACGAATTTGGCAGTACTTCACTGTCAGGACATGGTACACACCTCAGTACATGTCCTACCTTTCACATACACTGCACCCTGCCCAGGGGGGGGTACCCTGGGCCTACTATAGGGGTGTCTGATGTGCATAAAAATGGAAGGTAAGGCCTGGCAAGTGGGTGCACTTGTCAGGACAACAAGGCAGTTAACAAACTGAGTGCAGGCACTGCAGTGGCAGGCCTGAGATCTCTCTTTAGGGCTACTTGTGTGGGTGGCACAATTAGTGCTGCAGGCCCACTAGTAGCATTTGCATTACCAGCCCTGGCACACATAGTGCACTTTACTAGGGACTTCACTAGTAAGGCAAACATACCAATTATGGACAACCAATTACCATAACACTTTATACAGGGAGCACTTGGACTTTGACACTGATCAGCAGTGGCAAAGTGCCCAAAGCATCTAAGTCGGCAACATTATGTCAGAAAAAGGTCTAGGAGGAAGGCAAAATGTTTAAGGAAATTTAGCCAAAAAGGGCCAAGTCCAACACAGTGGGTCTGGCCTGTGGATATGAAACCCTTCGGTTATACCCCCAAATCTTTTCTGACATGTATTCGTGTCTAAAGGCCAAACCACCCATTTCTTCCAATCAGGGTCTGATCTATTGTACTGTAAAATGTCATCCACTGTTGCCCCTTCTGGTGAAGTTGAATTTTGCCACCCCTCCATCTGTGATGGTGTTGGAAACCGAGGTGTGTTCAGGTCCTTGTTTTTGTCTAGTCCAAGACAGGACGTCTGTTGCACAGTGTCATTTAGGAATATCATCTGCTGTGGAATGAGGCATGCTCTAAATTGCGCTTCTGTTCCCTGGACTTGCCAGTCTCTAGAACCCCAGACTGATTTTAAGTCTATTGTGTCCTTCCATAGGTCAAAACCCTGTTCAGACAATTGGGTGATAAAGGAAGCAGAGTATATCTGTTTGGTGTTTGTTAACATAATTTTCAGTGCCGATGTCGGTGTAACCTTATAATAATATGAGGTCGGGTCAGTGGTGTTAAACCCTGAAAAATGTGAAAATTTCTGTGCAAATGTTTGCGAACTACTTTTAGGTGGTGTAGGGCAATGTTTCCACTGGTGGTACTCAAAAACATTTCTAGGTTATATAGATTTGTATAGGAAATGATGACCATAATGTTGATAACAGTACAATGTGTCGTAGTCTGAAGTACCTTCTGACATTTCATTGTTTGGAAATGCGGCAGTTTTCTCTAAGTCAGACAACATATCATTAACAGTTTCAGAGTCCCAATCATCAGAAAATGTACTGGAGGTAATGATATCACTTAATGAAATTTTAAATACATGAGAAATTTTTAAAAGTTCAGTAGGACCGAGTATTTCGAAATTAACCTTGTCCCAAACTATACCATCCAAGTATAGGAACTGCTGTAATGTTCACTGATGACAAGTCTCTCTGCTCATGATGGGACGATTGATGTGGCTTCAGAATCAAATTGACTTTTTGTGTTGCAGAGCTTTGTTGAAGATATCGTCCATTAATAAGCATGCTAAAAGTTAAAACTAAGCCTAGCCAGAAAAGAAAAAATAGTATCCCAGTAATTACCCATAGTTCTACCCAAGGCGATACCAGGTAAGTCTTTTTGAGAAAGTTCACAAAGTCTTTAGCTTGCTGTTTACATGATTTTTGGGCTGGCATCATTTCAGGTTCACTTGGATCCAAAGAAAACATATCAAAGTTCATGAAGTAGCCAGAAGCAGTTCGATCAATTGTAGGAATTGCATCGGGATTTGTTGAAATCGCATTTTGCTCTTGTCGAGGCATGTTGACGTAGACATCTGTATTTGGTCTAATTGCAACTTGTGTGTTATTTTGAATTGAATTTTGAAGATGAACTTCTGGTTCAAGGGGAACGAGTTCCATTGCATTGTTGCTTAGTCCTTCATTCCGTACAGGAGGCTCTTCAAACGTGATGAGTCTTTCTGTTTGAACTTCTTGGATTGTAGCTAGAGGAGGGCGTCTGCTACTGTGGAGTCCACGAGGCCTACTGTTCAGTATCGACCACATAGTGTGGTTTGATTAAGTCGATTGAGACAAATCTTTTCTCCTTTTTTCCGGCAAGAGGCGGCAAAAGTACAGTTCTTGTTCCTTGAACTGCTAGGACAGGTACAGGCTTTCTGTATGATGGTCCAAATTCTTTTTTGTCCGCTATTTTTTCTCTGACCAGATCCCCGACCTTTGGGACCCAGACAGGTCTTGCCGTATTTGCCTTGACTTCCCCAGTGGCGGTCTGTTTCAGGTGGACGTTACTTTGTTGTGTCCTGGATTCATTTAGATCCTGTAAAACAGCCAAACGATCCTGGATATCAAACGGTTTCTCATCCGCCAATGTGCCTTCACAATCAAGATCAGGTACCCACATTCTTGTTCAAAATAGGACCTTGTAAGGAGTGACCCCCCCTAGAGAGCTTCTTGGCTGGTTATTGAGTGCTCGCTGTACCCCATATATGTGGTTGACCCAACTACCGCCCTTGCCTAATACCCTAGCTGTTAAAGATTGCTTTAAGTCCCGGTTCTTCCTCTTCACAACCAAATTTCCCTCAGGATGGTATGGAGAGGAGTACCACAATGCTACGCCCATACTTTCCATGGCCTCTTTGTAAGCCCGAGAGCTAAACGCCTGGCCACAGTCAGAATGTAACGTGCCAACTGCGTATGTCCCGATAAAGACTTGCAAATATTTTATAACAGTTTGAGCGTCAGCCGAGCGCTTAGGCCAAACCCATAGGAATCTTGAGCAGGAATCCACAGCAACCATGATATACTTGTAAGCCCCATCTGATTGTGAGGGGCTGCAGAGGTCCAGATATACACAAGCGAGTGGTCTGTCTGATATCAGTAATGGTGTCTGTGCCGGGCGTGTTATGGTGGAGCCTTTCATCTGCTGACAGATGTCACATTTCAAGACGAAATCTTTAGTTTGTTTTGTTAGACCTGGCCACCAGTAGCGCTGTTTCAACAATTAAATAGTTGCTGTAACGCCTGTATGCGCAGAGCCCAAACCCTCGTGTGCTGCAATAATCAAACCTTGCCTACGATCCATATTTGGTATAATCTGTCCCCCACTCCAGGAATCTGAGCAAATGGAATGTTGTTTGCATTTAACTTGTAGGAGTACTTGAGTGGAAATGTCTTTGTTACTGCTCTGCTGTTTTTGCTTGAAGCAATGACAGCGACCATAATCTCACCGTCTATCCTCTTTTTTGAACGAGTGATTGCAGCTATGGAAGCCATTCGTACAGCCCTCTTCGCGGCTTCATCAGCCAATGAATTCCCTTCAACGTGAACGCCATCACGTTGATGACTTAGTGTATAAATCATGTGAGCCCTCTGTAGTTCGTTCTTCAACTCAACTACCTGTTCCCATAGCATTTTATGCTTAATTGTGGCACCTTTTGCGTCTTTGAACCCGTTTTGTTCCCAATTATGTAAATATTCATTGTACGATTGTACACAGTAAAAGGAATCACACACTATAAGTGTGGGGAATTCGTGATCCGTATTCACCAGTGCTAGTATTAGTGCTTTTAACTCTGCCAACTGAGCCTTGCAGTCTCCTAGAGATTTCGTTTTGGTGTAACATGGATGGAATTTTCCATCCCGCATGTGACCTTTAACGATTGCCCATGCTGTGCTGTATTGTTGCTTACTCCCTATGGCCGGTAGAGCAGATCTGTCAGTGTAAATAATATATTCATACTGATCTAGAGGCAAGATTTCGTTTGGTAGAGGATATTCTTGTTCGTATTGCAGGAATGCCTGTGTTTTTAGACTTGGATCAAACCTGTATTCAACATCCGTTGCAGTAAGGGAATTAGCCCATTGTATCCATCTTGGATGTAAGGCTTTAGCATTTGGAATGCTAGCTTTTGTAACAGCTTCTAAAGCTGGTACTGGGGTCACGACTATTATGCGTTTTCCCTGGGCCAGGGCTCTTTCTCTAGCTACAGCGGTCTGAACTGCTGTCAGGATTTTTTCTGTTGAAGTGAAACGCATTTCTGCGTTTGTGTACAGGTGAGATTTGTAAGCGATCAATACTGTTTCTCCCTCATTGAAGGTTAAATAAGTGTACCGGCATTGACCCGCTATTACACGGATCACTAAATTGCGTACGTTTACTCTCGTCTGTAGGTGTTTTGAAGCTATCATGTTTTCTTGTAGTGAACGTAGGATGTTTGGGTGTTCCTGTGTCCATTGTCTAACTGAAAAGTCAGGTTTTATTAGGTCGTAGAAAGGTTTTACTCTTTCTGCGTAATCCAAAATGTATGTTCTGCCGAAATTTAGGAATCCCAGTATTGATTGTAAATTTGTTAATGATTTTGGAGGTTGGAGCAGCGCACACTTTTCTAAAAAGTTAGCTGCCAGACTTTTCCCTTCACTTTACAACTCATATCCTAAAAACAGGACATTGAGGTGGGCGATTTTTGATTTTTTTAAATTAAATTTGTTGCCCTCAGTGGCGAATCCCATAATTATGGTGCTCACCCTGGTCAAGTGTCTTTCTAAGTCATCGTCCGTTAGATAAATATCATCCACATAGGACAATGCTTCCTCATCAAAATTTTGGAGTAACTCAGTTACTCTTGCTGAAAATACCCCCGGGCTATTCTTATACCCTTGAGGGAGATGACAAAATTGTCGCTGGGACCCCAACGCTGAGAATGTGGTCAAATACCTGCTTTCAGGCACTATATTTTGGCAGAAAAATCCATTTGAGATATCAAGTGTAGTTTTGTATTTTTTCCGCACAATGTTATTCATTAATGCGGCACTGTGTGCGTTTTGGACAGCGAATGTTTTTGTGCATGTGTTTAAATGTCTGTAATCTAAAACTAGACAATATGAGTTTTCCAGTTTTGATACGGGAAACAAAGAATTGTTCATTGGTGAGGTGCATGTTTCAATCACCCCTTGGTATTCAAGTTGATCTAAGATCTCCCTGACCTGTTTTTTAGCTTCTTGCTTTATTGAATATTGTCTCTGTGCATTTGGTGAAACTTTTAACGGGATCGCGTGGTGGGTTGAATCTTCATCCCATCCGGCATGATTGTTGTACAATGCTGGAGCTAGGGTAACTGCCCACTCCTGTGCATATGCATGTTTAAGATGAATGGGAACGAGGTCGGAAAATGCTGGAAAAATTACTGTTTCTCCCCTAGGGCACTCCTTAACGAATGCTGGCGGCCCATCTTGTTCAGCTAATAGGATGTCATAACCTGATGATAGGTTTTCCCAAAAGAGTCCTTTAACTTTCCTGGGCTTGTCCCCCTCCATTTGGAGTGTTATTTCGTGTAACTTATGTGGGACGCTCACCCTTGTATCTGGTGTTTCCACCGTGATGTAATCATTCAAGTTCGCTGTCACCAGAAATTCCATCAGGTTCTGGCAAGTTATTGTTACTTCTGCCGCGCTGTCTAGCATCGTCTGAGCCCATTCCCCATTCAGAAGTTGTGTCCTCAGAATTCTGGGCATGTCTGATCTTTATGCCTGCAACTTTCTTCTTCTTAAACTGAGGTTTTGATTTTGGCTTTTCTTCTTTTTTGGAAGTATAGTCTTGAGCGTGCTGCTTGTCCCTGGACTTTGTACACTCTTCTTTGTGTTCTGACCGTCCTTCTCTCTCTGAGTTTTTCGTCAAGCCCTCGGCATTGTACTCAACTCCTCCCTCTCCATGACCAGACAGGTCAACGCTGTTGCCTCCAGCTGCTTCAACCCCCTCCGCATCCTCTGAAAGACCTTCAGATGGATCCCCCCCGAATCAAGGAAGACCGTCACCCACGCACTCATAACCAGCAGACTGGACTACGGAAACGCCCTCTACGCCGGAATCAACAAGTCCCTGCTTCGCAAACTTCGGACCATACAGAACACTGCAGCCAGACTCGTCCTCTGCATCCCTCGACACGAGCACATCACCCAACACCTGCAGAACTTCCACTAGCTCCCCATAGAAAAGAGAATCACCTTCAAGATACTCACCCACGCCTACAAATGCCTGCACAACACCGGACCCAAATACCTCAATGAGAGAATCTCCTTACACGCACCCAAGTGAAACCTCTGATCTGCCGACCTCACCCTCGCTGTAATCCTGCAGATCCACAGAGCCAGAACAGGGGGAAGAGCTTTCTCCTACATCGCGGCCAAGACCTGGAACGAATTCCAGATCGACATCAGGCGAGCCCCCTCCCTGAACATCTTCAGGAAGACACTGAAGACCTGGCTCTTTGACTGAACGGAGCTGCTTAACCCCACCCCCCCACCGCCTTGAGACCCTCACGGGTGAGTGGTGCGCTGACAATTCCCCTGATTGATTGATTGAACGCTAGACCATTATCAACAAAATGCAGCAGCAGAAGCAGAAGCGAATACCGATCAGGACTCATGATTGCAGGAAATATAGCCCTTGCCATCAAGGGACTAAAAGACCAATATGAGGACAGCAACGGCTTCCTTATCAAGCCCATCAAAAAAGTTAAACCCATGAACTTCTTCAACTCATCCAGATTTGTGAGAGTCCACTGGGTTGCTCTAGAGTGGGGCTTAAGTCTGGCATTGCTGCCCCTCAAATAATGTTCAGCATATAAATTAGTCTGTCAACCTTCTCATCCAAAAATACATCGTCCATAAACAACTGAAAAAAATGTATAGGCAAAAAGTTTTCAGTATTTACTTTCCAACCTGTGACATCAGTAAAGCCAGGCAACACCGGCTACAGCATTATTGGGGCAACCCAGAGTTCAGCTCTTCCAATGGGAAGCCTTGCAGCCCCAGGCTGCTATCCAGGTGCCTCTTGCTACACTGTTGATACATCAGTGTCCTCCTCTAAAACAGGCACTCCATCTGCACTGAGAGTGGCTTCATCATCAGATGATTCCTCTTGGACAGAAAATTCACTGCCAGAATCTTCCACTCCCTCCTCTGCCTCAGATGCAGAGTCAGTGTCTGAATCATGGTAGGAGGAAGACTTGAAAAGCATAGCAACAACCTGCTGAGCGGTCAACCTGCGGCGTACTAAAAAATGTAACTTCACAAACAAGTCAACAACAACCAACACTGTGTAAAATAAGTAATAAACAAAGTGTGGCTTTATCACAAAGATCTATATACTTCAAAATAATACCACTCACTAGACATCTAGATATCTAGACTCACCAGCACCTACTCTGCACAGACACAGCAAAAGCCTCTAGAAAGAAAAAAAACTTCTCACAAGACAACACAATACACATTGTGCAAAAGGATTTTCACACACAATAAAACAGAAACTGAACATGCTGCTATGATTATACCATTCACAAAAAACGCATTCATACAGGGAAATGATGCTCATTTTCAGCAAATAGCAAAAACAAGCATTTGCAATGCAATAGGTCTTGCATTTACGCGAGTTTGAGCTATTGGCATTGTAAATGACAATGCCTTTTATTTATGTTCTGGTTTTAAAAATATAAATAAAAGGCATTGTCATTTGCAATACCAATATCTTAAACTTGCGTAAATGCGAGACCTATTGCTTTGCAAATGCTTGTTATCAATCATCATCTGGGACGAAGGAAATAGCTCCCTGACATGTAACACAGGATTGGCGAGGATGTTTATATGGCAGTAAGGGATTTTTAGGTTTCAGAGATGGGTGGGTAAAAGTGGTAGAAGGATTTTCCAGGGTTCAGGAATGGGTCGGGTAAGGGGCTTTTATGTTTTAGTGATGGGTGGGATAAAGGGGTAGTAAGGACTTTTTAGGTTTTAGAGATGCGTGGGGTGTACCAATAGCAAAAGGATTTTAGGTTTCAGGGGTGGATGGGGTGTATTGGTAGTAAAGGTTTTTTAGGTTGTAGGAATGAGATGGGTACAGTGTATATTCATGAATATATGTATATATACATATCTATATATACATATATACGTATATGGGTTTAAAAACAAATCTTTTTATGCACACTCATATATTGGGGTACAGATATATATATATATATATATATATATATATATATATTCACTGAAAAAACAATAGGTATCAGGGGCGTTATAGTTAGTTGGACATTTCACTCGTACAAAACCAGTGAAAATCCCCCGATATAGTTAGTTCAGCTAACTATAACTCGCGCCCCCGCAATGCACTGCTGATGACGTCACATATTACATCACTCATGACATGGTCAGTGACATCACTGATGACATCACTGATGACATCTCAAATGACATCATTGATGACATCACTGATGACATCATCCAGTGACTGTGTGTTTCTGTATAGTTTAAATATGTTTAATATATATAGGGAAAGGCGTATTGAAGAATGAGTGGGTGTATAAGTGTCTGAATGGATGATTTGCTAGGTGCGTGACTGAGTCTATAAGTGAGTGATTAAACGTATCTTACTGAATGCATGGGTTAGTGACTAAACTGTGTGAATGTCTGTATCCGTCTGTCTGTTGGTGTGTAAGCGGCTGCATGGGTTTGTGAATAGCTACATGAGTGTTTATATGAGTTATTGATTGGTTGTCTGAGTATCTGTATGGGTGCCTGAGTGTTTGTGTGGGTGGGGTGTGTGTGACTCTGTGCATAGATGTGTGAGTGGGTGATTCACTGGGTGCATGGTTTCAAGAGTGCATCTGTGATGGACTGTATGGGTGGGTGAGTGTGTGTATGGGTGTGTTAGTGAGTGAATGTATATCTCAGTGGTACATTTGTGAGTAACTACATATGTGAAAGGCAGTATATATGTGTGTTAGAGTATTTAAATGGCTATAAGTGAGAGTGTGTGTTTGTGAGAGTGGCTGTATGGATGAGTGTGTGCTTGTATCAGTGATTGTATAAGAGCGTAAGAATGTGCTAGTATTTGTATGAGTAAGTGAGCTGGTGTGTGTATAACTGTATAGGTGAGTAAATGGGAGTGTGATTAATTATTTGCATGACTGACTAGGTGTGTGAGTACCTCTATGGATGAGTGGCGGTGTGTGAGTGTCTATATAGGTGTATGAGTGCATATGATAGTCCTGTACTGAGATACCGTAAGTATGAGTGATTGTATGGGTGAGTGAGTGGATGTGTGTGTAGACCTAAGAATCAGTGAGTGGGTATGTAGTTATTGGTGTTGGAGTGTCTATGGTTTTGAGAATGGCAGTCTGTAATTTAGAGTGGGTGTATCAAAAGTTATATTAGGGTGTGAGAAGATGCATGAAATTATCACATGGATGATGTCATCAGTGATGTCATTTGAGATGTCATCAGTGATGTCATCAGTGATGTCACTGACCATGTCATGAGTGATGTAATATGTGACGTCATCAGCAGTGCATTGCGGTGGCGCGAGTTATAGTTAGCTGAACTAACTATAACGGGGGAATTTCACTGGTTTTGTACGAGTGAAATGTCCAACTAACTATAACGCCCCTGAAACCTATGGTTTTTTCAGTGAATTTCTAAGGTTTTTTAAATGCTAATTTCTAACTATAACGTGCCTGAAACCTATGGTTTTTTCAGTGATTTTCAAAGGTTTTGTAAATGCTAATTTCTAACTATAACGTGCCTGAAACCTATGGTTTTTTAAGTGAATTTCTAAGGTTTTTTAAATACTAGTTTCTAACTATGCCTACAGAGGTAGGACATGTGAAGAAAGAAGAAAAAACACACAGAAAGAAGCAAAAGAAATGCAGAAAGAAGCAACAGAAGTCCACAAAGATGAAGAAAAGTGCAGGAAGAAGCAAGACATGTGCAGAAAGAACCAACAGAGGAGCAGAAAGAGGCCTTGTTGCAAAATCATCCTGTGCCCACAACTTTTTCAGACGGGTACTGGTGGTAACTGATTCTGACTAACCAGGCCTAGAGCCAGTGCTATTCTAAAAGACACTTAGAATACAGTGAAAACACCTACATACACTAGGGAACACTATGCGTTGGTGTACCCCTGTGATTAGCATGACCTCCTCTGTAAGGCCCTAGTACATAATAGGGCAGGGGAATTAAAACTGCCTCTAAGTCAGAGGTGCAGAAATATGTTACTTTAAGTAGTAGTCACGTTTGCAGAGTGGTGGAGAAAGGGTGCGGGGCGTCCAACCAACGCTCAGGAATTCCGCTGCGTAGGACTTACAGGAGGTACCAGGAGGGATTCTTGGCCCCCAAACTCCCTCAGGACTAAATTGGACTTCATCCCCCATCCCGTAGTCTGCCACGAGGCACGTTTGCAGAGTGGTAGAGAAAGGGGGCCATGGGCTCCGAAGACGTCTTAGCAATCCCACTGTGTGGGACTTACTGGAGGTAACAAGAGAGGTAGTTGGCCCCCAAGGACATCCTTGGGGGCCAACTTCCCAAACTATTACCTCCAGTGAGTCCCACACAGCAGCATTGGTAAGTACTCGTACCAGGCCACGCCCACTTTGCCCACCACTCTTCAAACGACGCGCTCCCTGGCACGCTCTTGGATGGGGATTGAAGTCCCCTTCACTGCTGGGGGTCCTTTAGGGGCCAACTAGCCTACCTTTTACCTCCAGTAAGCCCCACGCAGTGGGATTGGTGAGAGGTAGACAAAGGCCATGCCCCCTTTCTCCACCACTCTGCAAACACGCCCCCTGGCGTGTTGTAAGTTGAGGGATTAAGTTCCCTTGAATCCTGAGGGTCCCTGGGGTCCAACTAGCCCACCAGGTACCTCCAGTAAGCGCCACAGAGCTGCGTTGCAGAGAGGTGTAAAAGGGGCATGGCCTGGACCACCTCTCTGCAACGCAGCCCTGTGGCGCTTACTGGAGGCACCTGGTGGGCTAGTTGGCCCCCAGGGACCCTCAGGATTGAAGAGGAATTAATTCCCCAACTTTAAACGCACCACAGGGCATGTTTGCACACATGTCACCTCAGACCCCGCCCCCTCCCTTCACCACTGGGCAAACACGCCCCGTGGCGCGTTTTAAGTTGGGGGATTAAGTCCCCTTGAATCCTGAGGGTCCCTGGGGTCCAACTAGCCCACTAGGTACCTTCAGTAAGCGCCACAGAGCTGCGTTGCAGAGAGGTGTAAAAAGGGGCGTGGCCTGGACCACCTCTCTGCAATGCAGGCTTGTGGCGCTTACTGGAGGTACCTGGTGGACTAGTTGGCCCCCAGGGGCCCTCACGATTGAAGGGGAATTAATTCCCCAACTTAAAACGCGCCACAGGGCATGTTTGCACACATGTCACCTCAGGCCCCGCCCCCTCCATTCACCACTGTGCAAACTTGCCCCGTGGCGCGTTTTAAGTTGGGGGATAAAGTCCCCTTGAATCCTGAGGGTCCCTGGGGTCCAACTAGCCCACCAGGTACCTCCAGTAAGCGCCACAGAGCTGCGTTGCAGAGAGGTGTAAAAAGGGGCGTGGCCTGGACCACCTCTCTGCAACGCAGCCCTGTGGCGCTTACAGGAGGTACCTGGTGGGCTAGTTGGCCCGCAGGGACCCCCAGTATTGAAGGGGAATTAATTCCCCAACTTAAAACGCGCCAGAGGGCGCGTTTGCAGAGTGTTGCTGGGAGGGGGCGGGGCCTCCGGCACGATCGCGTGTTTTTTAAAATTATTTTTTTGGGAAGGGGGCTGTGTGGCCCCCCTTCTTTTTACTTTTTTTGGGTCCTGGGGACCCCATCCCCCAGGGCCTGACCCCCATTAAAAAAAAAATATATATATATTAACGGGAAGGGGGCCGCGTGGGCCCCCCTCCCTGGCCAATTCCGGCCCCGGGGACACCATCCCCCGGGGCATGGCCAAATCTTTTTTTCATTATTATGGAAGGGGGCTGCGTGGCCCCCCTCCTCAGGACATTTATGGCCCTGGGGACCCCATCCCCCGGGGCCGGCCTTTCCGTGATTTATTTATTTTATTTTTTCATTATTATTGGGGAGGGGGGCCACGTGGCCCCCATCCCGGGCCACTCCTTGCCCCAGGGACCCCATCCCCCGGGGCCTGGCCTCTTGTTGGGGACCGTGGGGGGAGCCCCAATGCCCCCACGGTCCCAGCCGGCTCCCCGCCTCCTGTGGGAGCCGGCATTGCTTTTCCACATGGGGAGCTGCTGACATGCAGCTCCCCATGTGGAAAAGCAATCTGGTTTGGATTTTGGAAGAGAGAGCAGGTTTCCTGTTCTCTCTTCCAAAATCCAAACCACAGTTTGCTATGACAGGTCGGGAGCCGCGAGGCTCCCGCCCTGCCATAGCAAACAGCAGTGTCCCGGGGGTGGGCACCCTGGGACACTGCAGGAGCCGGCCCTGGGGGGTGGCGGTCCCCAGGGCCATCACTGGCTCCAGAAGGGGGGCCACGCGGCCCCCTCCCATCCAAAGCACAGCCCCGGGGAGGTGGTGGTGCTCGGGGGTCCGTAACGGACCCCCAAATTTGCATTTTAGTGCCCCGGGGAGGTGGCGGTCCCCGGGGCGTGTGTGGGGCTGGAGCCCCCCACACAGGTTTAATTATTTATTTTAAAAGCCCCAGGGGGTGGTGGTCCCCAGGGCAGCAGGGGGGCCGTGTGCCCCCCGCAAATAATGAATAAAAGCCCCGGGGGGTGGCGGTCTCCGGGCCTTGGGGGCCTTTGAGGCCCCCCACATTTTAAAATTAGCCCCGGGGGGTGGTGGTCCCCGGGGCTGGGGGGGCTGCGTGCCCCCGCAACTATTTAATCAAGCCCCGGGGAGGTGGCAGTCCACCGAGATTGGGGCCCCCCCACACATTATTTTCACTTTCCCTGGGACCTGGCCCACCCGGGGGCTTCAATACAACGAAGCGCGGGAGACCGCGCTTCGTTTTTTTTAATTTTCTCGGCCGGATTCGCGCACCTAGCGCGAATTGGGACGATTTTTATTTTTTTTTTATGCTTTTTTTTGGCCCTGAGGGTCCTTGTGGGACCCCCTGAGCAGGCCTAGGGGGTTTTCTTGTTTTTCGCGTTTCTTTTTCTCTTTTCTTGTGACTCGGTTCTACCGAGTCACAAGATGGCTGCCAACACTTCCTGGTTTGGAGTGTTGACAGCCAATTAGAATAAAGCTCGTGGTCGGGAGGGTGCGCGGATTCACCGCGCCTCTATATATCGAACCTTTTATTTTTTGATTTTCTCAGCAACTACTGAACGGATTTACACCATTTAAAAAAGGGCGCTTTCTGAAGCAAGCACTACCTTTTTGCCAAATTTGGTGTAATTCCGTTCAGCAGTTCCAGCTGTAGCCGTCTCTAAAGTTTCCTATGGGAAATGCATTTTTCGACCTCTTTTTTTTTAATTTCTCAGGAACTTCTGAATGGATTTACACCATTTAACAAAAAGGTCTCTTTCTGAAACAAGGGCTACCTTTTTGCCAAATTTGGTGTAATTCCGTTCAGCAGTTCGAACTGTAGCCGTGTCTAAAGTTTCCTATGGGAATTAACATGGAGAAAACACGTTTTGGGACCCCATTTTTTCTCGGCCCCCGCTTGCCAAATCACCCCGAAACTTTCAAGACAGGAGCTGACCGGAGCGGGCTACGAGTTTTGAAAATTGCCCGAAGATTCGTCAACCGGCGCCAAAGATATTGAGAAAACAAAAAACAAGTTTCCTATGGAAACTAGGTCCTAACTATAACTATCTACTGGCGACCGCCAGTAGATAATATATATATATATTTATATATATACTTTTGGACATAGATGTGTGAATAAACCCATCTGTTGAATACTTCTGCCTTTGGAGTCTGTGCCTGTGGTGTTCCGCTGCTGCTGTAGCGGATACATTCCTGGGATTTTCGTGGTGATATATATATATATATATAGTCCCCATCCCTTTCATTAGTATGATGTCACATACATATGCAGTCACCGCAACCCGGCTAAACATTGTAGTGATCTTTCCGGTTACATCATCAAAGAAATTTAGATAAAAAATGGTATTCATTGATGGTTTTCAATGTATCACAATACATATGCTAATCAAAGCACCGTGCACGGCTCAAAAACTTTAGGTTTCTACCACAAAGTCAATCACCAGCTAGGACACTTACCACACATCCAGTAGCAGGACTACGCTTACAACACATAAACATTTGCTTCAGTGGCATTTACACTACAATGCATACAACACATAAAACACTGCATTTATTCGCATACACTAACATATGTATTTATGTGTGTGCATATATACGTATATGGGTATAAAAGCAAATCTTTTTATGCACACTCATATATAGGGGTGCAGGTATATATATATGCTCTTAAAAACCGTGTATATAAAATGCTATGTCACTACCCAAATGCCAGTCCACAGAAACTGCCAGCCAAGCTCTAGTCCACACACACCGCCAACCAGGCTCCATGCACGAACAAAACATTTCCCTGGTGTCTAGTGGTTTTCTGGCCCCCTGGGGCCAATCTGTCACCAAGGGGGACAGAAAAATGGCCAAAAGTAAATATTAACACATACCCCCAAACATAAATATATACATATCCCGGTGACAGTGTGTTTTCTGCCCACCCGCGGGCAGACGGCCTCCAAAGATGGCTGATCTGCCCCCAGGGGGGCAGAAAATGGGCAAAGTAAATACAAACAAATTCATCCTCAATTGGTGCAACACTTGCCCAAGGGGCCGCCCTCAATTAATAATATATACACATCCTTGGCGCTAGAGGGTTTTCTGCCCCCCAGGGGCTGCTGGGCCTTGAAATAGGGCCAATCTGGGGCAGGGAATGGGCAAAAGTAATTTTAAAAATTGATTATCCCAATAGGGGCGATCCTTGCTGAAAGGACCACCCCCAAACATAATATAAAGACATCCCTGGTGCTAGTGGATGTTCTGCCCACCCTGGGGGCAGATGGGCCTCCAAATAGGGCCGATCTGCCCCAGGGGGCCAGATAATGGCCAAAAGTGATTACAAAAAATCATTATCCTCAATAGGGGAGATCCCTGCCCAAGGGACTACCCCCAAACATAAAATAACAATATCCATGGTGCTAGCAGGTTTTCATCCCACATGGGGGCAGATGGACCTCCAAATACAGCCTATCTGCCCCCGGGGGGGCAGAAAATGGCCAAATCAATATCCCAAACTTTGGAAGGAACCTTTGCCTAAGGAGTCGCTTCCATCACCAAAAAAGCAAATCCCTGGTGCTAGTGGTAGCATTCCTGCAGCACAATTGCAAAGTCATGTGCAATTGTACAGTAGAAATGCCCCATAAATAGACATCCAAGGAGAAGAAAAACTCTTTCCTCTCCCCCAATGCCTCTGTGCATGCAGCAAACCCCCCCTGCAGGAAAAACCTACCTGCTCCTCAGATGCGATGGAAACAAAATGGCTTCATGAAGTCGATGCTCGTTGTGCGCACCAACATCATCGGATTGCCCGGGGGGGTCAGGGGTGGCAACGAAAGCGCTTCCACTGTCATGCCTGTTTGGGGAGTTACATGGGTGGCCATGGGGGAGTGGCAGCGTTTCTCCATTGGGCGGGTACGAGGATGGAATGGTTCTGTCTTCCGCACACGCCCACCGTGGCTGAGGGTGAAACCGTTCCATCATCAGCACGAAACGGGTTAAAGGAAAACAGGATGCATTTCAAAAATAAAAATTAAATGTTTCAGTTTCATTTTTTAAGAGTAGGCAGTGGTCCCTGTGACCACTGCCTGCTCTTAGAAAAAGTTTTTTCTTCAAATCACAAAGAGGAAGGGGTCCCCTGGAGACTCCTTCCCATTTGCGAGTGGCTTACCACCTACCTGAAGTAGGCAGTAAACTGCGATTGTTTTGCGACCGCATTCTGGTTGCAAAACAATCATACATCCGCCTGCCACTCGTTATTAGGAAGGGACACCCTTGGCACCCCCCTTCCTAATAGTGACTTGCAAACCCTATTTTTCAAGTCGGTAATAGGTTACCCACTTGCAAAATAGGGTTGATACATACTACAACCCTTTTTAGTGGTTGCAAATGTCCCGAATCTCCGTTTACAACCACTAAAAATGGTCATACATGTGGCCCTAAATGTCTGAAGGCTTAAATCGGGGCATGCTGTTATTGTGTAGCTTAACAGCTTCTGTTTGTTGTACACTTGGTTAGGAAAATGTTCAGGTCTTTAATGACACCATATTAGTTCCCTATATAAGGTACAACATGTGGTATAGGGAGATAGGTTGATCTGTAAGGTTTGTGTATTGAAGTGCTTGTCGACCTTCAAATTTGCACTTGATCCTGTAGGTTCGATTTGCACAAATTGGTCGATTGGGCATCACTTCTTCTCTATGATGGGCCTTTTGTGATTATTGAAGTTTGAATACTGTTGTCTTTTATAGTCTTTCTTATCACTGCATGTGCTTAGGGCCACATGCACAACCATTTTATTTTGCGTGTCTCTAATTGCAATTTTTTTTTACTTGAAATTAGAGACTCGCAAAATGAAATGTACTAATGTGTCTCAGATACATTAGCGATTCCCAATGAGGTCATAAATGACCTGCCTCATCAATTTTGATGAGGCAAGTTGCAATTTGCGACCCATTGGGAATGGGCAGTAACAAAGGGATGGTGGTCTGCTCGGGCCAGCTGATCACCATGTCTGTGTTTGCTTCTAAATAAACCATTTTTTTTCAAAAAGAAAAATGAAACATTTCTGTTTCATTTTTTAAGGGTAGGGAGTGGTCCGTGGGACCACTGCCTTCTCTTAAAAACCATTTTTGCTACCATTCACAAAGCGGAAGGTGTCTTCTGGGGACCCCTTCCAGTTTGCCAGTGGCTTACCACCTACTAGGTGGTAAACTGCTACTGCATTCTGGTCAAAAAACAATCGTACATCCCCTGCGACTCGCTATTAGGAAAGGTCACCCTTGGCAGTCCCCTTCCTAATAGCAACTAGCAAACCATATTTTGTGAGACATTAATAGCTTACCAACAGGGTTGGTACATGACAAAAGCCCTTTTAGCGCTCACAAACGCACTGAATCTCCATTTGCAACAACTAAAAACGGTCGTACATGTGCCCCCAAGATCTCCACCTCTTTTTATCAGTTGCCTTAAGTCAGCGACTGAGGTGCCTATTATCTCTGGGAAGGTTGTTAATTTAGCTAGGAAAATGGAGCATGAACAGCTAACTTTTCTTTCTGCAATTTCTTCTCTTGCCCAGTTTACTCGGTCATTAAGTCTGCCCAGTTTTGAGTCAATTAACATGGTATAAGATGCCAAAATCTGTAGGAGATCTATATGAATCTCTAATTTATCCTTGTGTATTGTCATAGTACTCACTATTGCATCAAGCAATGAATTTAGGGTGTGACACAATTCTACATCATTGGAAAAACTCTTGTTACTAATTTCAGTCGTGCACTTGTGAATGAGATATACTGTTGACCTTCCAGTTTTCACCCTGCTCTTTTCAATTCAAACATTTCAGAGTTGCACCATTGTTGAATGTCGCCTTGTCAGGATTAGAATATTGGAGTTGCAGGACCACTACTTTGTCTGGTTTGCTTTTGATTTTATCCTAGAGAGTTATGTGAAATGGTGGAATCATAGCTGTTGAAGAGTGGCTGTTTCAGTGGTTAATGCATTAATTGTGGGAAGCCACACAGAGAGGTTTGATTTTCACATGATTGCATTCCAACATACATAGCAGTTAAATGTGATCAGTCCAAGATATGCACTTTGCATCTAATAAGCTGTTGTTGCAGATGAAGGCCAGATCTACTGTGTCACTACCTGAATGAATAGGTTTGAAAGCCATTTTACTTAAGCATAGTTAAGGGGGGACCAAATATTTGACTTTCGGTTGCCTGTTTGTTATCTGGTAAGTCAACCTTCGGAGTCACCTAAAAGCATGACTGTGTGACAGAGCTTTATACACCAGAGGCAGGTCAACAGTTTTCTTGCTAAACATGGTTTGTAAATAGGTTTGCTGTGTATTGATGCAACCAACAACCATCATTTGGATCAAGGAGACATTTGCACTATCAACTGCCATGAGCTCTAATGATGTTCAGGACCACAGGCAGTACCATTACACATAATTAATGAGTGCCACACCACTGCCTTGACCACACAGTCATTTCATTATTTGGGTTTAAAGTATGGTGGCAGATGGGTGACAAAAGAGAAGCAGAGTTAGAGAAGACCCATGCCTACTGATAACACAATCATCTTTCTCAATCATGTTGTTCATTTCTGTCTCATGGTTCACTGTTTCACTACTGAGTGGACCTTTATTAGACCAAACCAGATTGACGTACAGCTAAATATGATGAGCACTTGATTTACAGACTCTGTAGAAATGGTTAAATGGGTTTCAGATTGGGGTGTGGCCATAAGGAACTGTCTGGAATCTGTAAGGGAACTGTCTGGGAATTGAAAAATAGATATGACAATATATGTTTGTTGCATCTCTGGCTTGTTTTAGGGTAACAATAATAATAAATATAATAAATGGAAGGCTTGCTGTTTTCAGTCCTAATGATTCATTAGTATTAATTTATTTTGAGTCCTCTGGTTTTTGTGTTTGACAAAAAAAAGTGCTAATTTGGACAGAGTAGCTTCCCATTCGGTTTGCAGTGCAGGGGTGCTGCTGTGGAGGCAGAGGGGTGGGGCTGGATCACCACCGCACTAGGGCATTGCAGCGAAGGTGGTTTTCTCTGTGCAGGGGATTTTATGCTTTCCTCACTCCAGGGGCCATGTTGAGCAGAGGCAGAACATATTATGTGAGCTGCTGTTGCTGTGTCCCCGACCCCAGCAGCCTCAGTTTTGGCCTAATCCTGGGCAACCCCAGTGGGCTCGAAGAAAGGGCCAATAGACAAAAGTGAAGGGAAACAGATGATTTTTAAGGTAGTTTATTGCATGGAAGGAGCTTGTTTGGAAAAGGGAGGTAGGTTCCCTAACTTCACGCTGGGTGTAGATAAGGTGAAGTGGGGAAAGAGGTACTCCTTGTGGACTCCAGGTAGAACAGAGCACTCAGTAAGGGCTAAACAAGGGGGGACCTCCATATATTCTGAGGCTGTCTTAGTACCACATATAGACAGTTTATCACTGGCACATTTAAGGTCAGTATCAAAGGGCACATTCCTAGGTTAAGACAGCTGCTTCTTTACCCCTGAGTCAGAGGGAGGGCGAGAAGGTGAGGAGCCAGAATCTGATAATTAAGCAAACTGCCTCCCCTAACTTCTTTTTTAGGTTTATGGCTCAAAAGAACAAGTCACTGCAAACCCTTTACTTCAAGGCATACCAGATATAATGTGTCTTGAGCAACTCCCTGAGCAAGGCAAGCAAGTTTCACAAAGACAGCAAGCTCATATATTGCCCACGAACCCAGGTTCCCTGTCTTCCGATATATGCAAGGTGCCGGCAGCAATTAATATGGCTGACCTTGAAGCCTTTCACATCATACATGGGGTACAAATACAAAATAGATATGAGGCCTTGGCAGACTTGGTGGTCCTGGCAAAGGGAGATGTAGGAGAAGGTGATGGGGCTGGCAATGCAAAGATGAATTGAAGCGGCACACTGGATACTGAAATGTCCGCGACTGTGGGAGAGAATGTGAACAGGAACAATTCAGAGACTCTATTAGTAGGGTTGCGAAGAGAGATTCATAAAAGGTTTGAAATCTCTGAAAGTAATCAAAAAAAGAGATCCAAAGTATGTATCACACCCGAGAGGGGAAGTTGAATGAGGTTACTCAATGCACAAGGGCTTTGGATTTGAAAGTGGGTGTGATGAGCAAATAACTTAGATACAACTCCTTTGAGATACAGACACTAAAAAAGCAAAAATCAGAGCTTATTAGAGGACCTTGAGAGGTTGGAAAATCACTTGCGTCAGAATAATCTGAGAATATTGAATGTCCCATGGGATTAGACAGGGAGGACATGAAGGGTTATTCTCATTAAATTCCTTAGAGAAAATGTCCTGAGTGGCAAGGTATATTTGGATCCGGAAAGAGAGAGTCAACGGGCAAATTGATACCCCTTTAAGTTGGGGGAAGGACGGAAGATAACCAGAAATATCCTAATGAACTTTTTGTCATACTCTGTGAAGGAGCAGATACTAGTACTTGCAATTAAGGTTAGAACTCTGACAGTGGTATAGAATGTGTGCTAGGTCAGAGATTAGCAGAGTAATAGAGCAGAGGCAGTGGAAGCTGTGTCAAAGAATGGGAGCGAAGGTGAAACTTGGTGCTAAGGTGCAATTAAGTTTCCCAGCCATGTTAAAAGTAATGTGGAATAATGAGATGCATAATAAAAGGAAAGTAGATCAGGCTGACGAGCTTATCAAAATATGCATGAAACAGATCAGAAAGGTAGTTAAGAATATGATCTCATAGGTGTTTGAGGTTTCTCATTGTTATCTAATTTGATATATAGGAAGTCCCTCCATTATGTTAAGATCCACATAGGCATATAGGATCATGCCATTTAGTTTTGGTTGTGTTCCTCAGGGGGTAGGGAGGTAGGATAGGGTGCATCAGGTGGGGAGCAGTTAGGAGAAAGCCAAAAAATAAAATATGGTCCTCACTACCTTTATGGCAGCAATAGTAAGGCTAGCCTTGTGGTTCATTTATTGGTATTTAGATTAGGTCATATTACACCGCCCATTGTGTTCTGATTAAATGGCATTAGTTGTATATTAGTGGTATACTTAGAGAGAGGATGATGCAGATCCAGATACTAACCTGGGTTGTTAATGGGTTGAAGACGAAGTGAAACCAGAGCTTAATCTCGCAATACCTTCAGGACAGTAGGGTGCAGCTATTTGTATTCTTTCTTATTACAGGAGACCCACTTCACTTTAGGGGAGAGCAAGATTTTGGGAGACAGAAGTTGGTACAGCACATGGTATGCACTGAACAGTTAATTAATTCAAAGGGAGTTGATCTTATAGTAGATAAGAATTCTGGAGTGGATCTTTTAGAATATAGGACAGATGCAGCAGGCGGATGGGTAGTTGGGAAACTTGAATGTGATGCACTTCTGCTTACTTGTGTGGGGTTTTATGGGCCACATTCTGAAACTACTGGGCCACTAGAAACATTACAGATGGTTATTGCAGAATTCCCTGATTCAATAATTATGAGAGGTGTCTTTAATGCCCTTTTGGATAGAGAGATGGATACCATGTCTGTCAGGAAAGATGTTTGTATCACTAAGGTTGTCAAAGCATTAAGAGGTTTGATGCTTGACTATGGCCTGTTTGATGCATGGCACGTGCAGGCAGCTGCAGAGAGAGGGTACACTTTTTGACAGTAAGAAGTGTCAAACTCACTCTATAATAGATTTGTTTTTAGTGGATAACACTCTTAGAAGCAAATGAGAAACATATTCCATGTTCGTACACACTGCTCAGATCACTCTGCTGTCTTGCTAACTATGCAACTAGCTGAGGCTACAATGGAAGTAAAATGCACAGTGGATGGAAAAATGTTAACAGATCAAGGGGCCATGCAAGAATGAGTGTACTGCCATACCTGTTGTGGTGTGGAATGCCTTTAAGACATATATGCGAAGGATTCTGCATAAAATAGGGGCTATTAAGGCTAGAACATTGTGTGAAAAAGCAAAGAGAATAGAAGTTGATATTGGAATGGTAGAGAAAGTAATGATAGAAGTGATTTCATCAGTGGAGTTCCAAACTTTGTTTTTAGGGAAACAAGACGCCTTGATGGGATTGAGAGATAGATGGCAGCCCTTTCTGTTAGCTTGCTATGAATATGGAAAGATGGGTCGGATGGTCACATGGCAAGCAAGAGCAGAAAGGGCAAGGGATTACATAAGTAAATTGGTGATGGATGAGAGTTGAAGTGTTTCTGATTACCGTGCAGGGATTAAAGAAGGTATAAGGAAGGTATTTTTATTGTTATATACTGAGACTTGTGAACGGAATGTTGGGTTGATGAAAGAGTGGCTGCGAAACAGCATTTATCAGGCCTAGAGCCTGATGATAGGAAGATCCTTAGCACAAAAATAACAGCGGAGGAAGTATTAGAGCAACTGAATAGTTTGAGAAACTGGCAGGGCCAGATTCTCTTCCGGTAGAGTTCTATAAGCTGTTGAAAGAATCAATAATATCTGTATTGGTGATAATATTCAATCAGATGTTTAGTAATAACAAAATAATATTGCCGGGTTGGGACAAGGCTATAGTAAATTTGATTTTAAAACCTAATTCAAACCCCAAGACGGCAAAGTCCTACTGCCCTATATCATTGGCTAATAGCGATTATAAAATCAATTCTGGAATATTAACACAAAGGTTGGCAAAGGCAGGGAAGGTTATTCATTTAGATCAGAAGGTTTTCCGCCTGTGAAGACAAATGCCTAATTTAACGCATCCGCGAATTTCCACAATAGATCTTGCTGAAACTAGGAACGAGTCTTTGGCCATAGTGAAAATTGATGCTAGGAGGGGTTTTGACAGGGTATGTTGGGTGTACCTATAGGAAGTTCTGGAGGCATGTGGGCTTCTCCCAACCTTGATTAAGGGTATTGAAAAGTTGCATAGAGCCCCTTTAGTGCAGATTTTGGATAACAATTCCTTAACAGACAGATTGAGAATTAGCAGATGGAAATGTCGGGATGTCCCCTCTCCCCAGTTCAGTTCAGTTTATATATAGAACCCCTGGAGCAGGCTTTTATGAGGAACAAGGGGTTTATCCCATTCCAGTCCTTAAACTATAAAAACAAAATAGCATTATATGCTGACAACATCATACTTTACTCAAAATATCCAGTATTGACTATCCTGAGGATCGAGAAAATAACGGAAGGGTTTGGTGCCTTTTCCAGTTACCAGATAAACACATTGAAGACTGAGGTTATGAGTTGGAATCTGCTGCAGTATTCGAGCAAAATTCAACCATCATTAAGGAGTTTGGGTATTACAATCATAAATAGATTGGAGGATCTGTCAATGGTTATCCTTAAAATGGAGATGAGTGAGGTTAAGGAAGCGGTTAATAGATGGATGAACATCCCCTTGACAAAATTTTGGCACACAAATTTGATCAAAATGGGGATACCGCAGGAACTGACATATCTCTTTAATAACATACCACTGTCCTTCCCTAAAGACTGTGTAGAAAAGATACACAGTATGTTGAGCAGTTTTACATGGGCAAATAAAGGAAACCGGCTCAGTTGGAAAAAGCTTAGGAGGAAACGAGAGAAAGGGAGCTTAGCTCTCCCCGATCTTTGGGAGTACTGTCAGGTTTTCCAAATTAAAAACTGCAGAATGCTACTTTCTTGACCAGATGATTTATGTAGAGGCAGGATGTTTGTGGGTTTGTTACATTAGTTAGACCACAAGACATTTGTAAACAAGTTCGGGGAGCCTAGATTCTTCAAAAAGGTGCAGTTAGAAGTGCTTTGATCAGTATTGGAACACTGATGCAATATGAGAATAACTTTGGGGATCAACTACTATGCCTGACTTTCTCTGATTTGGGGTTCACTAGGTACCCCACTTTATTTGGAGGACAAACTCAGCCTCCCCCCTATGAGAGACAGGGTTGGTATGCTGGGACCACCTGTTAGAACAGTCTCCGAATGGGCTGCAGCTACTGACATTGGGGAAAATGATGGTGGTCACTAGTGCATCTATCTCCAGGTTTCAGTACTATCAGCTTAGATCTTGGAGGTATGCAACAATGGGTTCAGCATGCGATGAGTGGGAGTTTGAGGTAAGAAAACAAGATTCAACACCATTAACAAAAGATGCCTGTTTTATTGACAGCTGTTTAAAGTGGATGAAAAAAACACCAAGAGCCTTCAACAATTGTGTGAAGGACACCTGTCAGTGCTTGAGTAACCTGGCCTATGGCAAGAATCCTTGAAACTTCTTTATTCCTTGGTTAAGTCTGCTGTCTTAAAGAAGGATCATTTTTTTACCATTCACAGAATCTACATGACACCTGGCAGGATGAGCAAGTTTGTGAGAGGCACGGTTCCAACCTCTAAGAAGTGAAACGAGACACACGCTGCTGATATTCATGTGTTTATAAACTGCCCAATGCTTAACAACATTTGGGAAGAAGTAAGTGGCACCCTTTCAGAGATATTGGGCAAAACTGTAAAGGTAAGCTTGTACCTGATTTTTGGTATAAATTTTAGGCCAGCAATGCCCCCACTGAAAACAGAGGCCAAATTCTTATTTCTTATGATTTTCGTGGCATGGTTTGTGATGACTGGCTGTGGGAAAAGTAAGTAGACTAGAAATAGCCCTTAGCCCTAGCCAAATATAAAAAGAGATCTGTCCAATGATGAGACCGAGATTGCCAGGAGGACTTGGACCCTTTATTATTGGGTTTTTGGAATTCCAGCAAGCCTTGAGGAAACTGTTGGACCTGTCCCCGGTAGTACAATGTAGGACCACCATGTATTGATAAATGAGGACATGAAAAAACGTTTGCAGCAGCCTTGCCATTTGCTTTTTTAGCCAAGGAAAAGACTGGTGACACCTTGATCTACTGGAAGTGCTATGTGAAAAATAAACTCCACAGCACATTTCTCACCATAAGTAGTATTTGCTCTGCTGTACTGCCTTTCATAATGGCGTCTGAATTATTGATGTTGTTCTGCCTCTTCGCGCATCGCTTAAAACTTGTAACACTACCAACTCTTCATCTTTTGAAATGTATTACTTAAATATTTGGATCTCATTCTATGTATGGCTCTGTTAATATGAGCACTTGGGGGCTTATTTATTAGAGGCTTGCGCCACCAGAGCGTCACTTTTTTTTGATGGTCTGATGGCACAAGCCTCTCAATCATATCTATGAGGTGATGCAAAGCCACTCTGCATGGCTTTGCATGGCCTCATAGATATGGAGTGAGACAAAGTAGTACAAGTCGCTGCCATGCCTTACTCTCCGTCAAGGAGGCATTCCATGGGCATTACAGTAGATTTTCCCATGCAAAACTCATGGATTTTGGCGCATCCCCAGAATTACTTGATCACGTAAACCTGGGGCAGCACCAAAACCCTACTCCTCCCAGAGCAGGTGTAACTAAAATAAATATTTTTTATTTCTCCTTATTTTTTCCTCTTTCCATGTGTGCTGCATTCTGCAGCATATATAGAAAGAGGAAAACGCCTCTCAAGATTGTTTTTGTGCCGAAAGGTGCCCCTTCCTGCACAAAAACAATACTGTCTGCAATGGAGGCACCCTTGCACCATGGCGCAAGAGTGTCTATGTTTGCTCTAGGCTGCAAATTGTGCACCAGCACAGGGGGGAAGGACAGGAATGCACCATATTTGATGAATATGGTGCATTCTTGCCCTTTCACATACGCGTATGGCAGAACAGCAAGAAGATTTGCTGTGTTGCCCTTCAACAATTCCTCATAAATTAGGCCCTAAATGTACTGAACAGATTGACAAATGTTGAAAATGGGTTGATGGCTGCTGTGTGTCATCTACCTTTATGAAAATATGCATTTCGATTTATCAGTTTTGAATCAGTTGACAGAGTTGTTAATTGCGGAGGTAAAATTTAGAAATTCTGAGTACAATATAACTGTGTGTCAAAGAGTGGCATGATATAATTGCAAGGAACATTCATTACTTTCTTAGGTATATGCACAGAACAAATGCACAGAGCAGCTCGCAGCTTCTATCTTTCCTGACTAAGCAGATTTTCACTGTGTGATCTTGAAAGATATTCCATTCCACGTGAAGTTCTGTACACATTTCAGTGGGCATTGTGACTTAGGGCCTGATTTTGAGTTTGGCGGTCTCACAGCGGGCCACCACGCCAGTGCTCCGCTGCGAGACTGCCAAACTTGTAGTCTGACCGCACACCGGATTACGAGTATAATCCTGGCAGGCGGTCCTGCTGCGGTGGTCCCACAGTGGTGCCTTTCTAAGGAGAGCCTTAGAAAGGCACAGCTTTAGGAGCACTGCAGCCCGTTCCTGCACAGACAGAAATGCACAATTTTGTGCATTTCTTTCAGTGTAGGAACAGGGGGTGCAAAAATAAAGGGGGGCACACCATGCGCTCCCCTGCATGCATCCCCATGCACAGAGGCATCAGGGGGCCCTGTATGTGCCCCCTGAGTTGCCTCACCGCCATCCTTTCCAAGGCGGGGCTCACCGTAGTGGAAAAGTGTCACAGTGAGGCAACTCATAATATGCTCGGCTTTGCCACAATGGCACTTCCAGAATATATTGCTGCCTCAGACCCCTGTGGTCCAGTGGTGGTCCAACTGCAGTACTTGCAATGCGGCGGGTGGACCGCCAGTCTGTTGCTCCAGGGACTGCCACTACGTGTTCAGCGGTCCCATGGACCGCCAAACTCGTAAAGGGGTCCTTAGTGTTTTGGGGTCTAGTTTAGATTTGGAGGAGGAGAATGAAGAGCATCAATGTGCCTATTGCTGGAAACTAATAAGTGCTGTTATCCTGAGTTCATGACTGATCGAGAACCGGGTTGAAGAAGCAAGTATCCTGAGTTGACTGTCAAGCAAAGTCAAATCCTTTATCTGGAGTAGTAGCCTGAATCATATTGTTTGGAGCTCAAGTACCCTAAGGAGTGGTAGGACCTGCCAGGGAGCTCAGTGATCCTAGAAGCAGAACAGTATGAAAACTATAAGAGAGCCCCTGCAGTCTGGACTTTAGTGGGTGAAATAAATGGTATCTTGAATTTATTCCACTGTATGTGCACGTGCACCAAAACTTATGTCCAAGTGGGCAGACTTTATAGGCTAAAACTGAAGGATTCCAGAAATACATTTAGGTAAATGTAAATTTTATTGACTGATTAATTAAAATCATCACAAAGTGATACATTGCAATACATTTCCAGCGATTTAGTATATATTATTCCTGTATAGACTATACAACGTTATGGGATCATTCGATTAGAATTAATAATTATGATTAGAATTAATACACATAAAATTCATCAAGTTTAAAAATAAAGCTACATTTGTCCTAGCCTGCAGAAAACCATACAGGTTACTTACAAACTGCCAAGTGTGTTTAAACATTATATGCGCACGAATCCATCTGAGTTAAAAAAAATGCTTCAAAGTGCCATACGAAATTCGACAATCTGAGTAAAACCATTCAACAATCTGAGTAAAACCAATATATGTAGGGCTTATCAGGGTTAAAAATAAAGCTGCATTTACCCTAGCCCACAGAAAACCATATATGTTGCTTCAAAGTGCCAAGTTCTTTTGAACATTAAGGGCCTGATTGCGATGTCAGTCGGAAAAGCTCCGAATGGCATTCGGTTTGTCCGAATCCGTATCGGAACCCGTGTTTCCGACCGACTCGGATACATTTCCGACCGACCGTTTACAATGGTAGGTAATCGTTCGATCCTTCAGACTCAGTTCCAACTGACATTCGGAGGAGCTCGTACGGCTCTATGGACCACGTTTCTGACCGACAGATTACGATGTCGGATTCCGACAGCCTTTCCGACTCGGTTTGTCTGACAAAGATCGGCTGTCGGAATCAGACTTTGGGGGCCCGTAGCAGGCCCTCTTCACCCGGAGGCCTCCAGTTGGGGCCCGTGGGGGTACCCATGGGACCCTCTTTGCAGCCATGCACAGTGTGGCAGGCACCTTGGAGTGCCCATCACAGGGTGCATGTTTTTCCGCAACCACCCCTTTCTTCAATGGGAGCCTGTGTTGTCGGTCGGAACACAGGCTCCCATTGAAGTCAATGGTAGTCCGACCGAACGGTGTTTGGAACCATCGTAATCAGTAGGTCGGACTCCCCAAACCTGAGTCGGTCAGAATGCTTTCCAACCTACATCGTAATGAGGCCCTATAGATGTAAAAATTCATCATAGTTAGAAGATACATCAAAGTGCCATGTAATTCGATACAATGTATGTCCTTAAATGATAAAACCTATGGCCTTTTCAGGCAAAGACAAATATATTTTCAGAAAAATGCAAAATGCAGTATCCTTAGAAACTACGCCAACCTGATCAAACAGAGAAGAAAAATATAAAAAGCGGTGTACGATTTATTACAGAAAAAAAAATTTCTTGCACTGTAGTTAAAACTTTGCATAACAACTAACTGTTCAATGGGTTTATGACTCCTATTATCCTAACATGAAGGCCTATCCACATTGAGGAAATAAGGAAAATATCAGCCTTACTCAACAAAAAAGGAAAAAGAAATCAAAGTGTCTAGTACTTATGGTAAAGATACAAACATTCTTTCTGCCATGGTCAATTGAGGCAACTGAGAAACATAAAATGAGGGCCTGGTGGACAGATCTCACACCAGCATTGAGAAATGGGGGCTTTATCCATACATTTAGGTAATCTTGATGAGTTCCAAATAAAAGTAAAAAAGTATACTCAACTAGGAAAAATCTTGTTACAATATTTTTTACGCAAACATAGTATGTAAATTATTTCTATATATTTCTTTTAAAGCTAGAACTAAAGAAGAAATACTACAGCACTATTATCTATATTCAGAATTAAAAATAAGTTATTTAGATTATATTAAAAATAGATTAAAACTAATTTACTCGAGGTTAAATCAAAAAGTAAATTCTCACCTAAAGTAAAATAATATTTTTTATACATTAATAATTAGTATCAGTGATGTATTTAATTGAAACTAATTTAATTGCATTTATTACAATGTATTGTTACATTAATGTTTAAATGTCAAAGAGTGATAACAATATTTTACAATTAAATTTAAAAAATTTACTTTTTCTATTTTTATTTTAATATTACATTACATTTATTTAATATGTTTAACTATTTAAATCATCTTAATTAAATATAACATTACTTTCTGTGGGGTTTACATTTACGCCCCTGCCACCATTATTTTCTGTGGGTGGGTGTTGCACTAGCAGGGGCTGGCCATGTGTGGTGCTAGACTTACCACTGTTTTTAGTAGAAACCAAGGGGCATATTATCAAGAAACGGCGTTAAAATTATCGCTGCTTTAGCGGCAGAAAACTGCCGCTAAAGCGGCGATAATGGGCTTGATAATATGCCCTTGAGAATTCCAATAGAAGCCCATGTTCTGGTGTCAACATGGGCTTCTATTGGAATACTCAAGGGCAGTTTTCTGCCGCTAAAGCGGCGATAATTTTAACGCCGTTCTTGATAATATGCCCCTTACTCTTGTATGTTAGGCCCCTCCCTCTTTTTTAAGGGGTGATGGCACGTACGTCTACACTTTTGAGTAATTTTACAGTAGTAAAGATGCTCAAAACTGTAAGAGCAAATTTAAACATGTAAATTACCCACAAGTGCAACTTATCTTTGAGAATAGCCCAGCTATTGAGGAGCACCAGCCTATAAAAAAGAGGCGACAGATACTTACCATGTCCTTTCCTAACTGCATGTCTTGGCCATCACCCCAAGTCATTTTACTGCTGTTGCTGCTTGCTGCACCTTCTCTCAAAACCTTAGCCCCAGCCCCTTGCTACCTTATTGACCCAGAACAATGCACACCCTTGAAAAGAACACCAGTGGGTATCATTTTCAGAGCCCACATTTGAAATGCTCCTAATGCTCTATGTATTTTCAAACAAGAGGCAATTTCAGCAGTTTCTGTGCAAGATTGCTATGATTCACAATGAGAGTTCATATTGAGGAAATCCAGTGGAAAAAGGCAACTATTTGATTATTCTATATTTAGTGGCAGGCACCAACACAATTCTAAAAGTGGCATGGCAGCACCACCAAAGAGAGAAGGTTCTTCTCCCTCCTAATAAATATTTGAATTGCAACAGGGGGTAATTCAGACATCCACTCATATTTAGTTGATATCGTATTGCCACCTACCGCTAATCAGTAAAAAATGTCCTTTGTTAGGCCAGACTACCGAATGATATATCAAATATACTCTTGGGGGAGAAGTTTATCTTCATGTATAGTCTTTCTGTTCAGGTTGTTGTGGGATCATAGCCATAATAAATAAGCATACTTTAGCTACTTTTCACAATGGAGGTTGAATTTCCTACAATGATCAATGGGTCCTTCTTTTTCATAGTACAGAAGGGAGTGGTACCACAAAATTATGACTTAAACTTTGTCTGAAAAAAAACAAGTCAAGTCAAGTCAAAAATATAGTTTATTCGGGGACTAACCACATTAAACTAAACACATGAAAACATTAATATATACACATATAAAATACAATAAATAAATTCATAATGTCAGATATCAAAATCTTAAAACTATGCAACCTCAAAATAAATATGTGCCATTTCTAATGCAGAATTGATCTTCTGTAGTGCCACATGAGTTTTTTTTTAAAACTCTTACGACACTATAGACATAAATACCAATATTTTGGTTGTCAGGGCAGCATTGAATTGGGCTGTCCATATCTGACAACATACTGGGACAATCCAAAAGTAAGTGCATTAGAATAAGCACTGAAAAAAATGATAGAGGCTATTGTCTCAGATTCAAATTTGCGGGCCATTTATTGCAAAAGCCATTTCTTTGGAGAGTAGTGTATCTGAACTTGAAATAAAGCTGCTTGGGGAGTGGAGGTGTAATTGTATCTCGAAATGGCTCAAATTCCTTATGCATTTAAAATCTAAAAATACACTGGTGAATGTACCACATCTTATTTTACCCAGGACCCTTTCCATTGTGTGCAGCCAGATTTGTTCTTTAATATGATCTTTGGAAATATGTAGTGCTTCTCTTGGGCTATTCCATCTGATTTCTAGGCCAAGCACAAACAGCTGAGAACAAACACATTTCCTCCAGGGTATAACTCCATGACCATCAAGGCTAATTACCTCCTCCAGTGCCTTACGGTACAAGCTCAGTTCCTCTGTGTGCCACAGTCACCACCAGTAGAGTACTGATCTCATATTTACTCTCTATAAAACATGTTTGATCCCCATGTCCATATATAAAGGTGTTGAGTGGGTACTTTGTGACAAGTTGACCAACAACCTGAAAAACCTCCTCTCCATTGTGACTTAAGGCCTTTTTAATGCCCCACAATTCTACACCATAATGGCTGCCCCCAATGCATGTGTGTTGTAAATATGTAATGCATGTGTAAGAGACCTACCCAGAGTGCATCTATGAGTTATTAGTAAGCCAGAAGTGTATTGTACCAATTTGAAAGCACAATGTTCTATCTGCATATTTCAAGCCATATTGTCAGTCAGTTTTGCACCTAGAAATTCAAGCATCTTGATCCTCTCTAGTTTTACTCCTTCCAGGGTAGGTGCCTCACGGTAGCTCCTATGTGCATTAAAAGCCATGAATTTTGTTTTGAAGTCATGCACTTCCAGTCCCCTCTGTTTACAGAAGACTCTGAAGCAATCTAACAGGGTCTGTAGGCCCATTGGTGTCTGAGAGATCAGCAATGTGTCATCCGCAAGCAGGAGGGCAGACACCAAGCTCTTACATAGTTTGGCAGAATCGTGGTGGGAACTAAGAAGATCCACTACACCATTTATGCATGGTGTAAATTGTGCTGGGGTGAGGATGCACCCCTGTCCACACACACTTCATAATAGGTATATGTTCAATTAACTCACCCTTGGGCCCCCATCTCACTCGAGCATATCTTTTTTGATGCAATCTTATTCAAATGGACAACATGTTTTCCTGGCCCCCATTTGCTTAAGAACTGCGTCTTCTCTGTGGATCAAACAAAACCTAAAAACCTTATCAAAGGTGTATGCCTTGGCCTTGTCCTTCTCATGTCTGATGGCATAGCTAAATTTGGCCATGATTCTTACCTACGTGTCCACATCTCCACATCACCAAACCACCTGCACCATTCATTCTTTCATCTAAATGGAACTGCGGCTGGGTAAATAGTTTCATGAACATAGTTTTGTTCTTTGTTAAATTCTGATTAAATGTTGGACTTCAGCAGCTATCCAGCTGAATACCCTAGTGATATTCTTAGGGCTCAGGGCATGCAATGGGCCTACACACTCTAAAAGGAAAGGGTGTCATACCTACAATAGTTCAAATCACACAAGCCTGATCAGCTATATTTTGTTAGACTTAAGGCTTTGGAAGGATCTGGCTGATATGATTATTGCAGAATGTAATGGCAGCATCCATAACCCTCCTGATTTGATTATGAATGTAACACTGTTCTCCCTGTCAGAAACACCAGGTCAGCCGGTCAGGACGATTTGATCCTCACAAATAATACAAATAACGTAAAATGGGGCTCTATAATGCCGCAACCAGAGTTGTTAGCTAATCTATAAAGAGAAGTGGCTGGCGAATTAGAATCCCTGCCCCAATTAGGAGATAACCCTGAGTACCCAAACAGTGTGGTTCATGCTAATATTGAGTTGTTTAAACTACTGAGAAAACATTTTACTAGAGAAATAAATTGAGCCCACTCAAACCTGAAGCAAAGTACATGATACAATCATGAATGTAAAAGAGCTAAGGAAAACCAAATTAGCACAATTAAGACAAAGACCACAGAAATTATAAGAATAACCAGAAATAATTGTAAGATGGTACAAGCACAATCTAGAAGAAAGTGGGACGGTAACAAATGGGCAGATCTCAGTGAAGAGGATGAAAAAAGAGAACACCAGGCTGTTCTACCATGTACTGGCCCACAGGAGTTGTCACAAGCAGACTTCTGTGGATTACTTTATTCAGCCAGAAATTTGGAAAGAACATTTCACCAACTGCATTTTTCTGATAAGAGCTTGGACAATGACAATGGGCTGGCAGATGCAATACTCTCCTCCAAAACATTTGCACCATTGGCAGCAACATTAGCAAAAGTCATTTCAGGCAATAAAAGGTACTACATCAAACAAAGCTCTAAGCCCTGGTGATTTATGAATTTCGAATGCCATTCTGGCAGGAACTGAAATGCCCCCCAATTGGGCTGGGGGTTGAGATAATTCCCATATACAAAAAGGGGTAACGGGAAAGTCTGAATAATTATCCACCAATTAGTCTCAGAAGCAGCACAAAGGAAAGAAAATGCTGACAAATACTGCAGAAACTACAGGACTGAGCCAATGAAAATAATATTTCCCATCCTCATGCTGGCTTTAGAAATAGCCTCGAACATCACTTATTTTTTATTTATTTATAAAGTTTTATATAGCGGGAACTAGACCCTAGAAGGGTATCAGAGCGCTTTACAAATGTTACATCAAATAGAGTGAGAACTAGGAAGATAAATATGAGTAGATAACAGGAAAACGTAAATGTTGTCAGTACTCGTTGTAGATCCGGAAGGTATCATGAGTGCATTAGCCATTCGCACTATATATTCACTGGTGCAATAAAAAGGTTTGCAGCAAAATATGGTGGACAGGGGGCAATTGTCCCCACCATGATGGTTGGTAAAACAAAGATAATTCTGGCCCTTTTGTACAGCTCTTTAAACTGAAATCCTAAAACAATAGAGAAACTATAAAGGATATTTGTACACTCTATTAGGAAGCTTTTTAATTTAAGAAACCCAACACCGCAATGTCGTATAAGACTTGAGTCAGGCCTTACCTCTTTGACTGCACTGGCTCACATTATGTACAACAATGTTACACTGATTGTAAGTCAGTAGGGGAAATGCATAGTAAACTCTGTTATTAAAGCTAAGCTTGCTAGACAAGATCTTGAGGTACCATCGACCAAACATTTTATTACTAAGTTGTGAGTACTTACAAGCTACCGCATCTTCTCTCCAGGCAATTTGATGGCTCCTGGAAACTTAAGGCAAACAAATGCAACTTATGTCAGATGTGGACCAGGAATCAATTGAACATGCTTATGTTCTGGTTTGCTTGAAGCATGAAGGAAATATCTGAAACCCATTTTTAGGGCAGAAAGAATAAGATCAATCTCTGAAGCAGTTTTAATCTGCTTCAGGGGTACCACACCAAAAACTGTTTGATGCATCATAAAATATTTAGACTATGGGCCTTATTATAAGTTTGGAGGTGCCGCCAAACCCATGTACGAACTGCTTACAAGATCAGGAGTTTTCTCTTGTCTGGCGGGCGTTCCCAGGGTGGTGCCTATGAAAGGCCTCCCTCTCAAAGAACTTATCAAACTATCAAAAGGCAGTACCTACATGGCATGCCCCTCTGTGTGTATTCATATGGTGTGAGGCACCAGGGGGCCCTGTAGGGAGCCCTTGTTTCCTCACTGCCACACTTTACATGGTGGCCACACTGCCAAGAAAAGTGTGGCGGTGAGGAAACTGGTAATATGCTTGGTGGGGCTGTAGCAGCCCCTCCAAGCATATTGCGGCCTCAAGACTGCCACACCACCACCGGGGATCTCTGATGCCTGGTGGTTGCGGTGGTCCCAGAGCGACCCGACTGCCCAGGTCATAATAGGGCGGTTGGGAGACCGCCACCACCATGAGTCTGGCAGTCCATGGACCACCAGACTTTTAATAACCCCCTTAGTCATCAAGTTATGGGCGAGTATAGCAGAGAGTGGTTTAAAGTAGGTATGGACTTGCAAGGGGGTTGCACTACATAGCAAGATATTATGTAGATTAATACATCAGGAATGCAATTCTTAGTATTTAGAACATAGTTTAATGTGTTTAATTATAATAGTTTGTTTATATTGATATTTATTGAATATGGTTTTAAAGAAAAAGCTACTCAATATAATGTTTTTATTCATTCATTAAATAATTATTTTGCATCTCCATTTCCAGCCACCACCCCACATCCAGCAGAACACCTCAAATGGATGCCCACTAAGAGAAGCACGCCAATCATTAGTATCCACTGTACTAAAATATGTCTGCCAGCAGCCCCGAGCCTTCTTGTGTTTATGTGGATACCTCTGGGTCTCATAAATACGTTTCTCTAAAATAATACTTATATCCATGCTCCCAATCTAATTCCCAGTTTGTCATTAGTTGAAAAGTGTAGCCAGAAGGTAAGCTGGTGATGCCTGAGAGTTCCAGGAACTACGTCCACAGGGTCACACTGAATGACGTCCCTGTCAGTGCTCTGTGGGATACCTGTGCCAGCCATATCATGGTGTTTCGGAAAGGCTGGTTTCCCCTGAACAATATCTGTCAGGAAAGTTTGCAGGTATAGAAATGTCAATGCTCAGGAATCTGTCCACCGTGTAGTTTTAGTATCCCTACAATTGGAGGGGAGGGCCTTGCCCCAGAAGGGTAACTGTTAGTCCTGATGTGCCCCTAAGCTGCATCCCTGGCATTGAGGTTTGACAGGTGAGAAAAGAGCTGAGATGGGCGGCAACAGAAACACAGATTCCTGAGGGTACCATGCCTCAGGAGCAAATGGGTGACTTCTTGCCAGCGCATCGGCTGGAAGTGAGGCCTACTCAATGCAACTGTCAGTAGATGTCTAGAGGCCTGCTTCTTGACACTGGCAGCTTTCAGTAGCATATGTTTGCAGCTTGCCTTTTAGACAGAACTAGACCTCACTGGGGTACAGAACCCTATGGGTGGTGGCGGCAGCTCCAAGGTCTTAGGGAGGAGGTAAGTCATCTGTTATTTGGTTCACTTTGCTTATATACTCCTATTGACCTGACTATCAGTATTTTTTTTAGCCTATTTCATCTTATGCCGACCACCTATATACATACTGATTTTGGTCACACTGGTTCTTCTGCAAGCTTAAAAAATACATAAAATAAAATATAATCCTGCCATCCTGCCCTCTCTTCTCGTGAACACTACATTAACATTTCCTGAGACACCATGAGCTTCTCTTGAGAGGAAAAATGTTCTTATATACTGTACTCTACATCTTCTACCTATCTGCTCCATAGCTGCATTAAAAATGTCATAATTTGCTGCATTATTCCTGTCTCAGTTTTGAATACTTCTATGCTTAGAGTTCTGTTGTGACCCGCAGTCATATCCTTTGGTCCTCAGCCATAGGCATTCGGACCTAACCCTTATTTTCTGCACATAGCTATGGGCAAGTGCAAGACTAGAGAGGCGCAATTGACGGCATCTAAAACTATGTCTTCCTTGACTCTCTCAACTTTGACCACTACAAATACCATGACATTCGATGGCTTTCTCACAAGGGCAGAAAGGGTAATATTTAAGGAGAAGGAACTGGCAGAAAGGCACTTCTCACTTTTAGGCACAACAGTGCAGCCTCCATCTTCCACAGTTTCGGTGATAATGGTCTTGATAACATGCCCTGGAGAATTCCAATAGAAGCCCATGTTCACACCAGAACATGGACTTCTATTGGAATTCTCAAGGGCATATTATCAAGCCCATTATCGCCGCTTTAGCGGCAGTTTTCTGCCGCTAAACCGACGATAATTTTTAACGCCGTTCTTGATAATATGCCCCATTGTTTTTAACTCCAATTGATTCCACTGCCTCCCCACTATCTGATCTCACTGTTCAACCTGCTCTGTCAGTGCAGTCCCCCCACCTAGATGTGGCCCCTTGCAATCAAACGCCAAAAATGTTTGCTAACCTTAAGTGACGGGAGGGAGTGTGTGCAATCTTCTCCTATGCCGCCAGAGAGAGTTTGATCCATGACTATTGACTGCAATGCTTTTATGGAATTATTGTGCTTTATGTTTTCTTCCATTTTAGATAACAGGCTATGTTCAATTCATGCTCGACTAGACTTATTGAAAGTTGCTTGGGGAATCTTGGGGTGGGGGCTGATGCTGGTGCTTGTGCCTTAGAGAGCATTAGACTTCACCCTCCAAACCACATCTCCATGAAGGACACTACTTTTTTTCTAGTAGTGAGGGGGAGAATGGGTCGAGCTATCCAAGGGGGGGTTTGACACTAATCCTTTCTCATCCTTGTCGCCACCTCGCCAGCTAGCCTACTCACCTTGGAGGATTTAGGAAACGTGATGTTGGAGGACCAGGTCATAGGCGGCTAGACCTACTGGCCAGTCCACCTGCTAGGGCATCTGGCCCCGCAATTTATCTCCGTGTGGAGGCCTGCCCTTATGTAAGTGTTTTAGAAAACATCCCGCCCCTTGTCCCCCATTCTTCGGAAACTAAAGAGAGATTAAGAAACAAGGTCATCCACTGGTTACATAGGAATGTAACTCAAAATATTTGTTTGTTTTGGTAACAAGGGTTCGATAGGATGGTCCACTCTCTTAAAGGTTTTTGTGGTGAAGGTGTCAGGAACCAGATACCCCTAAGACACTTTTGCATTGTTTCATCAGGTCTCCCATATTTGGGCCCAGTGAAACAATTGCCCCTGTTTTTTTTTGTAGACACCTGGACCCAGGAGCCCAAGGTTTCCTTCTGTGCCCACCTGCTGTTCATCCCCAAACACCTCTTCCCTTTGCCAGCTATTTTTTTGTATCGTCTGACCTCAAAAAGTACGAACTTTCCTCTTCATAGTTCCATGCACTTAGGCCCTGATTCCAAGTGCACGGCTAAACACCTATCCCTGTGCAAACACGTGCGTGCACAGTATCAGAATTGCAAGTTGTGTGATAATTATCACACCCTCAGAGTTTTCCCCTGATAAATTCCGGCAAGTCAAACCCACCGACATTTAGCAGGGGAAAAAGGGCACAACTTGTAATAGGTGACAAGTATTGCACCTTGTAAATTTCAATCCCTGTTGTATTGGTGTGATAATATTCGCCTTCGCAGCCGAACACTCATAATGAGGGCCATACAGTACAGCCATCCAACTATTAAATCAGAAGGGATCTTGAGAGTGGAGCAGATGGAGGAAATGGATGTCTATACTAATAGCCTCCAAACCGCTGGTATCAAGGGGAGGTAACTGACAGGACTTTTACCATTAACCCACCACTTTCCAGAGGTAATTTATCTTTTATCATTGGAATGTTCCTGGATTGAAATCAAAGCTAAGTGATAGTGATTGGGGCAATTATATTGATAGCTTCAAGCTATTTATAGTATGTAAGGACAAATGGGTTACAGACAACGTTCACAGGGTTGGTTTTAGGAGTGTCTGTGTGCCTGCCATACCTTCACGGACTGGAAGAGCTTTGGGTGGGGTGGGGGCTTATAGTGTGGAAAAAAACTTCCTTACAATGTTCTTAAAGGATGGTTCTGTTGACCACTCATTCTATTCATATCTTAGAATTTCATGCGATTTTAATTTAACATTCGAACCATCATCAATGGCTCTCGACATGTGATATTCTGCACTTATTTGCTGCACCTAGGATGCACTTGGGTAGTCCAGCAGTCTAATTGGTCAATACAACAATCACTAATGGCCTATGTGCATGTAATGGCTGCTCCCTTTCCCACATTAACGCCTACCCGACCTTTCAAAGCGGGTCTATAGAAGCAAGATAGATTACATTGTTTTGAATGTAAGGGTCTGGCTGGAGTCTCATGACTGAGATGTTGGTTGTACAAAGAGAAGAGAGTGATCATTACTCCTTATCCCTCCAAATACTTGGCATTCTGTTTGATGATCAAGCATCTTGGATAGCTTGACAATTAGTAATAATTGCATGACCATCCGATGGACTGCTATTGCTAACTCAATCACATCATCTCAGAGATTTATGGTGCTGTAGGTACTGCATTAAGTTGGATGATAGAGAATCTTGATGAGCCCACCATATTTATAGAAGCTCATGCCACCCTCTTGGAAAAGCTAAAAGAAAATCCAAAAAGAATATAAACCTACAACTAGAACCCCCCGTAATGGTTCACAACAACTTTTAGAGCCCAAAAATGCCCTTCTGGTGACAATTAAAAAGGGAGACAGGGCTCAGATTGCGGAAGTCGGGACAACCTAAAAAGCTGCTCAGTGCTCAATGGGATGGGAAGCTGAGAAGATTTAAGAAAGGCAGCTAACATTGCCATGAGATCAGAGCCCAGCATCCAGTTCGATGTTTGGATGAACCACTTTGAATCTCTTTATTCCAGTGCTACGTTGTCTTCTCAACCATATTCCTTATATTATTATTATAATATTATTATTACAATATGTTTAATCAAGTTGTCATTGCACATATAACTACCTTCTCCTTCCAAGACACTAAGAAGGCAGTTATTTTCCAAAGGCAGGGAAAGCCCCTAGGAAGGGCCGGACTGGCTACCGGGCGTTTTGGCATGCTGCCGAGCTGGGGGCTGATGTCACTGCGGTGGGGGCTAATTTCGTTGATGGAGACCTGCGTGTGCTACGAAATAAACAAAGCAAAACGAATTTCGTTCAGCACACGCAGGTCCCCATCAACGAAATCAGCCCCCAGCTCGGCAGCATGCCAAAACGCCCGGTAGCCAGTCCGGCCCTGCCCCTAGGTTTGCACAATGTCCATGAGGACCTATTCATTCAGAACACAAAATCTGGGTGCCTTACATTAATGTAATTTTTAATAACATGGCTGTTGGTGCTCCAATCCTCTCCTCTTCATGGAAGGGTGCTGAGAGTGTCCCTGTTTAAAAAAACTATTGTATAAACTTGACAGGAAATTCCCACCTGCTAGAAATTGGGCTTCTGGTTGGTAGATGTATGCACCCTGTCCAAGCAGGAACCACAATCCTAATCAGGGTAAGTCGGTAATACACTCTAAATTAACCTGTGCTGATCCTCTGGTAGCTTGGCACAATGCAGTCAGGCTTAATTAAGAAGCAATGTGTATGTATTTGTGCACAACTCACACAGTAAAACCGTGAAAACACTACAAAAGGTCTTCACACCCGTTTAGACAAATAGCCAATATTTTTATGAGTAAAAAAGACTGTAACAACAAAAATCCAATATGTAGAAGCCAAGATAATATTTTTTAAAGAATAAACACTTGTATAGTGCTTAGAAGCAGATAGCTCCAATTGGGGCTATCTGGTCACGCTCGACTGAGGCAAATCCAAAAGTTCAGGCCAACCACAATTGAGCATGGGCCAGATACAGGAGCCACGCAGGCCCGCTGAACAGTACCTTGGATGTGTCGGGGACGATGCATGGAGCAAAGGATGTGATGCGTTGCTGTCGATTGTGGAGGTGTAGGTGGTGTGAGCAGCACAAATCGATGCGTTGGCGGCGAGCTGCACAAAATCGGAGATGCGTTGGATCCAGGGAACAATACAAAGCATCATTTGTGATGCGGTGCACGCGGTTTGTGCAGCAGCAGTGATGCACCGGCTGTCGAAGGAAATGCGTCAGTTCTGATTGGCGCAACATCTTCGATGAATTGATCTTCTTGGGTTGCAGCACAGATACTCACTTCCTGGCAGGGAGGAAAGGACCTAAAGAACGCATTTGAGGCCTTCCTCATTGAAGGCCAATAATAGTGGGTGACAAGCCTGTCCAAGGCCTTGACTTGCACCAAATGACCTGCCAGTGGCACAGCATGAGCCAGACCCAGTAAAAAGTCACTGAAGCACTGGGGTACCACCAACACACATGTTGCATCAGGCTCAGGAGCACTAGGCTCACTATACATGAGACCATTCTCCCAATAAATCAGGTGATTGCCAGAGTCATCACCAGCAGCCTGGGACTCAGCCTGCTGCTGAAGACACACAAGAGTAGGGCACTGCTTCTGTGCCTTGCAGAACTCCCCTCTGGTGCCAGTTGGACTTCTCAGGCAGGTTCCGAAGTTCGACCACATCCTCCTCTTTAGGTACTGGGGCATCCCCCTCAGGTTCAGCCTCCTACCTTTACTAGGGGCTTACAAGTAAATTAAATATGCTGATTGGGGATAAGCCAATGTTAGCACATTTTAGGTAAAGAGCATAGGTACTTTAGCACTGACAAGCAGTGAAAACGTGCACAGATTCCTAAAGCCAACAAAAAATGAATTCAGCAAAGCAGTCGAAAACAGAGGGTCAGAAGGCAAAAAGTCAAGGGAAACACCAAGGATTCCAGGTCTAATACTGCTCCATCACTCTCCCAGACAACATCCAAAAGATTTTCTCTAAGCAGGTACTTGATAAGCTAAATGACTGGATTAAGGAAAACAATATTCTATCTCATTATCAAGCAGATTTCATGGAGAAAACAGCAACTGTTGACCAGGTTTTCATATTCCTCATGATTAAATGGAGGACAGTAAATATTATTGGGGGAATCCTTATGTTACCTTTGTCGATCTTACAGCCGCTTTTGACATGATTACAAGTAAGAGGCTGTGGTAATTCCTTTCAGAAATAGGAGATCCACCTGACCTCTTAAAAATTATTCTATGCATCCATCAAGATAATTTTGCTCAGTTCAGGTGGGGCACAAAGGGTGAATGAACTGGTAAAAAAAGAGTGGACAAGGGTGTCCACCAAGGCTGTATTTTAGTTCCCACTCTATTGACTCTTCTTATAAATGGCTGCATCAGTTTCTTGCCCAGCTGTGAAAATTATGCCCGAGACTAGCAGGGGGGAGGGTTCTGGTTCTACTCTTTGTCAACGACACCCTGCTCATTTCTAAATCCCTGAAGGTCTCCAAACCTTGTTCCTTATGTTTTCTAATTTTTGCAACATGCACAGGCAGTAAGCAATGCCCAAAAGAACAAATGTAGGTGTTTTAATCATCGAAACAATTTCAGGAGGGAAATCAGGCTTGGTGAGAATCACCCTGAGAGAGTCAACAAACTTGACTATTTGGGGTTAGGCTAACCAACTCTAATCCATGGATGTCACAAATCACAAAAAGCTCTCTATTCATAAAGCATAGGACTTTGGCCATTCTTAGGTTTGCTAATCACATACACATTTTCCCCTGCAATAGAAATTTACAAGGTCCAATCAATCAATGCTGCTCTTTACAGTGGTTAACTATGGGGCTACTGCAATGTGACAAACCTAGGGATTGATGAGAAGATATTTATACGGTCTTTAACGAATCTCGGCCAAAACACTCTTCTGCTCCCTCTAAGACTAGATCTCGCACTGAACCCCATTGTTGAGCTCACCAAACTGAGGCCTATAGCATATTGGATTTGTATTGACGAGCTAAGACTATTTAGAGATGTGCTCCATGATATTATCACCCGACCTTGAGCATCAAAGATCACTTGGCTAAGTTAAATCAAGAAGCTTATATTAAAACTTAGCCTGAGAGACTGCTGGTATAATCCATCTTCTATTTGGCCAACTGCAGTTGCCAAAGTAGAGGCCAGGTACAGGCAATCATTTATGGAAAAGAGTGAAATTTCGGTGGCTCTAGGAAACTTTATCACAAGCATTTTTTCACCACAGAATTGCTTTTAAGTATGAGTAATTTTTAAATCATATTATTCCACCTCTATTAAGATCTTTGTATTTGTATTTGAAGTTTAGATATGACGTTCTCCCACTAGCCAAATTTACATTTATTTAATCTTCAACTACCATCAAGTCCAAATTATGTCCTTTGTGCCTTATGTCAGAAGGATCTTAGGAACGTCTATCATTTTTCTGTTCCACTTACTCCAGACCTAGGACTAAATGGGTTGCATGGGCAAATGCAGGCAGAATAAATGCACTTATAATATGTAAAACTGGCTCAAGAATGGAGATCAATGTTTTTAACAACACTATAATAATTTATTGTAATATTTTGTGCTTTTATGGCTCAGACAATTTGTGCAGAATAAAGCTTTTCTGACCTGACTCAAGAATGTATATTGTGTACTGTTTCTGAATTTTAGCACAAGGCATGGCTGATAAGATCTGATAAGATCTAAAGCATTTGGAAAATCATAAATCTGTGATTTTTAATATGTATTAATTGTTTTAAATGCATTTCCTTAATCCAGTGTTTTTTTATTAAGTGTTTTTAGGATTTTAATAACATTTGTTTATTGTTTTTTTTAAATGCACTACACGTGTTACAAATTGATGACTTTCTACTATTTTGATGGATTTTATTATACGATCTAAATACAAAGACAGACAGACAGACCTAAGCCTGATCTATGAGGCAGAATGAGTCACATCACCTTGTTGGCCATGATGGTCCCATTCACTTGCTGGGAAGCCTCTGTGGATAATCTACAGTTAGCTCTATTCCAGGTGTGGTCTACAGAGTCCCCCATGAGCCAGGTTAATGGCTGAGACTGAGCGTGACAGAGTGGCAGTGCTGTCGAAGGCAGCACTTGAGGGTAGGCCCAAAACTGTTGAGACCATCTACTTCCCCACAGGGAGGGGGCTTGGCAGATGAAAGTGAGGCAGGAACTGATCCCGCCAATGAAGATGATCTTTCCACATCCTTTGAGCTTAAAACAATGTGAATCACCAAGGGAATGCCTGTTGCTCCTTGCCTTTTTAGCTACAGAGTGCTTGTGTGAGAAAATGCTCCATTTTGCATGATCACCCCCATTTTTTGATGAATTTTATTGCTGGATTTTAGACTCTGCACACTGGGGCACTGCTGTCCAGTGCATTTACTCTGACCCCTAAAATATGTAGAAATGTCCCAATCCTTTATTCATGTGGTGAGAAAATGCCGATTTTTGCGTGGTCACCACCATTTATTGCGGAATGATTGATGCTGCTGTGTTTTTTACTCTAGGCATTAGGACCCTGCTAACCAGGCCCCAGTGCATGATCTCTGATCCCTAGAACATGTCAAAATTGGCCAACATCCTAACTGGCATATTAAACTTTCCTATAAGGCCATAGTATATGGAGCCTAAAGTACACCCATGGCATGGAAAGTTAGATATGAACTATAGAACAACTGTGCCATCCGCTAGTGTGCCGAGGCAAACATGACTCCGGGCCTGCCATTGAAGCCGGACAGCTGCAGCTGAACCCTGAAGCTCAACCTCTCAAATTAAACCTTTTTGACAGAAGGAGACCCTCCTTTTAAATATTAATAATTAAGAGGTTACGCAAGCCCACAAGGCAGGGTGCACGGTATTTAAAAGTAGGAAATATAGAAATTTAATGTTAACATGTCCTTACAGTGACTAGCCCCCTGAAAGCTATTTTAACTGGAGGAAGGCTGGCTGGCTGGCTAATAGGGAAACTCTGGTAAGCAATATTAAATAATAATTCTGCTGTCTCAGGCTAGGGACTAACTAGAAAAATAATTAAAGGAATGTGTTTAATATTTAATAAAAATTTCCATCTCACAAGTGAAGTAGGATTTTTAATAAATATTAAAGAAAAGGCACCGTTAGAAAGTTATCTTTTCACTCCTGGGGGCTAATTTGCATTTGGCTCCAGCTGGCAAATAACCCTGATGAGGTGTGTAAACTGCTGCGAGAGCAGAGACAAAGGCCTGGGTTTGGGAAGGTGTTGTGTTCGTTTATCTGACAGGAAGACCAGTTGAGCAGAGACCAGAAACCTAATTTACATCAAAGGGGCCTCCTCTGTGACGAGCAGTGTCAGCTGACACCTGCACAGGCCCTTCTTGTGTCTTAAAAGTCAGTCAGGCACCAAACCCAGTAGGAAAAAAGCTATACCCAGAAGTTGTTCGGAGTGACCAAGAAGAAGTGGACTGCTTATTTTACATGCCACTACCAGGGGAGAAGGGTTTCCTCAGCTTGAATTTGATCCGTGAGGTGCATCTGGAATTGTTTGCAGTAGGGCACACAACTTCAGCAAAAAGTGGGTAGAATTACCCTTAGGAACGTTTAACCTATTGGTTGTGAAGGGCCCAGGAGTCACCCCATCTCACCCACAAGCTGGTGCCAGGCAAAAATATGGCATCCCCTGGCACCCACCTCAGAACACTCTGGACCTGAGGAGGAACAGAAAAAGGACTGACCCTGCTGTTTGAGAAATGTGAGGAGGTCTGAAGGGCTGTACCTGCTCTAACATGTACCCAGGAAAAAAAGAGGACTATAATGGTTAATGGTCGGATCTCGTGTGCAAGCTACAGAGCCACAGCATGCTGCATGAGACCTGTTTCTCAAGTGCCAGCTTACCAGTACCAACTGCTCCTGACTTAGCCCCCGCTGGTGTCCTCTACTGGAGCGGATCTGAAGAAATAGGTTTCCTCCATTATGAGCTTTTCCGTTGCAGCAAATCCACTTCAGCAGGAACGCATTAAAAAGGTATCTGGCCTTGTAGAGTCATTGTCAGACATAGCCCCCATACTTACCCCGATGGCAGATTTCGAGTTAACAGAAACTAAGGGGCCGATTCCGATCTCGGTCGGAGGCGCACCCAATACCATTCGGTCGGGAAAAAAGCCATGCGAAAGCCTGTTTCCCGACCGAACCGTACGCTGGTCCGGCCGAGCGAGTACGATGCGAATTCACCGACCGACTCCGTCCGGGCGACCCGACCGCTCCGACCGACTCGTACCCGGACCGTACCGCTCCGACCGACTCGGTCGGACCCGATTCGCACCGCGCAATGGAGACGCTTCCCGGCCGGGTAAGTACGATGCGCGCCGCGAGCAGTCCGACCGAGCCGCGCACTCCGGCTCGTAAGAGCTGTCGGAGCCGTACTTTGGGGGTCCGTGTCGGACCCCCTGTACGCGTAGCCGCGCGAGTCGCACACAGGGGGACCCAAGGGTCCCCCTACCTGTGCGTGTACGCCGCGAGCGCTCCGCGGCGTACTCGCTGTAGGGGCGCCCTTGTCCGCCTCGCACCCATTGAGGCAATGGGAGCCCGCGTACGCGTTGTGACGACCGGCTCCCATTGAGTTCAATGGGAGTCCGACCGACTCGTGTCCGATAACATACGGCCGCATCGTACTCGTTCGGTCGGACTGCACGGGTCCGATTCGGTCGGAAATCTCTCCGGGTCCGGCTCGGTCGGAGAAATTTCCGGCCCGAATCGGAATCGACCCCTAAGTCTGAAGTTAAAGATCTTGACTGGGTGAAGGCCACAAAAGTATCCAGCCAGCGAGAGGACTTCCCTGGGAATGAAGTTTGAATTTCTCCCACTGAGCTTTTTTCAGCCAAAGCCACAACTTCATTGGGACCTCATCCAATTCCTATCCGATGTCATGGAGCCTTTATTGGCCACAGCATGCTTCCCTGTACCACTAGAGGATTTTATCTTCCAAGAAAAAGAGTAAGTCCCAATGTAAAATCTATGACCAGGATAAACCAGGTTGGTGTATGCGAACCCACTCCATCTCATTTAGCTTCAAATCGTGCCTAGGTCCCAGTATACCACGACCGTTAACTACCATTGGCGCTTTGTGCTTTTTGCCACTATTTTCATTTAAATCTTTAAAAACTCCATATCGCCCTTGCCCCTTTTTGGATTTTCGTTGTTTTGTTCATTAAATTTTACTCTATTTTTCTAAATTGAGGAGGGATTTTTATTGTGTTGTGTTTTCAACTTTTTAACTATTTTGGTACTTATAAATGCTTTTCACATTTTCAGCATGTCTGCTCTGTGCCACAGTTACCTAAGGTGAGCTCAGGTTCAAAATACTGAAACCTTTGACTGAACCCAACAAGGTAGTGACTTTATTACTTTGCCACCCCAACTATAAAACTACTTTCTCGCTATGTATCATTACGTTTTGGTTTTTCAATATTTGGTGTATGGCTGTGAAAATCGATGTTGGCCATCCATCAAACTTTTGGTATCTTGAAGGGAAATACTGTGATGGTATTTCCTTTCAAAATACAGAGATGACTGCTGAACCAGTGGTCATGTCAAAATAGGACAGACTACCGTCTGTCAGAGTGACAGCTGTTACGTTGTCCACCACCCTGGTAGATGGTACTCCACCCTTAGGACATGCTGCTTAGGACATGGCATGCTGCATGACAGTGAACTACAATTCCTAGTAGTCTGCAAACTCTCACCTATCTGGGGAGACAGTTGTCATCTTGGATCTTCAGGTATACCTTTCTTCGTGGTTCAGAGCGTCCTTTGCTAGGTAATCGTGGTATTATGTTCCTGCAGCCATTACCTTACTACATGAATTTTGGATTTTAGTTTTCAAGACATATAGCTTCTTAAAAGATTATTCTATGAACATTTTGGATTACAGAGAACTATCCTGAAGTAATGTTTTGTTAAAAATGAAATATTGACCTATTCCTTGCACAATCATTTCGTTATCAAAGACTGGACTATACTTATCTGCACTCCTAAGACAGGGGTTAAATGTTCTACAAAAAATGCTTGTGATTGAACAGGATGGATTCTTAAGAGTACAAATGCTATGCATATTCTCATTTATGACCATTTTGAACAGGGTATTAGATGGCTACTCTGTGTATCTATTGCTAAGAGTAGGGAACAACAGGATGTTGATTGCATTTCTAATTTTACAGTTCTACAGAAGTAAGGTAGAAAATATACTCCTCTTCCACAAAAGATTGTATAGTGATAAGGCTTGAGGTAGATATCTCACAAATAATAAAAGAATTTAGTGCACATGTATTTCTCAAATATTTATGTTTACATTAATTTAGTTTTTAGGAATATCTAGTTTTTATTGAAGTACAGAGAGTTGGTTATTCAGACATTCCACAAAGGTATATTCATTCACAATTACTTTTATGCTCAGTAGTCTAATGACAAGTTACTTAATAAAGATGTGACTTTATTTTGTAGAGCTCCAGTACATCCTGTACACTTCCTTGACCCCATAAGTTACAAGGCAGTAAGGATTTCAAAGCATCTGTGATCCCTCTCATGCCATCCCTCTTTCTATGCTGCTACCTTGGGCCTTTATATATCAGAGTATGTAATCATTGGAGGGGATGGTGAAAGACAGAAAGAGCATTGCTTCTATTGGATCCTACATACAAAGTTAGTGCAATCTGACACACTGTCAACCATTGGTCAATGGATCCATTTAGAAGTACCTGAAGCAGAGGTAGTAGCCTGTGCCCCTATCGCTGGCAGTCTCTCTCAAAGGTCCCGCAAGTCGATACAGCAGTCTTCTGATGTAGTTTCTGCAACAGAACCATGGGACTACAACTGTTGTGTGTCATTTACAGAAATCATGATCCAGGATATCGGAGAGGAACTGTATTTGTGCCGAAGATATTATAATTGCTTCTTAGATAAGATGGTTTGCGATTCTTTCCTGAAATTGTGTTAGACGGGCCTGAGATCTCAAAGTGGGATTAACTTGATATGAATTTGAGCTGTAGCAATCTTAATGGTTCATTACATGTTTCTCCCATTTCATTTTCTCATTTATTTTTTTATTTACTATAGGTCTATAGTCCACCGACATCAAAGCCCATTAAAGTGCTTTGCATATAAACACTGAGGCCATACGTTGTACATATTAGCCCATTTACCAGCAATAATGAGTGGTGGAAGATAAACATCGAGTGGTAGGTTTTCTAGATTAATTCCTAGATTGTTCTCGAATGCAGAGTTTGGATTTCTAGGCCCCCACACACTAAGGACTCGGTCAATGTGCCAACCGAATACAGAAGAGCACATGGACTGCACCCACCTCATAATCTACTGAGCAATATTTGAGAACAATGTGTTTCAGGTAACGATCAATCCCTTAGGATATTACAGGGGTAATTAGTGGAACCCCACACCCTCTTTCTTTCATTCATGAATAACACACTCAAGAAAACTAGAAAACAAAAAATACATTTTAAAGATGTATTTTAAACTGGAAACTCTATTCTAGTGCACATGATATGAACTGTAATTACAATAAAGACAAATAAAATGACAGCAGCAAGCTAATTTCAGCACAGTAGAAAACATGAGCATATTTCAAATTTCAGAGATGGGTCATACCTGCATACATGTTTGAATAATTAGGCTAGGCGTGTGTTCAATATAATAGCAAGGCCTGCTTTTATTTTTTTTTTACAAGGCAAGATTGTTAGAAATGGGGTTTCTGGTTGTCAGAGTATGCACCCTGTGCAAGTAGGGACCACCACTCTAGTCACGGTAAGCTAGATATACACTAAAAGATAAACTGTTCTCTCCTTCTGGTAGCTTGGCACAGAGCAGTCAGGCTTATCTAAAGAGTCAATGCGTAAAGTATTCCTGCATGAAATACACACTGTAACTCAATGAAAATATCACAATAATACTCCACACAGGGCTAGAAAATTAGATTATTTTTATGGGTAAAACAAGACCAAAACAACAAAAATCCAATAAGTAGAAATGGAGTTTTTCATTTTTAAAGAATAAATCAAAGTCTAGTTCTTAGAGTCAAATAGCTCTTAGAGGTTACTCGAGATCATCCTGGATCAGGGTAGATCCAAAGTTCAGGTCGACCACGATGGAGGGCGGGCAGGTTAAAGGACTCACGCAGGTCCTGCTGAAAAATTACCTTTAGATGGAGCAGGCAGCAACATCGAAGACTCGATGCATCAGATCAAGATCCGCGCTAGCGATGAAGGCTAGATCGATGAACCCCTTTACGATGCAGGCGCTGCATCATCGTTAGCCGCGCTATCTGTCGTCGTCGAACAGTGCAGTCTGTTGAAGCGATGTCGTCGATTGACTCCTGCATCGGTGTCGAAGGGCAATGTGTCGTCCTGATCAGCTCAAAGTCGGCACTGCATCGATTTTGATGGTTCTGGAGAACAGAAATCACCTTTCAAGAGCCCAGGACTGGATTGGCACCACTGGGCAGGGCAGGACTCACAGATGGCAGAGTTGAAGGAGGTATTTGATAGCCCTAAGACTCCAGAACGGGGGGAAGGTCAGCAAGCACTTGGAGTCACTCTGAGGTCAAGTGAGATGGGTCCAGTACTGGTCCTCAGCAGGGCAGAGATCAGTTGGCAGCAGGGCAGCACAGCAAAGCAGAAAAGCAGTTCTTCCAGAGCATAAGGTGAGCAGAGTGCTAATCCTTGTAGCAAAGCAGTCTTTACTCCTGGCAGAGTTCTTCACAGGTCTTGTTGTCTGCAGTCTTGGTAGGGTCAGAGCCCCAGTACTTATACCCAGTTGTGCCTTTGAAGTGGGGGTTACTTCAAAGTAGGCCCTTGAAGTGCAAAGGTCCCCCTTTCATCCCAGCCCTGGCTCCAGACTATCAGCCCTTTGTATGGGAAACAGGATACTGCTTATACAGTTGTAAGTGTCTGCTCCCACTCTCTCTTCCTGCCCAGGAAGAGCTATCAGAATGCAGATGAATACAGAAGAGTTCTCTGTTACACACCCCCATTCTGTGTTTGTTGTTGTCTAGAGGTAAGGCACAAAGTCTGGCTGTCACCCACTCAAGACGTGTATTGGAGACAGGCTGCAAAACACACAGAGGAGTAAGGGCAGAGAAATGTCAACTTTCTAAAAGTGGCATTTCTAAAACAATAATGTTAAATTCAACTTTACCAGTAAAGAGGATTTATCATTACCACTTCAAAGATATGAAACCTGATGCAGCTGCTCCTTTCTAATCAGGAATTACAGCTAAAAGTGTATTATGGAATTCCCAATGCTAGCCTATGAGAGGGGTAGGCCTCACAGTTGTGAAAAATGACTTTGAGTGTTTGTCACTACCAGAACATGCAAAACTTAAAAGTGCATGTCCTACCTCTCACTCACACAGCACCCTGCCCTTAGAGCTACCTATGGCCTACCTTAGGGGTGCCTTATGTGTAATAAAAGGCAAGTTTAAGGCTTGGCAAGTTGCTTTAAATGCCGAGTCAAAGTGGCAGTAAACTGCACACACAGGCCTTGCAATAACGGTCTGAGACAGGTTTGAAAGGCTACTTTTGTGGGTTGTACAATCAGTGCTGCAGGCCCACTAGTAATTTACAGGGCCTGGGTATAAGGTATATCACTGTAGAAGGGAATTACAAGTAAACTAAATATGCCAATTTTCTATACACCAATATAAGCATGTTTACGGGAGAACCACATGCCCTTTAGCCCTGATCGGCAGTGGTAAAGTCTTCAGAGTCTCAACAAAAAGATGCAGCAAAAAGAGGAGTTAAACAGGCAAAAAGTTTGGGGGAAGACTACCCTAAGGATGACAGGTCTAAAAGCATCATACAAAGACTGAGGTGTTCCCAAATAAAAAAGCATTCTATCCTACAGCTAGGCTTGTGAGTAATGCCATGCCGTATGGTTTTATGAGTACAGTTATTTATTTGTTGAGTTTTATATAGCGCTGGCTAGACCCGGAGGTATCAGAGCGCTTTACAAGAGTATCAGCAAGAAGCAAGTTACACAGAGTTACAATAAATTACATAATGTTACACAGTAAAAGCAAGCGTTAAAGACATGAGAATACTCGAGGATGGCAAAAAGGACGCATGATGAGGCAACATAAAACAGTGGTATAACAATAAAAGCTGAAGATAAGCGGAGATAACAACAACCTAAGGGGCAAGGGAAGGAAAAGGGGGATAATAGAAAGGAGAGGGTAAGGAAAGCAGATAAGGACAGGAAAGTGAGAGGGAACCAAAACGGAAATGGGACCAGAGATATCAACAAAGTCGAAAATGAGGAGCAGGTCCGTGGAAAAAGAGGGACGATCGAAAGGTCGCCCAGCGGGGACGGAGGAAAGGACAAAGATCGCTAAGATGGCGGAGTGTCAATAGAAGATAGTCCAAAATGGCGGGGAGCATATGAGTCCAAGTCCAAAAGCCAAGAGGGCTAAGTCCCAAAAACCAAGAGCTGATTTCACAGAGAGGAACTAGATGGGGAAAGGAGCCAGAGAGTCAGGAGGGGGAGGGCAGTCGATTTCCGAGTCACAGATATGCCGTTCATGTGCAATAGTTCTGGGCAGCGGGGGCAGCAGTGTCCGATCCGTGATCCACGGGACAAGGGAAGACTGTTACAGGTGCCAGGGCAGCAGTCCAGAGAACAGGAGGCAGCAAAGTTGAAACCGGGGGGGGGCCTCTCCGGCACGGACAGTAGAATGACAGGTTCAGAGAGCCACGTAAAGCAGTGCCGAAATTCTTACCTCAGCTAAACCCCCAAATCGTCCCAGTCGTCTTGCGGGAGGCGAGGCAGGCGGGCTAGCTGTAGGGAAAGGCAGCGGCAGTAGAACCCGGAGGCAGGGGGAGAGTCAGGAGGGGAGAACCTCCGCCCGGCTCCTCTGCGGCCAGCCGGAGGAATCAAAGAGGCGTCGGCAACGCTGCGATGGGTTCCGCCGAACGCTGGTCGCCAGGGAATTCAGAGAAAAGGTGGGGGAGGAGGAAGTGGGGGAGGAGGAAGACGAGCAGCGGAAATGAGAGGGGAACTGTGCCCGATGCCCGGCTGGGTAGGTGTCGGTCGCGGCAAGATACCGGGGCCAGACTCCCCTATAGCTGACTGGGTGGCTCCACCGGGCATCGGCCATGCTTGCTCTGGACTCCACGGGAGAAAGCCTCAAACACATTCCTTTCAAGAATCTCAGACTCACAAGCGAAAGATTGGAGCATCGAGGACTGCAGATTAGAACAGGACCTCAGGTGAGTAGGTTGATCCCCGGAAGATACTGGAAATCCGGGGAATTAAGCCAGAAAGGCGATGCCTGGCTGGGAGCTCCCGGCCGGAGCTCTTCACCATTCGGCCATCTTGGGCCCCTTTTCTAAGACTTATACAAAGTCTGCTGTGACTACTTCTTTTCGTTTTAAAGGCTGAGATTTTGGACTTTTAAATAAATAGTAAAAGCATTCATTTTGGAAACACACACTATCTTGCCTAATAATGTGCTATCTCTTGGGGACAAAACTAACTATAATAGCTCTGTTCTTAGAATTGGGGCACCATAGTTCAATGTAAGTTCAACTTAAGCAAAATTATGCAACAGTTATACACCGTATAGCTATAGAATGTGCTATTCTGGTCCTACTGCTCTCCACACACAGAGTCACTGATATAAATCTGTATTCTCTAAACTAGGTACTAGTTACCTATATTCTTAGTAATTTGATTTGAAATGGGTATGAATTTTGAATTCCTGCTTTAGAAAAAGAGGTATGCAGGCGTCATGGCTCAGGAATGAATATTACATGCTTCTGAAATTATTGTAAATGTAATATTTTAGTCCACAGGTTGTCCTGTGGGAACCATTTTAATCATATATGCATTAGGTAAATTGTGTTTTATATAGTTAATACCGGTTGGCCAGCCCAATTTTTAAGAACTTTTTACAATATTGTATTTTATAAATTATCATGAATTTGATATATTTCTGAAAACTAGGATTAGTTTTATTAATTATCTAGACATGTAGAGATAGGACTATTAATTTGAGGGACTTTCTTGATATTCGGACAGAAACACCTGCAATGGAGCAGCACTGCACTTGGTCTGCTGGGATTAAGTTTTATGATTACATTTTAATGTTTTATGGCAGTTTATGTATGTATTAAGGATATTGAATTAAGCAAAATTGTTGCATGTACTACATGGATGTTCTGTACCTTTGATGGTTATGTAACCGAATAAAGGATCTTGATTGACTATTACATATTAATTCATTATCTGCTGTTTTTATTGGTTCTCCGCTGGTCCTTGTAAAAAAATAGTGCATTTGTATGGACAACACCTTCATTCGGTCATTTTGTAAGAAAAAGAAGTGTATATTTAAAATGCAGAGCGTTTACCAAAGTTACTGATCGCATGTAGGAGTTGTCAGTTGTAGTTTTCAGTAAAGTAAAGATAGCTGGCGATAGTAATAGAATCAAAAAGGAACTTATGAAGTCATGTAAGGGGGAAACCATGCAACTTATGTGAAAACGTGAATTCTAACAAAAGATATGAACATGTATGTTTAGCAAGGTAAATTAACATTTCGTTTAATTTTGTAATCTCGTGAAATGACAGAAACATTTACTCTGAAATCAAAATCATGAAAAAATGTATATTTTTGGCTAGCTAAACCCATGTATGTTGGGCACCATGTTCTCGGCTCTTAGGTTTCTTATAACAAATTAAGAAGGATTGGTAAAGAAAAAGTCAGGTCACGCTACACAAATGTATATGTATGTGTACGTGTGACTTACACACACACAGATAGGCGCTTTTTGCCAATCTTATTTTTCTGAAATGTTTATTAAGCATTTTCTTAGACAATTTATCGTCACGCTAAAGAAAAAGATACAAGGGCATATTAACAAGGGGGCGATATGAAATTATCGCCGCTTTTGCGTCCGTTTTTGGGCGCAAAGCGGCGATAATTTCATCGCCTTATCAGCAAAGACACGCTATCGCGTGTTTTGCTGACTTAGCGCCCGTTCCCAGCACGCCTAACTTTGCATCGCTAATGAGATGCATAGTTGGCGTGGCTGTGAAACCAAACAGGGATATCGCAAAGGCAGCTTCGCGATATTATCAAGGAGGGTTAGCGATCTTTTAAATCGTGTTAAGTATGCCTTAACGCAGGAATTTAACGTCTGTTAAATTCCTGACTAAGGCATACTTAACACGGAGGGTGGATTCTGTGGCTAAGACCACAGGCCCTATCATCTAGGATATCGCCGTTTTCCACCATGGAAAACGGCGATATCCACGCTATCTCTGGAATTTTATCGCCTCGGCGATGCGCGTTGTTGATAACGCGCTAACCGGGCGATAAATTACAGAGATAGCCGGCGATAAATATGCAAGCGCTAAGCGCGCTTTGCGATATTTATCGCCGGGCCTTGTTAATATGCCCCAAAGTTTCTCATGTATACCTTTATGTCTTAATCTTTCAAGCCCTGCCCCGACACAAGGTCAGCATTGCTTATAGTTATCCTACGAATAAATCGCCTTAAATGAGTGTACTATTTTAAGATGTCTCCCCCACCTCCTCATTATGTTATTAGTCGTTAAGTTATAAGCTTCAAAACGACATGGCACTTCATCTGGAGAACAAATCATATTTATTTTTTAACATGTGCAAAAGCTTCTTTTTAATTCAGTAAAGTTAGTTTTGCACCCGTAGAAGGTATTAATCACACAGATGTTTCTCTATAAATAAAAATACTTATGTGGACGGAGTGTGCATTTCAGATCAGGAATGAAACAGAACTTTGAGATCATTTACAAACTTGCAAGTTTGTGATTACTCACAAATCAATTTACGTTGCATTTTCACCTTACAAAATTTCAGGAATTTATTCCTATGAGAGTATGGAGTAAATCAATCTCAATGGTGAATCGAGGCGCACATGTGTAATGGGAACGAGAAAATGATTTTAAAAAAAAGAAATTGTTTTCTCTTTAAAGGAAAAACCCCAAAATGTTAGTCCTTTTTATTGGTGCTGTATATTTTCTCGTGCCAAAATATGTATGTGTATTTGTTCACTTTAGGACACAGAATTCACAAACTTTTTTCCAAAGAAGCTATGACTCCTGCAGGCTTCCTGTATACTTCTGTGAGGCTTTGTGATGGTGTAAGATTGGTTTAGTAGTAAACATGGTGCAATTTCACCTTTCCAATTCAGAATAGTTGATTTTGCACTTGTAATAGATCGTCCTGTGAGTAAATATAATGTGTGGGGAAAGTGGGCATTCCAGAGGCAATATTACCTGAGTGCACAGCTACTTGACTTACACATTATTATTTTCAAACAATTACAAACCCAACCCCACCCGGGAGAAATTTGGAAATGTTCTCTATCAGGTACATTAGTAAATCGATTTTAGGATAGGAAGTGGAAAGGAACATCCCAAAAAACATTATTCTTGCAAAGGAAAGCAGCAAGGTTTTCTCCATAGAGAGAAACTCTGCCCTCAAAATTTAAAATAACCAGTCAGTTCAGTATTGCTGTCATGCATGATGGCCAGAGAGTGTGCTCCAAGCTTGACACAGCGGCTGGTGAGTACGTCCATGAGACAGAAAGCAAAGAAGTGTGAGGATAGATTTGTAAGAAGCATATACAGATCAGTTAAGCTTGAAGCTGTAGTGAAAGTCATTCTGTGTTAGAGGAAAAGCCAGGACGTAATAGCCCTTCTCGAACGCAAACAATGGCTGATGTATTCTTTTCATTGGCAGTGCCAGTGTATTTCATAATGTGCCTGCCTGTACAGGAAGCTGCTAGGACTATACGAGTTTTGTGGTAAGTAGGAACAGTCAGTACTTGGGCCATTAAAAATCCAGTCTCGTGCCGCATTTAACTAATGCATCCATCGCAGGGGTCTGTGTTTGATCTCAAATGCACATGTTCAGATCGCTCATTGACCAAGTTTTAGTCGAATTTCCTTCTATGTTGTGTGATTTCTCGTCTTCACGACACAATGCACCCGTGGTGAGACAATAGCCCCTGCAGCCCCCGCTCCGCGGTGCGGGGGACCGAGCTCCAGGGGGGCCCCTCTAGCACTGTGCAAAAGCGGGCCCCTGGCCTGAGAGCTCCTGACTGGTTCCGGAGAGTGCCCCCCACTCCATGTACTTAGCAGGGGGCCCCCTCCAGTTTCGTTACCCCACTGAAATGCACCTGTATACCCTACTCATTGAGCATCATATCTTATAAGTATACAAATGCTCACAACAGCCTTAAAATGGTACCTGATCCTTGAAATGGAACAGATTTAATTAAATATGTTCACGTGCAAGTAGGTATGTGAAGACTTATGCATTTTGCATTTCTATTATAGGAGTCCACGGTTTCACTCTGCTCCCAGCAATCCAGCATTGGCCACGTGCATCCCACTGTCTCTCTCTAGGGTGACGAGCAAACAGAAAAGTGTGATGGTGTTCATGCTGATATTTTTGTGTTCACTTCTTACTGTTATATTTCATTTCTCACTGCGAATTTGGAAGCATATGGTTTAGAAAGCCAAAAGGTGTTTATTGCTGTTTAAAATAGCTGTGAAGCTCGCATGGAACAGAGAACTATCGCGGAAGCTTGATTGGCCCTGTCAAACAGATGTAAAAAGTCAGAATCAGAATTAATCATTTCTTGCAATACAACATTTTGTACTCATATATTGAAAACAGGAGTGATTGCTTTTCCAATATGTTTTTTTAGGTAAGTTGTTGAACCTTTATGAGGAAAAAGTCGTTATTTATTTTCACATTACAAAACTTCCAATTGACACTCTTTTCTAGTAATTTCAAAGCGTTATGGTAATTTGCATCAAAACTAATTGAAACATAACAATAGTAATAATAGTGATGATAATAATAACAAATGTAGTCTATTACAGAAGTCACAAAACAATGTGCATGTCCTTTATTGCAGTGTGGCCGCTTGTAACTATGTTGATGCTCCCTCAAACCATTTTCTTTTTACATTCCATTTCCCTATTCTCCTAATTGAGAAGGTTGCATGTATAGCGGAAATCACTATTGTTTGTCCAGCCGTATTTTTTTTTGTTTTCTAAAAGATGCGGAAGCAAGACTCCTTTTGTAATGGTGAATATCTCAGCACATTCAACAACAGCGAAGCGCATTTGCCCAGATTGTGACTGTGAATCTTTCTATTTTCATTAATTCTGAATAAAATGGAACATTTATTCTATTCAAGTAATGTCACTTGCCTGATGTACTAACATGACTTCAAGATGGACAAGGAAAACATCACGCTGGTACCCAAATAATAGGATGTGATTTGGTGTTACACCTTTGTTTTGAACAAGTATGCGAGCTTCATGGAAAATTCGAGGAGCAACAGCAGCTTTCCTGGGAATGCATGTAAAATGCACAGGTTTCAAATACAGTCACATATGTAAGCATATATTTATGGAACAAGTTTACATTTCTGCAGTAGCTGCAACCAGGAGTGAGGCAAATTGGCCCTATCTGTAAATTGTGAGGGACATTTATCAATTGCTCACACAGCGCAACACAGCAAGCAACCTTCCTGCGCTGCGTGAAAGGGCAGGAATGTGCTGTATTTCCCTTTCCCTGTCCTGGTGCACTTTTGGCTGCCTAGCGCCAACGCAGTCACCCTCAAAACCATGGTTCAAGGGTGCCTGCGTTGTAAGCAGGATCGTTTTTGTGCAGGAAAGGACACGTTCCTGCACTAAAACAATCCTCTGTGGCATTGTCCTCTTTCTAGGTGTGTTGCAAAAACGAGGAGAAATAAAGATATTTCTCCTCGTTACGCCTCACCTGGGGAGTCATAGCTTTTTGACGCATTCCAGGATCTATTAGTAAAGGTAAATCTTGGATTGCACCACAATCAATGGGTGAATTCAGAGAAGCACCCATGTGCCACCCATGGAACTCCTCCCTGGGGCAGGTTAATGCAATGCAGCAATTTGCGCTGCATTACTCTAGCTCTATCAAGCCATCCAGAGGCATGCAAGTTATCTTTGAGTGGCTTGATAAATCTCACTTTAGTGTTGCATCACCCTTGCACAAGGGCAACACAACACATTGATAAATACGCCCCTAAACCCAGTGACCCCTGTCAATGTTTGCAAAAATTAGTTTTGTTATGGCTAAAATTATGTTCATGAATATCAGAATGAGTGTAAACAGGAGAATAAATGCCATTGTACTTAGTGCACCAGTAAGAGTTGCCCATAGCTGATAGTATATGCAAAAGAAACAATTGATGGACGGATTGCTGGACAATGCAAACATCCACCCCCAGTCACAAGGATCTGGGTTAAATCCATCATTCTTTTGCTCACCACACCACCCCAGTTTAGACCCAGCCATATGCAAATCAGTCGACCCTGTTCCTTGTGGAAACAGTCCAGCCCGAACTGCCAAGCCAGGTCCTCCCTGGACCGGAAACAAGCATCCTGGGACCGATTTCAGGGCATCACCCTTCATCAGCCAGGCTAGCTTGAATCCAGTGGTGTGGTGAGCACGGGACCCACGTCTGGGCATACCCTTCCCACTTAGGGCGACATATGCAAAAGAAACAATTGATGGACGGAATGCTGGACAATGCAAACATCCACCCCCAGTGACAAGGATCTGTGTTAAATCCATCATTCTTTTGCTCACCACACCACCCCAGTTTAGACCCAGCCATATGCAAATCAGTCTTGACCCTGTTCCTTGTGGGAACAGTCCAGCCCGAACTGCAAAGCCAGGTCCTCCCTGGACCAGAAACAAGCATCCATAGCTGATAGTAGACATACTTTTTTAATGAAAACGTCTCATAAGAGAGAGAATCCTGGATGCAACAAACCTTCTTCCTCCCTCTGAAGAGAATACATAAGATTTCCCACAGAGATGGAACAGCACCAAAATCTCAAAGCCAGGCAATGTCTGCTCTATGCAGTATCCTTTCAAAGGAAGAAATATTCACCTTAACTTGATTTTCTAGGACCAGTTTGAGCACTGGGAATGAGCTTGAATTCATCATTACGGCTGCCAACTTGCCCAGAACTGAGCTTATAAACTGGAGTCTGTTCCTTGCTAAACAGATCTATGTAGACCATGCTATGGTGCTTCCTGACCATGCAGCTGCTTGCTTGCCCTTTTTGTCAAAGAAAGCATTGGGCCGTATGCCTAGCTAAAACTCTGCTTGCCTGCCTTGCTGTTGATGTGCGTCTGCGGGAAACTTGAATTTGTCCAAATAATATTGTGACTTGGACATAGTCAGAAAAAATCTCTTTGCCCTTAAACAGAGACTGGTGGAATGCCCAGGAACAACCTTCAAGTGTAAGAGAGATGAGTGTTGACTTTGTTCAACAAGAAAACTTTGTATTTTCCAACATTTAGGGAGGATGCGCCTTAACCATTACCCACTAGCACCCATGTCAGAATGTCCAGGACACTCCTGAAATAAACAGCTAAACCTGTGATTCCATGGCATTTAGTGGTCAAGCCTGGGACGCCAAGTATCAGAATCTCGGCTTTAACTATGGTGGCAAAATCCACACTCTGGATCACTCTAATACACCACAAACACTCTAAGTAGGTAGAAGTCCAATCTAGTGATCTAAACATGAAAACATTGGTCTATGCACAATTGGCATATTTGTTTTACTTGTAAGTCCCTTATAAAGTGGTATAACATATGCCCAGGGCCTGTAATTTAAATACTACTAGTGAGCCTGCAGCACTCATTGTGCCACTTACACCAGTAGCCTTTCCAACCTATCTTAGGCCTCCATTACAGGCCTGTGTGTGCAGTTTAATGCCACTTGGACTTGGAATTTAAAACCCTTAGTCAAGCCTTAAACTCCCCTTTTATTACACATAAGTTGCCCCTAGGATAGGCCCTACGTAGCCCATAGGGAAGGGTGCTGTGTAAGTAAAAGGTCGGACATGTACTAGTAAGTTGTGCATGTCCTAGTAGTGACAAACACTGAAATTCATTTCTCACTACACCACTCATGGGTTAGCATTGGGAATTCTTTCATGCACTTTTAAGTTGTAATTCCTGATTAGAAACGAGCAGCTGTATCATGTTTTTTATCTTTGGACTGGTAAGTATAAATCCCTCTTTACTGATATAATTGGATTTAACATTACTGTTTTAGAAAATGCCACTTTTGGAAAGGGGATATTGCTCTGCTGTCACTGCTCTGTGTGCATGCAGCCTGTCTCCAATACACGACTGGGGTGGGTGACAGCTACACTTTGTGCATTCTGTCTAAACAGCCACAAACACAGAAAGGGTAAGTATGACAGAGAACTCATCTGCATTATGATAGCTCTTCCTGGGCAAGCAGAGAGGGGGGCTGCCACTTACACCTGAATAGGCAGTGTCCTGTTACCCACACAAAGGGCTGATTACTCTCTACTGATAGTCTGGAACCAAGGCTGGGAAGAAAGGGCCTGTGTGCACTTTAAAGACCCTTCTTTGAAGTCAGCCCCACTTTAAAGCCACAACTAGGTATAAGTATTAGGGCTCTGACCCTATCAGAGTAGTACACTACTGACCTATGAAAAACTCTGCCAAGAGTAAAGATTGCAGTGCTCCAAGGATTGCCACTCTGCTTGACTGCTGCACTGGAAGAACATATTTTCTGCTTTTCTGTGCTGCCCTGCTCCCTGCTAATCTCTGCCCTGCTAAGGACAAGGACTAGACCATCTCACATGAATCCAGGGTGACTCCAAGGGCTTGCTGGCTTGCCCCTTGTTCTGAAGTCTCAGGGCCATAAAAGACTTCCTTCAACAACACCTCAACTCTGCCATCTGTGAGTCTTGACCTCCCAAGTGGTGACAATCCAGTCCTGGGCCCTTGAAATGTGATTTCTGCTGTGCTGATCCATCGAAACTGACACATCAATGAATTTGCACCGATTGGAACCAATGCATAGCTCTACGACACTGACACGGATGCCACTCAACAACATCGCTTCAACGGACTGCATGGCTTGATGCCGAAGGACTGCGAGGCTCGATCACAACTCATTCTTGCATTGTAAAGGGGTTCTTCGATGATGCCTTCATTGACTGCACGGATCGGAACCAACCCAATCACCAGTATCCATGAGCTCAACAACGATGCATCGCCTCCTCTGAACCTCGCATCGAGAATTTGACGTTGATGCTTCCTCCATCCAAGGTACTTTTTCAGCAGGACTTGTGTGAGTACTGTAGCTGGCCTGCCCTTAATCGTGGTCGGCCTGAAGTTTGGATCTATTGTGGTCTAGCATGACCAGATGTCCCCAGTTGGCGTGTTATGACTCTAAGCACTATAATTTCATTAATCTTTCAAAAATCTAAACTCCGGTCCTTAGGGGATTTTTGACATTTTGGTCTTGTTTTAATGTCAACATTATTGTCTGTTTTTCTAACCCTGTGTGGAGTATGTTTGTCATGTTTTCATTGTGTTACTGTGTGTGTGAGTTGCACAAATACTTTACACATTGCCTCTTTATATAAGCCTGACTGCTCTGAGCCAAGCTACCAGAGGGTGAGCACAAGTTAGCTTTTAGTGTGTATCTAGCTTACTCTGACAAGAGTGGTGGTTTCTGCTTGTGCAGGGTGCATACTATGACAGCCAGAAACCTCATTTCTAACAAGTACCCTTAGGTTATCCCCCAGTTCACCAGTGTGGAGGACCCATTAGTACTTGGATACTGTGTACATAGATAACGTAAGGGTGATTGCAGTTCAAGTTTCAGGCATTAGTCTTATATTTGTAGACTAGGCTGCACTGATCCGGAACAGCTTTTATGGGTCAATTATCTTTATTTGAAGTTTCAAACAAAAAGAAAATTGCATATAAAGCTGTATAGTCTGCAACCATAGGTTAGCGTGTACTAAGGAATATCATCCAACTTTTCATCCCTCTCCAATCCCACCCGTACCTGTGAATCACATATACTGAGTTCCAGAAAGAGCATTAATTTTTTGAGTCCTGGTCCAATGCTGTCCCATTGTCACTCAAGTGCCACACACTTTATCAAATCTCCTGTTAGTATCAGTCAGTTACAATGTTGATTGCTTGATGCTGCTAGGGTTTATTTTCTGATAGTGATAGTAGTATATGCAGTACTTTTAGATATCTGGGGCAGGAAAGATCTCTGAATTCTGTGGAGAGAAACTTGAGGAAAGGGGCCCAGACCTCTGAGAATGATTTATCAGTGTGGGTCAGTGATGCTGTCAACTTTTCCATACCCATCAAATTCATGGAACCACTGTCTATATGTTAAAGTCGTCTACATGAGAGAATGGAGCAGATTTGACAACTTATTTGGGAGACCCAAAATACTGTATGCTGGGAAATGAGAGATTTCTAAACCTGTGATCTCATGTAAGTCTTTGAGAACTGCATTCCAGTATTGTGTCAGTTAAGGACAATGCAACAGCAAGTGTCTGATTGAGCCTGTGTTCCTACAGTTCTGCCAGTAATGGTCCATTTTAGGAGGAGAGCAGTAGTTTATTCTGGCAGGGGTGTTCTATTGATAAGAAGATATCTTTGTCATAGCTTCCTTACTTGCGAAATATATCCTTCCATTCTTTGTCTGGTAATATGTGCCCTAACTCCTTTTCTCACCATTTTTTACTCCTGGCTTTGATCTTTGGTGTGGCCAACAGTAAGAGGAGCTAGAGCTTGGAAGGTATATATTTTAGATTTGTTTTAGCTAAAAGTCACTCTCATCTGGCATTAGAGGCCTACTTGCCACCTCCATCACCACCCTATTGGATAGCCAATGCCTGAATTAGGTGTATAACAGGGGCTCTGAATCTAGAGGTCTATTTTCAGTTGCTCAGATGTGTTCACCCCCACATTCACCAGGTCCACAATGTGTTTGATCCCTGCTTGTAGCCATGTTTGAAATTGACTTTCCGTTAATGCTAGGGTGAACTCTGTATTGTTAATAATGAGTTTTAGTGTGGAGCAGAAAGTAGTGAGGCCTTTCTTTGTTACCACCAAGCCCCACACCAGCATTGTGGATCTCATGACTGGGGAAAAGTAGAGGTCCAATAGCCTTTGTTGCCTATGCGGCCACTGAGGCTTCCAGAGATGAGCTCATGCTACATGTTGGTAAATGAAGCATCAGTGCTTCTTGGAATGTTCTCTGAACCATTCCACCATAGGGTAAAGACATGCTACTCAATAGTAATAATAATATTAGGGATGCCTAGGCTTCCCTCCCTCCTTCGAATGCTGATAGGACAATGCAAGTGACGGGAGGCTTTTTACCTCCCCAAATATATGTATTTGCTTCTCGTTATAAATTTTCTAGCATATTCGGGTGAAGCTGCAATGGGTGAGTTTGGAACATGTACAGCACTCAGGAGAGGCTCTCAATTTGAGAGCAGCTATGTGACCCATCCATAAGAGAACTTGGGGAATATTTACAAGCCCTGTGCGCCTCCAGGACGTCACCTTTTGTGATGTTCAGGTGGCGCACAGGGCTTAGCCATATTTAAAAGGCCACATAAAGCCACCCTGCATGGCTTTTCATGCCCTTGTAGATATGAAGTAAGGAGAGGCAGCGCAAGCCACTGCTTTGCCTTACTCTGTGTGAAAGAGGTGTTCCATGGGAAAACCTTGCGCCTCCCTAGAGCAGGGGTAACGAGGAGAAATGTTTAAATTTCTCTTCGTTTTTTCCTCTTTCCACATGTGCTGAATTCTGCAGCACTCGTAGAAAGAGGGAAACACCTCTTATTGTTTTTGTGCAGCTAGGTGCCCCTTCATGCACAAAAACAATTGTGCCAACAACACAGACACCCTTGCACCATGCTGCAAGGATGCCTGCATTGCCGCACGGCTGCAAAATGTGCGCCAGCGCTGGCTGAAAGGACAGGAATGCACTGTATCTTGTACATATGGTGCACTCCTCTCAAATTGGCATAGAGCAGTGCAGCAAAATGATTTTCGATGCTGCCCTACACCAATTCCATGTAAATATGCTCCCCTGTATTGAACATAACTTCAAGTCGTTCGGTACTTGTTTGAGGAGACCTTTAAAATTGATCTTTGATGTAGCTTGAAGGGTGTTATCTAGTTATATATCCGTAGACATGGAACATGTTTGGTGGTCCAGGAAATAGGATAAAGGTTGCAGAGGATGCCCTGATGCTGAGCTGGTACTCTGAGGCTGAGTATCTGGGATTTTTGTAAATTCACCCTAAACCCTGAAATCTTACCGAAGGTCTGCACCTCCTCCACTACTGCTGGATGGGAGTGAGCTGGGTCCCTCAAAGTGAGAATCACATCATCGGCATATACTCCAATCTTGTGTACTTTTGCACAAATGGGATGCCCATAATTGAATAGTGCGCTCGTACTCTTTACACCTGCAGCTCTTTACAGACTTCAAACAGGAGTGGGGATAGCGAACACCCCTGGTGCGCCCCAAGCTGGTTGGAAAAGGGTCAGAGAGGACTCCATTCACCCTTATTTTCCCCACCAGGGGAGGAATATCCACACTGAACCCATCTTTGGAACCTGTCTCCAAATCCAAAAGTTTGAAAAGTTACCATGAAATCGGGCTAGTGGGCCCAATCAAACACCTTTTCCATGTCAATTGTTAGTAAGAGGGCATTTATTTTGGATCTATGGACCTTAACTATCAGGTGAAAGAGTCTGGTGGTTTTGCTTGATCATCGTCACTCTGGGATAAAGCCCAATTCTTCTGGATCAATCAGAACTTGCATATAAGGGCTGAGTCTTGTTGCTATTGTGCTGGTAAACAATTTAGCATCTATGTTGATAAGCAAAATGTGTCTTTATGAGCCGCACTGCAAGGCGCCTTGTGCTGTTTTCGGTATTACTGTGATTGTTGCTGTGAGCGTTATAAAGGTCAGTGAGAATGGGCGAAAAGGTGTGGAAAAGTACTTTGTAGAAATTTAGGGGCATATTATCAAGAACGGCGTTAAAATTATCGCCGGTTTAGCGGCAGAAAACTGCCGCTAAAGCGGCGATAATGGGCTTGATAATATGTCCTGAGAATTTCAATAGAAGCCCATGTTCACACCAGAACATGGACTTCTATTGGAATTCTCAAGGGCATATTATCAAGCCCATTATCGCCGCTTTAGCGGCAGTTTTCTGCCGCTAAACCGGCGATAATTTTTAACGCCGTTCTTGATAATATGCCCCATGGAGAGTAGCCATCTGGTCCAGGGCTTTCTTAGGTTTTAGCAGACACAACCTCATCCTTTGTGATAGGTGTATCTCAGGCCATTGTCTTGATTGGAAGGACATTAGCTTTAGTAGATTGACTTATGCAAGATAGTGATTTACACTGTCACTTGGTAAATTTTATGCTGAATAAAGAGTGTCATAGAATTCACTGAACTCTGCCTCTATGGGGTTTTTTCCTGTAACATTGCGGCTGTTGCATGTAGTGTACAGTCATCTCCAGCAGTATCCTCAGAATGCCACAAGGGACAGAGAGATAATGTTACATCAAAATGCTCAAGAAGGCTACCTACTCCTCATTGGTCACTGCTAGTGGATGCATAGCAAAGAACTCAAATCACACAAGTGGAGAGGTCACGCCACCGCACGTCCTACCTGGACAAAAACACAAGCGAGTATGGTAACTGCAAAAGGGAGAGGACTACTTCTCCCTCAAGATATGAATAATCACTGCCCTATTTAGGCATCGCAAATGTTCAGTCGGGAAGAGTAGAAAGACCAATCTTTTAGAAGAGGAAACCTCACCCACAATTTGTGGCATGCTTCATCATAGGCAACCTCTCTCCACCCTGCTAGGGCCATACCACCAGGGCAGACTCAACCTCCAGGGACAAAGAAGAGGAAGGGAGTTCTTAGATAAAGTTTAACTGGATAAATGAGGGATCTAGATCAGTTAAAAATACCTCGGGCACCCAGGTTTTCACCTTTATTGCTGGGGTTCTCTGGTATATCTAAAAACAATTTTGAGATGGAATGTGAGAACAATGGCTCAATCCATCCCCCTAAGCTAACATAGTTCTGCCCCAATATCTTGCCTATATAGGTCACAGGTATTCTTCAGAGCCTATTTGCCATTAGAAAATGCTTGGTGAAAGCAAAAAACCCAGGTGAATCCTATCTGGTTTTTAAGAAATCACACCTACAAATTTAAAAACCACAGAGAAATTGTTTTTAAAAACTTGATTGGTAATCCTAACACTCACATGCAGAGACATACTGCCTCATTGTGAAACAAAGGTGACACTGCACTGCATGCCACTTAGAAACACACGTGTAATGTGAAAATTGCACATGCAAAAAAGTGCACATGCAGATTATACACAGGGGTAGGTGCAATTTTTAATTCCGCTGGCGGCATTGGAAAAATTTTGTTTATTCTGTGTTATTCTTGTAATGCGGAATTGCTACTAAATTCCGCTACTCCACTTTTCCGGCGAAATTGATCAGCATTGCAATTAAGAAAATTACCTTAAGACAGTGAGCACTATAAATTACCCCTCCCAAAATGGCCACCGCTTTACTCCGTCCTCCCTTTAAAAACACCCACCCCTAGTTCTTACCTTTTTGTATTGTGTCTTTTTTCTCTAAGTGTCTCAGCCGAGTGGTCCTGGAACAATGTTCATAGTCAGAGAGGGGATGCTGGCTGGCAAGGCTGTCTTGGGCGCCAATATTTTTTAGGAAGTTATATATTGCAAACTTGACACAAAGCTTTTCCATTGCTGGTGGCGGAGGCAGGACGAGTGTCCCACAGAGGTGGCAGTAGGGTGGTGCCCCGGGCCTGGTTCTCACCGGAATGATGGCAGGGAGAAAGAAGGGAAACCTCTGCCTAGCTGTAGTTCCATCAACATCTCCTACTGCAGCAGCAACATGCAGAGCCGTGGGAGTGCAGGATCATACAGTCAGAAAGCGCAGGTGCAGCCAGGGCACAGGCGCAGTACCTCTCTCGCTCTGCTAAAATCTGCTTCTCCTTTCATCCTTTTCATCACTATGGCCTCCAAAGCTCACTGGAATGTCCTCTGCATCCTATTTGTACCTGCCCTTCTCCTGGCACTGACAGGTAAGAGTTTTTTTTAATATTTTCAACAAATGACCGTGTTCTCTTGGCTTTTTACTGCTGGGTGTGTTTTAGATAACGCTTACAATTAGCGCTCACCTAGGATGCGGGTGAGCCCCACATTTTATAGATAAGACAGCTGTGTCATAGCCAAAGCATGCTTCGCCATAGCACCTATGCTAAGCCACTGGTAGGCAACAGCAAAACAAAATGTTATGACTGTGTCTGTTTCTCTCCACAACTGTGCTCCTCGGACAAGCACCAACCTCCCTAGCGTGCTTTATAAATTATTCCATTGCAGTCAATTTGGAACGGTACTTGCCTGAAACTGCCTGAAACTGCCCTTGGTGTGTATCTTTCAGCATTAATCAAGGTGCTCGATAAAGCCTTCCTCGGGCCTTTTGCTCATGTACAGCCGCCGCTGTATGCAGGGGCAGCTGAACCTATCATTGAACAGCACTGTCACACAGAACCCTGTCTTTCACACTCAGATTCAAGGCCTATTGCAGCAATTGTCACTCATTCACAACATACCTATATTTTATGGGCTGAGGGTGGAGCTAATGCTTCTTCCCTAATAGATCTCTGCTGTCCAGAAGCAGCAGGCACACATGTGGCACCATGTTGGGGAAGGAGCCTCTGGTGAGCACTTTGAAAGGTGAGATGGCTGGAGGATGTATAGTACTGGTCCTGAAAGTATCAGAGAGTCAAGGCATTTCTGTGGTGATCATTACTCTGGAATTGTTGTGGGTTTTAAGGGTGGGAGGTAGAGTGATCAACTGTCAAAGTATCAATCGTTTGATACAATTCTAGTAAACACCTGATGGTCCTAAATGTGGCTTTGCTTGTACTAACCCAGTTGTCGGTTACTATAACTTGTGTAAACTAGGCTCCTTTGCTTCAGCGTGCGGCTTTTCCTGTCAGGAATCGATGTTCGTCCTTCCGCCAATTTAATGCCATTTTCGATTTGTCAGGCAAAAGGTAGGGGTGAGCGGACACCGCGGAATCTCGTGGAGTTTTTATGTAACTCTGCAGAATTCTGCAGAGTAAAAATCCCTGAGTTCCACCCACCCCTAATTCTAAACATTTTAAATTCAGGCCTGTTCCTTACCCTAATTTAAGGGAATGCCTTCTCCCCAGTCCTGGAGGGGATTATGTCCTCTGTAGTCACACACTAGCACAATGGAATGAATAGATCATTATGACGCTTGAGAAGTGTGTATCAAGCACACGGATGTAGTGTCTAATAAGTTTCATATAAAAAGTGAATACTTCAGGATCTTCCTAAAGCGCACATACCTAAGTGAGCTTGCTACCTCATTAGAAGAAAGACAAGGTTGCTATGTAACTTCATATGGTAACAGGCTATTATGTAAAAAAGCATGCTCATCAATGTAAGAAGAAAGATATAAAGTGACCATCAATTCCACATTGTTACTGTGTTCTTTTATTGGGCACTAGGTATTCACCCTCAAGTGTATTTCTAAACATATATGCCCTGGGACAGATGCCATGGCTGCTGAATCGTTGGTGGTAATGGGAGTCATAAAATTAAGGGGAAATTAATGCAGAAATTTAATTTGCTTACTTCTCAATAGAGCTAAAGCCATAGTGTGCATGTTTGCTTAGAAATATAAGCTCCAGAGGCGGATGTGATTGTCACCAAATCATTGGTGGTAGTGGGAGCTGTAAATCTAAGGAGAAATAACAAAAAGATGTACTACTTTCACATAAATCAAGCAATAGCCATACTATGCAAAGTTTTTAAGGCCCCACAGCGGCAACCTGGTTGGACCGCTAACTCATTGGTAGCAGTGGGAGCTGCAGTGTTTAAGAGAACCAAAATGCTCAATTAAGGTCAAGCGCAAAGAGAGCCGAAGGTGGGGGGCCTGCTGAATCCCACCTGTACCCCACTTACTTCATCAAGAGGCCTATCGTGCCTTATGCCTACATACACACCTCACCCGGCCACTGGTATGACTTGGGAGTGCATGCTTCTCCTCTAGTCACCGGTGTGCCAAATTGGAGGGCACGCTGGAGTCATGTCATGATTCCCGTAGCATTATGAACATGGGCGCTGAAGAGAATTGTAGTACCAGAGGTTTTAGAAATTGATCGTTCTGTGCTCAATACAGCTTTAGCAGGGGATATTTTCACAGGTGACAGCTGTGCTATTGCGGTAATGAATGGAGAGCCAGATGGTGAACGTAAGGCTTTTATAAAAGGTATATAAGGGTACCCTTGTTGTATGGCCTTAAGAATCACAGTTTGCAAGGGAGAGAAAAATCTTTACTCTCAGGAGAATAAAAGGAATATATATATATATATATATATATATATACACATATATATATATATATATATATATATATATATATATATATATATATATATATATATATATAAAACTATATATATAAAAACCTTTTCAGGCACTCTTTGGCAGGTACTATGGTTGCCTAGCCCATCTATCCTAACAATTCAGATGTGGTATAGGCTGAGGACAGCTGCATCCTACAATTGGAGAGTGAAAGAGGTGCTGTTGTTGTCTAGCCCAGCTACCATAAAAAGCATATTCTAATGGTAAATAGGCCTGTACATTAGGGATACTTGGCCCTGAAAAATACCCATGACCTATATAGGCAAGAGACAGGGGCAGAAACATGTTGGCTAAGAGGGATTGATTGAGCCATTGTTCTCACATTCCATTTCGAAATTGGTTCTAGATATACCAGAGGGCCTCAGCATTAAAGGTGAAAACCTGGGTGCCAGGAGGTATTTTTAACTGATCTGGAGCCCTCATTTGTCCAGTTATACTTTATCTAAGAACTCCCTACCTCTTCTTTGCCCCTGGAGATTGGGTCCTCCCTGGTGGTATTGCCCTAACAGGGTGGGGAGAGGCTTATTCATATCTTGAGGGAGAAGTGTTATCACAATGAAACCAACAACCAACTATCAAACCTATATTCAACAAGGAGTTGCTGTACCACTGAACCCATGCGAAAGTCCTTTTATACAATGGGAAGGTGGCAGAAATGTTAGTGCTTGACCTCCTTTCTTTTTCCTTTGTGGAGGGATAAGGGTTTCCTATTTGTGGAGTCCTTCTGCCCAAAATGGAAGGTTGAAAGTCAGACCTATTTTTCCACTGTTGCTGTGCCAGTACTCTACCATCAAGTGCAGCAATTGGTTGGGGACTCTGTGGACAGCCCTGTTCAGTCCACCAACTTCACGACAGACGTGTGGACCAGTTGTCAAGATGCAGATTATACATGCATCACTGCAGACTTTATCTCCTTCAAGGGTGGGAAGCAACAGCTAACTGCTGGTCTCATCTCTGATGATGATGATTTTTGGGACACTCAGTGGCATCAACAGTTGTGAAGTTAGCCAAGGAGAAATCGCACATAACTGCCAACATCTTGGATGAAATTAATACTAAAGTCTACAAATAGCTTCAACCCAAAGGTTTCAGGAATGGATTTGTTGCCACTGACAATGGCAGTAATATTTTCAAAGCTTTGCTGATGAAGTATACTTGAGTGTTCTGTGTTTAGTGCATTGCTTAATTCTGCAGGACTTCCTAAAAAATGAAGAAGTAGTCAACAACATACTGGTCACCTGTTGAAGAATTTGCACTCATTTTAGTCATCTGTTCAAAGCCCAAAAGCATTTAAGGATCATTAAATATGCTAATAAAGTATCTTCTTGTAAAGGAGTTGCTGATACCAGGTAACACCAGGTAACTCTACGTACTAGATGCTGCAAGGGCAATCTGAGCAGTACAGGTCTATCAAGAATTATGTAATTCAAATGAGAGGTGATATAACTTTGAAAGCTATGACAATGGTGGGGGACAATGGGGGCTAGTAAAGTGCCTGACTCAAATGCTACTCCCTTTTGAGATTATGGCAAGGGAAGTCAGCAAGGAGGAGAGTACAATGAGCCAAGCTATGCCATTGCTGTCCCTGCTGAAGCAACATTTGGAAAAGATGGAACAAACATCAACAATGTCAATGATGAAGCAGCTGCTTTCCTCAAAAGCCAAATCCTTTGCTTGATCATTAATCAAATGTTGCACAATTAGATTGTGTTGTCCACTGAGAACATCTGTGCCATGATACTGGTACAAGTGCTGGACACTTTCATTCCTTTGTCAATATCGGATGTTTCAATTTACAAGACTTGGAACATCAGTAGAGTGGGTGATCTAGAAGCAGAACAAGTGCAAATTAGAAGCAGGGCAAAACTGAAGTGCATCCTTCAACCTCCAGAGGGGGTAGTACTGGTGGCACTCAGTCTCTGCAGCAGCAACCAAGCTCATGCTGGCTTATAATAAGAGTTTCACTACCAATCTCTGCAATGGGTTGTTTTCATATGGAAGGACATAATTCAAGTGCACAAGTTTAGGTAAGGCAGACACAGTAAATGGAAGCAGTAATGACAATTGAGAAGATGGTTCAAGACTATCTGGATGACCAAACAGAGGTGCACTTGGGATCAAGTCCCATTGACCTGGAATTCCAATGTGTCTTCAGGAGCTTTGGCTCAGTGAAACAGTGGCAGTCATTCAGAAAGACCAGTCTGTAAGCTGAAAATTTGGAGAGATTGACAATGATTAACATGAACAAACTCTTCATTCCAAAAAACTACAATGTTCCTGAAGACACACCTGTGAACGGTGGTAGTTGCTCTGATATCACACGATAGCCAGCATGAGTTTGAGAATGAACTCTACTTTTCTGATAAAATACGTAACACAACAACATAACAGATATGGATGCTTTGGTAAATAAACTTAAATGGACCTGAGTGCATTTCTGACATAGAGAGTCAATCAAGGAGGGCAAAACTATTTTTCTGACAAAGCTAACCACGTGGTGAGTGGTGAGAAAGACTACTTTAACCTCAGTTCAGCCAAAGACTTTGAAATGTGTAATGGTGTCAGTTTTCAATTGAAACCTCTGCTTCGTTAAAATAGAAGAAAATGCCTCTCATCCCTCTCCCATGTTGTATTCCCTTGCTGGGCTGCCTGTGAACATTTAAAAGACTGCATTGTATTGTGTATCATTTCATGGGAAAAAGATACCCATAGGTAAATGGATATCACTCTTTGAACAGGTAACACGCACTAATGCATTCCAAATGATGATGATTCGTGTGATGGATGGGATGGTCGGGGAAACTAAACATGAAATGTAATATTTGGGTGATCATTCTGGTTCAAAGCATGTAATCAACATGTCACTGGGATAGCTACTTTACTTGATTGTCCTTTCATTACCTTCTGTGCATCCTCTCTAGGTTCTTCTGAGACCGCTCAATTTACCTATACTGAACTGATACTTAACATGTATTAATTTTCTTGCTCAAAAGGTCAGTCTCGTTCTGGATGAAATCTTACTGTTGACAATAGCCTACAGATGGACGATTGCCTATGTACTTCTGTGGAATACAAAGAGGACTCAAAGAGGCCTATTCCTATGGAATGGAAAGAGATGCATTGATTAGGAAAATGCAGACTAGTGACTCAAGTGGCATACTGCAATTCAGTGGTTGTAGTCTGGACTTGTCATAGAATGGGAACGGCTACATTTTTCATCGTGTGGGCAATCACTAATGAGCTGGATACATGCAGCCAATTGTCTGTCTCGTCTGGGCTCTGGAAGTGCCATGAGATGGCTCTTTGCTAATGGCATACCACCACACCAGCTTATAAATCGCCCCCGACAGCGACTCCGCATGGGTCATGCTTACTTTCACTCTCCAATACTGTAATTCTCTTTTTGAATTCCACAGGCCTTCCCTTAAGCAAAGAACCTCCATGGTACTCCTGCTCAGGGATTCAACCTGCCCAACACCCAGCATTGACAATGCCAGCAGAATAAACGTAAGTGGGCCATCTCTATGTTTCATTGTTAGACTTGGCTTTTTCAGTGGGTTTACCCCCAGACTTTTTGCTTTCTGGCCTCCTGTTTTTGACCCTGTTTTTGTTGGATTTAGGTCTCTGGGCACTTTACCACTGCTATTCAGTGCTAAAGTGCATATGCTGTCCAGGTACATTATGCTATGGATTGGTGTTTCCATGATTGGCATATTTGATTTACTGGTAAGCCACTAGTACAGTGCACTGTGTGTGCCCAGGGCCTGTAAATCAAATCCTGCTAGTGGGCCTGCAGCACTGATTGTGCCACCCACATGAGCATTCTGTAAATGTAACTCATACCTGCCACTGCAGTGTCTGCGCGCAGTTTGAAACTGCCATGTCGACCTGGCAAGTGCACCCACTTGCCAGGCCCTAACCATCCCTTTTCTTACATGTAAGTCATCCCTAAGGTAGGTACAGGGTACCCCTGTGGGCAGGGTGCAATGTATGTGAAAGGTAGGACATGCCCTGTTGTGTGTGGCATGTCCTGATAATGAAATACTACCATATTGTTTTTTACTATTGAAAGGCTATTTGTCCCATAGGATAGAATGGGAGTTTATTTATAACATCTTATAAATATAACTTACCATTGGGGCAAGATCGCAAGATGGAGTTTAATATGCCTGAATTCAGAATATAAAAATGCATCTTTTAGTAAAGATGATTTTTATATTGTGTTTGAAATACCACTTTTAGAAAGTGGGTATTTTCTTGCTTATGTCTCATTATGGGGGTGGGATGCACACCATGTAATCCATGTTTTTCTTTAATGATCTTAGTATTCCAAGAATGCGTGCAGACTGGTTAAGTGGCATGCCCAAATGCCACGTGAGTAACTACTTCAAGATGTGGGGCAACCTCTTACCTCAATCAGATGCATAGCTGCATGTCGCCATGTTGGCGTATCAAATGTACCTTCAATGTAATCTATGTATTCATTTTATATATATCCATTTTTCGCTTCTTTAATCATCTTTCCTTATTTCTTTATTCGAATCCACACTCGGGTGTTATGCCTTTTCCGGGTTTCTAGTATTTAAATTGTGCCCATCCGGACCTCTTGTAAAAATATGATAAATGCAAAATTCATCACAAGCATGTTTTATTCAATAAAATCCCAATGCATTTCGGCTGCGGCGTCTTCGCCAGGAGCCACTGTAAATAATAATAACAACAACAATTACCAAATAATGTTCTCATCAAGAGTACATTTTACAGTGCGAATTCATATTCAGATCCAACAAAGCGTCACATTTACATTGCTACGCCGATTTTCTTGTAGGCCTTTATCACAATATGCTCATCTCATACAATTAGCATAGCACGCCAATCCCTCCACTCCGATCGTAACATTAACTTTTCTTTGTCACCCTCCATTCATATGTAACTGTTATTTAGCTCACAATGTGCTTGTTCCAACAATCCCTTTAACATAATGAATGCCTCTCTCTATTTCAACCCAATCCTTAGAAACATTTCGATCTGTAACAGTTTGCGAAAACATTCTAAACCCTTCACGTTGCTTCACTCTAAACTTTCCCTTCCCCATTCCATAATGACTCACGTGCAACAATGTGCCCCGAACGTTTCACTATAACAAACAAATCAATCCTTCCCATACCTGCTGTGAGAATTAAAATCTCCCGTCCTCACCATCGTTCCCAAACGTAATAATTACCTCTTTCTCCTGCTAATTATCAGCAATTTGTCCCTGCCTACTTGTTCCCGATTAGCTCAACTTTCCCGTCATTGCATATCCATGCTAATTATTTGGACTCCATTTCCCAAAATACAGTACGCCAGTAAAACTGCAACTTCACTGTTATGATTCCATTCTACATGATTTAACAGTGCATTCAGCTTGTTTTTTGAAAAGATGTAGTGCTTTAACACCAATATACCCATCTCGTGCTGTTTACATAGCACACCTGTTATATACGAATGGAGGGTGAAGTAAAAAGGTCATGTTACCGATTGGGTGGAAAGACAGTGTGCTATGTAAACAGCACGAGATGGGTATATTGGTGTTAAAGCACTACATCTTTTCAAAAACAAGCTGGAATGCACTGTTAAATTATGTAGAATGGAATCGTAACAGTGAAGTTGCAGTTTTACTGGCGTACTGTATTTTGGGAAATGGAGTCCAAATAATTAGCATGGATATGCAATGACGGGAAAAGTTGGGCCAATCGGGAACAAGTAGGCAGGGTCAGATTGCTGATAATTGGCAGGGACAAATTGCTGATAATTGGCAGGGAGAAAGAGGTAATTATTACGTTTGGGAACGATGGTGAGGACGGGAGATTTTTAATTCTCACAGCAGGTATGGGAAGGATTGATTTGTTTGTTATAGTGAAACGTTCGAGGGCACATTGGTTAGCACGTGAGTCATTATGGAATGGGGAAAGGGGAAAGTTTAGAGTGAAAGCAACGTGAAGGGTTTAGGAATGTTTTTCGCAAACTGTTACAGATCGAAATGTTTCCTAAGGATTGGGTTGGGGAAATAGAGAGAGGCATTCATTATGTTAAAGGGGATTGTTGGAACAAGCACATTGTGAGCTAAATAACAGTTACATATGAATGGAGGGTGACAAAGAAAAAAGTTAATGTTACGATCGGGTGGAGGGATTGGCGTGCTATGCTAATTGTATGAGATGGGCATATTGTTGATAAAGGCCTACAAGAAAAATCGCGTAGCAATGTAAATGTGACGCTTTGTTGGATCTGAATATGAATTCGCACTGTAAAATGTATACTCTTGATGAGAACATTATTTGGTAATTGTTGTTGTTATTATTATTTACAGTGGCCCCTGACGAAGGGCGCTTCGCAGCCCGAAATGCATTGGGATTTTATTGAATAAAACACTGCTTGTGATGAATTTTGCATTTATCGTATTTTTACAAGAGGTCCGGATGGGCACACTTTAAATACTAGAAACCCGGAAAAAAGGCATAACACCCCGAGTGTGGATTCGGATAAAAGAAATAAGGAAAAGATGATTAAAGAAGCGAAAATGGATATATATAAAAATGAATACATAGATTACATTGAAGGTACATTTGATCGCCAACATGGCGGCATGCAGCTGTGCGTCTGGTTGGGGTAAGAGGTTGCCCCACATCTTGAAGTATTTTCTTGCTTAGCCATCCTGTGTGCCTCTGCTGGTTTGTGGATTGACTGTCTGGCTTTGGAGTGACAGGGGCTGAGGATGTGCATACTCTCAGACGGCCACTGGGGGGGGAGTTGATGTGTGTCCTGCCTTTCCTGAATGAGTCAGGGCTGGGCTGAATAGACCTGGGCTGCATTCAGAGTAGTGGGAGGAGATTTCACTAGCACCTGAAAAGGCCTGGTCTGCATTCAGAGTGGTGGGAGGAGATTTCCCTTGCACCTTAATAGGCCCTGTCTGCCTTGGACAATGCTGTCTCCACCTCCTGCCAGGAAGCTGCATCAGAGAGGACAGAACTGGTTTTGGCTGGGCAAAGAGCTTCTCTGCCACCAGAGAACAAACAAATTTGTGCTATAAAAAGTGGGGCCCAGAGCTTTAGATTACTGCTGAACTAAGGAACCTGCCAGGAAGAAGAGCTGGAAAAGCTGTCAGAAGGAACTGCTGCTTTATTGCGTGCTCTGCTGTGTTGGCCTGCTGCTTGCTGCTACTGTCTTGGTCAGGCAAAGGACTTGATTGTACTTTCATCATCCTGCTGTTAGAGTTTTCTCCAAGGGCTTGAAGTAGAGTTGCCTCCTGTTGGAAGTCTCAGGGAGAAAAAAGACTTCAGAGAACTCTTTTGGGACTAAGAAGACTGCTAAGAAGAAGACCTGGAGTAGCTGTGAGGAGGAACTACCACTTTGCTGTGTGCTGTGCTGTGTTGGCCTGCAGTGGCTACTTCTGTCTTGGGCAGTGAAAGGACTGGACTGGACTTTCTGCTGCAACTTCTATGTGTGAGTTTCTCCAAGGCTATGAGGTAGATCTTGCCCCCTGTTCAAGAAGTCTCAGGAACAGCAAAGACTTCAAGTTCATCTGCTACCATCACTGGGGACTGTGTGTTTTGTGCTGAAACAGAAAAAAAGCAACCCGACGCTGTCAATGACACCGATGCCGACTCCGTATCCTGAAGGCACCGCAGAGGGCACCACTGCACCTCCCACCACAACCCTGGTCTTACAGATGACGCCACCTGACGGTGCCACCAAGCTGCTGCTTGCACCACGACCGGTGGGCACCGTATTCCACACTGCTTCGATTCATGTCACCTCCCTGGTATCACCGACGTGGCCGCTCCCCGCCGACATCAACGCCGCTGCTTGCACCGTGGATTGAGGTCACCATTCGAAAGTTATATGACGCACCGCCCTCATCCCGCACCACAGACTTGGCCTACCGACACCGGCACCATCGACTCCATTTCATCAGCCGACGACAGTGCTTCTGCAACGACGCCGCTGATGCTTGCACTGTGACCTGCCAGAACCGCGACGAGCACCGCATCACATCGCACCACAGCCCTGGTCTCACCGATGCCGATGGTCGACCGGCACTGAGCTGCTGCCTGCACTGTGACCTGAGGGCACCGCACACCACACCGCTGCACTTCGCAACCCAGCCCCGGTGCCTGCTGATGCCAGTGCTCCCGACTTCAACCACGAGGAGTTTGATTTGCAACGCGTGTGACTTCACGGCCCGATGACTCCTGCAACGGCCTCCGGAAGCGATGTCTGCGGACGCCGGCTCTCCGGGGCTTAACGAGAGGTCGCCGATGCCCTACATTTCTAAAATGTACTGTTTTGTGGGTCTTTCCAAGACCGTTGCTGGCCCGCGACATCGCAGTCAGCCAGAACTGTTTGGATTTGTTGTTCACGACGCCGTAATAGCCCCGGATGGAGCTATCGACTTAAAGGAACTGTATTTTAATTCTATTTTTGATGATTGAGAATTGTGAGAACAGTATGGTGGATTTTTATCGTTTTTGGTCTTGTTTGCACAGATAAAATATTGGTTATTTTTCTAAAACTGGTGTGGTGTCCTTTTGTAACATTTTCACTGTATTACTGTTGGTTATGTGCAACTGCTTTACACACTGCCTCTGAGATAAGCCTTACTGCTCGTGCCAAGCTACCAATGGGGTGAGCAGGGGTTATTTTAGGAGTGTAACTCCCTTACCCTGACTAGGAAGAAGGGTCCCTACTTGGACAAAGGTACCTACCTCTGTCAACTAGAGACACCCATTTCTAACATTCATTTTTCTAGCCTAGGTAGCAAATAGCTACGTTGGGAGTCTGGGGGCTGCTGAAGAAAAACACTGTTTGAATTTGGTAATTAAATTCATTTTTCTTTCACAACAGATGGGACAGCATGTGGTGCTCATGTACTTGATGAATGTTGTGTCTGTCTCTCTCCTTTCCCTATTTCCCTCTTCACATCTAGTTTGAAACTACTAACCGTCTTTCCCCAGGTTATGCGATCTGCTGTGCTTTTAAATTTCACCATCAACAGATCTCACACTTGAGGGGACAGATGTGGTTAAAGCTGCACCAATTGTTACTTGAGGAGGAGCTTACTAAAAATTGCAAATTTGCCCGTATCACCCTTCCTACCTCCTACCCAGACATGAAGGGAAATCATAGTACAGAGAATAAATGACAAAAATAGTGCAGGGTTAGGTAATGTGCACTTATGTTTTTACTATATTTTGTGCCCCATGGATTCTACTGAAGTAACCTTCTCCTGAGTCCTGAGACATGAGGGCTTCATTATGCTTACTTTTTTTTTAACACTTTATTTATTATTTTATCAAATACGTTTGGTGCACAGCAGTACAACAGTATACATTACTTCAATATCAGTAAAAGGAGAAAAGAAGTCAACAGAGTGCCAAGTTGTGTGTGTGATGGCGCTACAGATGACATTACATTCATAAGCTTCATTAAACAGTCGACCCAGCATCACAATGTCCATCTTGTTGTTGCCATGGTATCCAATAAACCTTTGCATCACACCATCTTTCTGGTCCCGTCCTCTTCCCCCCACGCCCAACAGCCCCCCTAGTGTTGTCACCGTACATCATTATATTCACTGACTACTTTCATCTGCCGCCCTATTACTCAAGTAGTTTCACAGTGGTTGCCAGATGTCCTTTGGTCTAGGTGTAATGGGTTGCAGTGTTGCAAACAGTTCACTATTGGTGTCACAATACATCAAGCTGCGGAGCCAGTGTTCGAGTGTAGGAGTGCTTTTACGGCCCCAGTGCAGTGCCAGCTCTCTCTTAGCTCATTATGCTTACTTTAGTATATAAATCTACACTATGGGGCCTATTCACAAAGTATATTTACACGTGGGTAAATTTATATAGGGCCTGGTTCACAAAGGTAAACTTATACTTTTGAGTAAGTTTACACTTCGGAGTACATTTACTACATTCACTATTTATACACTCTGGGCCTGATTCCCAAAGTGCACTTTGTAATTCATTTTCTTCGACTACAAAATGTACTTTCAAACTGCAAGGCACAAACTATGTGCAGACTTTTACAACTCAGCACTCCCTGTGCTTTGTCTGTGGATTTCTCAGTCCCGAATATTGAGTGTCCGGGTCTGGAGGATGCCACATACAAAATTATCAGGAGTGCAGCGTCATAAAATTCTGCACATAGTTTGTGAATTCCAAGAAAGTAGTACACTCACAACCAAGTTTAAGTTTACATTTGTGAATCAGGCTCTCTGTTGCTAGTGTTGCTATGTTTCTGCCTGTGATGCAGAATGATAATCCTATGGCAAGTTCACCAGTATCATTCCAAATTGGACAGGTTTGTCCTGATTGGGCGGGTACCCCTAAACTGCCCCCAGGGCGGAAATAAACCCAGAAGGCTCCAGACATTTTGCAGTTGGGGAGAACTAAAGGGTGGGGGCATCCCTATCATTGGACCATGCCCCCCCAAAGGGGCAATAAAGTCTTTCTCAGTTGCTGGCTCTGGATGCTGAGTATTTTGAGAGAACCTGCAAACCCTATATATACCTTCTACCAGAAGGGTCTATACAACAAAACAGTATATTGCATTTATAAATCGGCCCATGTGACAAAGAATTAAGAAAATGTTGTGAACAATAGCTACTTTTTCCTACTCATTTCTATTGTTTTTTATTTCAAAGATTAGTTTCTTTGGGAAAAGCTTGAATGGTCTCCATAAGTTTTTGTCTACTTTTTTTAAATGTATAACTTTCCAGGATAAACCATGGGTTTCACACCTGTTTACACCACAAACTGCAATTAGGTTGAAACCACAGATACTAGGAAAAATGGACTTCTTGATATAAAAATGGAAAAGCTGTGGTAAAAAATGTTTTTTGATACAGCTCTGCTTGTTCCTGAAAGCTGGAAAGATGGTAATCCTAGCACAGAAAACATTTTGTTGATGCTATTTGTAGTGAAAAAAACGTATGCTTTTTTGCACAGCACTTTTTTCCCATTGTTCCCAAAAATAACCCAAAATGTAGCTATATATATTGGTAATTTCCAGAGGAACCTTCAAACCCTGGGTATCTTTACAATCTGCACAGTGGCGGCTCGCACAGGTAACGCTGTGGGGCGGCGAGGTCGGGCGGGGGAGGGGCTGGGTGGGAAGGTAGTGGAGTACGACATACGACGAGAAAGTGATATGTAAATAAACAAATAAATAAAACCACTTAACTTGCGCTGGCAGCATCGCCAACTCAGCGATGCGGCCAGTGCAAATTAAGTGGTTTTATTTATTTATATTTCAGTTTCCTGTCGTATGTCGTATGCTACTACCCCCCACCCGGCCCCTCCCCCACCCCGCCTCGCCGCCCCAAAGTGTTACCTGTGCGAGCCACCACTGAATCTGCAGGATGTTGAGGAATGGACACATATTAGGCCTGAATACCTATTGTGAAAAAATAGTCATGAAGGTTTAAGCGCAAAGTTCGCAAACTACCCCAAAATGGTCTTAGCACTGGGGCAAAAGGCTTAGCAGCTGAGAGGTAATATTTTCTCTTGTGTCATGGCCTTGAAACAAGCTTGGCAATTACTTTCATGTATTTAAAGGTAACGGGCACAGGCTGTTTGTTGAATAGCATCAGGACCACAGTGTCAAAGGGGTTCTTAGTAGCTGGTACAGAGTAGGGTTTAATAATTTGAATATCAACAATAGTGTTATTTTCCTCTTGACCTCTAACCATCTTAACAAGGAGAAATAGCTATCCCAGACACTACGCCGCTCTATAATATCACTATATGTGTAGAGAAAAATACCTTCATTCTCACACTATCTAAAGCTAGCTGAATATCTGAATATGTGTTGATGATGGTTAGAGATTTGTTGATGGCCTCGACCACTGCTGCGATGTTGGGGTGGTACTCTACACTGGAAAGCAATGTGATATAAAATGTTGATACTTCATAATTGTGTTTCTTTGTCAGAGATCTGTATACTCACCTGGCCTTTAGAGACCTAGAGGCCTTTAGAGACCTAGCCAGCACCTGAATGTTAACTTTCTTGGGCCATTTGACTAATACTTGTTTCTTTGTCCCGCTACCATTCTATTTCAGAATCTTTTTCAACCTCATGGAACCTGTGTGGATCGGAAATCACCTTTTGTATTTATTCATTGTAAAAGCTACCCATAATCTCTTTTCCATCATAATCCTTTAAGAATTAAATATATATATACGTTCTTTAAGCCACAATAGTCACTATATATATTTCCTCACTAAAAGTCTTTTGGTAGCCATTTGTAAAGACCTCATTCAGGTTAGACACCCTAATATGATCACGTTCTTTTAAAAGGAGTTTTTTTGCTTTGGATGTGAACCAGTTGCCACACGTGGTTCTCCACACTGCTGAAGAATTATCCAGTTTTACCACTATTGGCGCTGTTTCGATGGTTCTGTGGTAATTTGCATTATAAACATCTATAACAAACTGTAATACATTCACATAGTGGTTTGTGTTGTAAGCCCTGAAATAGCTCCACATCTTAGATTTTAAAGTTCTGTTGAAACATTCTATCACCTCAGTTTTGAACCCACCTGTGTGTTAGAAAAGGGAGAATTAATTATTATTTTAATAATTTCTGAAGAGCTTTTTCCAGGATCTGCTTGTAATTTAGCAGGGTTCAGTCTTTGCTGAATATGGCCTCAAATGCCACTGTGACACTAGAACTGTTTTATCACTTAGCACTTCTGCACAGGCTTACTTGAACAATACACCTCCAGCTGCCAATATGTATTGTGCTCTGTTATTACATTTGGTTAGACCTTGAACACTGATTACATCTGCCTGTCATTGATAATCTATTTCCATATTAAAGATGGTTGATCTTCTCTTAAAATGCTTGCTGGTAGTCTTACAAAGCGAATACATTTTTTCTCCGGATAGCCATGCCGTAACCAGTGTTCTAATTTCTGGCTTTATTCACCTCAGTCCCTTCTAAGCAGAAATTCTGCACTTCCAGAACTTATGACCCTTCTTTAATCATAATTAATCTTCCTTAACATGTCTTCTGCCATGTTATCTGACAGTGTAGCACATGCAATCAAAGATAATTGGTTTGTGTCAGGTAATTTTAACAAATGAAAATGGTAATCAACTCAAAAAAATATATATTTACAATGTTTTGTTAGAAAGCTTTGTTGTTGGAGATGATGTAGGTATTCACTTTGTATACATAGCATGACATGCAACAGACATCACTTTGGTGGGGCATTCCATTGTTACAGAGTCACAAGTTTTGATAGAAAGTCAATGGCTCTAAATAACACTTCTCTTTCACCCCTCCTATTCCCTTATATTCAGAGGACACTTAAGTCATCCTGCTATACTGTATAACCCCTATTATTGAAATAATATTGAGTCATTAGGAGATTGGTGACCTGATCAGTGGCGTTAGAATGAACCCCTCATATGGTCCTCTAACGCATTCTAGTATTAATCCTTTGTAGGTAACCATGCTGTGACACATCACACAGGATGCATATTTCGACAGGCAAATGCCAGTCCAACAATCAACCTTAGCACTAGTGATGGAAAGGGAGGAGGGCTCTACACTCCAATAGCACCATAAAAGCACCTCTCCTAATCCTGCTGCACAGGACACTTATTTTGACCGGGGACTGCAAGTCCCAAATTCACCTGCAGCACCTCTTAAAAGGGGTTGGAGGAAGAGAAGGGCCGGCACATCACCAGAGCTATAAAGTGCTTCTCCTACTTACACCTCACAGGATAATAAATTCGACAGGGGACTGTGAGTCCCACAATCACATGCAGCACCTACTAGAAGGGGGTGGAGGAGGGCCCTACACACCACCAGTGTCACAAAGGGCATCTCCTAATCCCACTGTTCGGGACACATGCAGGCTGCACCCAAGCAAAGCCCAGGCCAAGGGCAGGCCTGTCTTTGTCTGCTATCACCCAAAAGAGGCAAACCCGGCCACCCACTTAATCTTCCTCCTTTAATGCCAAAGTCTTTGGAGTTATGGTACTCAAAAGTAACTGTCCCCACCTGTGCCAGGAACCCACAGAGCTGTATGTCAATCCTATATCATACAGGCCAACTCTGCTGAGGACCTGAATGTGACTTTGTGTTTTGATCAGTTTGCTAGTATATACTGTTAATGGTTGTTGGAAATGCCTTTTTTTTCAGAGTTACCCCCAAACCTTTTGCCTTCCTCCTCCTCTTTTTTTTACCTTGTTTTTGTTGGCTTTCAGACTCTGGGTACTGCCCTCACACAAAGGGCTGATTTACCCCCTACTAATAGTCTGGAGAAAGGACTGGGCTGTAAGGGATCTTTTTGCACTTTAGAGGGCTCCTTTGAAGTCACCCCCTACATCAAAGACACATTTGGGTATAAGTATTGGGGATTTGACCCCTTCTAATCAGACATTTTCATACCTATAACCAGACTTCGCAAAGTGTGCACTCCCTGTTTCTGAAACCCCAATGAACCCATAAAAGAAAATGGGCTCCAGAGCTTTCTCGGTTGTTGCACTGAAGATATGGAATTGTCTACCACCGGATGTTTGTCTAATCTCATCTACCGCCTCCTTCAAAAAAGAAGCAAAATCTGTTCTGTTGACTAAGTTTTTACCCTAAGACAACATCCCTATGCTTACTGAAATGTAACTATACTAACTACTCTTTGTGATGCTTGACCCTCTTATTGCTGACTATAATTTGAGATCAAGCTTATTTCTCTATTTATTTTCATTGCTGTGTTTGTCATTCATACATGTGACTATTTTACCAGTCCAATGGATACCCTACCTCTCTTCATGTAAAGTGCTCTGATACCCACTAGGGTCATGTTCGCGCTATACAAAACTTTATAAATAATGTTTTTTAAAATAAGACCTCACTGGCTCTACTCCTGCACATTGCCAGAAGAAACTGCTGCGCTGCTAACTACTCTGCTGTGTTGGTCTGCTGCTTGTTGAGATGCAGGGGGGGACTGCAATGTTGCATACTGCCTTGTGTTGCTGACCTGCTGCCTGCTACCTACTGCAGTGCTCTTACTAAGTGTTCTCCAAGGGTGTGTTGGCCTGCCCCTTGTTGCAGTAAGTCTCAGGGCCATCAAAGACTTCCTCCACACAACCAATTTGCTACAACCTGTCCTAGGTTTTTGTACTAAGTATCTGCAGCCGTTTTACAAACAAATGCATAATCTACAGCTTGCGTCGACTAAGGATCATTGCGCCTGCCTTACCAGTCGCCGAGTACAGCTATCAGCTGTTCCCCATAGCCGCAGTGTCAAAGACCATTCAGCATGGCTCGGCCCACCCTACAAATCCTCAGAGGGAGGAGAGCCACTCCCAGTGCAGCCCGATCTATATGTGGGTCCCAGCCGGGGAGACCGCTGCATCACAGTCACCTGCTTGTCAACCCTCCCCATTGAAAGCGGTTTAGCGGGATTCGGCGCACCCTACATTTCCTGGAGGAGGCAGATTGTCACATCTACTCTCATTCCCTTGAGACAGCGGCATCAGACTCCAGCGCGACTCGCTGCTGAAAGGTACTGTGTCCTACGGGATCCACAAAGTCCCCATAACTGTCCAGTGTTCAGAACCTAATAATCACATCGTTCTTGAGTGACCGGCCTTAAATATCTAGGGTCAGTAGCTGTTGAGCCCTGCTCAAAGTTGAGTACTTTGTGAGGAAGTTCATTTATCGCTCCACGACTTAGATCATTACGAACTCACAAAGTCTTTCCAAAAACAACCTAAAGGAACAAATGCTTTTCTAACACGATGCTGCCTTTATTTATTTTCAGTGATAACTTGAAAAGTGCAGATTTATATAATTATGGTCTTGTTTTGTTCAGAATACAATAGGCTATATTTTGCAACCTGTGTGGTCTTTCAGTGGTGTATTCAGTGTGTTACTGTATGTGTTGCACAAATACTTTACACATTGCCTCTATTGATAAGCCTGCCTGCTCTGCGCCAAGCTACCAGAGGGTGAGCACAGGTTATCTTCATTGTGTATCTAGCTTAGCCAGACTAGAGTGGTGGGTTAAACCTGGCTGAAGCGCCTACCTTAGCCAACCAGAAACCCCATTTCTAACATTGGTGATCAGCGGTGAGGATATTGTTTGTGCAATACCATAGTAACTCATTCTTCACTACAATTCTGCACTAAGACCATTGCTTGTGTTCTCCTGTTCTCTAACATTGGTCATTTTTTTTATTTACTCCTGCTTCCTCTTCTTACACCTGGACCTCTTGCTGTTTGAACCAGTAGTACTTTGCCAAAATGGAGCGACCCTTTGATATCGACGACCTGTTGTACAATTTGGAGGAGTTAAAGGGTTATTGCAGGGAGAGGGGGTTAGCAGTGAGTGGGGGATCCAAAAAGCTGAACCTTCTGGAAGCCATGCATAATTTTGAAAAGGCACATTGGGGAAAAAGCTTCAACAGAGGACCAAGAGGGCAGTGGCCCTGGGAAGGAGTCTAAGAAGGAGGAAGGAAATGACTGGGCAGAGGCTCCATTAGAGAGATGGGAACCCATGGATAGGGAGCACTTTGCTGGGTCTATTGACAGGAGTAGTGTCACATCCCAAGCCCTGTCACCCTGAGGAGCTCAAGGATTTACTGGCTGGGAGGGACCTGAGACTGCAGCTGGCCCAGCTGGCTGTAGAGGAGAGGAGAACTTAGGCTGACAGAGCCTTAGCTGAGGAGAGGATGGCAGAGACGGAAACGGCCTTCTCCAGGGAATAACTTGTTCTTGAGGAGAAGAAATTGGCCCATGAGCATAGCTTGAAGGATCTGAACTTACAAGTACAGCAAGTTGAGTCCAGTGGTGGCAGCACCATTATTGTGTCCAGTGTTAAAGATACCGCCTACATACCCAGAGACTTGGTGCCTAACTTCAAGGAGGGGTAGGACATACATCAGTGGTTCAGGCATATGAGTGAGCTCTAGAGGTGCACGAATCACTGAGGAGGATTGGGGATTGGGGAACATATTCCTGGTGATGGGAGGGATGCTCTACTGGCCCTAGAAGGGAGTGACAGGCAGAGGTATACCCCTATGAAGGAAGCCCTGGTAAATAAGTATGGATTCACCCCTGAAGAGGGTAGGCTGAAGTTCAGGGGCAGCCAGAAACTGTCTCACCTGTCTTGGAAGTAATTTTGCAGGGCACTAGATAGTTGGGTGAAGGGTAGCATGGTAAACTCTTTTGAAGGGTTGTACAATTTGATTGACAGAGAACACAAGTTCAGTTATTGTTTTCCATGGCTACGCCAACAGCTGCTGAGTGTAAGTTCTCTGACCCCAGGAAACATGCACTCTCAAATGCCTGTCCAGAGTGTCAGGACAGGCATTTGGGAGTGATATGGGTAGTTTCTATCTGTGCTCTTCCCGCTAATGACATAACATTTAGGGCCAGATGTATGACCATTCCATTATGCGAGTCGCAAATTGCAATGTTTTGCGACTCGCACAATTGAATGTACAACAGTGTCTCAGACACTGTTTGCGATTCCTAATGGGCGTCGCTGAAGACATATCTTATTAATATTAATGAGGTAGGTCGCAAATTGTGACCCCTTAGGAATCTCACATATCACAGGGATGGTGGCCTGCTGGAGACAGCCGACCATAATGTCTGTGTTTGCTTTTTAAATAATATATATACTAAAGAAAAATGGTTCTGTCGGGGTATCACTTAATTAGAACAAATAGTAACAACTTACTTGTAACTCAATTCAATAATGAAATAAATACAGATATAACACACACCAAAGATTTTGAATCAAAATTATATTAGAAGAAAATCAAATAATAAGTCTGTCGCAATTTATAATTTCAATTGCAACATGTGACTGTAGTGCAATAGTGACGTGGTGAATGGTGATAAATACAATCTACTATATACAAAAATAAATGTGCAAAATGGGGAGGGGAAGGGAAAGATTCATAAATGTCCTTGCTATTAACACATATGCTTAAATGATCTAATAATCTAATGGGACTGTGATCATCAGCGTTGCGTGGACATACATATGCCGACGCTTCGACCCTGTATATCCACTTTTTGCGCGATATACAGGGTCGAAACGTCGGCGTATTGTATATGTCCACGCAACGCTGATGATCACAGTCCCATTCGTTATTGGATCATTTAAGCATATGTGTTAATAACAAGGACATTTATGAAATCTTTTTCCCTTCCCCTCCCCATTTTTTGCACATTTGTTTTTGTATATAGTAGATTGTATTTATCACCATTCACCACGTCACTATTGCACTACAGTCACATATTGCAATTGAAATTATAAATTGCGACAGACTTTATTATTTGATTTTCTTCTAATATAATTTTGATTCAAAAATCTTTGGTGTGTGTTATATCTGTATTTATTTCATTATTGAATTGAGTTACAAGTAAGTTGTTACTATTTGTTCTAATTAAGTGATACCCCGACAGAACCATTTTTCTTTAGTATACGTATACCCAGGTTCTGAGGGACACCGGGTTGCCCCATTACGCTTAACACTGCTTTTTAAATAAAGCAACGTTTTTTCCCCAAATGCAGCCCGTTTTCCTTAAAGGAAAGCAGGATGTGTTTAAAAGAAAAAATGAAAAGTTTTCTTTTAATTTTTTCAAGGGCAGGCAATGGTCCATGGGACCAATGCCTGGTCTTGAAAGATATTTTGGCATACATTCACAAAGGGAAAGGGGTCCCCTGGGGACCCCTTCCCGTTTAAAAATGGCTTTCCACCTACTTGAAGTAGGTGGTAACTGCAATTTTTTTGCGGTCTCAAAACAATCGTAAATACCAGTGCAACTCGCTATTAGGGAGGGATGCCCTGGGCACGCCCCTCCCTAATATCAGCTAGCAAACCTTATTTTGCTAGTCGGTAATAGGTTACCGACTTGCAAAATAGGGTTTGTATATACCACAACCCTTTTTAGCATTCGCAAACGGGCAGTTTTCCCATTTGTGACCACTAAAAAGGGTTGTACATCTCGCCCTATTGTTTTTTGTTGGATCTGAAATGAAATGAAAAACATGTCTTCTACAGGATTGGTTTAGATATTAGCCTTTTCCTAAGTACCAGTGAGGACCATTTGCTGTATGTATCAATGAGGTTACTGATCAACAGGTCACAGATGGGGTGGCACGTAGCTGGCAGACAAACGGGAACGCAGGAAACTCAGGTCAATCCCCCAGATAAGCGCTGCAACACCACAATGGTCCAAGGAGATTAGTCCCAATAAAGCACACATGGCCAGAGGGGTGTGGGCATTCTCAAAACACGATAAAATCAGATGCCACATGAAGTTAGGAACACATAGTCAATCAGAAGACAGCATACAGAGTAAATGCAATGATCACATGCCCCTCTTGCCGGACATCTGGACAAATTACCCATTGGCCCTCATTGTTTCCATGCAGGTTCAAGGCCTACCTGGCTCTATTTATGACTCCACAGATATTCTTTCACTAAAAAAAGTTTGACTGAAGTACTTTTTGATACCCAAAGAAATGTATAAAACACTGTTCAGATTGATTGTATTTTGAGACAGTCCTCAGACATGCTTCTGTAACTTTACTTCTGAAGTGTTTAATTTAACCAGCTGTTCCTGGTTTGCCAAACACCTCTTTCTTTTGTTTTTTTAAGGTAAATTCATATTTGAGCAACATTTTGGTGAGCCAGGTAGGAGAGATTGGTACCTCGAAACTGACTGCATTCGAAGGAAAGGGAACCCGCCCGGACGGATTCACATTTGCGTAGCAAGGAAGGTGAGCAGACACCACAATTGAACTGAAAGTTCTCTTGAATCTGCGGGCGGAGGTCCATCCTGAAGCTGCCGTTAGTGGGTAAGAGACTATATCTGAAACTTAGAAGAAGCTCAAAAATGTAACCTGAGTGCCCTGACACTGACAGAAATCTGGCATGTTACCTATTTTATGTGTCCGACCTGAGCAGTCTCAAGGCGGCCTCTGAGCCATTCCTACAGAGGTCGCCTTTTTTCGATAGTCAGCACGCTAGGAAAGGTGAATATTGGTCATTGCTTGGACCTCTGGGCATGACACAGATGGTACGCTTTTCCCCTGGGTGTGATATAGGGTTGAGGCCTCACCTTTTGGACCACTGGGTGTGACACTGATGGTACGCATGGGCCCTGGGTGTGATATAGGGTTGGAACCTCAATGTTATTTTTTAGTCCAAAAGGGTTTTTTCAGTGCTACCAGTTTCTTAACACTGTTGGTATCTGACAGAAGTGAGAGGTGTTGTTCGCTTGGACTGCGGGGCGCGATACAGATGGTAGGATGGCCCCTGGGCGTGATACAGGGTGCGATTAGGATATTACGGAAAAAGATTTGGATCTAGCAGATCAGGAGTAGCTTATGTTTGGCCAAGAGGGGCCTATAGTTCATAGAGTTATTCTTTTTCTCTGCAAAAAAAAATATTTTTCAATGCCCCAGAGCCGATATTGACAGACTATCTGGCTCACTTAGTCCTGTGTTCCACTTAGTGCTTCCCCTGGCCACAGGATAGCATGCACTAGGAGCGGGCTAAGGTATTTTTGACAAAGTTATAATTTGTTCTCAGATTTTTCATATTACAGTATTGAAATTGATGCAAGGTATATTTGATATATATATATACCATAAAACCAGACAATTTAGGGTGCATCTGTCCCTTAGAAAAGTACCCAACTTATCATAGAATCGCCACTAAAACACATGCAAACCAGGCTCCCCACACAGGCTAAAAAACGTAACACATTTTGCCAGACAAATGGCATGCACACATTAAGGCACACACATTTCCCTGGCCGAAAGAGGGAACCTTCGACGCTAACACAATCGAGCACATGAGATCATAAATACAAACCAAATACACAGGATAGAAGAAGAACAGGAGAGAGGCACTACTAGAACTGTGGGCCATCTATGATGAGACTCAGACTGATAATCCTTACCCACAGTCAGCAAGCAAGGCGTCTGCACCTCCCCCATCATATGCAGGTATGGAGGTTCTCTCCCCGATGCCTGATATCCCCGCATTAGGATACACCAACCTGCCAGTTGAGGGAGCTGAAGGGTCCTCTATCGAACAACGAACTGTTGGGTCCAGGCATGAGATTATAACAAACCATCAGGCCTGGGCAATCCCAGCACCACCCCAGTGCTTGAGCTCCCCAAAGTTTGACCATCCGTCCATCGCGTTCTGTCCATCGAACCCCAGCAACATGCAGAACATGCACTCCCACTGGTTCAGGTGAACACACTTGAATGATAAGGAGATTCATAGCGGTTCTGAACAGTGATACAACTAGCAGGACGAGGAAAGGGGTCCAAGTCTTCCAGGATCCGACGACGAGGTGGAAGCCACAGGGTTTGCTGAGGTAGCCAAAGAAACAACAGGAAGCAAGTTTGAAGGCAAATTCCGACCAAAAATAATAGCGCAAAGCTCAGAGGAAAGGAGGTAATCTAGGTGGGATTTAGAGGAAAGGTGCGAACTAAGGAGGGAGGGATCGAGAGCTTGCACCATGGAAGCACAGCAAGAAGACAGAGCAGCGTGTTCACCACCTGAGCTGGCCGGGGTATGTACAAAGCCCTGTTTCGGGTAAGAGTCAGAGGCAGACCTAGAGGAAAGGCTTTCGGCTGGGATCCGAGCCTCACCGGATCGTCAAAGTAGAAGAGGGGCCGACCAGGAAATAACAGACCAAGGTAGCCTGATGCAAACTCAGCTAAGACGCAGGAGAAGTAGGTTGGCCGTCGGATTGCAGCATGTTTTGGTGGGAAGTATATGGAATGTGGTTATATTGAACCATAACAGTTCTTGTGGTATTTTTATAGTTTATTTTATTTGACCTCCATAAAAGCCAGACTTTTGTGGAAATAAAAAGAGAAAATCTACACCACACAAATTTCACTTGACCTTGCTAACCACATTCAATATTAGTGTTATTTTGCTAAGTCAATATCAGGCTTTTAGTTTTGTTTTGTGGCAGCAAAAATCATAAACATTGATTTTCACTAATGCAGTACAGCGCAGACTGCCACAAAAAGGAACGAAAACAGAACATGCTTTAAAAATACGTAATATAGGGCCATATGTTCGACCATTTCATTTTGCGAGTCTCTAATTGTGATTTTCAGTGATTAGAGACTCGAAAAATGAAATGTAGTATTGTGTGTCAGACACATTAGCGACTCCCGATGGGGGTCGCAATTGACCTACCACATCAATATTCATGAGGCAGTTCGCAATTTGTGACCCAATGAGAATGGGCAATAACACAGGGATGGTGGCCTGCTGGGGACAGCAAACCACCATGTCTGTGTTTGCTTTTAAACAAATCCTTAAAGGAAAACAGAATTCAAAAAGAAAAATGAAACGTCTCTGCTTCATTTTTTAAGGATAGGCAGTGGCCTGCTCTTAAAAACACATTTTTGCTACCATTCACAAAGGGGAAGGGCTCCCCTGGGAGACCCCTTCCCATTTGTGACTGGTTTACCACCAACTTGAAGTAGGTGGTAAACTGTGAGTGTTTTGCGACCTCGGTCACAAAACAATGGTACATTCCCGTGCCACTTGCTATTAGGAAGGGATGCCCTTGGCACGCCCCTTCCTAATAGCGACTCGTAAACCATATTTTGCGAGTCGATAATAGGTTACTGACTCGCAAAATAGGGTTTGTACATAGAACAATGCATTATACTAGACACAAACGGCCCGATGGACTGTTTGAGACCGGTAAAATGCATCGTTCATCTGGCCCATAGTCCAAAGAAAACAGAGACACACAGTGCATACAATCTTTCCTTCTTCTGATGTACTTACGAATTTACCTTACATATTGAATTTTGTCTTCTTTTTTTAGTGCTCTGTAATTATGGCTTTATTGTGACCTCAATAATTATGAATTTGTTTCACCTTTTCTTTAACAAATGTGAAGATTTATTGACGTTCAAAATATCCTTGCAAGGAATTTTGTAGAAAAACATGCTTATGGAAGCCTGTTCTGGAGAAACGTTTTTTCCAATTTGTCAACATGAGTGGCATTCCTAAGATGTCACACTCATCCTGGTGAATGCAATTAATGTCGAAAAAACATCCTCCAGTCCATTTTATCCAGGAACTCACGGCTCCGTTGTTTGCATTTATAGAGGAACCACCCATATATCCGTGTTCCCACTCACCCCTGTGATTCTCACTATTCTAGTCTATTTTTTCTTCATCGCCCTTACTGCCACAGTCTGTATCAAGCACCCCTACTCGTGTGTAACCCTAGTAACTCTACCTATGCCCTGGTACATCAAACTTTACCAAGACCCTACCACCACTACCTGTACCTGCATCCTAGATCCTCTACCACTGTTTACACACTGGTACCTGTATTAGTACGAGTACAAATACTCTAGTAGCTCCTCTTTTTTAACTCTTCTGACATTTTTTCGCCATTGATTTTCTAGTGCCACTTTTCTGTCCCTGGTTTCGTATTTTCAGTTTTACTTGGTGAATTTTCTGACAATTGTATGTGGAGAAAGATTTTCATTGTTCTGGAAATTCACCAGACTGGAATTTCTTTTTTCCTACGTTGAGTTGTCAACTGGCATTCTCCATTTCCATTTTACATAACGAGGTTGTGCCCAAAATATGCCAAACTGTGATGTTGTATGTTTGAGAAAAATGTTTTAATAGAAAAAAAACATCACATTCAAGTGTACCTAGATTTGTGAGGATATGCATAAGCTTTCCATGTTCTTCTAAGTATTCTTTGAAAAACATTTTTCTGCATTTTCCGATTTCCGCTTACCATGTAAATAAATGTGACGTTTGTCGTTGATGAAGCAATGCAATTGCTATTCAAGCGGCCCGTTTATCTCTACAATGAACTTTGAAAACTGCTTAATCAGAATCCGCGTGCCCCAATGGACTTTTCAAAGCATTAGTCGAGCGCGCATTCTGAAGACCGAACTAACTCAGTTAACACAAGCAATTATATTTTAAAGGAGGTGGCACTTCGGAGTGGGCCTCCGTTAAATCTCAAGTGGTTAACACATGACTTTGCAGGAATTAAACGAATCCATTCCAGTCCCAAGCTGACCTCGTCTAGAAATTGCGTTTTTCTATTTCAAGCATATTGTTGTCCTCTTGTGTAGAAAAAGTGCCAATTTCTACCATATCGGCTCCACATTTACAATTAGCTGCCCGGAGTTAAATTAATCTATTGAACTGCATAATGGAAAGCATATCCAGTGCCAATGAAACGGTAGGAAGATAGCAACGTCTTCTCTTTTAGAGCCACGCTAAGCTCCATTTTCGTACTTCATCGACTTAATTGAGGCGGGTATCATTTGTGACCTGTTAATTATACTTAATTGTGCTTTGACATTAGGTCGCCGGCACAGTTCAAAGGTAAAGGAGACCGCAGATGTATTTTAATTACTAATGCTGAAGTGTTTTATTAAAATGTTGTATAACTAATGCATGTAGTTATTATGATAAGGTCTGCAGCTTATATAAGGGCACTTCAAAAACTTCATTATTAATATAAAAATATATTTAATTTTTTTCTCCATTTAATTGTACTATCTGCTATATAAATTAATTTGTCTGTATATGTGGTGTATAAATTTTCTCAAGGAGAGTTGAATCATTTAATTTAGAGTCATCATAAGGCAATTAATTATGCGATGGCTGGTCAAAATTCACAAAAGTAATTATTCGCGCATAGACTTATGCAAGAGTAGTAGTGTGCTTACCATTGTGCATAGTCTAAATTCGGATGCCATTCAGAATAAAAAAATATACCGATAATAGTAGTAGGTGTACATGACAACACCCCCTCTCGACATGTTTATGAAGAGGTGGTGACACATATAACTGAAAATATGACTGTAAATATACAGGGCTTAGGCATTGTTATTCACATATTTCGCGTAAAGCTATTATTACTACAGATTAAGGATTTTTGCAACATATGATAACAATCACACACCATGGCGAAAATCTGAATTTGAAGCACATGAATATAGCCCACTTCTTGAGCTGCAACAACCTTGAGAATGCAGGCAATCCTACTCATGAGAAAGGTGTGCTCAACAGAGGAAAAGACAGATATGGTAGTAGACTTTGTAGATGACCATTACAGAGAACTACATAGAATACCATTAGTGGAGAAGTAAAAGTGGCCATGTAGCCAAAGGTTACAAAAATTATGAATTAATACATTGGGTCTGGAGGTACACACCCAGAGGGGCATAACAAAATGGTAGGATGAGTGGAGGCGCTTGAAATATAAGTTGGCCAAAATAGAAGTGCAAACAGTCTACATTGAGGTGGACCCAGATCATGGCTCCATATCTCCCCCCTCAACTATTGCATCCTTTCCAACATTCACCCTGGTTTGCTGTATAACCTGCCTATTCCAGGGAACCTCAAAGTCAGGCTAGGTAGTGAAGCATCCTTCCCAGCCTGGGTACTCACTAATGACTACGCTACACATGGAGAGTAGTTATACACGTCTTTATCCTTAAGCCTGTAAGCAATGAGCCTTTGTGGTGCTAGGATCACAGGTCCTGATTGGGTCATCGGAAACCAGGAGCTGGCAGTCGAAGTGTCAGTAATCTGCATAGGCGAGGAGGAAACAACAGCAGTTGCAGGATCATTAACTGTATAGCTGGATCCAGTCTCTAAGGTGACATCGATGTTTAGTGAGGGATGAGCCACATTTCTGATGTGAGAGAATTTTTTGTAACGGACTTCCCAGGAAGTTGGGCAGTCATCATGCATCCTAAGGTGGTTGTGACAGTAAAGTGTTCAGCCTCGAAAGGAGCATCAGATTTTCGTTTTTTTGGATTGTCGAACTAGGACTCGATCTTTCACAGGACATTGCTTGTCAGCATAGATTAAAATTTTTACTTTGCAACCAGAAACGTCTGTGCAAATGTCTTCCTCAATCTTTGATTTGGGGTTGGTCCATTGAGGTAACTTGGTTGTCATGGCTGTCCCAAAAAATAGGGTTGCAGGGTTTTCCCCTGTAGTTGAGTGAAGTGTCAATCGGCAAGCTCGAAAACTAGTATTCAAAACAACCTTGAGGTCGAGCTTCTCTAATTCAGCACGCGGCACAGGTTTCTTTAGAGTACTCATGAATCGTTCTACAAGGCCACTGGCCTGGGGCCAAAGAGGAGTACTTTTCTGATACTTTAAATTGAGATGGCTGAGAAAGTCTCTGAAGTCTCTACTATTGAAGGGTGGGCTGTTGTCATATTTCATAATCACAGGAACACCCTATGTTGCCCTTTCTTTCAATAACCTTTTCATGAGTGATGGATGAAAGATCTTCTACCATTGGAATACGTGACTATTCATCAACAATGACTATTAGATGATATAAATTCTCAAGAATACCAAAGAAATCAAGAGCAATTTTCTCCCAAGCATGGTTAGGCAATTCTGACATGTTTAAAGGGTGCTGAGTAATGTGTGACATGTTTAAAGGATGCTGAGTAATGTGTGATGAGAGACAGTTGCATAGGTGATAGGCCTTTAACTCTCTTTCAACCCTTTTGTCGAGATGAGGAAACCAGACTCTGTCTCGAAGAGCTCTGTTTGTGGCAACTGTTCCTCTGTGTCGGTCATGAGCTACTTCAATTACCTGTTGTCGTAGACTCTCTGGAATGACAATTTGTGTGCCTCGCAAGATGAAGCCTTACTTAGTCACAGACAGTTCATCCCTGACATTTCTGGATTTTAAGTACTCACTGTAAATGGTGAGAGGTCGAGAGTGCTGGTTCCAAGATTTGTGAGCAATAATGTCTTTCAATTCCAGCATGTCACTATCTTGGCTCATAGCAGTGACAATTCATTCTAATGACATGGCAGCTGGTGTGCTTGATTTTACAATGTAATTTATGTAGGCTTCAGCTGTCTTAGATGAGGTTCAATGCAGTGTGAGGGCACTCTTGAAAAATAATCAGCAGGATTTTTCTGGTTTCCCTGGATGGTAAACAACTGTGTAGTTGTATTCTTGTAATCTCAGACTCTAACATTCAAAACAAAGGGGCATCTTGGCTTTAGGATTGCCAAATATTGTCAAAAGTGCTTGATAGTCAGTCACTACTGTGAAAGGCATTCATTATAAGAACACATGGAAATATTCATAAACCCATACCAATCTTTCTTTCTAAGGTTGTGAATAAGCATGTTCAATTTGTGACAAGCTTTTACTGGCATAAGCCACGATATGCCTTCGGGCATTGGGCTGTTCATTGTGCTGTGCAAGAATTTTGCCTAACTCGACAGGGCTAGCATCAACTACAACCTCTGTATGAAGCTTGGGATCTAAGTAGGCCATTTCAGTGGCATTTTCGATGGCTTGTTTAATTCTCTTGAAACTTTCCTTGCATTCTTGTGACCATTGAAACACCACATTTTTTTTTGTCAATTCTCGTAACCGTGCACTGACCATGGCAAATGCTTGTATGTATCTAGAATGGTAACTGGCTGTCCCAAGGAATGAACATAATATAGAAATGTCTTTTGAGGGATTAGTAGTAGATAGCGCTCACGCTTTTGCTGAATCAGATGTCATACCCCCATCAGAAATGATATGGGCAGAATTTTCAATTTTGTCTTGTGGATGTTACATTTGTCAGCATTTAAAGTAAAACTAGCATCATTTAGCAAATGGCATACTTGCATGAGAGCTTTGTCATGTTTTCTCTGAGCAGCTCCTAAAACGAATATGTCATCACCATAGTTGAAGGCATTTACAACCTGCTGTATGATACATCGAATGAGATCTTGGAAAAGTTCTGCAGCAGAGGATACACCAAAACTCAATCACTTATAGCGAAACAACCAATTTGTTTTGAAAAGGTTGTAATGTACCTGCAACTCTCTTCAAGTTTCAAACTGGTGATATCCTTTGTTTAAATCAAGTCGAGAGAAAAACTTGGCACCATTCAATTGAGTTAGCATATCAGCAATCTGCGGTTCTGGATGTCGTTCTCTCTCAAAGGCCTTGTTGGCCTGACGCATGTCAACCCAAATGCATACGGTTCCTTCACTGTCTCTTTTAGGCACAACCACTATGGGAGAAACCCATGGCAATGGACCAGTAGAGCGTTCAATGATATTGTGTTTGAGCAATAAATTAAGTTCTCTTTCAACAGCTTCTTGCAAGTGAAATACAATGTGTCTGTGTCTTTGGGCAACAGGACAAATATCCTCGTTAATATGTAACTGTGCTTTCATACTCTTGAGCTTTCATAACGCATGAAATATTGAAGGAAATTGACTTACTATCTTTCGATGAGTATTCATATTATAGTTCACTGACATTTGTCCCATATGAGCAGTATTGCTGAAACTAAGCACACATGCACTTGAAGCTGTACCTTGAAGTACATGAATAGGGGCTTGCACCACTGTTAGCTTGTGTTTCACCATAGCTACAAATGAACCTTGACTTTTTAAAGGTGTCGATGCAGCCCATGAATATACTTTAGTTTTCAATTGTGTAAGTTGTGTAATGGAGACAATTCACAAAATTTCTCCTCACGCATAATGTTGATCGACGCACCGCTAGCAATAATAAATGGTATCTGTTAGAAATGGGGGGTCTCTATTTGGCAGAGGTAGGTACCTTTGTCCAACTAGGGACCCTTGCTTCTAGTCAGGGTAAGGGGGAAACACACTTTAGATAACCCCTGCTCACCCCCTTGGTAGCTTGGCATGAGCAGACAGGCTTATCCCAAAGGCAATGCATAAAGTATTTGTACCAACACTCACAGTAACACAGTGAAAACACCACACATGGCCACCACACCAGTTTAGAAAAATAAAATATCTAAACTAAACAAGACCAAAACGACAAGAATCCAACATACACAGTTAAAAATATGACTTTCAAAAGGTTTCAATAACTTGTACCATAGAAAACTATGGATGCGTGACTTTTCACCAAAATACCTGTAGATGCGTCAAAGTTCTCAAGCCAAACAGCCACAGTGTCGGAAAACAAAGAGATGCGACACTCCTGAGACCTTGTGGAGGCGATGCGACAGTCCTGCTGCACGCAGAGGAAGGGTTGCGTCGAATCCGGTCTGTACGGGGAGTGTTGCGTCGATTCTTTGTGACGGTTCCGGTCCGCGGGTGATGCGTCGGAAAAACTTGCCGCACAGGTACGATGCGTGGAAATCCGGGATGCGTCGGCGATCGATGTGGCAGCATCGAGCGGCGCTGCATCGGTCCTCTTCAGCCACGATCCCTCGATGCATCGATTTTAGCAGTTCTTCACGCTTCTTCTTTCTTCCAGCTCCCAAACAGAAGCAACAACCTCCAGAGGCCCAAAAACTGGCACAGGCACCTCTTGGCAGGTCAGAACTCACAGCAGCAGAGTTCACGGGAGCTGGGGGTGAAGTCTGTGTCCCTGAGACTTCAGAACAGGAGGCCAGCTCACTTCAGGCCCTTGGAGATCAAGCAAGGGACACAGCAAAGTCATTCTCCTTTCCTTGGCAGAAACAGCAACTGCAGGCCAACCCCAGACACACAGCAATGGCAGGACTTCTCCTCAGTCTCTCCAGCTCTTCTCCTTGGCAAAGGTTCCTCTTGAATTCCAGGAATGATCTAAAAGTCTGGGGTTTTGGGTCTGATACTTATACCACAAAATGTCTTTGTTCTCTTTGTGAAAGGGGCTCTGAGCCCAGTTCAAACCAGTTCTGGGGGACACTCTGCAAGTGCACAACAACATCCATTGTCAGTGTGAGCCTTGGTTCCAGACTCACCACGGGGGGGCGGAGCCAGCATTGTGGAAGGCAGGCACAACCCTATTCAGGTACAGATGCTACTCCTCCCACCACTCCAAATGCAGATCAGGCCTATTCAGCCTAGTGCTGACTCATCCAGACTCCTGAAGCCACTGCACCTCCCCAGCCCCTGTCACTCCAAAGCCAGACAGTCAATCCACAAACAGGCAGAGGCACACAGGATGGCTGAACAAGAAAATAGCCACTTTCTAAAAGTGGTATTTTCAAACACACAATTTAAAACCATCTTTACTAAAAGATGTTATTAAATCCTGAGTTCAGGGATACCAAACTCCATTTTTCTATCTTATCCCTATGGGAAGATATGCTTGTAAAATGTTACAAAGCATTCCCCATTCAGTCCTATGGGGCAAGATAGCCTTTCAATAGTGAAAAACGAAATTGGCACTATTTCACTATGAGGACATGTTACACACACCAGTACATGTCCTACTTTTCACATACACTGCACCCTGCCCAGGGGGGTATCTTGGGCCTACCATAGGGGTACCCTATATGTAAGAAAAGGGAAGGTTAGGGCCTGGCAAGTGGGTGCACTTGCCAAGTCGACATGGAAGTTAACACACTGCGCGCAGGCACAGCGGTGGCAGGCCTGAGACATCTTTTCAGGGCTACTCATGTGGGTGGCACAATCAGTGCTGCAAGCCCACTAGTGCAAAACACACAAGATGATGGACGGAATGCTGCACATTGGCAAACATTCACCCCCAGTCACAGATCTGGGTTTAATCCATCGTTATTTTGCTTCACCACGCCACCCCAGTTCAGACATAGCCATATGCAAATCAGTCTTGACCCTGTGCCTCATGGGAACAGTCCAGACCGAACTGCCAAGCCATGTCTTCCCTGGACCGGAATCAAGCATCCTAGGACCGGTTTCAGGCTATCAGCCTTCATCAGCCAGGATAGCTTGACTCCAGTGGCGTAGTGAGCACGGGACCCACGTCTGGGCATACCCTTCCCACTTAGGGCGAAATGCAAAACACACAAGATGATGGACGGAATGCTGCACATTGGCAAACATTCACCCCCAGTCACAGATCTGGGTTTAATCCATCGTTATTTTGCTTCACCACGCCACCCCAGTTCAGACATAGCCATATGCAAATCAGTCTTGACCCTGTGCCTCATGGGAACAGTCCAGACCGAACTGCCAAGCCTTGTCTTCCCTGGACCGGAATCAAGCATCCTAGGACCGGTTTCAGGCTATCAGCCTTCATCAGCCAGGATAGCTTGACTCCAGTGGCGTAGTGAGCACGGGACCCACGTCTTGGCATACCCTTCCCACTTAGGGCGAAATGCAAAACACACAAGATGATGGACGGAATGCTGCACATTGGCAAACATTCACGCCCACTAGTAGCATTTGATTTACCAGCCCTGGCATACTCAGTGCACTTTACTAGGGACCTACTAGTAAATCAAATATGACAATCATGGATAACCAATCACAATAACAATTTACACAGAGAGCATATGCACTTTAGCACTGATCAGCAGTGGTAAAGTGCATAGAGTCCTATAGCCAACAAACACAGGTCAGGAAAAAATAGGAGGAAGAAGCAAAAAGTTTGGGGATAACCCTGCAAAAAGGGCAATTTCCAACAGTATCGAACTCCAATGTATCTTCAGGGTAATCTTCGGACAATGTTTGTAGCTCTTTGATGCTTGTTCATGTCGATCTTTCTTTCGGCTGTGTTTTTTCTGACATTCGACTAGTCTCACATGTGCATGCCTCTCTGAAGTAAACATAGACATTGCACAGTTATCATTGCGACTTTCACTTGAAACCAACACTGAGGAACTCTTTGACGAATATTTTGATGATGATGATTGACTTTGTTTGGTGTCGATCAGTTGGTGTGACCCCTTAGCCTTGTGGGAGCACATCGAGCATCATTAATGAAATGTTCTGTTGCCCATTTTGTCTTCACACTATGACACACTTACTTTTCCCTTCGACTTGCAAACCATCACAAAATAGTTCACTTTGCCACAACCGTTGCAAATCTGTCCATTGGGGGGACATCTACCGTCGTGTGGAAACAACAATCCACATCTGAAGCACATTTTCTTTTTCTGTGGAGACATTGCTTTGTATCTGAGGGATGCAAAGCAATGTCTCCACAAAAAAAGAAAAGCTTTATGCTTTGGCTTAATATTCATGTTCATGACTGACACATTCTGGGCACTTGTGGCCTCCATGTCAGCCGCTTGTTGATTAACATGCTCTTCAGCTCAGGAAGTCCTGAGGACTTGCTCTAAGCTCAGAGTTTCCTTTATCATTCGTTGTCGAAAGGAATTTGACAGACGTCATCTATCACTCTGAGGGGTGTAGCTTCCTCACCATTAAATTCATTGAACTTACTATGCTTTATGAGGAGATCCAGTCTCGCAACAAATTCATCAACGGTTTCACCTACTCTCTGGCATTCTAGACTGAAGATGTCTCGTTCGTAGTCTACATTTGGCACTGGATTGAACTTGGCATTCAAGGCTGCTTTGATGTGATTGTATGTTACTTCACCATCCTGTGGTATGTTTTTTAAGGCCTCTTTTACAACTTCACTAGCCATGTTCATCAGATAGTTGATAATCTTTTTTTTCATCTTTTTCCTTGAATGCAGCTGTGAAGTCCTCAAAAGTCTCTATCCAAGCAGTCCATCTACTACTAATATTGTGATTTTGTCAGTATCTACTGATGATGGCGGTATTCAAAAAGCAGCAGCAGTATAACCATTGGTGGATAACAGTGGTCTCTCTAATGCTTCTATGTGTTCTTGCTCATGCAACCATCTCCAGAGCCTTGTGATATGCTGGCTTCAAGATTAACCTTGACAGTTGGAGGAGCTTTGGCTCATCCTTCCTTCGATTGGAGATTTTCATTTTGATGGAGATCTATAGAGTTGTCCTGAGCCCCCTCTTGGCAGCTTTTGGTGGTGGGCCTCTTCGTTTATGGACAGTTCTGCAACACACAACCCCAGCCCTCTCTCTGCGGCCATTCCATAGCAGGTGGTGATCTGATGACTCTCTTTGGTTGTTTCGGTAAGAAGACAAGTCTTTTTGTATCCGAAAGATTTGATAAGCAGATAACGATATGATATTCAATTGGCTTTGCGCTTAAATGTCTCTTCCTAACCACCTGGTTGATCTCTGCTTCATAGAACATCAAATTACAGTTTAACTTGCACTGGCTTGTCACAATACTCTGTTTTTCAAGACCTGGTTACATCTGCCTTTAGCATTATCACTCCATATGACATATAGCATTAATTTGCAAATATAGCATGGTACCTCTGTTTGCGGTCTTTTCATTAGCTTTCTTTGTTCATAAAAGCTTTACACAGGCTGGCATTGGGCTGAGATTCCACAGGTGCCAGTGTCGATTTTGTACTTCGACTGCAACACACATGGCATGCACAAGTATTTTTCTGGACCACGGCAAACTCTGTGGGAGAACGCTGTCGATCTGCGGGTTACTTATCCCCTACTCTTCGCCAGTTGTAGCATCCTACCCAGCCCGGGTACTCGTCCATGACTACGCCACACATGGAGAGTAGTTATACACATCTTTATTCTTTAGCATGTATGCAAGAACTCAATGTTCTAAACCTGCATTCACTTCATTACCCTCTAACACTTATGTCACAAGTCTACTGAGTCCATCATGAACCAAAAGAGTTCCATCATTCTTTATTTCCACGACACTACAAACAGTCTCCATTGAGGTGGACACAGATCATGCCTCCATATCTCCCCCCTCAATGATTGCATATTTTCCAACATTCGCCCTGGCCTGTTGTAAGACCTGCCTGTTCCAGGAAACCGCAAAGTCAGACCTGGTAGAAGCAACAGGCATTACATTTTATACATTCCCTGACCACCAACTCCTGCCTCCCTGTCCACAAACAGCAGACTCTTTTCCCTTCACACACAGACATACTACCCACACATGACAGTGCCACGCATGCTGTCCTCTCATACATAGAGTTAGAGCAAGAAATAATTATGTTGACTAGTTCTACCTTGCTTTTCTATATGTGCACATCATTGCAATGAACTGGTAACAAAACTTCAACCTGTGGCAAGGCCACAGCTATGACTGACACCAGGAAACATCCCTTTCACCCAGCCAGGTACGTGTCACTGCTATGGCTGTCACAAAAGCACCTGAGCTATGTGGAACTTACATTGTCTTAGCTTGCCACTTCCCTAACCATATAGTCTGCATGCACCGAGAAACTGTTCCACCCACGGAGGACAAGTTATGATAAATATCCTATATGCATACATGATTACTATTTTAATTTCATCTTTGCATGCTCTGTGTTGTCAGCTGAATAGCCAATCACATCCATTTCCACTGTAGCTCTGCCTTCACTGCCATGTGGACTCGCCTCTCACAGCAGAAAGAACTGATAAATCAACCTATCCATGTCAACCTGTACATGTCCATTCATGTTTCTTTCTGCACGCATATCATCAGGGTAAACTGTCATTAAGAAGACAGCCACAAATGAGTTTATGTTATGTAATAGTCAGCAACAATACTATGGGGACGATTCCGATCTCGGCCGGAAGGGCACCGAATCGGATTCGGCTTAACCGGATCCCATTCGGAGCCCTCTTTCCCGACCGATTCGTACGTGCGTCCGGCCGAGCGAGTACGATGCGAGCGCACGCGAAATCGCCGACCGACTTGTTCGCGGCTCCGAAGCGCTCCGACCGACTCGCACGGACACGACGCGCACCGCGCGATGGAGACGTTCCCCGGCCGTGCAAGTACGATGCGCGCCGCGAGCAGTCCGACCGACTCGCGCCGTCCGGCTCGAAAGAGCAGTCGGAGCCGCACTTTGGGGGTCCATGTCGGACCCCCATGTACGCGTAGCCGCGCGAGTCGCACACAGGGGGGACCCATGGGTCCCCCCTACCTGTGCATGTATGCCGCAAGTCGCTTCGAGGCGTACCCGCTGTAGGGGGCACCCTTGTTCGCCTCGCACCCATTGGGTCAATGGGAGCCCGCGTACGCGTTGTACGTCCGGCTCCCATTGACTCAATGGGAGTCTGACCGACTCGAGTCTGATTGCATGCGTGCGCATCGTACTCGTTCGGTCGGACTGCCAGAGTCCGATTCGGTCGGAAATCTCTCCGGGTCCGGCTCGGTTGGAGAGATTTCCGGCCTGAATTGGAATCGGCCCCTATGTGTTATACCTGTCAGCCTTAGGGTCATCTTCCCCAAACATTTTGCATTTGCCCTCCAGGTTCCTCAAACCCATTTTTGTTGGCATTTAGGACTCTGCACATTTTACCACTGCCAACCAGTGCTAAAGTGCTTGTGCTCTCGCCTCTAAACATAGTAACATTGGCCTACACCCAGTTGGCACATTTAATTTACTTGAAAGTCCATAGTAAAGTGGTACTACGAGTACCTAGGGCCTGTACATTGAATATTACTAGTGGGCCTGCAGCACTGATTATGCTACCCACTTTAGTAGCCTTTTAAACATGTATCAGGCCTGCCATTGCAGCTTGTGTGTGCAGTTTAAACTGCCATTTCAACCTGGCAAAATTAACCTTTTGCAAGGCCTAAATCTTCCTTTCTAATACCGATAAGCTACCCCTAGGGTAGGCCCTAAACAGCCCAGAGAGCAGGGTGCAGTGTAGTGAAAAAGTTGGACATGTTCTTTTAAGCTTTACATGTTCTGGCAGTGAAAAACTCTCAAATTCATTTTTCACTACTGCAAGGTCTCCCTCTCCCACAGGATAGCATTAGGTTAACTTATTTCATTTAATAAGCAATAACTATCAATTTGGAGCAGGTAAGGAATGTCGAGTTTGGTGTCTAAAGAATTGTAATTTAAATGTCTCTTTAATGTCAAAGTTGCATTGTAGGTCACAGTTATGAAAATGCCAGTTTTAGAAAGTTGGAATTTTCTTGTCCCAACCATTTGGTGCCTACACCTTTTCCTGGGTTACATGACTGGATGTAGTTGACAGTTTGACTTTGTTTATTCATCCTAGACAGCCACAAAATAGAAGGATCAGATGTGCTTGGATGGGCTGTTAATTGGCAGGGTGGAACTGTGCACAGCCACACTTGCAACTGAATTGGCTGTGCCCTACCTTCACACTTGTCACCACTGCATTGTTCATGCAGCCATTTAGTTGCCAGGGCAAGGGAGGCAGGAAACTTCAAGAACTTCAAAGGGAATTGTCTAGAAACATTTCCTACTTCAAAGAAGGCACTATGAATAAAAATAGGACGCTAAGACCCACTCTTCAGTACATTACTAGACCTGTGGATACTAAAGAGGAAGGGCTGCTGCCCTGTTGCTCTGTTGCCCTGCTGCCCTGCTCCCCTTCTTGCTGAGAAGAAAGACTGGACTTGCAACCTTCACCCTAGGATTTTGAGCTACAGGGACATAACAAGCTCCAGAGGCGCCCTGCAACTGTCCAGCTGACCTGCAGTCTGGACCTGCTCCTGGACCTGCCTGAGCCCTGCCAGCCTCTTCTGGAGTGAGTTCTGGACCACCAAAATGTTCCCCCCAGATCTTGCACCCTTGGTGTGGCATCAACTGGGCTCCTCTACAAGGAAAAGGAGAAATTCTGAAGTTTTGGGCTCTTCACAAATGGACCAGTTCATGCCAAGATCTTGCCACCTGTGCTGCCCCCAAATGAGAAGCTCAATTAAGCTTAACTCTTTGCGCTACAGTGATCACCAGCAATGTAAAATCTGCAGTTTGAACTGCAGAATTGACAGGACACAGTGACCATCAACACGAAGCTCCAGCAAGGGCCATCCGTGATGTCCGACAAGATTTTCATGCTACAGCGACAGCCAACCATGAAGCCTGGCCTGCTCTTTGCGCTACCTCAGCATCCATTCGCCATGCTCTACCTGCTTCTTGTGGTCCCTTCCACTTCTAACAGGACTCTTCGTGCTGGGATTTCAAGGTAACTCTTTTACCTAGTTCCTGTATACAGCCCACGCTCCATTGTGGTTGGCCTGAACTTGTGACTATGACCAGACTTTGTGCTTTTAGATGCTTTACTTACCTGAAATCTTTAAAATTGCATATCCCCAGTTCTGGTCATAGGATGCTTGTCATTTTGGTCTCAAATATTTTATTAAATCTTATTCTATTTTTCTCAATTCGTGTGGGATTTTCCTTGTTTTGTGTTTTCACTTTCTCGCTGCATAAATATTTTAACCATTGCCTCTAAGTTAAGCCTGACTACTTTTGCTTCAATCTACCAGTGGGTTAAGCACAGGTTAATTTGGGGTTTGCTTGTGTTTCACCGTAACAGAATTTGTGGTTGCTGCTTGACCAGGGTTAACACCCAGTCAACTAAAAACCTAATTTCCAACATGTGTCACATCTCTCCATGTTAATCTGTCAAGTATACTAAAATATATTGCAGGGCTATTTCAGTCAGAGTCAGTATTCATTGGCATACACACAAAATACAAAATGTGTAAGAGAAAGTTTTCAGCTATCCCATCAACTTCATTGATGTTCCTGACATTGATGACCGTCCATTCAAGAGCGCACAATCCGTGGAGAAAAGCTTCTGCTCCTACTGTCTGCTATTTTGGCAGCATCCCACACCTTAGCGGATGAGGAGATTATTTAGCTCAAGTTTGATATCAGCTCACATACCATCTCACTGTCAAGCAACAGTCTCCCTTAACAAGTAGGTTTCCAGATTTCAGGTACTGATGTGCAACAACTAAGCCAGAGGTACCTGGAGTAGGGCTGGAGTGGACCTTCCTGATATTTCCTGGGTCCTCAGCTGGTACCAGCAGTGGAGGCCCTTCTATCACTTGTGGCAGTCCCCATTCATGTGGGTTTAAACCTCCAATATAGTACAATACCCAGAGATATGCTCCCAAATAGCCAGGTGTGCATTCTTCACTAGCTGGCCAGAAGTCCTCTGGGAAAATCTCAGAACCTTCTCTCCAGCTAGCTGTGCTTCCTTCAGAACAAAGTTGAGGGCCCTCTCTTCTCGGCCATTTTTTTAGGCTCTAGGTGTCCACTAAGCAGCAGATGGTGGTGAATTGTCTTCTTGTTGGAGCTTGACTCAGGAATGGTCAGTTTTCCATGCCTGACAGCTAACTGCTTCTGTTTCTTAAGTGTGGTCAGCAGATAACTGCAACCCACTAAGTAGAGCTATGCTGCATAGGAGTAAAAATGTGAAAAAGAGGGAGGGTGAATGGGACAATATGCTTGGACTCATAGATGGCATCCTAGTGGTCCACACATCACTGACAGTGAGAAATCAGGATATGTTTGCAGTGTCCCCCCACTATTTGCCTCCATTTTCTGACTCTGATTGTGAAATAATGACAATCAGTTTGAAGTGGTATAGAGAAGAAAACCAAAGTCAATGACAGTAAAGCAAGTGAAATCAGGACGATTAGTTGAGAGAACTGTAAATGGGACATACTATCAAAAGTGTGGCATCAGGTAAATTAAACAAATAAATGGGGAGAGAGACCAATCGTTTCAGGAATTGACTCACTCTTTGAACCCCTATTTAAATTTTGTGACCACTTCCTGCAACCCTTGGTAAGAAAGACACCCTCTTTTTTACAGGACACAGGGGCAGTCCTAAGCTTGATTGACAAGATCAGACACACCAACAAAATAATTTTATTGGTTACATTGGATGTAGAGGCCCTGTATACGAATATTCCTCAATAAGCCACTCTCAATTTGATAGAGGATGCCCTCAGTAACGAAATTTGGGATTCCCCCACACCTATCCCTTTTGTTCTCGAACGTGCCACCCTTGCTTTGACAGAGAATGTCTTTGAATTAAAAAATCAGCTATACCATCAAACCGAGGGCAAGTCTATGGGTAGTACCTTTGCTCCCAGTGTAGCATGTATGTATATGGCAGCATTTGAGAAAAGACTGATCTTCGATATCTCTAATCCTTACAGAACTAACCTACTACTCTGGAAGAGATATATTGATGATATTCTAATCTTCTGGTAAGGGGAAAAAGATAGCTGTGAGGAGTTCTGTAGATGGATTAACACCCTCAATCCTTACCTTCGTTTTACTAGCACTATCTCCCACACGGACATCCCTTTCCTTGATCTCATGATCAGACTTGAAGATGGAGAACTTAGTACCACCATCTACAAAAAACCAACTGACTGCAATAGCCTCCTCCTTTACAGTAGTCATCATCCCCGAGCATTGAAAGACAATCTTCCCTTTGGACAATTCGTAAGGTTATGTCAGAATTGTAGCTCTGTAGAAGACTATAAAATTGAGGCAGAAAAACTCTCAGATAACCTAGCCAATCGAGAATACCCTAATCAAAGTGTTTCTCTCTCAAAGTAGTGAGCTAGGAATAACAATCGGGATGCACTATTGGAAATACGACCCAAACAAACAACAGATACCCTCACATACTTAACCACATTTACCCGATTCTAATAGAATCCGTAAAATCATCAGGATACACTGGGGCATTTTACAGACAGGCACATTAGATCTGCAACCTCCAAGATTTGCATTTAAACGCACCAAGAACATTAAAGACATACTAATCCATACCAGACCTCGGCAAACCTTCACGAACCCAAAAATACCTTTATGGGGACTCCCCCTTAAAAGGATTTTACCCTTGTGGGTCTTGCACTGTGTGCTCTCTGACAGAGGTTACTAAAGAAATTAAATTCTCCAGTTCATTCAAATGGGAATTGAGGACCCACACAAATTGCAATACTTGCAATTCTATCTGCATTAACACATGCCTGTGTAACTTACACTACATAGGGATGACCACCAGGATGGTCAAAACCAGAATTACAGAACATTGTAGCAATATCCGCTGCCATAGATTAAACACCAAGATGTGCACACAATTTGACCAGCAAAAACACACTCCAGATGCTTTACGCCGGGCATTACTTGAGGCACACCCCAAAATGAATAAAAAGGCACTCTTCCAGAAAGAACAAAGGTGGATCTACCGTCTCTCTACAGACAAACTGGGATTGAATGAGGAAATCCCTTGGACAGAGCTCAACAAACAATACACGGTTAGACGCCCCGCAGGACCAAGAGCCCTCCCTGTACCTTGGTCCCTACTCTGTTTTACCAAAAGGGATGTCAACTTGTTACACACTGGAACAGTGCTATTCACCTCATTGGTTGACCACTGGTTGACCACTGCAGGGTCACCGTCTATGACATATAATACAGGTTTGATAGGTCCCTAACTTTGCTTTATCCAATCCATACGGATGTGACCCCTTGCTACACAGACATGGCACTACCTCTTCAACTCATCTCCACATACCAGGTGGGAGGCGAGTGTACTTACAATACACAATGCATGCTATGGCTAAGATGTTTTATTAGATGGTGTCCTGTCATTTTCCTTGACATTGCCCTCTAGCAATAGTTAACAGACACTTCCAGATGGCAGCCATCTACATCCCTGGGTGGGCTCCCACACACTTTCATTGCTAGTCAGTAACATGTGCCCATCACCTCTTCCACTACGTCTTACTTTAATTGGGTGGTTGGTGTGAGCAATGTCACCATTTTAAGTGCTGATACAGTCCTGTTGCTTTCTTGTGTGTTTTTTGACTACCAGTGATGCTCTACATCACACCCCGAGATGTTGAGCCCATTTACCCCCAGATGCATGTCTCTCCGGACATTTGAACATGTTCAGTGATTCATATATCTTGAACATACACTAAGATGGCGGCCGTTTCCACCGCCTGGTGTGTCCCTCCACACTGTCTAGTCTCCTCTATGACGAGTCTCCTCCCACTTTCGCCAGACCACGGAGTACTAAGCGAGCAGTCACACACTTGCTAGGTACCACCCTGATTCCGGCAGTGAGTGGGTAGGTCTTACGGTGCACTTGCCGCTGAGCAACCATGAGTATCTCGGCTAAACCTTTTAGCCTCCATGGCAGTTGCTTTTTTACCGTTGATCTTGCTCCTAGCTTCCTGCATCCTTTCACTGTAATTTGCTGAATGTTATGCTGTTATTACATCCTGCACAACTCTGTTCAGGACACTAGGTAATTTCAAGTGTCCTTCCTGCCGTGAGTTGTTGACGACTGACACCAACCCCAATGGGGTGAGTTCCTTCTTCTGCCACCACAGTGGTTATTGCATCATACCTTTTTTTCAAGCCATATTGCTTGTTTTTTTAACTCACATGGCTGCCACGTTGTTTTGAATTGTCTATCACATTGGGTTTAAAGCATGCCATATTACGAGAGGACACTGATGTCTGTTCATGATTTGTGTTGGACTACAACAATGATTTATTTGTCTAATGCATTATTTTTTGTTCTAATAGGTCGGTCATTGAATTTCAGGTACCACACTGTAGGTTTTAGGTTTGGTTTATCAGGGTCACATTACCAGACAACCAAACGCAGTGTAGATAGCTTTTTACTAAGGTCCTGACGAATTGCTACTAGATCTGAGGACTATTCCGGCAAGAAACATGTTGACCACTTGATAGTGCGCCATCCCTGAAACATTATTTCAGTACTGCGCCATCCTGTTTTTAATCAGGTTGGAAGACTCGCTGTTAAAATAATTCTCTGGAGTACTTCCATATCCTGTTTTAATACTCACTCCGAACACTCACCTGCACTACATTCATCTATACACCTAGGCCCCTCACCCCCATGTCACCCAATGGCACTTTGGAATAAAAGATCTCCGGCAAAGAGCCCCTCATAGGGAGCCCGTCAGGTTTTGCAGCGCCGACCGGATGAGGAGCATGCCCTATGATGAAGCATGACACCCTGCTGGGTGTGTGAGGGCCCTAATTCCAACAGGAGGAATCCCTAATCCTTCCTGTAACTCTTGGGAATGTATGACCACCTAGTCCCACTGTCCTCTCTCACCTTTGACTTTAGGAACTGCATACCTTCTTGTATTGATGATGAGAGAGAATCAACCCATCTAGAATCTGGCTGTCCCACATCTTTTGGGCCCAGAATTTCTGCCCACCTGGTGGGTAAATTAGGGAATGGACCCCAATAGGCCCTCCCCGGAAAGACAGAAATTTTACTAGAAACCAGGTAGACCAATTGAAAATAAAGGAGTGGGTTTGGATATGGCCCGTTTGGGATTAGGCTGTCCCCAAACTGCCAGTGACCAGACAGTTATATTACCCCCTAGGAGTCAGATTGGCAAATTTACCCTATATCTGTCCACTTGTGGGGAGGCGTGGAACGATCACTAGACACTAGGGATTATGTTTTTATTGTGAATGTAGTAGAAGGCAGGCGTGTAAAATATCAGGCTGCCTTTCGCCACTCCAGAGGAAATAGAGTCTTCCTTTCTTCCTCAGAGGCTGATTGAGAAGTTTACATGCTATCTGCCCACTTATCTCCACTAGACACAAGGGATTATTTTTTATTATGCATAGGATGGAGAGCTGGCCATTCCTTTGAATGAGGCTACCTCTATACCACCATATCCCAGACAGTCTTTCTGCACCTCGGAGTCTAGGTTAAAGGTTTAGCCCCACTCTGTCTCCAGGGAGGCATCAACACAATTATACCATCAGTGTAACAAAATTGAAATAAAAGATGGTTTGAGGGCTGGGCAGTCATTTAATCAACTCTTCTTACACCCCTGGGTCCGAGAGAGCCTTTCTGACCACTGGAGGATTAGATTAGGAGTGTACCTCTTCTATGCACACTTAAAAAATATGATCAACGAAATCCCAACTTCCACTCACTTTCCAATGAGGATGGCTGCAGTATTCATGCTTGGAGTCACTGGAAACACAGGAACCATAACAACCCTTGTCATTTCTAGCAGTTACAGTCCCAGTTGAATTCAGAGTGGTGTGGCTTGCCTGGATCCCAGCACAGTTTCTAACTTAGAATGCACAGTGAAGATCAAAGGAATGCCTAAAAACACCCCATTTCCTCTCACATTCCAATAGAGATGCATGCAGTTTTTAGTCCCGGAGTCAGCTGGAATCTCGCGAACACTATGAACCCTGAGCATTCTGAACACTAGAGAAACTGGGAATGTAGGGAATTGTAAGGTGGTGCCCAACATATTCACACAGATTTAATAGAGTTTCCACTGGCTCTGGCTGGAGTCTGATGCCTCAGACGAACACAACAGTCCTCCACCGGATTAGTGGGGCTCTGCTCAGGGTAGGAAGGGACTTCTCTGGTGAGTGCATGAGGCCAAGATGCCAGGCCCCAGACATTCACTTAGACTTCACAGAGTTCCCACTTTGACCCTGTCAGACCTTTACAATCCAAAAGAGCATGTACAAGCAGTACTAGTTGAATGTTGGGACTCTCACCTTAGTGGAGAGGGGGATCTCTAGAAAGTGCTTCAAGCATGAGCAGTGCCCCACCAGCAGAAGGAGGACTTTAATGCTCCTAAGTTAAATTATGTACACCGGTACCTACCATTTGTTCTCATGGTAGATCACTAAAATGACAAAGTGTGCACTAACTCTGAATCCTGTCAACGCCTCACATACTTTTGTTGCATACAAAACATCACCAGTGAAGTCGGAAAAATACATTTCACCCACACTTACTGTGCATCCAGAATAATTTTGCTTGACTGGCTTCTGAGGTTGCTTAGGAATGCATATTTTTCAACTGTCAGAACAGCTTTCTTACCATTTACTTCAGTATTATTCAACCCTGACTTCACCCAGCATTCTCTCACTTTGATTTTTGAAGCTATCAAGAGGGAGACCTCAGGATTAAAAATAAAATATTCAAGGTTCATGCCTCAGTTGCATACAAAGTATGCCACTTTTTGAAAGCACCACAACACCAAGATTCAAGTGTAAAGGATTGAATAGGTCCAGGATAACAACCCATGAGATCATCCTCCTTCAGCAACTGTCTGCCCACTGCCCCTGGGATTCTACAATCCAGAACCCAATGGAGATGGCAGCCAGATGCTGGAAGGTTGCTAGGATACAACACCACTGGTACTGCTTGAATTTCAGAGTTTTCATTACACACAGTTGCATCACTATGTTTCCCATTAATCATTGAGCTCCAGTGTATCCAGGGGACTTATACCTTTCCATCCAGTGTTCCATTACTTTTTTCCAAGAAAGACCATTTTCAAGCTATGAAGAATCATAGGTGAGGCATCATTAACATGTTCAAGCTACACTTAAATTAACCTATGTCCTCTTAAAATTTGCAGAATGTATGTATGAGGGCTGCTTCATAGTCTCATGACAGAATGCCACCTATCAGAATGTTGGTCACCTCTGTGCACAGGGAACAGCTGTGGGAAAGAAAAGCTCCATGGCTGGTGGGCATTCCTGGGAGCCCACTTATTTTGAAATGAGTTTCATCTATAATCAAGTAATGGAGCATTGGGAAAGAAGGCCAATGTGAGCACAGCTCAAAGGAAGCACAGTCACTAGCCTCCTGTTCTAAAACATGTCTTATCCTAAACTCCCCTGTCTTTTTAAATGCTTTAATGTGGGCCCCATATAGCGACCTTAACTATCCTCTAGAACTTCAAGGGGCAAGAGGTGGACAGCTGCTGGATTGTTGCTGCTAAATAGCCTGATGTTTGCAGAGATCTTGGAACTCAAAAGTACTGGGGGTAGTGGAGTTGGGGCATGCCATAACACTCATATAAAATCCATCGGAGATGTTGCATAAACTAAGACTCTGCCTTGCTCTACAAGGTTAGCTTAAACACCTACAGATTCCTGAACTTAGTTCAGATCATCAACTTTTGAATGTGAAAGAATAGGTTATAATATTCCTACACACCCCACTCAATTCATAGTTGATGTGGTGTGCATGCTTTCTGGGCTACTAACAGCCCCTAAAAAGCAATCAGGAATGTAGTAGTATTTCAAACCCAATGTCATGCTTTCTAATATCCCACACAAGTACTTGAATGAGAGAAAGACACTTTGGTAAAGATTTATCAATATTTGACACAGCGCAACTCAGAAAGACACTTTGCTGTGCTGTGTTGCGCTGTGTCAAATGGAGAGGGCAGGAATGGACCATATTTACTAAGATATGTCGCATTCCTGCTCTCTCACTGCGCTGGTGCACTATGATCTGCATAGCACCAATGCAGGCACCATTGCACCATGATGCACGGGTGCCTACATTGCTGTCAAAATTGATTTTGAGCAGGAAAAATACCTTCCTGCAGTGAAAAAATCCTTGGATACTTTTCTTTTTTCTAAGTGTGCTGTAGAATGCAGCACACTTAGAAAGAGGAAACAACAAGGAGAAATAAAGATAGTTCTCCTTGTTTGTGCCTCTATCAGAAAGGCGTGCAAATTTGACACATCTCAGGTTTACTATTCTTGGTAAATCTGGGAATGCAGCAAAAAGCATGGCTGGATGCTTGGAAATACCCACTTTCCACTCATTTAGGGGCATATCTACAGGGGCTGGCGATAAATATATCGCCGCTTTAGCGTCCGTTTTCGGACGAAAAGCTGCGACAATTTTAACGCCCTATTAGCAAGGACACGCTAAAGCGTGAATCCATGCTTCTTCGCCCTTTCACATATCGCCCAGCTTTGCATCTCTAATGAGATGCAAAGTGGGCGTTCCTCCCCAGAATAACGGGAGAAATGTCGCTAAGCGACATTTCTCCTATTATCAAGCCTCACGCTACGAAGAATGGCGACAAGAAAAGTAGCGATAACCTCTGTTATCGCTACTTCCCTTATGCCTGCTTTGACACTGACTTAGCCATGATATCCTATGGAAGGTGGATATCATGGCTAAGTATGTGTAGCCCTATCAGCAAGCTATCGCCAAAAGTTGTGCGATTATCGCTGGATTTCCAGCGATAATCGCACAGTTGGCAGCTTGCGCTCTGAATTTTATTGCTTTGGAGATAAGCGTTGCTGATAGCACGCTATCTCCGCGATAAAATTCAGAGTTGGCCGGCGATAATTATCCTCACGCTAAGAGCGCTGAGCGATAATTATCGCCAGCCCTTGTAGATATGCCCCTTAATGCCTTCCCTTTGCAGAGTAACGCAAAACAGTGACTTTTGCTGCCTTGCATTAATTCAGATTTTCCATGCCACACAGGGCATTGCTGTGTAGTTTTGCATGGCTTGGTAAAATTGACTTAAGGATTGTGAGGCCTTGAGTCATCTTGTGTGATGAAAGGGCTTGATAAATCTGGCCCTTTATGCTTAAAAGTGTTTTATTTCAACAGTTTCATCCTATTGCTTAGTACTTGTAAAATAATCACAATTAATATTATTAAAACAGCACAAATGCACGTTGTTGATAACAAAAATTATTTGAACATTTCTATCATAGTGAAAATATCGTCTGGCAACTTAAAACCCTAAAGCCTACTTCTATATTCTATACTATGAGACGATAGATTAGCTTAACTTGCATCTAGAGTTTCTTATGTGGAATCAGCGCACTGCATACTTGTTTACAGCAAGAAACTGTAGTTATCAGTAACCAGGAGAGAGTGTTCCCTTGAAAGGAAAACAATCATCAACTGTGCTCCTCTTCTCTCCTCTTGGACTTGGCTTGGTATCAGCTCTCTGTGTAGGACGGGATGCTGTGGCAGTACGGCACTCTGGCGGTCTCTGTTAGGATCTTCAGGCTGTATATTTTGTGATACTTTGATGCGAAGGACCTCTCTAATTATGTGGCCACTTGGTAAGCCTTTTATAACTGCTGATCACTGATCTTACATGATATTGGGAATGTTTGCAGAATTTTGAGAAGACCTGTGTGCATCAATATGCTAGTCTCAGATGCATTAGTTTAAACAAATATGGTAAAAATACATAATTTTACAATACATTGTTTACTGTTAGCTGACCTTGTAATATAGATAACAAGACAATTGTTATAGACTGATGTTGCACTATGTGTGTTATTGATGTCACTGTCTGGATAACCTGACACTTTCACAGGTTCTTGGGAAGATAAGAGCAGACAGCGCCTACGTCAAAGGTAAACATGCCGATGACCAGAGATGGAATGGAGACTCTGCCTGCTCAAGAAGGAGTCTAACAGCATTGGCTTTACATCAGAGAGTAGACATACCCCTCCCTAACTGGATCAATACTGTATTGTTTTCAATGTTAAATTCAGGTACAGTCAACCGGACAACATTTAACAAAGGGTAAGGTATTTTATATTTTAAGTGATTACTGAATGTGGTAAATACCACAAAATGTGGAATTCCTATTCCTGCGCAAACTGGTATTTGCCTAGGATGTCAAAGTTTTTCCACTATACAATACACACATGACAGAATGGTTTATAGTCCATGATGATATCTTACCGAAATGGAGAGAGGAGGGGACAACATTGCAGAAGAATGAGCTACTCCATCTTTGTTTTAAACTCATTGTATCCTACAAAGGCCTAATACCATGAGATCACTGTATTTCAGCATCTTCTGGTTTTATTGTATATCTGTGAAATTCCCTCATTGACTTCCTCAGGTTTGTGAAACATGTTGGACATTTGAAACCTAACCTGAACTCTCAGTGCATACAAAATGAGACTGCCATGAGTTCAATTTGTTTTTTAGTTTCTAAGCAGTTGGAAGTCATGACAGTAAAAATGGATTTAGTAGGGAGTCAGTCTTTATCAAGAGTGGTACATGGGTAGGTTGTGAATGGTTAACAGGTACCTTTATTAATAAATGGAGAATGATTTGTAGGTATGTGTACTCTAATTTGAGTTAGATTTTATGTTGTCTCCTTTTGTCTTTCAAAACGGGGTCTGATTATTTCATTTTTTGTTGTTGCATAACCTGTGCAAGTAAAACTGTACATTTGCTCCCTGGTTGCACTGTTAGAGGCTTCAGAATCAGGTGATACTTTAAATCTTTGTTTACTATTACCAATTACTTTCCAGCACCAATTCATTTGTTGACACATATTTGGAAACTGCAAAATATCTATATTTAGATCTCTTTGGGCTAAAATATGAGAAATGCTGATCATGGAAAAGATTTACTACTGCAATCTACAAGCAGAACATTGTTTATCATGTTGCTGTTAGCTAGATGTGTTGTACAGTTGTCAATCTTAATATTAATTGTAATATAATCATTTGCATTGCTAATGAATGCATTGTGATCTTATGGTAGGCTATGTTTTTAATGTGCACTGTGTGCTTTGATGCTACGTTCAAAAAGCACAACTGGTTCTGTTGACCTCTGGTGTGGCACATAATCTGAGTCACTTAATGTCCCTACTTGTGACATAATCTGTTTACTAGGTAAACTGTGTGGCCACGCTTATCTACCGCCCACTGTATATACTGACTCTATGCGTCCTGATGCATCCATGGTATGCTTTGCTTTGTGAACATATCGAAAGGTATGTATCCATATCCATATCTATATGGATGTCAGCAGCATTAAATGTTAGGATATTACCTTTGGCTGTCTATTCTCGCAAGCATATCTTTCAAGTCCAGCTGTATCTAATACAAGGCATTCACATGTGATGTCCCTCTCTGCCTATCAAGATTAACACGGCTGTTGAGCTGCATAAAATCTGGATTTGCATCATCACCAGACTGAAATGCTGGAAGTAAAGGAGGGAGAGAACCAGATGTCATGCCTTCTGCTACTAAGCTACAATAGAATGGATAGAAATATGTGTCAAAACTGGTGAGGCGCCATTCCTCCATCACTTCATAAAAGAGCTGAAAAGACATCTATTTAGCAACATCTCAACAGCCTACCACCTCTGCCTCGCCTATAGTTTTCGCTGCAAAGATATCCACCATGGTGGTGGAAATCTCCTAATAAGTATACTATTGTGTAGTAGATGTGAGAGGGATTAGGGAAATGGTGGTAAAATGAGGAATAATTACTCAAAAATGGGTGGGCTAAATGATTTTAATGGAAAATTACAGAGAGGTTTGGGAGGGACATGCTAATACAAAACACCCCCCCCCCCCAAAAGAGTAAAATCATTGCAATTCACAAAATACACTTCTAAAGTTACTACAGCACTAATGCTGTCAATACAAGCTTGAAAATATATATATATATCTATATATCTATATATGTATACATTTATTATATATAAAATATATATATAATATATATATAATACATTACACAGTGGCATTCACCGCTATGTAGTTACAGTTGGGTCAGATCTTCATAGGAAGAGCGTTTTTTTCGATTGCTTACAACTTTGCCACTGTTTAATTAATCTGAACAAAACTTTCCATAAAAAAGTCCATCCCCCTCATCTTTTTCATGGAAAGTTTTGCACTGATCCATCAAGTGTGACCAAGAAAAATGGGCGGGGCGAAATGTTAATTTCCCTTGTTAATTCCCATAGGAAAGTTTCTTCTCTGATACAGAAACAAACTAAATGGAATATCACCAACTTTGGCAAAATGTTAGAGCTTAGAAAGTATGCTTTTTGTGTTCTGGTTTAAATCTGCTTAGCTCTTTTCAACAAATTTGCTCTTAAAGAGTTGTCCGGTTTGGAAAATGTAAAACAAAATTCCAGGACATGAGAACTCAGCTCCCAAGTCCTGAAAATATTTCAAAAATATTTAAAAAGACGGCAGGGGAGGGACACGCTGACCAACAGGCACTTGGAGGCAAAAATACAAAAAAATCTTGACAGGGGTACACCTGCACTCCCACACGATCCAGTGCTGCCCTCATGCGATATACTAAGGTGTTTCCATGGGACCCAAAATACTCCTACTGTAACTTTTTATTTTATTTTTTCCACGTTATCTTTAAATATTTTTAATTATTTTACATTTATATTTTACTTAAAATATATATATATATATGTTTTAATAAACTTTATCAAGTGTCCATATAGTTTCCCATAGTGGAGATCTCCACCCCGTTGTCGTAGATTTCCACTATGGCCTGATTTCAAGTCAGGTGGAACGAAAATAATGCATGCTTGCCTATTTTAATTTCGTTCTGACTGATTATTAGTGATTAGGGGCTTAGAAATTGATGCGGTTCACCCCCAGATTAATCGTGCCAACTCGTGTTAATAATTGTAAATTTGTCTGCTTCCCACACATATGCTTCTCTTTGCTTTTCACTAAATATTTAGCAATATAAGAGAAAACATGGAAACATTTTTCAAATTCCAATTTCAATCTGCTAAGTAAAACAACTCAGTACAGAATTGATCATTTCCAAAGACAGAAAACAGTACCTCGTACCTCCTTTCATCGTCAAAGAGCAAGTTTTATTAAAAAATAATTTAAAGTCATACAGACTTTAACGTGCTCCTTGTAATATGCCTTTTGGGCTTATTTGATAATTCACACTCCCAAAAGTGTCAACGAGTCAATTTAATTTCAACAACAAATGTAGAAAGTGGCCTGCTGATGTTTCCATGGCACATATTGTAAATTCATTCTAATGTCAAGCAAGACGCTTGCAAGGCTTTACTAAATAATGCTGTCGCTTATTTCCATTGATTTGAGTGATAAATGGCCTAGATTTCACTGTTCAATTTCAATGTAAACAACAGTCAGAATATTGATTAGCCGTCCACTCTAAAAATAAAAGAGAAAATGCTAAATTAATTGGTGCCGACTTGATTTGGAGTTTATAAAGCCAGCAATCCTCTTTCCTTGGCAGCTTACCATTCAAAGAGAAGAGAGAAAATGACTGGCTGAACTTTAGTGTGCCAAACAAATCAACCTGAATAGCTGCACAGAAGTACTGTGGATCACTCACAGAAAACCTTCAACACTTTACTAAAACTGACTAAGCTTTTGATTAGCAACCAGGTGTTATTTAGCAAATCAGAGGTGCTAGATAGCACTATATTTCCCTGGGTATTCCTATTTCCATGCATACTTCTGAGGATTACCCACGTGGCATACAATCTGGTATAAAATTTTCCGCACGACTTGCAATCTGCTGTTGAAAATGTGCATTTGAACATTTCAAAAATATATTTTCCCGCACCCTCAAAGAATATTGATGGTTTGTCATTCCTTTCCCACCCAGTAAAGAAAGGCACTTAGGGGCTAATTTATGGATCCCCGCCTGTCAAGTAAGGATCTCTTTGCCAAAAGTACCTTGGCAGGTGGGGTCCATACAGATTTGCAAAGATGAATGTCTATTAGGCCGACATTTTATTCCAACCTGCTTAGCATTAATTATTTTCAGAAACTAAGGCCCTTATTTAGAGTTTGGCAGATAGGCCACTGGTCATCCACCATGGCCGAATGCTGTCGTCCATTAGACTGGTGTCTTAACATTCTCAGTATTTAGGGTATCATCTGTCAAGCCCAACATCCTCCAATGCAGAGTGAGGTCCTTCTGCAGCCCTTTTTTCCTCTGTCAGTAATTGGATCATCCACCGTTGGTGGTCAAATGTCCATCAAAGTTGGTGTGGCGTCCAGCATATTTGGAATTTCTCCAAGTGAGATGCTATGACAGAGGATTGCAATGACAGACTGCAAAAACTGTGGTGGACATCTGTCAAAATTAAGTGAATGATCCATGAAAACACACTTGCTATAGATCTATCAATCAACCAACTGAAAAAAAGCTTCTGCCACCGCCACGCCAACAAAACATGGCAAACCAAATAAACCAAACTATTTATCACTCACAACACAAATCTGTAAAGCTCAACAACAGAAAACCCTACCAAGACAGGCAGGAGAGCCCTTGATTTTTTGAGAATGAGATAACTGTAATGGTGGCTGGGATTTTGAGGTTACAACCACAGTTGTTTGGAGCTGAAGCACAGAGCACAACCATGAATCAGCATATGTAAATGTGGGCCAGAATAGTGGATAACGTAAGTGGTGTGTCCATTGTGTGACACTCACAGGATAACATCCACAAGAGGTGGAATGACTTGCAGGGGAAAGTCCATTCCACTATGCCAGGTCCCACTACCCTCCAATCAACCTCTTGGCAAAGGAGGAGAAGGTGTTGGCAATTCTCCACATAGAAGACTTTATGCATAGATAGGGAAGTGGACAGCAGTAATTATTCAGTAAATATCTGTGTAGATATGCTTGATCACTACTTTCTTTGGGGACCCATTGTTAACTCACTAAAAATGTATGTTTAAGAAACATACTGTCGCACATATGTAGTCTCTTTAAAGTCACAGTCCACAGTATTTCTGGGGTTACATTCTCTCAGTCTATACTTCCCCTATCCCCACAATCTACAAATCTATGTGGCTTTAGGGTGACCAACTACCATCATGGACATAGTATTCTGTCCAAAAAATATCAAACCATCTGCACAATTAAGACTCTGAAAAACTGTCAGGTTTCTGTTAACAAAGCCTCCTCTGGCTATGCTGGTGCAAATCTTATACCAGTGGCATACTGCATCTTGTGCCTTTAGTCAATGGTTATCACATTGTCCTATATAATGATTGTGCATGATTCAAATTATTTTTTATGCATGTGAATGATAGGGAAATGCTGTTGGACACAAACATCAAACTTAGAATGTGTCACACATGCTGAGAGAACACTCAAGTGGTGTCAAGCTGCATTGCCTTCTGCGATCCTGCCGTGGCAGTGCGCATCTGAATTCAAACATCTCTGTCAGGCAGGTGCAGGTATGTAATTATTGAGGTGTGTCTTCCACAAGGGTGGTTGAGTAAATTTGTGTTATGATCTGGAGGATCAACTAATTTGCTGCAAAACGTAAAAAAAAGTATGAATGGCTCATCCGGAAAGATGTTTTTACAAACCTCTGTTGCTGAAATTATTATTTTTAATACAAGCAAAATAGGACGACAACACCCAGAATGCCTATATTAGAAAACAGAAAGACAGGGCTGAAAACAGTGTAGGAAAATAAGCTCAAAAGGGCAGTCTCCATACTATATACATGAAAAAATCATCAACAACTTAACAGTACCATGAAGGTTACCAATAGAAGACACTAACAAGAAAACAAACAAATTTACCAAAACACAAATATATTTCCTATTTTTACAATACTACATCAGCTACTAGGTCACATGTAACCACATCATACTGCTCACATACTGCCCACAATCGTTTCGGAAAATATCTACTTTATTTTATCTTAGGACACACATACTATGATTGCCTCAGCAGCAGAAAGCACAATTGCAACAAACATTTCTATATCATAAGACACAGTGCAATGCAAATCAATGCCCAGCAAATGCTACTTTCATAACTAAAGCTTGTTGTAATTCATGAATAATTAACAGAACAAAAACCTCCAATGCACAACATGCTACACGCACCAATAAAATCAATGTAATTTTCACATCCACCTTCAAGATGCATGCAGTCATTATCTTAACAACAACATTACAATGTTTTCAATTCAATAATATTATACTTTCTTTATTTGATGCAGAGATTATTTAAATGTTATGCCATTACAAAAGTTGCAGATGTACTGTCTTCTGGGACAAAAGAGAATAATAAAATATTACACCAATAATATGGTATATGGGTCAGCCTTTACATTGGTAAATGAGAACCCTGTCTCCAGATATCTATATAGGGGGCCTACATCATCAACAGCATGTGGGAATTTAAAATTCTGATTCAATTTGCAGTCAATGAATTGTGTAAAATGATATAATTAATATATTAATGTTTATATTTAGGAAAGTGTAATGTGTATTGGAACAGTGAGACTACAAAACAATACTCACACCGCAATATATTTTTTATTTGTAGGCACAACAAGTCAACAGTGTACTTATTCCACACTGCCCGAAGGAACAGCACATTGCTTTAGTGGAAGTAATAGTTCTCCTCCTGCATTAGTCAGCCAAGATGAAAAACCAGGACCTTCATGTTTATTTTGCATTTCCCTAATCTCTTTTACAGGGTTGATCAACACTATTACATCCAGTAGTTTTCTGAACTAATCATGACAGGTCGGCCAATTCCATCCCACTGTGCAATGACCACCATCATCTGCGCTGTGGCCATACCTGTCGTGCCTAGTTTCACAAAAAGACAAACAACAACATAATTGTCAACTAGACAAAGGAGACATTTGGCCACAAGTCCAACCTGCAGAGGCAGGGCATACCATTGAGAGGGAGGTGCAGAGTGCAGTTAACAATGTTAATGAATAACAGTAAAACCTTATTGGTGTGGCAATGTGGCAGGAAGAAAAAGTTGGAAACATCATTACACTACTACAGACACAGAATGACTTCAGAGAAAGCAACAACAATGTCAGGACGTAGCAGTGTGGTATATTTGAGGGATTTAAGGCATTAACCAGTGCAATATCAGACATTGCATCAGCAGGCTATGACCAAACACATCTTCTAACACCATCTCCCTAACAACACCTCAGGGTGGAATGGTCACAGATAGCACTACAGTGCCACACATTGCCGCCCCTGACATCCAACGCCCTGTTCCATATCCTGCTTTGCATAGGTCACTGCTCAAGGATTGTTCTGAAGGTATAGCTAATGCCACACTTAAAAACACACCATCAGGAAAAGGAAGAGCTAACATTATCATGTGAGCCTTCATCTTTCGTCCTTTATGTCGCCCTATTCATGTGATGCTGAAACATTTCCCTTGCTTCTTAGGGCTGTGATGTCGGCACCTTGTCTCTAAACAACTGCGCACTATCTTCATATACACAGCCACCATTACCATAACCTCATTTTCAGAAACATTTATATAACATGTAACAATTGCCCACTCTTGTAGAAGTGGGAGGCCTCCTTGTAGTAAGTTGCATGTTTTCGGGGGGTCTAAACTGTGGTAGTTCCATTGAAGCCATCTGTACTTTTGCCAGTGAACACTTACTGTTGTTGTAACGCAGACTTACTTCTGCAAGTGTCTTGCTCTTTCGACCCAAGGAAGGGGGACAGTGGTATATGCATTTTGTGTTTGTTTTCTAGTGTCCTAGCCTGGAGTGGTACACAATCACAAACGCTTTACATTTCCCAGATGCCCTGGCATGGTGAATACCTTAGGAGGAGTGCCTGTATAAAAATGTCCCCAACCAAATGTATGTGTTCACTATTCTCAGAAGAAGCCTGAGGAAGGATCATCATGGAGTTTCCAGCCCTCATGCCAGCAGGATTCCTGAAAGTTGGCAAGAAGTTGAACTCAGCTAAAAATTCAAATTTTTCATAGTATCAAATGTTATGTAAAAAAATAATAATATATATAGATAAATATATATAGTCACTAAAAAAAGAGAGGCTTCAGGGACGTTATAGTTAGGAATTTGCATTTTAAAAAACCTTAGAAATTCATAGAAAAACCAAAGGTTACAGGTACGTTATAGTTAGGGTGACATTTCACTCGCACAAAAACAGAGAAATTCAGCTGTTATAGTTAGCTGACCTAACTATAATTTGGGCCCCGCAATACACTGCTGATTACGTCACATATTACATCACTCATGACATGGTCAGTGACATCACTGATGACTTCTCAAATGACATCACTGATGACATCAGTTCGGTGCACAAATCCGTTACACGAATGTAAGTCTAAAATACGTACTTACACTGAAATAATATATTTTTTAAACAAAGAGGTTTATTATTGAATCCCAAAAATTTGTATTACTGTAGTTGAAAAATGTTTTTAAGAACTTTAAAACACATTTTTGTGTACGCGGCACCATCAAGCATCAGACGTGATGGAGACGCGAACCCTGTCGGCATGTATTTCCCGGATCGCATAGGGGTCGCGACGCCGGCATGATTTTAAAAAGTATGAAATATCAATGTTGCAAGTTTAAATATCTGTTTTGCTTAAAGACTTTCCACTAAAATAGTTTCAAACACAATTTGCTAATAGCTAGGGTCTGTGACGGATACGCGATAGGTGCGCTACTCCTATGTGACTCCATGTGACATGGAAAGTAAGCTTTTGATTGGTTAAAAAGCTTTTCATTCTCTTAGAGGGAGAATCCAACACCTGTTGTATAACTCTTATTTTGGGTGTGTCTGCATGTGTATACCTCTTTTTTGTAGGCTCTACCAAATTGTTTATTTTTTTGGGTGTTTTGACTACCTAAAAAGCAAAAATGGCAACATCACATCCTGAAGAGGACCAGCAGGAGGAGATTGACGAGACTGAAGAGTCGGTGAAGAAATGAAAGGAGAGTATTGTGTGGGCCTTTTTCACCATGCCTGAATGAGAAAAAAAGGTGAATGCAAGAAAGTCACTGCATCATCTGCCACAAAGTCCTCTCCAGATGTTCTGAAAAGAAATAATCTTGTGGCACATCATCAATGCGCAAGCATCTCAAAACAATACATCCAACTAGTCTCGCGAGTGGAGTGATGGCTCGGGAGAAGAGGGAACTGAAGCAGATGATGGAAATCAACCTTTGATATCAGCTGGAGCTGTTCTTACAATTCCTCAACCCCGGATCTTCCCCGAACTCGCCGATGCAGGAATACACTGCAGGAAGTGTTTGACAACTCTCTGCGTTGGTCAACTTTCCATTGATGCCATCATTATTCTGTTAAAAACATGTGTTATTTTTTTTTTTCTTTAACCTTGTGTTTCTTTGATTATTAAAAAACACTATTATTGAATTTCTTAAGTTTTTTTCACTTTAAAAAAGTAAAAAACACCCAAAAAAATAAAGAAATTGTTAGAAAATACAAAAAAAAACCCTCAAAATAGTTTTAAAAAAAGGTTCTCACGGCACCACCTGTACTGGTTGAAAATAGAAAAATTGTATGTAGTGAAACTGAATGCTTGCATACATGTTTATGTGATGAATGTAAAAATAGTGCCTGGATGATTGAATGAGTGCATAGGTAGTACGTCAGTGAATGCATGACTATAAGTATACTGCTTGAGTGAATAGCTGAGTACAAGGGTACTGCCTGGGTGATTGAATGAGTGCATGGATAGTACCTGGGTGA